>OY292464.1:1200000-2400000 GCA_958496255.1 Camptogramma bilineatum
TTTCTCCTTATTCTGAAAAGTTGCAACAGTCAAGTTAATTTAATTTTAACGGTACGAGTTGGGTACGCCGGTATTTGTGTAACTAGTCTGTGGTTAGTTGACAACAAACTGTTTAACTTATAGTTGAGAAGTTAGACAAGTCTTGATACTTACAGGTGTTATTTTAGGGAATTACTCACGTAAAAATATCGTCGATTTAGATACCGACAATGTTTCGATTCGAGTGTGAGACGCGACCGCGACCTTGCCACAACTCCCTCCTTACCCAGGTGAAGATTCTCCAGATGAACGAAAAATGTATATCCGCATTAACACGAGCTCTATACGATGAAGGAAAACATCGTGAGAACCCGCGGCTTAGTCAGTCCCACACTTATTGACGATGTCTTTCCTGTGGATATGGCCGGTTAAGCAGAGAGGATAGTGTAGGAGCTGGGGAAGCCTACTCCATCTCAACAATGTACCAGGCACTACAGTGTCCCGATAAGTGTAGGCAAATATTTTTTTCTGACACTGTATAAATCATCTAGTAAAGATGTAGGTAAAGGCCTCAGTAAGTATCAAAACAACTCATCCTCGTACAAAGTAATCTCATTGCGGCTACATTAGCGAGCGACCGCGGAAGTGTAAAAATATAATCTATTTTAAACATTTGTCGTGCTGCCTACCCCTCCGTAATGACACAGAACTAGATAATGTGGTTAGTGGTTTGTCTAGTAAACTGTATTGTAAGTTGTTGCTACAGGCAGAGAAAACAGAGGGAAAACCAATGATATTATATCCTAGATATGTTACGTTCAGTTACCGACGTTTGGCAATATCAGTCACACTTATTTTTAAATATCATTGGGGAAAAACACAAAACATGTCTTTTTTATTTTTTATTTATTTATTTATCATTTAGAAAGTTAACAAAAACATTAAACTAACATAGCACTTAAAAAACCGCTCAAGTTTGTAGGGTAATATTGTATTGTATTATTTAGATTTAATAATTTGTATTATTAATGTAATTTCAAACAAAAGATTGTTAATGAATAAATGAATATGAATAATGCTATGGGGTGGTAAGTCGTAATTGAAAATTCTGCTAAGATTTTTCATTTTCAAATAATAAATAATAATAGGCAGAGAACCCAATCTAACTAACTATATAAAGTAGGTGTGTGTAGCCCTAGGGCTGGGCACGCGGGGTCAGACAGCGTGATTGCTACCGCGCATGCGCGCAATTAGCTGCGCAAACATCGTGGGACGGATCGTTATCGCTCTCCACCTGATTTGCGGACTCCAAGCTATCGTTTTTAATAAATATTAATGGTATTTTTAAAGTACAAAGACAAGGATCAAGGAACTATGTAAGTAAGTAGGTACCTACATTAAAAAAGAAAAGTCTTAAAAAAAATCGATTCCGACGGGATTCGAACCCGCATTGCTACAAGCGATCCTGAGTGACATGAGCTTTTTACAATTGCAAAAATTAAAATAAAGATCTAATAATCTAATAAAGATCTTTTTAAACTTAATGATTGCAACCGTGATACGTTCAGAAACGTTGTCGTTTTAGAAACTAGGGAGTGGCCACACTGTGTTTTCTGCAGCGTGTTTTTGAGCTGCGCGTTTGTGTCGATACAAACGCGCGTTTGCAGCGCGTTTGTTTCCATACAAAAGCGAACCGGGAGGGGGGCAACGCGTTCGCATCGCGTTTGAATCGCGTTTGTATCGATACAAACGCGCTGTAAAAACGCAGTGTGTCGACTCCCTAAGATAACATGGAAGTTCCACGACCAAAACCTTAAAAACGTTTTTATGTCATCAATTTTTATTGATGTCAACATACAAATGAATAATGTAAACAATAAAGTGTGATTGACCGAAATTCTCGAAGTACATTAACCCGCGCTCACACGGGAACCGCGCAGTGCTAACCAGATTAATGGCGGGGCCGATTCATTTGTTAGCACTACTATTACTATTCTATCACTAAAATATGGAGACCCCGGGACTTACACTCAACAGGAGACGTCAATAGACTTTAGGTGCAAGCCAGACAGAAGAGACGTAAGACGAGGACGCGTCGCGGACAGGGCGCCATCGAACAGCGTTGCGCCCGCGCCCCGACTCTTCTGTATGTTTTGCGTGGCGACGCTTCTTACATTTTGTATGAAAGGGACGCAGAAGAGACAAATGTCCGCGCCCCGTCTGCGTCTTACGTCTTTTCTGTGTGTCCAGCGCCTTACATTGATGAAAATGATTTCAATATCAAAAATCCAATACAATGGTGAAAATAATCACACTATCACATCACACTTCACACAATCACATTGCACTTCATACCATCACACTTCACAACACACTATCACATCACATCACACTATCACATCGCACTATCAACTATCATATCACATCACACTAATGACTTCACAATAATTTATCGAAAGTTTGGATGTTTGAAACTTTGGATATTTATTATGTTTGTCCCTCTATAACGACAAAAACTGAACCGATTTGGCCAAAATTTCAAATAGAGATAGATAATGACCGGGAATAGGACATAGGCTACTTTTTATCCGTGTACCACGGGAGCGAAGCCGCGGGCAGAAGCTAGCCATTGATAATATTTTTAGATACGCCTAGCTTTGAGCAACAGCAGGAAAATGTTGTCACCGTGAAACAGTGAGCTCACACGCCAGATATTAGTGATTAGAACACCATTTTAACACATTTGTTTTTCAATGTAATAAAAATTACTTATTCGTCAACTTGTCACTTTTGAAACTGGTCCGAAAGGACAAATTGACGAAATAAAAAAATTGACTAAAAAAAATTATTTGAAAATGGAACACATTTATTTTTATATGTAAAAAACATTAATCACACATATAGTAGCAAGCGTTTGGTCTTATAATAAAACAAAATTAAGGTCCAAGCAATCAACTTCCGTTTATTATGTAGGTTCGTCAAACCCACACGTTTAGCTCAGATTAAAGGTCGATTTGACCTATTTTGATTACGCCTGACATCATCGGACTTAACCACCGATTCCGGACCACTCGATGTACAATCGATTTATTTATGGCAATAAATAAAAAAAAAAAATTAAATTACAAAAGTTCACACAGAGATCAAACAAATGGAACAATGGATGCAAGCAACAAGCTTTTTTTAGCAGCTTTCTTACCGTTTGGTACTTGTACAATTATTTACTATGTCAACGGTGGAATCAAATGTCGCAAGGAACATTTTTGTCGTAAGGGCACTTTTTTTATACCATAGAACTGGAAATTTTGTTGTTCATCGATCTGTATTTTTATTTCTTAAAATTAAGGAACTACGGCATAAAATTGTAAATCGATAGGCATTAATAAATAATAAATAAATAAATATTGCTGGACATTTCACACAGCATCATGTAGTCCCAAGCTAAGCAGAGCTTGTGTTATGGCAACCACATGACTGATATACTACTTATATACAATTTTTTTTTCGTAAATACATACATAATATACATAGAAAACACCCAGACCCGAGACAAATATTTGCAGATCATACAAACATTTGTCCCGCGGCGGGGATCGAACCCGCAACCTCTTGCGTCACAGGCAGGCCTTCACCCACTGCGCCACAGAGGTCGTCATTAAGGTCATCCATCGCCCTCCACCTCGGACGAACTTTCGTCCGAGCCCTCCATCAATGATCACCCCTCCAGTTACACCGTGTATACATACATGGCATTTTATAAGCTAACTGAAGTAGATTTAGCGATAAAGTTTCAATGGTTTTTATTTCTACAGCGCTCTGTAGAAATAATTTCTAAAAGATATAGGATACACAGAGCTAGCTAATTAGCCGAATCTGCGGGACTTTAAACAAAGTTGATCCGTATTACCAAGAATTCGTTCGAAACCATGACATCCCAAACATTTGGCTCTAATTGCAAAACACGAAAATAATACAAAAATAAAATGCTATTAGTTTTTTGTCTGATGCAGGAGGATTGAACGAAAAAATCAATTTTGACTGACTCGTGCCAAATCGAAAAGGTTCTTTTTGTTATTTTTTAGATCTAATAGAACAGGCTATTGAAAGGGTTAGGAATAAAAACTTAAGTAAAGTTTATAAAAATTGAAAATTTAAGATTATTTTTGAAATATTTTTCATTTTTCGTTCATTTTTCAGTTTAGAAGCCTATTCAGTTATTCAGTTTGGCTCACGAAATGTCCAAGATTAATTTTTTTTTGAACTAAATACATAATGTTGGGTTTAACCAGACACTAGGTTCTCTTAAGTATAAATCAGATGACGATGATGATGGTGGCTGTGACATCACAATACTTCTCAATCTTGAGATTTATTTGATCAGCGGGTTGATTGTCTAACTTATATTGAAAAGTTTTATGGACACGGGATTTTATCGCGTAATTTGAATCTGAAGATCAGTGAGGGTAGTTTTGGATAATACCGCCGATTCACAATGGACCTTGAAAACATACTCCAGTCTGCCCGCGACCACGGCTATTGTAACATAGCCGAAACGTCGGGATAAATAAGGTAAATTACGCGATAAAATCCCGTGTCCATAAAACTTTTCAATATGAATAGTGATCGCGAAAGTTTAAAAAAAGACTCTAACTTATCTCTCAAATTGGTCTCAAACTATCAAATTGATCGCGTAGTTAGTACCTATCTTTTGTCGCGTTGGGTATCGTCGAGATGAGACTGACAGAGCTAACTTGGGTGGTCACTGAACTGTCATATTTGACAGTTTGAGACCGATTTTGGTCGCTATTGAAGATAGACAATCAAGGGGAAGATCATTACTGATCATAACTTCAAAGCCAAGTTGACAAAAAAATTAAAGATCATTGATTTAATTTAACAAACAAAACTAGCTACCTATTCAAAAACCAAGGAAGTAACACAGTATACAAAAACAGTAATTCATATTGCTACTTGATTGCAAAAACACGGCAACAGTAGCAAGAAGTATAATGATCTGAATTATGAACAATTTTGCTCCAAAATTCGTGATTACTTGATCGATTGTTTTTATTTTGGGTGCGGATGGGATTCAGGTTTTTCCGCTACCGTCATTTAGTTGAACCATATGTTTATCGAATTGAATTATAATATAGACACATCATCATCATGATCAACTTGAATTAATTGATTAAGGCTGGATTATAATAATAAATAATAAATATTGCTGGACATTTCACACAGCATCATGTAGTCCCAAGCTAAGCAGAGCTTGTGTTATGGCAACCACATGACTGATATACTACTTATATACATTTTTTTTTGTAAATACATACATAATATACATAGAAAACACCCAGACCCGAGACAAATATTTGCAGATCATACAAACATTTGTCCCGCGGCGGGGATCGAACCCGCAACCTCTTGCGTCTCATCTCCCACTGCGCCACAGAGGTCGTCACTTAGATTCAACCAAATTGGATTAAGTTTTTACTCGAGAGGAAACAACTGTTTGCGCTTTCTAAACAATTGTATTCCGAATTATGTTGGCTAGTTACTCGGGAGTAAGATGACTTTTGGTTGAATCTAGCCTAAGTTTCTGTTGATTTTTATATATTAATTCCTTTTTTTTATTTTATCTTCTTGTCTCTACATATCCATTTAGTTCCTTCCGTGCTTCGGAGGGCACGTTTAATTTTCGGTCCCTGCTATTAAGTCGTTAAGCTATGACGGAGGCTTTTAAGCCTAAAAACTCCGTCACCAGATTTGGCCACTTGCTCAAACGAACTTGTTTACTTTTTGACGTGATAACGTCTTGTAAATCAATGAACGCCGGCTGCACGCACGAAAAAGTGTCACGTTCCGTCTTAGCCAAGCGTGCAAGCGAGAGCGCGGAAAAAGCGATAGAGAGGCACGATCGTTTTCTTATGACGTTATCACGTAAAATTATTATCCGTAAACCAACTTTACAGATAACTATTTTCTTATTGAAGCTGACTGTACTTAAACAAATATAGTTCACCTCGTCTCGCGTCAAAACATTAATTCTGCAGCAATTCGTCAGCGCCAGCGCACAGCTCTGAGCTCTGCACTTCGACTCATCCATCACGCCATCTCCCTCTAAAGAGGACTACATACATTATTTAACACACGGGAATTACTCACGTAAAATTATCGTCGATTTAGATACCGACAATGTTTCGATTCAGTGTGAGACGCGACCGCGAGGAGTAACCTTGCCGCAACTCCCTCCTTACCCAGATGAAGATTCTCCGGATGAATCGAAACATTGTCGGTATATAAATCGACGATAATTTTACGTGAGTAATTCCCGTGTGTTAGATAATGTCTAGTACAACTCACGATAGTTTTGAAAGTGAAGGACTACATACTGTTAATAACTACACACGTGGCCAGTTTCAATCTACTACACTACACTAATAATAAATATCAAGGTATAATAATAAAGAGGAAAGATGTTTATGATTTTTTATTTGTAACGAATAATCTCCGAAACTACTGGAGCGATTCCAAAAATTATTTTACCAATAGAAAGCTACATTATCAGGAAATAACATAGGCTATTTCTATAATCTATTTTCAAAAACATTAGGGATTCGTAAGAAAATTGCAATACTGTAAATGTTTATGTAAATGAAAAAAATAGGGCGGTACGAAGTTCGCCTGGTCGGCTAGTCTGTAATATAAAAGCAGTAAGTAAGCATTTTTCTTGAGACAACGCAAAGACCAAACTACTGAAGCTAGAAAGCTGAGGAACTTTCCGAGATTCAACCCCTAAACTAGTGAAAAGGGGTTAAAACTGTTGTTTGGAACTTTTTATTACATGAATTGCTTGAAACTCGGTTTTGATACTTAAAATGGAAAATAAATAGACAGTATTTCAAGATTTTCAAAACAATATAACTTTTGAAACTATCATGGTTACGAACATAAATATTGTTATCAACGGGATAATTACCATGATTATTGAGTTTTAAAAACAAAACTCAATAATCATGGTAATTATCCCGTTGATAACAATATTTATTTTCAAAACAACTCTTCAAAAGTGGTAAAATGGGTTGTCAAAGTTTGTATGGGAACTTTTTAGTGGGTGGTGCGATATGTTTGAAACTCGGTTTGTAGGTACTTGACTTGCAAAATAAATAAATAACTAATAAATTAGATTCATAATTAATTAGAAAATAAAGTTTAAATTAAAAAACTTAAATAAATTCCAATGTATTTCTAAATACCAGTGAGAAAGGTTCGTAAATGACGCAGCGAGCCGATTTACATAGGTTATTGAGTGCTTGAGCGGTATTGATGGTGCGCGCTTCCTCGTGCGGCGCGCCTCGCGCCTAATAGTGTGCTAACATTGTTTGTCAGAACACACTTTGTTTATGCCACGGGTATCTAGTGTACCATTACCTTTATGTATTTTATTACACTTGATAATTGTCTGGTAGTTAGTATATAGTATATAGTTCACCATCTATGCCCGATTACTGAAACACTACTTAAATAGGTATTTGAGACACACTTATCGATTTAAGACGTTCTTACTCTTTCGATTTCGATAAAATTTGCGGAACGACGGTTTACAGTAACGAAAAATCGATCTAACTAGGTCTCATATCTGGGAAAATTCGTTTTCTTGGCATTTTCACGCCAAAAGATTTACCAGTTCAATGTGGTTTGTAATTTCGCTGCAATTTTCATAGCTTCAGTGGCTAAGTGATCATAGAGTCTGACTGCGACGCCGAAGGCTGCGAGATCGAATCCCAGCCATTGACAGGTTTTTTGTGTTTTTGTTTTCTCCATTTTTTTGTTCTTTTTTTGCTGTTGGTGTGGCCACTCATACCGCCTACAGGCAGAAATTGGGCATCGGCATATCCCTTTGGCATATTTGCCTTCCTGTAAATCCAGTTCATCCTAAGGTTGTCTGGAAGAAATCGCTCACTGCGATAAGACCGCCCATTGTACTTCGCTCCTTATGTTCTATGTGTCTGTAATTTGTTTTAATGTTCATGTTGTGTTCATGTGGTGTACATAAAGTGTTAATCTATATATCTATGGTTATCCCGGTAGTGTGGCCCCTACAAAACAGGGAAGGAAAAACGATAGCAAAAACATCTATTACCACCAAAGAGTATCTAATAAAAAACCAGAGTGGTCACATCGTGCATCCCGCGCTCTCCCATTCCAAATTCAAAATTCGAAATCGTATCGCGTCCTGACGTTTCCGTTACGTGCCGTTTCCGGCGCATGCGTACAACGAATCGGTAATCGCGCGCTTTTACATTAGTTTTTTTAGGTTTTTTTTTATAAAAGTATATGTATCCTGTGTTTTGATTGATGGTAGAGAGATAGGCCGACGACGGCAACATTATGCAGTCCCACCTCATAGGTACCGTTGATAAATGGGTTACTTGTATTCCGAGCGTGCTTCGGCCATTTTCGTTCGCAATCGGTTTTTTGACACGGGCGTATTTATTTTTGATTTTGTTTGTTACGAGTGAAATATTAATCGGGATATTATTCTGATGTTTCTCTCCGATATATCATTTTGTTAATATTTTTGTATTTAACTTTATTTACCTTTTTCTTGTGACTGTTTTAATATAGACTTTTATTTATACGTTTTTAATCTCACACTCGAGTAGGGTACCTAGAGTTACTATGGTTATTTAGGATTTATAAAATAAATCCTAAAAATTGCACACAGCGGGGTTAAAAAGGCCGTTTAGCAGAATCACAAAAAGAATTGCATAGGTATGCCATCTCTTTTCCTAGTCTGAAAGTGACAAGAACGGTATATATTGCGGTATACATCCAAAGATTGCCTGGAAGAAATCGCTCTCAGCGATAAGCCCGCCCATTGTACTAATTAAGACTATATTCTGCTGTAATATTTCACTTTTCTTGCTGTACAATAAAGTGTTCATTCATTTATTATTGCCATTCTTATTGTGATTTTGCTTTAGCGGCCTTTTTAGCCTAACTGATCAAAATTGAATTCGCAACCTTAGAAGCCAAGAATAATTGAATTTGAAGGTTACAATTTCCATTTTTATGATTTTTACTTTATTGTTAAATAATAACAAAATCACAATCCATTTAAGCATAATTCCTATTCCGTATTAGGCCTTAGGATAGGGTTTAAATATAAATACACTAAGATATTCCGAGTGGATGCGCCTGATTGATTTATAGTCTACTTGTGGATATGTACCGCGTCCGTGATTGGTCGTTGACAGATGACTTCATCGCTTGGAACGTGCCGACCGTTGCTACTTGCATTTAGTTACAGAATATGGACATAATAATCATTTCGGTTTTTTAGGGGGTATTCGGAGAAAATATAGAGAAACATTAAGGCGAAAGTCCGTGTGTGTGTGTGTGTGTGTGTGTGTGTGTGTGTGTGTGTGTGTCTGAATGTTTGTTACCACGTATCTCCATAACTTCTAAACCGATTTTGATGAAATTAAGAATGTAGATAGTTTAGGTTCTGGAATAACATATAGGCTTTTTATCCCGGAAAAATGTATGGTTTCCGTGGGATAAAAAAAGTAGTCCACCCGGGTGAAGCCGCGGACGTTCACTAGTTATAATATAGTAGGTACCTACCTATGTTCGTATTCATGAGCTAGTTAGTGGCTCTCTGGATATAAGTAGATGGGATTTATATTTAAAAAAATTAAATGTATATTAATATATTTAAGTATTTCATCATCATCATCATCATCAGCCTTTCTCATCCCACTGCTGGGTATAGGCCTCTCTTCGTTTCTGCCATTCGTCCCTGTCTCGCGCCAATCTAGCCCATGTACGACCTGAGGTTTTAACTATGTCGTCGACCCATCTTGCATTTAAGTATTTAACTGTGAAATATACATTTCAGGTAAGTAAGTACATGTTTAATAAAACCTTAAATTTAAGGGCTAGGCAAAGCAACAGCGCAAACGCAATCAAAAACATAGACACGTGTTTTGCTCATTTTAATACTTAAAAAAGTTATAATAAAGATTGTAGTCATTTTAAAAGGCGTGAAGTAAATGGTACTTCGACTTTATTTTAATTTCAACATAATATTATTAATTTATTCAATACTTACCTTCTACAATTTGCCCTCGAAAATATTAAAAAGACTTGTAACTCACATTACCAAAACAGTCCTATTCTAATTCACGGGCGGTGCTAAGGCGAGCTCGTTACGATGCAGCACCAGCCTCGCCGGCGATACAGGGCGTACGTTAAATACAGAACAATACGATGATCTATATACGAGCTGTACACGAGCGGTGGCACGGTTATTGAATTATAAACAGTTTGTTGTGACATAGAATAAGTATGAAAATCAGAACTGTTACAACGAATAAACCCTATTTTTAAAGGATGTAATTAAACTTGTTGTATGGTATGTTATGCAGCAGTTAGATGGTGCGAGTTTATCGCATCGAAGATGCGATTAAGGAAAACAAATGTCAAAATATTACGATGTAAACTAAACCGTAGGTAGTACGTGGCTGAGGCTAGCGCAGAATCGAGGCGAATGGCAGACACGAAGGGAGGCACATTTTGAACCCAGCAGTGGGTTCAAAATGGCTGATGATGATGATGATGATGATGATGATGATGAAACTAAATATTAAATACGTGGAAGGAAGGTTGATAATCGCTTGTCACTGAATTGTCATGGCTAAAATCTCGCGCCATGTAAACAGAGCATAATTTTAACAAACTATATATATTATAATAAATAGCCTTTGCGGACTTAGATATCCTCAAATAATCATGAAACCTTGGATGTCTAGCACGCCATGAATACTGTTATCTTGTTTTCATGTTTTCGCTCCTCTTTTCGTATAAAAATACACGTTAGTACCACCCAAATTTCATTATCTCTATAAAATTTAATAGTATGTTATTCAAAGAAAATGTATTTAATATGAAACTAAAGAATATTCGGATCTATAGTCGAATTGCTCATTATACGAACTAAAAATATTTGAAAAATGACATTTTATCCTTCAATTTTAGTGCGTATAATGAGCAATCCGACTATTGAGCGAAATTGAAAAGCAGGAGGAACGCGTTGAAATCTTTTGTACAAAGATTTAATACTTACCAAGTTCGTCGAAATTTGAGTTTGTTCTATGTAAGCATCATTTTAGGTGAAACCTTATTCTTACGATTTTTTTTTTATGAAAGCCTCAGAGACAGTTTTCTTCTTTGACGCTCTCAAGTCAATGAAAAGAGAGGGCGTCAGATTTCGCAGCCGAACTGTAAACTTATAAATCCATGAGTATTTAAGGAAAGGTAATTTTGTCTATGTAGGCACATTGAGTGTCGCTTCTATTTTTAAACTCTTTGTCAAATAAAAATCTAAAACTTATTTGAATGTAGAATCACAGAAAAGATGGGATCTTTATGTACGGGATTTCCGGCGTCTGGTTTATTGTCCTATCGCTAATTCTACGGAACCCTGATTCATATTTACGCGGGAAGAAATTACAATAATATTGTTTTATTTAATAGCTCCAATACAAAACATATTTGTATCTTTATGGATGGCTGATGACTGTAATTGTAGCTTATTATTATTTTGCTAGTGTCAAGTTATATATATAGAGTAAAATGTAAATAGGTACCTAAGTACATAAAACAAAGTCGAATTTGTTGCACCATTTATAACTCAAGAACGGCTGGACCGATTATTATGAAAATAATTTTAAAAATGTCAAAAAAAATTATGAAAAAAAAAAAAATCATGAAGAGAATTAATTTTCTCAAACATTTTGTATGGAATGGCTTTTTAATTATATTTTCTCCTATTTTCTGTTAGCTGGAACATCTAGAATATTAAATGCATGCAAAGCATGTACTTACTAAATATGTGCTTGGACATACCTCCGACTACCTTCTTATACATCTTCCAAGGATCTTAAAAGCCTAGATTTCTGTTAATTGCCCGATCAAAAAAAATATTATAATTTTAAATCAGTATAATTGTCGTATCCAATTAGAAATAATCTACTTGAAACCTATCCAAGATCCTTAATTATAGACGGTATGCGAGTAGCGTAGACAGTAGACAAGAAAGCGTTGGACCAGCTCATTACACTCATTAACATTTTAAATGATCCTTGTGATCCAAATCGACTGATTAGTATTACGGTTAGCACCTCGCATGGTGACCATTTCGCTTAATTTTATGAGACAGAAAATAATTATACTAATATTTTATTTATTTTAAAACAATGAAAAAATACACAGTGACGCAACATACACTTTTTAAAACAATACGAGTAATATTATGTATGTATTTACAAAAAAAAAAAATGTATTTAAGTAGTATATCAGTCATGTAGTTGCCATAACACAAGCTCTGCTTAGCTTGGGACTACATGATGCTGTGTGAAATGTCCAGCAATATTTATTTTATTTTATTTTATTTATTATTAATCTCACAGTTTATATTTTTGTGTGTATATGTTATGTACCTTAGCCTGTAGACCGATTGAGACTAAACTTAAGAGTTAACGCGTTCATTCACGTGCAGATGTTGAAAGCACTCGGCTCTAGTCCTAGGTTAAAGAGAGTCTTTGGCTATTTAATAAACGTCGAAGGACAACATCGTGAGGAACGCAGCTTAGTCAGCAGCACGAATTGACAATACCTTTCCTATATATATGGCCGGTCAAGCTGAGAGGATGGTATAGGTGCTGGGCAACTCCATCTCTACCATATCCTAGGCACTCCTGTCTTCTGACGCTGGATAAACCAATTAATGATTTCAATAATTTATTTCATTTCAAAATATCATAGTTCTTTTAAAATTAAAACAAAAATCGAAATTTTCTAGCTTTAAAACCATTTAAAATTAAAAACGTCCTGCATTTTCTCCAAATTCATAGTGACCCTACTATGGATCTACAAGTATAGTTCAGTTAGTTTCCTGCGCATTTGATTTGGATCGAGTGATCTATTCTGGGAGACGTGTCATCGAGTCATAGTTAAACAATGAGGGCAAAGAGTTATTACAATTGTTGTAGATGGGACTTCAATAAAATAAAGATGGAGATGCTCCACTTTTTAAAATGGAGCACACCTTAAAAAGTATGCTCCATTTTAAAAAGTGGAGGTGTAGTGGGTATTCACAATTTACATTTAAATAATAGAGTACCTATAATATTATGTTCTTTTTAGGGTTCTGGTTTTTCCTAAGCAGTACGGAACCGAGGATAATAATAATATACTCGTAGTTCTCTGTCGGTCAAAACAAATATTTTTTTTGAAAGGAAATAAGACCCAAAACATACTTCTTGAATGAATCCACAAATAACGTATTTCCATCAACTCAGGGAAAAAAACCAGTACCAAGAAACCTATTAAAAACTCCTACAATCTTTGAATTAATACCAATTAATTCAAAGATTGTAGTTTCTGCTTCTGTTCTCAATTCATCCAAATTTTCTTACATGACATTCACAGAGGCTTATCTTTCGTAGGTAATAAACTATTTGGATCACTTCATTCTATAATTGTTTAATGTATAATCTGTACAAGCGTGGGCGCCGTAGTGACGTGCCGTGCATATCGATCGCAATCTAACTAGTGCTGTGACGTAATTAAAAGTGTAGCGATATCAATTAAAATGAACTATTTACATACCTACGTTGTTTCGAATTATATATTTAAACACATTCCTTGCCACTATGCGAAGGCTGCACGCAACATTCGCATATGCATGTGCACTAAACGCGTTAACCGTGGTTTACCGTTTTTAACGTAGTCCTTTTACGAGTAAAAGTTTAGTTTAGCCGTAAAACCCACTATGCATAAGGTAAAGGCTCCTAATTCCGCGTTATTTTCACCAAAACTAGAAAGGACATTAAAAATTAAGCATTTACAATGCATTTTTGTGAAATTGGCTATTTTTATCAGAAACGTTATTGTTTTTACTCTTGAAATATACAAAAAGTTTGTTGTTTTAAATTTGATTTAGCGTCTAAAATAATTTAAAATATGAAAAAGTCGGAAGCTCCTAATTCCGATGTAAAAATTCTAATTCCGATGTATTTGGATCCTAATTCCGAGTGTACAAAATACAAAGGAGAACGGATGGAAGGAATGATACATGGTGTTCAAAAATTATCACATTTTATTATCAAACAGTACCTATTATTATTACCTATATTTATATTTACCTATATTATTATTAGTATAGTAAAAATGCACGGTTCCCGTGGGATAAACCAAATAGTAGTCCACGCGGGCGAAGCCGCGGGCGTCAGCTAGTAATTCTATAAATCATCGGACCTGCTCACAAAATTTCACGAGAATTAGTTGAGAAATGCGACCTGTAGATGAGAACATATAGACGAACAGACATCCGAACAAACGAAAGCAATTTTGTCCAAGCTGAAGTAGAGACGCTGCGCTCGCTTTGCTCGCTCGGTCAATTATGTGAAACTATTGATAGACTTTATTTGTGTAAGTATTAATTTTATTCATAAACGCATCTTACTAAATATCTACATAGGTAGGTACCTTCCTACATTGTAATGAAAGTTATTTTTGAGGGTAAATAATAGGATACTGATTATTTGTGTTTTTAAAATCATTCAAACTGAGTGACAAGCTGCGTAAAATAATGAACACTCTGTATGTTACTTGTGTCAATACATCGGAATTAGATTCTATGAGGATCTAATTCCGAGGTAAATACATCGGAATTGAAAATTTTCATACCAAACACATTTTCTAATTCCGAGGGTTAAAAAGTAAATGATTTTTCAAAAACACATAAACAATTTAATGCTTCAATGCAATACCTTCAAAAACATGTACAATTCTATTCAAGATTGTATCGAAATACGTCAAGAACTTAATTTTCTTACTACCCAAATTGATAATCTTTGATATGGTATAATTAGTAAATGCGACGTCAAAACGTACCTCGGATTTAGATTTTAATGTGAATTGACATTTTATGTAGTCAAATCCAAAACAACAACTGCGTAACTACAAAACCAGCTTAAAAAAATTCAAATAACACGAGGTCTACGAAATCGTAATTCCGCGGTATACATCGGAAATTAGGAACCACCTAAAATATTGGGCAGCTAATGCCGATGTATTTTCAAAACGTATTTTTAACTAATCTATGAAGAAAAATACAGAATTTTTAAGTGATTCCGCTTACAAATATACTCCTTTCAATATTCCAACCTAAAGAAAAACACACACAGTACAAAATTAAAGACAAAATCACTATTTAGTAAACCGTAGTACTCACGTGCACAGGGTCCAAAATGTATGGAGCGACCGTTCGGCACAGCTGCTGGCACGAAACTAACCGATTATTGTAAAAAGTAAACACACTAAAGCACTCCTTTGTTTGCGTAAGCACGACCAGATATATTATTAATAGAGAAATGTATCCTGCAGTTAAAAAGGGTTTGTAAATAGCTTGAAACTAACGATTTTCTATATACCTCGCAATTACCGTCCATTTTCAGAAACCATCGGAGTTAGGAGCCTTTACCTTAGTGTGTTTTTCTCACTCTATATTCGAGCAGTCCGACTGGGGAAGTACCTCCTTACAGAATATCGCACCCAAATAACATCATTCTTCTCGAATGGTGTTGTGTTCCTGCTGTAAGGTTGCCAGAGCTCTGCGAGGAAGCGCTGCGGTGACAACTGGTGGACCAGTCTTGTCCATTGTGCTGTCGGCGCAGTCATTTCTTTTATAGGGTCAGCAGCGCGAGTGTGACTCCTTTGGTGTCGCAGGCGTCCATAGACTACGGTGACCGCTTACCATCAGGTGAGCCGTATACTTAGTAGTATAAACAAAAAAAAAATCGTCTTTCTTACTGACTGACGCAGTAATATGACCAAGAATTAACCACTATCTAAATGACCGCATGTTATCGTGCTCAATTCGATCAATGATGATCTAATTTAATACACATGGTCATTATTATTCTGCTATTATGACCTATGCAAGTAGAGCTGTGATAATTTAGACACGGCACTATTTTTGTAAAATTTGCGTTCTAAATCTTTAAGTACGTAGTTAGTACTTACCTACTTTATTAAACCAAATCGTACATTTAAAATGTATAATTATAAAAAAATCAATAAAGAACTAAAAAACAAACAAAATACATTATTAATTGTATTTTAAAAACAGGGTATGAGTAAATATTGACAAAATATTTGGGGGCAGTGGCCATTCTTTATTATTATCTATTCTTTGCCACGGGTATGTCCATCCGCCTAGTGAATTCCCCGCTTTAGACTTCGGCAAAGTAAAATTTCAACTCTATTAATTCCGAGTTCTATGGAAAGATTTATAAAAGGAAGTGTGAGAAACAGGCCAAGTGAAGCCTGCGCACGATCCCTGATTAATCACTTACATGCTTTACAATGACGTCACTTCATTCCTTTAACGGTCTTATGCATAAAAACTTAGTGCGCCGATCAGGATCGCTAGAGCGCTCTTTGAGTGAATGAATGAATGAATCTTTTATTTGGCACATTCAGAAAAATTAAATAAACCTTAACTAGGTAGGTTAGTTAGGTACTTAGATATACACTAAAATAGAACAACTTAAAGAAAGGCCTAAGTACTAATAAGGCAAGTCAAAATACCTACCTATCGAACATAAATTAATGTGAGTGCCAAAAAAGCGTTCAGCTCAGCATGAGTTGGAAGTAAGTAGACCTTACACCTTACGCTGATTTTCAGCTGTAACCTAGGTAAGTTAGGGAAGGTAGTGCAGCAATGACAATAATTATAACGATGAACGATGATCTTTTGTTTTTAAACCCCCGACGCAAAAAGAGGAGTGTCATAAGTTTGACCGCTATGTGTGTGTGTGTCTGTCTGTGGCACCGTAGCTCTTAAACGGGTGAACCGATTTGAATGTAGTTTTTTATTTAGCTGATTTTCTGGCGATAGTTCTTAGACATGTTTTATCAAAACCGGTTCAGCCGTTTAAAGATCATCAGCTTTTTTCTAGTTTATGAAGGGAGGAGTTTTATGCATAAGACAGTAAGTGTTTATCTAAGTTCGTATGAGCCAGTGGCTAGCTGCTCTTTTAGCAGAGTTTTTAGGCCGCCTGTTATGGCGTAGGTAAGCGCTTCCGTGCTTCAGAGGGCACGTTAAATTGTCGGTTCCGGCTTTGAAGTCGTTAAACCATGACGGAAGCCTTTAGGCGGCCTAAAAACTCCGTCACCAGAGTTGGCCACTTGCTCATACGAACTTACTTACTTACTATATTAACTTGCCTCTGACTACCCCAAAACATTGCTTTATCTCAAAGAACATCAATCGCTATTCCTCACTTCCCTTTCACTTCTTTATTGGTTAATTTCATTAATTATATCTAAACTTATCGCACCATTTCAATCAATATTCAATACGTTCACGAATCTACTATTTATTCAGATAATGGTATTAAATTAATACTTTATGGCCGTTAGATCACTATCTGGATCACGCGAGACAATGTAATAAAATTGGATCAAGTTTTGACCGAAATTGAATTTAATGTACTTATGAAGCAACAAAAAAAGGCCTAGTTTACGGTTGACACGATCTAAGACTGGCCGCACACAGGCCACCGACCACAACCACAAAACACCGCCACCAACATATATTTCCATTTCAAACATTTTTATATGGACTTGCCGCACACGGTTGACGCTGAGGATCGCCACACCTTTAGCTGTAGCTTCCAGATTCAGGTGGCGGCGTTTGTGGCTGTGGCGTGTGGCCCGTGTGCTTCGACTCTAAATAAAGTTTACAAATCCAAGATTGTGACCGCGCACAACGCTGCTTAACTTCAACGATCAATCAAGAACGTCTAAGCAAGCTACGCCACGAGCGTTTCTTTTATTAATTAGAAATTGCGAGAGATACAAATTTTGAAATCACTGATATGACAAATACGTAGGTACCTACTGAGTAAATAACTTTTACTTTCATCAATTGCTTACTCTACACTTCACGCTCTTCATAAGACAAAGACTTACCTAATCCGTTATTACCAAACTCAAATAATTCAAAAACAATCAAGCTTAAGGCGCAGTTCCTATAAAAGCGATACACGTATTCACAATTTCACACATTAGATTCGTAGTAAGCATTCAACAAAAAAAAGTAAGTTGGCAAAACTAAACTTTTAATTTTATGTAGTTTCAAAAAGTTAATGCTTAGTTAAGTTAATGTTAATATTTGGAGATTTCACACTAAGTACTTCTTATTTTTTGAAATTATTTTTACACACAGTAAAATAAAATAAAATCGAATATTCACCACGATTTCTCTAAAAACCAATAATCTCGCTATTCCGTTTGGATTTTGATATGAAATGCTTGGTGTATTACTATTTATAACTCCGAAGATCTTCAACAAGTTCTTACCAAACGTTTGTGGCACCATAAGAAGAAAGTATACCCTTTCAAACAAAAAAAGGATTTTTCATATCGGTGCAGGCGTTTTTGAGTAATCGGTGAACATACATAAAAAAAACAAGATTCCGACTAATTGAGAACCTCCTCCTTTTTGAAGTCAATTAATAGAGTTAAAGTGGAGATCTGTGGTCTCTGCCTAACCCTATGATGGGAGACATGCGTGAATTTATGTATGTTAATAAAATAGTAAAAAACCATGAATACGTCACCGCTTTTTCGGAAAAGGCGCTCCATAACTCAAATACCCCAGAACAGTGAAGCACTTGGAGATGATTTTCGGAAACGAGCAGAGCGGAGATTTGGTCGAGTGCCCTCAAAGCGCGAGTGTGCGATAGGCAAACAAATGGTTCCGTATGTCAATATTCCGACTTGGATTATTACTTTAATGTGGGAAGAAGTAGATTAGACTTTTTTATGTAACTAGTAGGAAAAGTAAGGTTTCACAAGGTTTCTAAGGCTTACCGCAGACCTGAGTCATGACAGTCTTAAGACAGACTGTTGCTGAACAAAAAGTATGAAGACGCGCACACTTCAAACAAAACGTCTCACAGACAAAATTATCTAATACCTACAGAAACTTAACAAAAGTGAGAGAGAGACAAGTCTGTCTTAAGACTGTCGTGACTCTGGTCAAGGTTATAGATAAACAATAGTAGATAGGTATACCTATAGTCGTATTGCTCATTATACGGACTAAAAATATATGAAAAATTACATTTTTTCCTTCAATTTTAGTCCGATTTTAGTCCGTATAATGAGCAATACGACTATAGTTTATGTGAACTCATGTGAACGTATAGTTTGCGTCATGTAAAAATAACGCTGGCTGTCAAGCTGCGCAGTAAGCAATTTATAAAAAGTAGGCACAAAAGTTTTTAATTAAGAAATAGTTTTCCATAGAAAAAGCAAACGATAAAAAAAACAATAGGCCTAGTACTTTCGTGTGCAAGTGTACCCATGCGCGAACTTACTACCCCTCCACTGTCTTCCGGCGTTCTTTTTACGTGATGCGACCTATACTTATCACTACGTCTGACCAATGGATCTGCACAGCTGCATATACCACATCCAAATATTCTGATCTTCAAGTCTGAATAGATTCGGTGAGCACTCGCGTGGGCACAATGTTATCATAGAAAGCCGATTGGAATGCGGCGTGTAACACCAGAATTCTACCAACAAAGAATTATACGGTTCAACTCACTGTTTGTTTTGTGACAATCCTCTAGATTCGTATGTCAACTTCATGTCGTTTCTTATTGAAGAATTCACAAAGTGGTTCATTACTACAAGTGGCAGAATGGTGTCAACTAGAAATTTCAATGCAAATTGAATCCGTGTAAACACTTGCAAATGAATACAACGTGTAATGAAGGAGAAATATCGATTTGTATAAAAGTGAGCGTGAAGTTATTTTGATGGTAAAGCGAAGAACCTTATAAACACACAAAAAATAGAGTCAAAGAAAGTAAAATTTATATTATGATAAAAAATAATAACATATTTCATATTGGGTTTGCTTTTATTTTTTAATGCGCAATGTTTAATGTGTCAGCATTTGATCGTTCATCAATGTTTTCTTATGACGTCATCACGCAAAACCATCGTCCGCAAACCGACTTTATAGACAACCATTTTTTTAGTAGAATCGGCCTACTGCTTGACCATTCTAAACATCCTCATACATTAATAAGATAAGGACGCCGATAACTGTTCCACAGCCACGCCCCAAATCATAACCGATGCAGATTTATGTTCAAAGGGTATAGTGACCACGGAAACTCTCACCTTGCAACAATGCGCATTCCTCGCACCACTACGGACAATGGCAGACAATGAACTAGAGACAATGCACGGTCAGCGCCGCAAGCCCTGCCCTACCATAGAGATCTGAGCATACTTCTATTTCAGCATACTCTAAGCAATGAAACGCAATGAGACTATTCGGGAGAGAGCCAAAGTCATAGTTTTTATCTTTTACTAGCGGACGCCCGCGGCTTCGCCCGCGTGGACTACTATTTTTCTTATCCCACGGGAACCCTACAACTTTTCGGGATAAAAAGTAGCCTATGTCCTATTCCCGGTTATTAGCTATCTACATTCCAAATTTCATCAAAATCGGTTTAGTAGTTATGGAGATACGTGGCAACAAACATACACACACACACACACACACACGGACTTTCGCCTTTATAATATTAGTAGGATAGTCATCATCATCTCCTTGCCCTTATCCCACTAGGTGGGGTCGGCACAACATGTTCTCCTCTTCCATTCCCTCCTATCACTAGTCATCTTAGTAGTCACTCTTTTCGCAAGTTTGTCCTCTCTCACACAAATAGGTATTACCTATTTCATTGAAAATAAATCAAGGCTTTATCCGATATGAGATTATCAAGATTTTCGACCCGACAAATAAGGATTTAATGGCTGAGTTCGTAAAGGCACTCCGGCTTAAGGAGGATCGCTTGTATCTTGCGGGTTCGAGTCCCGTGCGAATCGACAATTTTGATAAGATTTTTCATTTTCATTGACATAGCTCAGAAAAGCAAGCTGAAGTGGCAGTGGGCCGGCCATATCTGCCGAAGAACTGAAAAGCGCTGGAGTAAGCGAGTTTTTGAGTGGAGACCACGTCTCGGCAAAGTAGTGTAGGGCCTGTATTCTATTAAATGACAACCGCTTTGGTTTTGGTTCGAACTCTTAAATGTCAGCCATTTGGTGAAATAGTAGAATAGCTTTTCAAAAATTTGTACTGCCAAAGTTCAAAACCTCACCACAACTGAGTCGTTTGTTATTAGTAGTCATGGAAACAGTCGCTTTAGTTGAGGTTTTGGTTGAGGTTTATAAAAAGTTCGGTACGAGAATCGACGCCTAGGACGCTCTCCTGCCAGGTGGAGTGACGATCTGCGAAAGGCTGCCGGCACAAGTTGGATACGTCAAGCTGAAGACAGGGCGCAAACCGGCGCGATGGCGTAGCTCTTTTCTAGTTTATGACGGGATGTTACGGGGTTTTTTCATTTTTAATGAATAAATATCTATACAGATAAAGCGGAAGAGTTCGCTTGTTTTTTTGTGAACGCGTTAATCTCACTGACTGATTTTTAGATTTTAAGAAATAAGAATATTTGCATGCCGAACTTTGGTAGGACATACAATGTACAGCATAAACTAAAGATAAGACCTATTTTTAAGCAGATACGTTCTTGCGAATAAATTATTCTGATTCTAATTCAGGAACTACTAGTCGGATTAAAAAAAAACTTAAAACAAGTGATAGCTAAACTCTTGAGAAAGGCTATAGGCTACTTTCATCATCATCGTCACCATAAACCATCACTACGGGGGCAACGCCACGAGGGCCCTGCTAGTAAATAATTATTTTCAACTTCGACTTTGACGAGACTCACGGACGGTTTTTTGTAAGTGTTTTAACAAGCCTCCTCACAATACTCTGCGAGTACCCATTGCGCTATGACTACGCTACATTTATCATACATTACCCACCATGAATATTCTACTGTTAGCGTTCCCGCTTAATTTATTAATTGTGCCCTGCGACCCCAACCTTGCGATTTATGGTCCAAACTTGTTATTGTACCTCTTCGTACAGTGATGCAGGGTTAAGGGGGTGTTTTGGCTTGAACGATTTTGCGCATATTTCAACATCTTAGGAAAAAAAACGAGGTTTTTTGGCAGGAATTTTAAAAGTACTTAACGTCTTCGTTTTTGTTTTATTTTCCAAAACTAGTGTTTCTTCGAATGATAATGTGTGATAATGGTGGAATATTAAATGTTGAGGGTTCACGAACATGCATTAGTGTGGGCAAATGAAACAAATATGAATAGCATTGCATTTCGAGTTCTCCCAAAAAGTCCGTGTTGATGTTTCAGTAAAGCCACATCTTTACTGAGGCATAAGGGGAGGGGTGGGATATTACATTTATGTATTGTAATATTATGTATTTGTATATCTTGTGTATCTATAAACTTGAAATTAAATATAATAATTACTTGACACTGGCTGAATGCACAAGCCGTGCGAAGCCAAAATAAAGAAAAAAAATTATGCGCCGCATGCGCATATGAAAATTATCTTCATTGTCGTCGCAACAAAACAGCACCTTAACAGAGATGTGATAGCGACCTTAGTAATCGTAAATACTATTATGAATTCTAAAAAGCAATTATGGAATGACTTACTCTGCTCATATTTAGTGGTGCCATTCTCACTTTATCTTAGTCCTGTCGTGTCCACACTTGTTGGCTTCCTTGAACATAACTTAGTAAGAAATAGGGGTTTGGTTGTACCTATTTGTTTGCTTAGTGGGATAATACCTTGGCATTCGATTTTAAAGTCATTGGGCCTTATGAAAGATGTTTAAAGTTGAACACTGGTTAAATAACGTCCTGTCTTTATTTGTGGATAGTGACGAACAGAGACAGGACGATGTTTAACCAGTGTTCAACTTTAAACATCTTTCATAAGTAAGGGGGTTTATGTCAGGAGTTCAAGTCATTTAAAAACCACTAAGTATTTTTTTTTTTTTAGGTTAAAATAATAGGTTTTTTTTCAGTCAGTCTTTCACATAACTGCAATGTTTTTCCTGTAGATAAGGCCCGATTACGGAGGATGGTGTAGGTGCTGGGCAAGCCTACTCCATCTCAACAGTGTCCCAGGCACTACAGCCTCCCGTTAATTTTAGGCATTGATTT
Source organism: Camptogramma bilineatum (assembly GCA_958496255.1). Classification (NCBI taxonomy): domain Eukaryota; kingdom Metazoa; phylum Arthropoda; class Insecta; order Lepidoptera; family Geometridae; genus Camptogramma; species Camptogramma bilineatum. The sequence continues at coordinate 1,223,182 of OY292464.1, forward strand.
TTGTGACTGTTTAATTAAATCATCTAGTACAGGTATGTCTCTTTCTCTCTCTGTTAATCTCTCTATTCTGTACTTGGGAGGGCAGTTTAAATTGTCGGTCCCAGCTATTAAGTCGTTAAGCCATGACGGAGGCCTTTGGGCGGCCTAAAAACTCCGTCACCAGAGTTGGCCACTTGCTCATACGAAATTACTTTATTAAAATTTTCTCCGACACTAGGATTTTCCATCTCGTCCGATCCGTTGCGACATGGATGGCGTCGATGTAGTAAAGATGTAAAGGCTGAATTACACCAGGGCAACAATGTGCGACAGTGCCGCATGCTACATATTGTGACATGTGACATCTTGTGGTATGCTACAAATAGAAAGCAGTTGCGGCATTAGTGGCATGCGGCAGCCTATTTTACGCCGAGGCAACATCGTGCTTGGGTCAGTCTGCCACATGACGCAAGGTGTTGCCATGTCGCACGGTTCTTGCCACAATGTGCAACATTTTTTATTCTGTAGCATGCGGCCTTGTGGCATGCCGCAATGCCGCACAGTGTTGCCCCGGTGTAATCCAGCCTTAAAAGCCTAATAATACGAATGTTATCGTAGTGATGTAACGTCATCGATGTCTGTTCTCATTAGCATCACAATCGAATGATTCGTCGCGTCGAGAGCTGAGCAAACCTGCGTGTGTAATTAATTCATTGCTTACGAAATTGTGTTTGTTTTATAATCTTTGACGGTGGCACAGTCGGGATTAGGAAAGCTATGTAATTGATGACTTATCCAATAATTTTATCTAATAAGCTCCTTTTTACAAGCTGTTATTAATCTTGCAATGTTCGTTGGATGTCCGTTTTTCCAGAACCGTTTGTCTTTTTTAAATATTTACAAAACATTTTACAACCACTTCCCGCCGTGCAAATAAGCTGAAAATCTCAAATTCGGTAAAATTGTAATTTCTTTGTTACAATGCAATATCCTAGTAACAGCGAGCTGATTTGATGATGGAGTATGAAGCTGTTCAACGAAACTCATAAAATAATTGTTTGATCGAGTAAGTAGGTAAGTAAGTTCGTATGAGCAAGTGGCCAACTCTTGATCGAGTGAAATCTTGCTATCGCTTTCAAGTTCTGATGACAACCTCTGACAGCTCCTGACTCCATGATCATCGTAACGTTAAGGTGAGAACAAACTGATCTAATGATGAAGCCAGGAGCTGTTCAGTGAACAACAGTAAAGTTTAAGGCTGATTTAATTCTACTTGCGATTGTCTTCTAAAATTTTTGTAAAATAAATCTGCTTTTTAAAATTACTTTGTTTTTGGTGATTATAATTATTGGGCATAGTTTACATTAAAATACTTAGCAATGATACCAACTGAAACGTGTTTAGTTATGAAAAAAATTTGAATTTTTATATTGTTTCGTTAAATATTCGTAAATATTTTTAGTTGTAGCAATAAAAAATTGAGGTTTTATGTCTCTAGATTCTTAAAATATCACAAAATACTTATAAAAAGTGAGCTGGCTGTTTCTTTATAAGCTAGTAGTGATGTTACTCGACCCATTACTAACGGTGTTTAATCTTTTATCCGATTGTTTATGGTGGTTACCTTTGAATGTTATATGACACTGTTCGCTTAGTGCTGACCCTATTCGGAGAAAGTACCAATAATATATAGACAAAAAGAAATAACTATGCATGTATAATAAATTCTACATATTATTATTATCATCCTATACTATTCAACTTACATGTACCTATATTAAAATTATAAATGTGTTTATTTGTTTGTTTATTTGTATTCACGTTCTCGAAAACGGCTCTCTTTTCTCTGATTTCTATGAAATTTGCAATACCTATAGGTTTACGGGGGCGAATCACTTGCTCATATGAACATACTTTTACTTTCTAACGGGGGCGAAAAATCGATCTAGCAAGGTCTCATGGGAATATTCTAATTTCTGGGAAAATTCGCTTAAGTAAGTAGGTACGCTTAAGTAAGTAGGCCAAGAGGCCGAAGCCCTAAACGATGGGTGAGCCAGGTGTCGGAATGCCTTGACATGCCGGTGAATGCGGCCCTCCAACAGGCAACCGACCGAAACTCTTGGAAGAAACTACTGGCCATGCTGCGTCGGCAGAGTCACGATCCTCAGGCATGAGGGACCGATTGAGGAGGAGGAGGAAGTAGGTACTCTATTTTCACCCTAGCAGAGCTCGATTGCCCAGATATTGTGTGGTAGTAAGATACATTACCTGGATATGAGCTCAGGAATTTCTTTTTTCTGTTGAAAAACAACAAATGAGCTTTAAATAGGTAATCGCGAGCTGATTAAAATAAAGTCATAAAGTTACTTTCCAGTTCATTGCTTGAATTTAACTTTCTAGGTAGGTACTTAAAAATAATATATTACAACTTCACTTAAATCTAGTAGGAACAAAGGTTTTAAAAAGTCAAAATTTTGGTGGTGGATGATGATGATATAAATCATATTCATAAAGTTTACCGAAGTTGTTCTTCGAATAGGGCCCTAGTCTCAAGAACTTGCTGCGCAGAATAATATTGATTTAATAGTTGGACACCATGAATTATTATTTTATTGTTATTATGCGCCTTTCTATGAAGAGTACATTTAATTGTTGCAATTAAATGGTGTTTATAAACATCATAAAATAATATTCGAGTGCTAAGTCGTACAAAAAAAAAACAACGGTACAATTTTATTTTCTTAAGCTTAGTTTAGACAGCACAGAAGTCAATTTTATTTTGGTTACCTACTAAATTACTACTTGTCTTTAAATGAAGTTACAAGGTAAGTATTATTTAAATTTTTGCTAATCCCGTCTCATGATCGTGTTTCGATGTCAATCTGCCCCTTTTTTTTATTGTAGATAGACCTTTGTTTAGCCACAATCTCATGGTAAGCGACGATGTGGCTGACGATGGATCACAAAGGTCTAAGACACTTATTCTCTCTTGACTTGAAGAGACCCAGGTTATAGTTTTCGGGGAAAACAGAAGCCGGCAGCGAGTTCCAGACATTAGCAGTGCGGATGATGAAGGTGGAGAACCGCGTGGTACGAGTGGATGGAATGTCCACGAGATAAGGATGGTACTGTGCTGTGCGTCTGCTTGAATGATTTTACTTTCTTACTTGGTTTTATCATACATTTGAAGTAACGGCTAGTACGTACCACCTGAGACCTAAGTTAACCTGGTGTAGCGTGTAATGCCAGGCGAACTTAGGTGGTAATCCCTTGTGATTCTACTACCATTTGAATTCCGATTGCAATTAATATCCAGTGTAAACTCTGCAAATAACGGACACCGAAGTCGTCACACAATGAAATCGTCATAATAAAACTACAAGTCATTGACCATGGGAATTAAAAATGAAATAAACGTATTGACTACACGTTATCGAATCATTCAAGGTACTGCAGGTACAATAACATAATTGTCCGTAACAAAGTGTTTACGTGTCAAGTCACGCACGCTGAAATAAATCATTAAAAAAGTGGTATGAACTGTCATACCACCAGATACTGTCTAGCATAGTCTAATATTGGAAAACATCTTGAATTGACGACAAACACAACTGTAAGTTCGTCTATGGCCGATTCTAGTACCTACAGAGGTACGAGGCAGTAATGAAATATTTTTTAATTGGGAATTATATTGTTAGAGATTGTAGAACATAACAATATAAATTACTAAACTCAAATTTTTACATACCACGCTTTTTGGATAAAGAATCATGATAATATACTATGTATTTTTACTGTCAGTGGATTGTTTATCTCATTATTTACAATATCTGGGCGACCAAGCTATGTTCGGGTGCAAATAGAGAAAAATTAAAAAAGATAAAAAAATACTGGCTGAGATTCGAACCCGATGCCTTCGGCTGAAAGGCGAACACCCACTCCATTCGGCTACTTTGGTCTTAACAAATATTGTGAAATCACTAGATTGCACTGATAAATCTTTTTGCGAGAAAATGCCAAGAAAACAGCTTTTCCCAGATATGAGTCCTAGCTAGATCGATTTTTCGCCTCCGTGAACACCCGTACTGCAAATTTCATCGAAATCGTTAGAGCCATTTTCGAGAACATCAGTACAAACAAACAAATATTGCTCGTTTAATAGAATAGGGTTAAGCGATATCTAAAGATAAGGTTGTTAATATTTAATACGTTGTCATTTCATTTGCTTATGGAAAGTTCACAAAACAATAGTAGGTACTCGTTAATTAGCGATAATAATTTATCGATAGTCGATAATGATGTATCGATAAATGATTTATCGAAAATCGTTAGATGGACATCACTAGTGAAGTGTGATTGTAATTTGCAATTCTGACAAATAATTTGATGTTTATTAGGTACTCGTATAAGAGACTTCCCACATCAGTCAAAAGATTAAAGAAACGAGAGAGTTGAAAAGTATGATATAACCTCGAGCTACAATCTGCCTATTAATTTCTAGGGCTTTTGTGAAATCTTAGTAATAACAGAGACAAGTACTCGTCTCTGGTAATAAGAAACATGATTAAATTAATGAAAGTAATTAAAGAAATGATAAAATTCATTGAATTTTAATTTTTAAAATTTTTTTTAGCCGAAGTATTATTTGCGTGAACGAGTAATTTAACATCCATTCGCACAAACTTTCACATTTATAATATTAGAAGGATTTTGCTGGTGTAACTGTAACATTGTTTTTAACATCTATTTAAATTGCTGCATTATAAAATGTAAATGTATTCTAAATTTCCAATAATATTAATCACTTAGTAATAAAATTAACAATTAAATCAAATTTGAAATTTTAAAATCGACAAAATTAATGTCGGTCACGAAAAGTTACATCACTAATTTGTTATTTGAAGGTGCAACTTATTGATAGTTTTCAATTTATCATTTTCATTATAAAATGCTCTTGGAAATAAAACAATTTCCATATTTCAAAAATCTAAGCAATTTTAATAAAATAGGTATAGAGCTAATAATAGATCATATATTTTAATTTGAACTGGGCCCCAATTCCTCTATTTTACAACGGAAACCATTCAAGTAAGTTATATTGCCGCTGCGTTTTGTTTCGTTCTCAAAAATGACAGTAATTTGCAAAACCTATTTGATAATTTGTTTTAAAATGTCATCACAACACAGTAACCTAACCTCATAGGTAGAGCAACAAAACGAAATAGTTGAAGTATTGCTTTAGTTTATAAATAGTTTTTTAGTGGAATCGAGGGGCAAAAGGTAGAGCTACTACCAAATAAGCTGAGAGGCCAAGCTTAGTTGGTAGTAGCTCTGCCTACTGCACTGTAGGTCGTAGGTTTGATTCCCACCTAGGACAAACATTTGTTTATGTTCTGTGTCTGGGTATTATTTAGATATTTGTATATACAACAATATTTCTATCAGTTCTCTGGTTTTATAGTACAAGCCTTGCTTAAATTGGAGCTAGGTTTGGCGTTGTGTGAAGTGTCCACCAATATTTATTTATTTCTACCTTTTCACAATAGTTCAGAAGTAATAGAAATAAAAAAAAAAATTAAGAAACATTGTGTTTACAAATTGCATTTCAATGCGCATGTACCTCATTATAAATCAAAGTACAATCGCCCACAAAAAGGTATCACATGAAAATAGAAGTGAGTCACAAAGTTTCGCTGACATCATAAACTCGATAAGTGATCGCACACCTGACCTTTAGTTGATGGATGCGGTCTGGTGCAGAGGTCGGGGTGAGGCTGGCCACGGAATTAGCGATATTTTGGAAACTTTAAAAATGGGAATCATGCTCTAATTTTTTTTATGATCGAGGGAGTGAAGAGTAATTTATTAATTAATTTATTTTTATATTTACTTACTTTTATTTTTGTAAATTAAATTTGTCTCCTGTCTCTGTCTCTGGTCTCGGTCTCCGGCGTGAACCTCCAGCATTAAAAAATACTAATATGTATATTTAAAAGACGAAACTAGACTAAAGTTGGTGAGAGTTTAAACCACGGACTAGCATATCGTGGCTAGTTGGTTAAAGTATTCCAGCTTTAGGAGGATCGGTTTGATCAATGCGGGTTCGAATCTCGTCGAAAACCTTGATAAGAATTTCCATTTCAGATGAAATGCGCGTACTACTCGTCCAAGTTAATATCAGACCTGGCTTGAATGTCTTTTTCAAAGTAGAGTGTGCAAAAAGTGTTTCGTTTCCATTCAATTATATTTTAAAAGAACCTGAGGCATATAAGGCCCATGGCATTATAAGGCCCAATGTCAAAATTCACGCGTTAATGACTAAAACCAACTTCTCTCCGAAAACTAGAAATACTAACGAACCGTTTACGTGGTGCGAGTTTTTTGCCTTTAAGAAGCGAGAAATTCGCTCCATGACAATTCAGTGCCAAGCGATTATCGAACTTCCACGTATGATTACAATGTTTAGTTGACATTGTTACATTTTGACATTTGCTTTCAACATCTTCGAGGCGAGAAACTCGCACCATGTAAACGGCGCATAACAAAAACCCGCTTACACTACAGATGTACCCAATAATCCCATAACATTATCAGTGAAATAATATCGATATCTGTAGAGGGCGGGCCGCCCCGCCCTACACGAATAAATATTTAATTAAAGTTATGAGAGCGCACGAATTTCTGTTCTGTTTGTTCATGTTTTTTTTTATCGATAGATTGTTTTTGTGTTTTTATCAGCGTGTAACTAAAGCATCTTTCATATTGGAGCTGCTAGCTGAATATCGTTATGTAAGGATAGTTCGTATCTATTATTGTTGGTGAATAAAATTAATAAATAAAAATTGCTGGACATTTCACATAGCACTAAACTGCGCAAAACTTGTACTATGGGAACCAGATAATTGATAGAATACATAAATACTTTTTTTTTGTAAATAGTATTACATAAGTACTTTTGTTATAAATTAAAAAGTACTTATGTAATACTATTTACAAAAAAAAAGTATTTATGTATTCTATCAATTATCTGGTTCTAGTACAAGTTTTGCGCAGTTTAGTGCTATGTGAAATGTCCAGCAATTTTTATTTATTAATTTTATTCACCAACAATAATAGATACGAACTATCCTTACATAACGATATTCAGCTAGCAGCTCCAATATGAAAGATGCTTTAGTTACACGCTGATAAAAACACAAAAACAATCTATCGATAAAAAAAAACATGAACAAACAGAACAGAAATTCGTGCGCTCTCATAACTTTAATTAAATATTTATTCGTGTAGGGCGGGGCGGCCCGCCCTCTACAGATATCGATATTATTTCACTGATAATGTTATGGGTTGCTCCTCATCTTTTTGGCACCACTTTCAGACTTCCTCTTATATACTCATTCCTTATTCTATACATTTGCGTCACTCCACACATCCATCTCTACTATCCTTCGTTCATCCTTAAGTATAGACTATCTTCCGAACGCGGCTTCGCTCGCGTAGTACCCGGAAAAAAAAGCTTCGCGCATTCAGTGTGGACTTCGGCTATGTCTTATTCCCAGTCATTTTCTATCTATATGTATTTTAAATTTCAGTCAAATCGGTTCAATCAAAGTTCGTTGTCGAGTTATACAGGAACAAACAATCAAACATGCATCCAAAAAAAAAAAGTCAAAAAGTCAAATTCGTTTATTCAATAAGATCACAAGTGTACCACTTTGAAACGTCTTAAGAGCTAGGTGATTCTACTCCTGTTCCTTCGCGACCAAGACCGTGAAGAACCAGGGCAACAAACACGGTTTGGGGCCTAACACTCTTTTCGGTGACACACTTTTTGTTTGTAATTTTTTTTTTTATATATTTTTTTTATGTAAGCAATTATTACAAATGTTACAATTATTATTTGTTACAATATTTTTATGATTTAATAATAACGGAGTTGGAGCATATTCAGTCCCAGGCGTTTTTGTCATCCAAGTAATCTGATATTTTATAATACGCTTTTTTATAGAGATGACGTTTAATTGATTTCTTAAATTTGTTGATTGATAAGTTTTGCAATTCGCCTGGGACTTTGTTGTAGAAGCGTACACATTGCCCTATAAATGATTTACTAACTTTCTCAAGCCTAATTGTGGGAACAGCGAGTTTATCTTTGTTTCTGGTATTAACATTGTGATTATCACTTTTTTTCTTAAATAGTTTAATATTTTTTCGAACATACATTAGATTTTCATAGATAAACTGACAAGGCATAGTCATTATAAATATTTCTTTAAACTTATTCCTAAGTGACTCCCTGGGACCCATACAATAAATTGCTCGAACAGCCCTCTTCTGCAGCACAAACACGGTGTTAATATCTGCAGCACTCCCCCACAACAGAATGCCATAAGACATGATGCTGTGAAAGTAGCTGAAGTAGACTAGCCTAGCAGTATCTACGTCCGTGTATAGACGTATTTTTTTGACTGCGTATGCTGCAGAACTAAGTCTCTTCGACAATCCATCTATGTGCGGACCCCATTGAAGCTTATTATCTAAGGTTATGCCTAAAAATGTAGTGGTGTCCACGAGATTTATTTGTTCGTCTTTTATTGTGACTTTGCATTTTACTTCTTTAACATTTGGTAAAATAAATCGTATACATTTAGTTTTTTTCTCGTTAAGTAATAAATTGTTCACATTGAACCATTCTACAACCATAGAGATAGCATTGTTTACTTCGTCAAGGTTAACCTGTTGTCTTTTCAACTTGAATAAAAGTGAAGTGTCATCTGCAAACAGTACAATCTCATGGTCATTTTTAACTATTTTCGGTAAATCATTTATATAAATTAAAAAGAGAAATGGACCTAGTATTGATCCCTGTGGCACACCCATTGTTACCAACGACCCCGGAGAACATTTTCCATTTACGTCAACTCTTTGTATTCTGTCACTTAAGTAAGAAGTGAGAAGGTTAAGAGCAACACCCTTAACACCATAGTGGTGGAGTTTCCTTATTAATGTTTCATGATGAACGCAATCAAATGCTTTTGATAGATCACAAAAAATACCAAGCGCATCATGAGATTTTTCCCAAGAATTAAAAATATGTGATATTAGCTCAACACCGGCATCAGTGGTTGAGCGACCTCTTGTGAACCCAAATTGTTTGTTGTCAAGTAGGTTATTTTGATCAAAATGTCTTTGAAGTTGTATGAGGATTAGCTTTTCGAATATTTTACTAAACGTTGGTAAGACTGATATAGGTCTAAAATTGCTGGGGTCAGAATGACTACCTGATTTGAAAAGGGGTGATATTTTACTATGTTTCATTAAATCCGGAAACATACCACTATCAATGCATTGGTTGAATATTAAAGCTAGGTCAGGTGCAATGATGTCAATCAATGGTTTTACAACGCTAACGGAAATCCCCCAGAGGTCTTTGGTTTTTTTTACATTGATTAATTTAAAGGCTTTTATGATATCTTGTTTATCCACATAATCGAAAGTGAATTGAATGTTACATTCTGGTAAATTATCTTTTAACAAGGACTCCGCGATTATGTGGGATGACTTCAAAGATTTAGTAGTAGAGACTGGAATGTCAGTGAAAAATGCTTCAAATGCTTTGGCTACCTCATCATCTTGGTTAATGATGGAATCACCAATTTTAAGATGGTATGTATTACAGTGATCTTTGACTTTTCCAGTCTCACTATTAATCACACTCCAAGTTGCCTTTATTTTATCTTGGCTGTTTTTTATTTTATTACTTATAAACAATGATTTTGCTGTGCGGCAAACATTTTTAAAAACTTTTGAATATTTCTTAACTTTATCTTTAAACTCTTCACTAAAATTATATTGTTTTTCATCATAAAGTTCATATAAAGTTTGTCTGCTTTTATGAATTCCTGCTGTTGCCCACTCACAAAAAGTTAAACCTTCTGTAACCATGATCGATTTGGATGTATATATTGCATTAAATTGCTTGTTAAATTCATTAAAAAATGTATTGTATAAGGAATTTAGATTATCATTATTATAAATAAGGTTTGGTAAAGTATTTATGAGTTTTGATTTAAATTTCTCCAATCGATCAATGGTCATTGGTACATAAGTAATTTTTCTTCTTACATTTTGTCTTGGTTTTGTTTTAATTTTAATTAACTGACCGAGATGGTCTGATTGAACAAAACTTATGGTACTTTTATATATTACATTTACATTTGTAAAAATGTTGTCTATACAAGTGGCAGTAGTAGCTGTGATTCTTGTCGGTTCCATAAAAGATGGTTCTAGATTAAATGATTTAAATAAACTAATTAATCTGGTACTTGAGGAGTCTCTTTCTAACAGATTTACATTAAAATCGCCACATACTATAATTTGTTTCTTAGATTTACATATTTTATACAAAACTTCTTCCATAGCTTTTTCAAAAATATTAAATGTGGCAGAAGGCGGGCTATAAACGCTTACAACGATGAACTGCTCCAACTCTACGCATGCAATTTCAATGTGTCTTTGTACAGAGTGGTGGACAATATCTTTGCGTTCTTTAAATTTAATTTTCTTGTTTATTAAAATTAGTGAGCCACCTCGGATACAATTAACTCTGCAGAAAGCACTACCAACCTGGTGACCACTGAAATTAAACATAACCTCATGGCTTTGCAGCCAGTGTTCAGTAATACATACAATGTCTATATTATTCGAGGTCATGTATAAGTCCAGCTGTAATTCTTTACCACGTAAACCTTCGAAATTCTGGTGCACCAGATTAGTATGATTTACATTTGATTTTATTATTTTTTTCTTAGTTTGACTCTTTTTTGTATTATCACTATTATTTGACTTTTGAAAGCTAGAGGATTTTAAATTTGATTTTATTATTTTTGTATTATCCATCCAAACACCCAAACATCCGTACATCCAAACTTTTGCATTTAGAACATCAATGTGATTAGTGTGATAGTGTGATAGTCAACGTCCGATATTAGAATATGAACCTTCGAGTCGAGTTATAGAGAAATATACATCCATCCATCCATCCAAACATCCAAACTTTCCCGTTTATAATATTAGTGTGATTTAGGAATCTTCAAGGTTCTCGATGACGGTTGTCCAGTAGTTCAATAGAATAAAGCACGGTAAGGCCGAGGTAGCGGGTTCTAATCCCGTCTTGGCAGTTAGCGTTAGTTTAATGTGAAGGAGGCTTAACTATTATGTGAGGCAGTGAAGGTGAAGACAGTAAAAGTTATGAGTTGCATCACGTGCCAAAATTCGCTTTAATTAGGCGGTTATTGTAAGATTGTTGCTTGTTGCTTGTTTCTTAGTTACTGATCTTTCATGTCTGTATGACATGAAAGACTACACCACACTTATCACACTAGGTAATATCATAAACTAGTGAACGCCCGCGACTTTGCCCGCGCGGACTACTTTTTTTTAGCCCACTGGAACCGTAATTTTTTTCGGGTTAAGAAGGAGCCTGTCTGTATCCTATTCCCGGTCATTATCTATCTTTATTTTAAATTTAATTTCTGGCAAATCGGTTCAGTGGTTGTCTACATACATCCAAACATCCAAACTTTTGAATCCTACTACTAGTAGTTCGCCCCGAACTGAGATCTCGCGCACCGCAAGGCGAAGCTGCTAGTTTTTCATTTCGTTATAAAATTCATATTTTTTTTCTTAAAAATATATCTACAGCTACACTATCTACACTATCTATCTAGACTTCTACACTAATATAAAGAGGAAATATTGTTTTGATTTTTTTGTTTGTTTGTAACGAATAGGCTCCGAAACTACTGGACCGATTTCGAAAATTCTTTTACCAATAGCTTTTACCAATAGCTACATTATCAGGGAACAACATAGATTATAATCTAAAATATACCCGTGTGAAGTCAGAGTGGGTCGCTAGTTTTTACTAAAATATAGTTTCAGAGCCTCAGCAGAAATTGTTTTCCCAAACAATATCCAACTAGGAAGCGTACATCGTATAAATTCTGCGCAACGAAATTACACTAACACGTCCAGCGTCGATAAATGTGGGCGGGTATTAATTACGGCGGTACAACCCCATAGACGCATGGGAATATCATATGGGAGGAGAGGGGTATGGTGAGGCTATGAAGGACTCTTTTGATCGAGTGAGATAGTTCCTTAAAGGAACCAAATTTGGAAAAAAAAAATTGGACGTGGGTTCGAATCCTGGATTTTTCGTTTCGAAAAATTTATATGCGCATTAATACGAGCTCTAAACGGTGAAGAAAACATCGTGAGGAAACCCGCGGCTTAGTCAGCCCCACATGTATTGACCATGTCTTTCCTGTGGATATGACTGGTTAAGCTGAGAGGATGGTGTAGGTGCTGGGCAAGCCTACTCCATCTCACAACATTGTCCCAGGCACTACAGTGTCCCGATAAGTGTAGGCAAAGATTGCCTCCTGACACTGTATAAATCATCTAGTAAAGATGTAATATTTAATCATGAATCATGTTTCACTGAGTTTTTTTTTTCATTTAATTTCAATTGCTATAATGTAGCTTTCATCATGGCTACACCACTCTAAGGTGTTAAATTTAGCAGTACTAGAGTTATGTTTAATTATTTAATTATGTTTCAAGTATTTTGTTTGTAATTAGCAGGTTATAGAAGTGTAATAGCGTAATTATTAGGTTTAAGGCTTGGAATAATTGAATTCTAGCTATTTGCCGACTCTTAACTAAATTGTTAGTACATGAACTTTATTCTTATGGGCAAAATAAAATTTAATCATTTCTATACACATAGTAGGTAGGTATAAAAAAATCAGGCATATTAAAAATCTTAAAAATTAGTAACAAAAATAAAATTTAAACTCTTTCATTACTACTTAATTGATTTAATCCGTAACACGGCTATGCCTACAAAAAAAAAACATTTAACACTGCCCGATTCATGTTTACACTAAAAAAACAGCTTTACATTTTTTTTTTTAAATAATCCTTAAAACGTAAAACGTTTAAAAATCTCTGATGCACAAATTTTCATTGAGTCAGTCAGCCAGTCTTCACCACGTAGCCAGGGGCCCTAGCCATATTACACGATCTATCGTCACATCATCAAAATGTATAGGAATTGACGTTCTGACCACGTGACTCATCTACTTGAAACGTCAAATCCTATACATTTTGAAGTGTTTCTATCCTACAGCGACGATAGATAGTGTAATATGGCTAGGGGGGCTGTTTTCTTTAAGCTTGTAATTCCATTATTAGACTTAGTAGGTACCCTACAATCATTTTCGGATGGCAGGTTTGACGTTTGTCAATCCATGAAGTTTCGTATAAATTAATGACAACGTTTGAAGGAGCGAATTGCTGTTCTTTATGTCTGTAAATATCAATTGACATTACTTCACGTTATTGATGTCACTATTTAAATGTGTCAAAACTGCCTTCCCAGTGTGTCTCGACTATAATATGGAAAACCTAATAAGTAACGACGGTTATTCTAATTCCCAATAGAAAAATAACTTTTATTTTGTTTCAAAGTGCCCTACTGCAAGCCATCTTCAATTTAGTTCAAAATTCTATTTCAATATTTGAGTTAATTCAATTAAAGCGGCGATATGAATCAATTTACATTATAATATGAATCACGGCTACTGTGCAATCTAAGACCGCAACTTCGCGAAATAAAACGAGAGCGGATTACACCCGGCGCCGGCGCCTTCGTAATGGAGTAGGGATGAGATAAGGATATCCTGTCTCATCGATAAACAACAGAATCGAAATTTTGAAAATATTATGCATTTAGGGCTGATTTTTCAATACCTAGATAACTTATCTGAGGAAATAAATATGCGATTTGACAGATATTGTATTGAAAATATGTCATAACGCCATTTTATTCCTCAGATAAAAGTTATTTATCGATTGAAAAATCAGCCCTTAAAAGTATTTGGGATGATGGCTGGTAATTAAAGACAGTGACGCAATGGTGGTCAAAAGCTGCCCCCTTGACAGCGATCAAAATTGGTTCTCAAATATGACAATTCAGTGACCATGCAAGTAGCTCTGTCAGTCTCATCTCAGCGAGAACGAACGCGACAAAAGATGCCTACACGATCGTTTTGATAGTTTGAGACCAATTTAAGGTTTTAGACAAGTTAGACAAGTTTTTGAAATGCTCTGCTTAAAGAAATTAAAACTATTGAATATTAAAAAAAACTCTTGGTTTATGGTATTTTTCTATACTTAAGTGAATGAGCATTTTCTTGAATTATCTTGGGAGCGTAAGTCTCTATCTATACTACACCATCTGTCACTACTGTTACAAAACTCGGGTCAGCTATTAAATAAATCTATCGATTTACTAATACGGCCACGTCATACAAAACACGATATACTAAAACATCGATAACTTTTATCCCATCCCTAGTAGAAGGATTCCACACAAAGTAATCATTCCGTCTACTTGACTAAACTGAATTATATTATTTTTTATTATTATTTAATAATGACCGCTATAATTGGGATGGCGGCTTCTGTTCTAACGTATTATTGCTTTGAGCTCATTCGAATCATTCGTATTAAGGGGATATCTATATAGTTCAAGTATCAATATAGTTGCTATAAAAAAGGCTTCCAATGTGCAATACTACTACCTACTTGAAAAAAAGGGCTTGTGCTGGAGTGTATGATCAGTAGGTAAATTCATGTCACCAACATCATCTCATCTATAGGATGCATAAGCATTGTTGGTGGACGTCCAACGCTGCGCTTGCCAGTCCGTGGCCTCCATTCGAATACTTTTTGGCACCATCGGCCATCTGTTCTGCGTGCTATATGGCCTATTTGCAACTTCAACGTGTTAATTCGCTTTTTTTTGCTATATCGGTGTCCAGAGCTCTTCTACGTATCTCCTCGTTTCTGGTTCGACACACGACAACACAATATGAATCGTATTTTGAGACTTGCATACTTTTGAAGTTAATTTTGTTTATCTGTACTTCTACTGGACACAATTATTTATGAAATTTTACACCAATCTTGCCATCTCTCTAATATTATTTTCAAAAAATTTAATCCTGTTTGTTGGTAAGTGATAAATATAGAACAGCTGGACCGATTTGACCAATTCTTTATTCAAATAGTCCGAATAAGGTTTTCAAGAAAAAAAGAGAAATGATTATTTTTGTTAGAACTTAAATTTTAACTGAACAATATTTCTCGGGTCAGCTAGTATTAGTACAAATATGAGTTCTGACCCTGAAGAAATAAAGGATAGAAATGTAGAACGTCCCCTTAAGCCATCGTTATTAGATTGCCCCGGTATTACAGCTCGGATGATACGCTTGGTTCGCACGATATTTACTTATTACGCCGTGACTTGACGATTTATTTAGACGATAAAACAAATAATAACACAATAAATAAATGACGAATGCTGAACATTTTACACAACATCAAGAGCTTGTGTGGGAACCACATGACTGATATACCTACTTA
This sequence comes from Camptogramma bilineatum, assembly GCA_958496255.1. Taxonomy (NCBI): domain Eukaryota; kingdom Metazoa; phylum Arthropoda; class Insecta; order Lepidoptera; family Geometridae; genus Camptogramma; species Camptogramma bilineatum. The sequence goes on from OY292464.1 coordinate 1,238,653, forward strand.
CTACTTTTTTTTTGTAAATATGTACATACATTATTATTATTCATAGAAAATAGACCCGAGAAAAATATTTGCCGATCATACAAACATTTTGTCCCGCGGCGGGGATAAAATTGGGAAATTTCTCCCAAGAAAATAGGGAAAGTACTATTCTTTTACGCACATTGTATGTATGTATGATCTGTATGATAGTGTTATAATGTTTGTATGATCTGCAAATATTTGTCTCGGGTCTGGGTGTTTTCTATGTATAATATGTATGTATTTACAAAAATGTATATAAGTAGTATATCAGTCATGTGGTTGCCATAACACAAGCTCTGCTTAGCTTGGGGCTACATGATTCTGTGTGAAATGTCCAGCAATATTTATTTATTTATTTATTTATTTATTAAGACTACTTTCCACAATGTAAAACTATCTTAATTATTTTACTTTTAGGTATCTTTAAACGTTCAATTATCATTGTTCACCAAAATCTGATTTCTACTGTTATTATCTCATGTGGCAGGTAAAGGGTAATAATAATAATAATAAAACATTGTATTTTTTTGTTGTGTATTGTTACTGGCTGCTCTAAAAACTAGGATGGTTATATTGAAAGAGCCGTGTTGGCCAAGTTGGTTGGTACCTCGACTTTCAATCTGAAGGTCGTCGGTTCGAATCCTGGCCGTGCATCAATGGATTTTTCGCTTCGGAAAATGTATATTCCCATTAACACGAGCTCTAAACGGTGAAGGAAAACATCTTGAGGAAACCCGCGGCTTAGTCAGCCCCACCGTATTGACCATGTCTTTCCTATGGATATGGCTGGTTAAGCTGTGAGGATGGTTTAGGTGCTGGGCAAGCCTACTCCATATCAAACAATGTCCCAAGAACTACATGTCCCGTTAAGTGTAGGCAAAGATTGCCTCGTGACACTGTACAAATCATCTAGTAAGGATGTAAAGGCCTAAGTTTTTGATCGAGTGGCCAGTTGGTAACATATTTTACATTGTATCTCGCGCGAAACAATCCCATAGACCCTAATAGACCCCCTAGGGCCTGCATGTAACAAATCGCGCTAATTTTATGTAATGGTCATATTTATACACTTCGGAAGCGAAGGTCGGGGGCAAAGGTCAAAGTGTAAAGTTGTGTTCACATCACAAGTGACTAAATTAAAAAAAAAACCGACTTCAATGTTATAAACAGCAATTTTCTGACACTCGGGGTGCATTTCTGTTCATAACTCTGAAGATCCTCGACAAATCCTCACCCAATTTTTGTGGCAGCAATCAGAAAGTATACCCTTTCAAACAAAAGAACAAAAAAAAAAACCCCTGAAGACGCCTGAATCGATTTGAAAAAATTTTTTTTGTTCGAAAGGGTACTTTCAGATTGGTGCCATAAAAATTTGGTGAGGATCTGTTGAGGATTTTCGGAGTAATGAACAGAAATGCACCTCGGGAATGCAGAAACTTGCTCAGTTTATAACAACTGAAGTCGGTTTTTTTTAATTGTTTATTTAGCCACTTGTATGTGTCAAGTTTTTAACGATTAAGCCGTTGCCTTTTTTATTTTTTTGCCATACCTACTGATAGGAATCATTATGTGATCTGTGTTCTTATCGAGTAAATTCTTCTGCTTCTCGTCTGCTTCACGGTTCAATTCAAAGCCTTCGTAACCTTCACAGTTAGCGTGCATTCTGCACAAGCCCTTAGTAATGGCCTGTGAAATCTTAAATCAATTTAAAAACAGTTATTACGCCCTACGACGCCCTTATTGTTTTTAATGGACCTGCATTTTGAATCCTGAATTAAAGGGATGTTCATTTTGACGACCTCTGTGGCGCAGTGGGTGAAGGCCCGCCTGCGACGCAAGAGGTTGCGGGTTCGATCCCCGCCGCAGGACAAATGTTTGTATGATCTGCAAATATTTGTCTCGGGTCTGGGTGTTTTCTATGTATATTATGTATGTATTTACGAAAAAAAAAAAAATGTATATAAGTAGTATATCAGTCATGTGGTTACCATAACACAAGCTCTGCTTAGCTTGGGACTACATGATGCTGTGTGAAATGTCCAGTAATATTTATTTATTTATTTATTTATTTATTTTCAAGACTGAGACTGATCTTAAAAGTGAGCTTTTGCGGTGTTTTGTAATCACGTCATTTTTATGAAAATTCAGTTTAAATGACTGTTTATATATACAGACATTGAGCGTAACAGACACGTAGCGTGGCAGACAAAATAATATTCTGCTTTATAGTTTGTATGAACGTATTGATAATTATCTAACATAACGTAGCCGCACAGACACGCACAGACACGGGCAGTGCAGACATGGATGGATAGACACAGGATACGCACAAATATTTTTTTCATTTCTCATACACGGAAAGGGATGAAAGTAGCACTTTTCCGCCCTGGGAAGCAATTTTCCCTGCTGTCAAATAAAAAAAAAAAATCATTCTATTTTGACATTTCTATTGAGTCATGATGAAACTTTTTACACAGCAAAAGTAATATTTGACATTTCTATTTTACCTTTTTATTGAGAATTGCTGTAAAAAATATTTTCAACAATTTATTACATGAGTATTGTTATTAATAATTACTTTTCACTAAATTATTATTATTTAAACAAGATTTTGAGCTTGAAATATTTACCATCTTCAATGACAAAAAATACTGGCTGAAAAAAGGTAGGCGCCTTTTTTGTTTTTTTTTTCAGTGGCAAGCTACCAGCCAGTATTTTTTTTAAAGCACCAATTCGATTTTTATCTGTTTTGTCGATCGAGAGCAGTGATTTTTATAAAATGAGCTAATCAGGTTTTTATTTACTTTCCTAATATTCGAAATGAAAAGCAGAGTGTTTACCTCTGGTCAAATACCTATTACGGCACTCGAACTATTAGTGCCCTCGCTACGCTCAGGCGCCAAACCATCTCGTGCCGCAATAGGTTACTTTCAACCCTCGTGCAACAATCTACTATTTCTCCACGGTACGTTTCTGTCCGTGTCTTTGCGATTACGTTACGCTAGCAGCCGGTCAATGTAAACAGAGATTCGTAACGGGACCGTGAAGTTCATGTTCTCTCTCAGTCTGTTTGTTATTTGAGAGCAGCCGAGACCGACGATGTCTGGTACGCTACGTGTATGTTACGCTCAATGTCTGTAGGTATAAACAGTTCTTTATAGGTACGCTTTTATAATATAGGTATTTGTAATTTGTATAACTTATAATCAGAATACTCTCAAGAAACACTGGCAGTGTAAGATGCAAATTTTAATTAATGAAGAAAGAAGAAAAAGTTTTAGAAGCTTGAAATTGTAATACTGTCAATGAGATAAGTATTTTTCACCGATTATTTCGAAAATTGTGAATTCGACTAAAAGTCCCGAATGAGATTTTTTACCGATTTTCCCATCCCTATAGGAGACTATTATGTAATCAAGTGCTGACCCGTCGTTTGGAGGGTAATAAAACATTTATTTTGGATAAAACGTGCAATTTTGTACGATAGCTCGTACTTGTACAGTTGACAGAGAAAGTAGACAAAAGTTTTGCACTTGGAAATAAAAGAAAGAGGGAAGTTTTCTAAAATATTTTTTTATTTGTCGGTAGTGCCATGGAACAGTTGATCTATAGTTCTTTTGCAATGATCCTAAGATTGTTACTTATTTTTTAACTTTACCACTCAATAAAAATTTACTTCACCAAAGTTGGCTTTATAATAACTTAGTTTGCTTTTTATTAAAAATAAATTAAAAAGTAGATTACTGGAGCCGTGGAATAAAATTAATGTGCAGTAAAAAGGAGAGTTACAACTTACAAATTAACAGAGCTACATGCACAAAACCAATTACATTATGATTAATACGTTCTATATTTTAATGTACCTATAACAAAACCAGAGAAGTGCCCGTGCCATTGGCTCAAATAGTGGTGCAGCTTGCCAAGTTAAAACAAAATTTAGGCATTTTATTGAAAATGAAAAGTCTTACCAGCGATTCCGACGGTATTTTGAGATGACAATTTTCACGAGTTTTTATGAAATGGAACAAAGTTTTTTGACATAATATATGTAGGTATAATAATATATCGATGGAAAAACGTTTTTTGACTAATTATGTCAAAAAACTGTTTTCCATCGATATGTCGATAATCTCGAACATTTTTCACAAGTTTTTATGAATATTCATCGATATATTATTATTATATCGATTCAAAATCATCGTTGGGGAACGATTCCACCATGTTCCCCAAATTGAATTCGGGGAACATGGTGGAATCATTCCCCAAACATCCAAAACTTGAATAAAGCAATTTTATGTGTGCTTTCAGTCTACATTATTCCCACATAAAACTTCAGTTGCTACAGGAACCTAAGCCACAAAAAACGCCATAACGAACGAACATCTAAGCCCATGTTATACATTGATTTTTTGTGCGATAAAGCTCAATACACAATAGCTTACAAAAACAAACAGTGTAGTAACTTTAACCGCAGCTATCCTCGCAAACGCGTCAATAGTGGACGGGCAAAAACTTTGAAGGAAAACGTAGAGGTAAGAAAGGCTTCCACTGGGTAGACTACAAAAGCTACCACGCTGTTTATTTTACAACCCATTGTGGATTTAGCTTTATCGCGGAAAAAGAAACGTAAGGAATGTCCTAGGACTTATTGAACATTTTTTGGTTTTTTACTTTAAACTGTCGTTGAATTGCTCGTGGCGTAGCTTGCTATGTACTTGACCGATCATTGAAATTAGCGATGTTCTAAACGGTCACGATTTGGATGGGTGGCAACTGGTATTAACAGCCGAAGAGATTTTGTAATTCGGAAGGTACGTCAAATGGTCGGTCCCGGCTTTTATGTCGTTAAGCCATGACGGTGTTCTTAAGGTGATCTGAAATCTCCGTCACCAGAGTTAGCCAATAGCACAGAACAGATAATAATACTACGTATAGCATTGACACTGCGAGTTTGAGCTGGCGAGGGGCTGACTTTGAGCACGGAACGCGCCACACGCGCAGATGCATAGAAGAGACCGAGACCACAGTGTACATTATCCATACGGTGACATAACAACCTTACTTTGTACAAAACTGACATTGTGTAGTGTAAATATAAGTAGTTAGACGCCGCTTTTGCATAAAGATTTCGTTGAGTGTCCGGGGTGTACCACTAGTTTATAAAAACATACGTAAAATGCAGAACTGTATTTTCGTAACTCCATGCGTATTCAGACTGTGGTGAGAATAACTCATATAGAAATGACGACGCGACCGCACGGTAATGCGCAATAATAACTGAAACGTTCCGATGTACGCAAATTTAATGCACGTTTGCGAGGACAGCTACAAATATTAATTTGAAAAAGGAACCGCAATAAAAAAAGTAGATAAAACATTGCGCGTCAAAAATTAGTTGCGTTTACAAACATTGGTCAACATTATTTTTTATTAACAGTTTTAGTGATATTATCATCACGAAAATCAGTCTATATCAAAACACTTCCTATTATTATGGTACCTATAAGTAAAAAAGTTTAGTAATTCTAGGTTTTAAATTAAAAAAAAAAATAGTAATGAAATGACTACGCACTACGGCGCGGTAGAAATTTCCTCAAATCTTAATGCATTTAAGATTCTTTGAAGATGTCTACGGGGTTTGTCCAAATACTTAAGGTGCGTGCCCATATTTTGCAGAAGTGATTTAAAAATAATAGAAAATGATAATCACATACTAGTCGAATATGATTATTTAAAAATTTCTAATATTTTTTAAAAGAGTATGCAGAGGCAGGTTAAAAGTTCTAAGAAACCAGATGAAGTAAAAACTCCGTTACAATTTAGCGTAACACTTCGGAACGATCATGACCTTTCCATTATTAGGCTATTAAACCTTTTCATTGCGCCTCTTCTAAATATCAATTGAATCAAAATTATAGTTTCCGGTCTCACGACTTTAATAAACTATATTATAATAACTAATAGATGGTTTTGTCGATGGTCGAAATACAAGGAAGGGGCGTGTAATCGTGCCTAAACTGTGTTAAGATACAAGCATGTTCTAATTTTGAAATTATTCGATCATTGTCTATGGTTTTTTGCAACATTCGAAGTTTAAAAGTATTGAGATTCCATTTTTTATCATTTTGAATCTTTTAATGACATAGCAACAGGAAATCAATGGTATCCGCTTAGTTCTAAAAGATTTAAGATCATTTGATGATGTGTGAGGTAATCAGAGGCAAATCGCTCGTGGCTAAATTTGGCGGTTCTTGACACATCGTTGAAATTAAGCGACGTTCAGAGCAGTCACAATTTGGTTGGGTGACCGCAAGTGGCATTAACAGCTGAGCCGACTTAAAACCCACAATTTAACGTGTAAATTGTCGGTTTTAAGTCGTTACCCATGACGGAGGCCTTTAGGCGGCCTAAAAACTCTGTCTTCAGAGTTGGTCACTAGTTCATACGCACTTAATTTGTTTTTAGAGTCAAAAATGTATATTTAGTAATAAAGACACGTGTAAAAAACGAACTCTTACCCCGGCTCCACACGTTGGGGCTAACGTTGGTCCCAACGTGTGGAGCCGGGGTTATTTGTAATCATTAAGGCTCATTTACATGGTGCGAGTTTCTCGAATGTGAGAGGCGATTATCGTCATCAATGTCAAAATAATGACAATGTAAACTAAACATTGAAATCATACGTGGAAGGACTAAAATAGCTTGTCACTGAAATGTCATCGGTCTAGTTTCTCGCATCTTAGAGGTAAGAAACTCACACCATGTAAAGCCTTTACTTATTTTTATTTTAAAGGACGTAAGTACCTACATTTTGATTATTTATTTAACCGCTTAAAATAATTGTTTTTAAGAAGCGCCGACCTGTAACTATGTAGGTGAACCAACATCGTGATGCGAGAACTTCCTTTAACATGTCAGTTTTAAATAACAGTCATACACATACAAACAATTAAGCAATCATCGAAATTTTCAAACCGTTACAGTTAAAAATGGCGCTTGTTCAGCCACACACATTTAAATAAATCATGAATTTTTAATATGTCTAGCAAAAAAGAATCCTATCACACCAAAAATAAGACTCGAAATGTTTTCACATAATAATATGTAGCACTGCATTCGTAAACGAGATAATTATTTGTATTTCGAACAAGATTTTTAAACGGCCTTCCTTGCGGGTGCGTTCCGATTACTGTCTTATTTGTAAAACTTTTTAACAAACAAACCGATTTTTTGTATTCGTAATTCAAAATTAACTTTCAAAATAAAATCAGGGTTCAGTATTTACGCAACAAATCCTAATTTTTAGATTTATCACTACATACTCGTAGTATAAAACAAAGTCACTTCCCGCTGTCTGTCCCTATGTGTGCTTAGATCTTTTAAACTACGCAACGGATTTTGATGCGGATTTTTTTTAATAGATAGAATGATTCAAGAGGAAGGTTTATATGTATTATACATACATAATATAGTAGAGTAACACTGATAATTTCAGAGGTTTCTAATGTGATGTGTGATGTGACCCGTGCGAAGCCGGGGCGGGTCGCTAGTAAACAATAAAATGCAGTACAAAACAATTCAATCCAGCACATAATTGCAACTTATCTTGATCTGAGGCGTTGATTTAAAAAACAATACGAATTATCTCTGTAAGGTCATCATACAGTCACTTGCAAAAACAATGTGTGAATCACAGCGCCCACATTTGATTTGAGCTCATTACTTTACTAATCAGTGCGCGTGCGCAACCTTGGTTTTTACTTAAAAGGATCTTTTGTCTCTTGCTATAGAAAAGCAATTCTATTAATTGCTATGAATGAATAGCGTCAAAACTTGCTATAAAAAATTACTAGGTAAGTACTTACTAAAAAAATGTATTGCATCCACGCTGGTTAACCGTTTAGAAGTCAAAATCGAAATTAGGACCTTGACTTTCCATCCGAAGGTCGTGGGTTCGAATCCTAGTGCATCAATGGATTTTTCATTTCGAATATTTGCGACACGAGCTCTAAACGGTGAAGGAAAACATCTTGAAGAAACCCGCGGCTTCGTCAGCCCCACACGTTGACCATGTCTTTCCTGTGTATATGACCAGTTAAGCTGAGAGGATGCCTTATTAGGTGTTGGGCAAGCCTACTCCATCTCAAACAATGTCACAGGCACTTGTCCCGTTAAGTGTAGGCAAAGATTGCTACCTGACACTGTTGAAATCATCTAGTAAAGATGCGTAAGTTTTTTAATTAGAAAATAAAAATGGCTTTATCTAGTTTCCCTACCATTCGATGGTAGTACACTTATAGCACTCCCACGCACAACTTGACGTAAGCATTATTGAGTGCTCCTTACAAATGTAGGGTAGCCTTTTTGACGTTTGTGATCAAGACGTGACTTAGCTTCAAAGGGTCCCGTATATTATTCTAGGATCCAAGCAGTAAAGTAGTAAATCGTCGCTGTCATTCTAAAAAGTCGTAAGTATTTTTTCATTCCTACCTATAAATTCTTTTTCGCTTTTTTTTATTGGAAAAAAAAGCGAAAAAACTACATACCTACGACTTTTTAAAATGACAGCGACGTAATATCCAAATATCGCGTATTCCCAAGATGCGGTAGACTATTATTTCTGATGTTTTAGGCAGTTTTCGATCCTTTGAATCCCTATGTCAAAGTGGGTCAAATGTCCAAATATACAGGCCCAGATTTTTGCAGAAGTTAACATTTCATTCGTAAGGTTGCAATCCATCGACGCGACGATGAGAAAGCTAACTGGTTTCCTCACGATGTTTTTCTTCTCCTTTCTTCTCCTTCGCTCGTGTAAATGCGAATACCTACCTATAAATTTTTCGTTTATTGATGAACGGCCGGAATTGAACTGACTACCTTCAAATTGAAAGTCGAGGTACTACTCTGCCAATACGGCTCTTACATTTATTTTTATATGAGTAAGTACATAAATGTTATGTATATTTCATCATCATCATCCACAGCCCGACTTTACCCACTGCTGGGTATAGGCCTCCCTAAGTTTGTGCCATCCACCACGATCCTGTGCTAGCCGCATCCACTGACGCCCCGCGACGTGAACTATGTCGTGGACCCACCTCGCCACCGGTCGCCCGACACTCCTTTGTCCCATTCTCGGCCACCATTCAGTCGTGGCTTTGCTCCACCTGTCATCACCACGCCTCGCAATGTGTCCAGCCCAACTCCACTTGAGTTTGGGCAGCTTTTGGCAAGTTAGATGACATCCTTAAGTCAACCAAGATCCAAGTCAACCAAGTTAAGTCAACTTAAGTCAACCAAGATTGTATAACCAATGCGTTCTGCCCACCATGACGTACGGTGCCGAGACATGGACGCTCACGCAGGAGACTGTGTACAGGCTGCGAGTTGCACAGAGAGCCATGGAGCGTGCCATGCTCGGCATCAAACTTATCGACCGAGTTCCTAATATCGATATCCGACGACGGACGAAAGTCCAAGACGTCGGAACCAGGATAATGTATATTTAATGATATTTATTTTTATGTATATTATTAGTATATTTAAGTTTTAATTTAGTGCATATAATATAGTTAAAATTAATATTAAAATTTTTGTTTTGATAAAACTAAATTTGAGTTAGTGTTTACACGCTACCAACGCATCCCTAAATCTTACATAGGTTTTGACAGGCGCATTTGCTTTATTGGATTAAACTAAACACAACTAATTCACACTTTAATACAACTTTATCACGATCAAATAAGGTCTATATTAAAATAGCAGGTTACAAAATTATGTTTGCAAGAGCTGTTCGATCCACAATAGCAATAATTAATCGAAATCAGAATGTACGAAGGTTAACCTCGCATCCACACGTTGGGGCCAACGTTGGTCCCAATGTCACTCGCCAACGTGTGGATCTAGCAAAATCAGCCCCAACGTTGGCCCCAATGGGGCCAATGCAATTTTGGCAGCTCCACACGTTGGTGAGAGGCATTGGGGCCAACGTTGGCCCCAACGTGTGGATGCGAGGTAAGTGTGTAGTAATCATTTAATTGGTACATCTGTTCAGGCAGTGGGTGGTTTTGTGCTAGGTTCTGTCAAGTGAGTGTCATATGAAGATGTCACAAGAAGCGAAATAATTTGACTCATTAAAATGTGTTTGAAGTTTTTTTTTAAGGTTCTTAAAACTGGGCGTCACACTTATACATGTTTGTTTTAATTAATTAACCAAATAGGTAACAGGCTTCAACGCGGACATTGGCCTTTTTTTATTTGGGTAGCACGCGAGCGAAGCCGCGAGCGGAAGCTAATAAATAAATAAAAAAATACATTTGATACTGTTTTGAAATTTTATTTATTTATTTTTATTTATTTATTTATTAAGGAACAACAAACAGCTACGTTATATGGCTTGGTTACAGGTGTTAAAGATACATTCTGGGAATGTAAGACTTAAATTATTAATAACGTAGTCCACAGCGTTATCCACGTGTAGGAGTAAATACGTCTTAAATGAGATTAGAGAGTCTAGAAGTTTATCGTAATATTATATTATGCTTGATACATAATATACTATCATCAACGGGACAATTACCATGATTATTGAGTTTTCTTGGTTCCCGATTTAATTTATGATTTATTTATCTCGTTGATAACAATATACATGTTTGTAACCATGATAGTTTCAAAAGCTAAACTTAATACAATACAAGAAGTTGAAAATCAAAAACAAAAACAAAGAATTTTAGTTAATCAATAGCATCGGCGTACTCGTTAGCTATCTAATAAGTTCTGAACTAGTGCTAGCCGCCCGCCATTGTTCGTGAGAAACAAATCCAAAGCTCATTTTGTTCTTGAAATGAACACATTCAGGGAGACATTATTACAGTATACCCAATACCACCAATAAAAGGAACGGTTAATTTAACCAGCCGTTTATTATTCATTGATTAAGGTCCAGTTTTACCATACAATGTTAAAAAAATAACGCCTTGTTAAATCCAATAACGGACTGTTAAAGTTGTTGTGTGTCTCACCACGTGCTAATGGGTGTTTAATTATCTTAACAAGACGTTAATTTTAATCACTGCTCTAGAGGTCCGTTAAAACAATAACAGACTGTTAGAAATGATATTACATGGACTTTAAAAACATAGGTACCTTCATTAAGATGGACGAGGATGGAAGCATTTAGTTTTATTTTCGAAAGCGATAATTTAGAAACTTTAAATAGCTTGGACAGAATAGTACGACGCCCAAGAATTTTTAAACAACGACGTGACTATTTCGAAGAATACTATGATGTCGATTTTTACACGAGGTTTCGTTTGTCAAAAGAATGTGTCTTGGATGTTTTGGAATTAATTGAACACCCGAAAAGCAACCCGGTTTCATTATCATCCCGCAGAGCGACTGTTACATAATATTTGATTGCGTAGCAAGCAAGTGACGTATTATACGATTAAGTAAAAAAGTTATCTATTTGTATGAAGAATGCAACGTCAAATACAACGTTTCAATTAAGTCGTATTACAACGAGAGTGGATTTAATAATGGTTTGTTAAATATTCTCCATAGGACGTAAATCATTTTAACAGAATTGTTAATTTTAAACAACCATTAGCTAATGCCTCATTAAGAGTTAACAAACAATGTTTGGTGAAATCAGGCCTTAGGCTGGAATCGACCAAACGTGGATTAAGTTTTACTCGAGACTGAGCTAGCTGACATAATTCGAAATACAATTGTTTAGAAAGCGCAACCGAACATTATTATGTCCATACAAATTATCCTGGTTGGTGTCAACTTTACAATGTCAAAATATTCAAACAAACAGTAGTTTACTCTAGAGACTAAACTTAATCCAGTTTGGTCGGATTCAGCCTTACAATAACAAAACTACACTTAGGTATAAGTACTTTATAATATAAAATGCTAAAGAAGCTAACTGAGCCAAGGATAATTTCAAATGGTATTGGTACAGACGTTCGAAAAACGATTCAAAACATAATAATAAAATCCATTAAATATAATTTATTATTACGTTTCGAAGAAATTCGATTCATGAACATAAACTTTAGATTTAACATTTAAAGTACGAGATAATCTAATAGTGTCAAACAGCAATCTATTCTATAAAAGATTAAGACATATACTGATTCGCTCTATATTGCCTGAGATAGATGGTGTATGCTTGCCCAGCACTTATATCATACTTTTAGTATTGTATGTTGTATAGTATTTATATTAGTAGTCTTATGTTAAGGTCCAGTTTTACCAAACAATGTTAAAAAAATAACGCCTTGTTAAATCCAATAACGGACTGTTAAAGTTGTTGTGTGTCTCACCACGTGCTAATGGGTGTTTAATTATCTTAACAAGACGTTAATTTTAATCACTGCTCTAGAGGTCCGTTAAAACAATAACAGACTGTTAGAAAAGATATTACATGGACTTTACTGTGGAAAAACATAGGTACCTTCATTAAGATGGACGAGGATGGACGGATTTAGTTTTATTTTCGAAAGCGATAATTTAGAAACTTTAGATAGCTTGGACAGAATAGTACGACGCCCAAGAATTTTTAATCAACGACATGACTATTTCGAAGAATACTATGATGTCGATTTTTACACGAGGTTTCGTTTGTCAAAAGAATGTGTTTAGGATGTTTTGGAATTCATTGAACACCCGAAAAGCAACCCGGTTTCATTATCATCCCGCAGAGCGACTGTTACATAATATTTGATTGCGTAGCAACTAGCAAGCAAGTGACGTATTATACGACTAAGTAAAAAAGTTATCTATTTGTATGAAGAATGCAACGTCAAATACAACGTTTCAATTAAGTCGTATTACAACGAGAGTGGATTTAGTAATGGTTTGTTAAATATTCTCCATAGGACGTAAATCATTTTAACAGAATTGTCAATTTTAAACAACCATTAGCTAATGTCTCATTAAGAGTTAACAAACAATGTTTGGTGAAATCAGGCCTAAGATTAGTAGTTAAGTCCTAGTTGGCTGTCACACGTTTACTGCCACCAACGCACATTTTGTACTTATAAATGTGGTAATCTTCTTTCGCAAAGCATGGCAGTAAACGCGTTTTACTCTATACGTAATGCCCGTCAAAATCCCCAAAATAAAAGCTTCTAAAAAAACCTTACCAAAATTTTCGATTCCGGGGATTTGAACCTACATTTGAAATAATATTATGGTGTGGTTTAACACATTTAAAATTAGAAAGCTTCTAATTAGCTGATTAAGTTGTTAGTGAACTTTGGTCCTCTAGAAATAATTCCACATATCACACAGCGGGCAATCAGGCAGTTCACCCTTTTCTTCTCAAAATAATTCCGCCATTTGTAGACATGTAAATTTTCGCGAATACATCTAAATAATGCCAGTCGGATGAGTTTATGCGTTAATTACCACGCGCTAGGATCTGTTATTATTGCATACCACCATCCAGTATAACTTTTAACATTCCATGAACTTTATTGGTACGAAATAAGGTTGGGTTTCCAATGTTGTGGAGGTCAGGATGTGTGGTGGATTAGACCGTAAGGGCAGCTATTGTAAGTTTGTGAAATATTTTGTATTATACGTGACCTAGGGATCGTCGGATAGTTGGGTTTTACAATGATGTAGGATGTAGATTGTAATTAAAGCGAGCGTGTGTTGTGTGATGTTCAGATTAGAAATCATAGACGTATTATATATAGACTGCTTTTAGCTAGAATGCCGCCGAAAAGGACAAACATTTAAACGAATCCTCAGTTTCGTGGTACTATATTGACATTCATGTTGGATGCGTCAAGCTGAGGACAGAGCGCGATGGCGCTCGTTAGGGGAGGCCTATGTCCAGCAGTGGACAGCTATAGGCTGATGATGATGATGATGATATTGACATTCAATTGGTCAACGTATGCCATTGATTGGTAGAACATTGACGTTACAACCAAAGAACATCAGGGTGCCGATTCTACTACCAAACTTTTTGTCAACCACAAAACGTCAACTAAACCTTAGATTTTCGTCTCTTTCCTATTCTACTAATGACCAACGCCTCTGTTGTGGTGACATTTTAGCTATGGTTTGGACTTTGGCAGAACAAATTTTTAAAAAAGTCATTATACTATCCACCAAATGGCTGACATTTAAGAGAACGAAACAAAACGCAGCGGAATGTTTGACGTAGTCATCTAGTAGAACTGCCACCCAGCATTGCAAGTACCTTTCTTATCGATCGCTAGATTTGAAAATTGATAAAATTGGATTAATTAATGAAAGATCCAATTTTATTGAATTTTGTCGATTATATGTAATATTTAGCGATCGATAAGAACGGTTCTTGTACTGCAGATAAGACATACAGTACAGTCAAGAATATAAAATTAGGTACCGTTTAAGTGTCAATTTACACGTACCACAACCACACCACAGCCACAACCACACCACAACGACGCGATGTGGTCCAGCGTATATTTTGAATTGAAAATGTATTTACGATTCACACGTACCACATTTTGCAGTTGTTATCGACCACCTGTGTAATACGACCACATCGCAACCACATCGCGACGGCAACGCCACCACCAACGTGTGGATCTAGCAAAATCAGCCCCAACGTTGGCCCCAATGGGGCCAATGCAATTTTGGCAGCTCCACACGTTGGTGAGAGGCATTGGGGCCAACGTTGGCCCCAACGTGTGGATGCGAGGTAAGTGTGTAGTAATCATTTAATTGGTACATCTGTTCAGGCAGTGGGTGGTTTTGTGCTAGGTTCTGTCAAGTGAGTGTCATATGAAGATGTCACAAGAAGCGAAATAATTTGACTCATTAAAATGTGTTTGAAGTTTTTTTTTAAGGTTCTTAAAACTGGGCGTCACACTTATACATGTTTGTTTTAATTAATTAACCAAATAGGTAACAGGCTTCAACGCGGACATTGGCCTTTTTTTATTTGGGTAGCACGCGAGCGAAGCCGCGAGCGGAAGCTAATAAATAAATAAAAAAATACATTTGATACTGTTTTGAAATTTTATTTATTTATTTTTATTTATTTATTTATTAAGGAACAACAAACAGCTACGTTATATGGCTTGGTTACAGGTGTTAAAGATACATTCTGGGAATGTAAGACTTAAATTATTAATAACGTAGTCCACAGCGTTATCCACGTGTAGGAGTAAATACGTCTTAAATGAGATTAGAGAGTCTAGAAGTTTATCGTAATATTATATTATGCTTGATACATAATATACTATCATCAACGGGACAATTACCATGATTATTGAGTTTTCTTGGTTCCCGATTTAATTTATGATTTATTTATCTCGTTGATAACAATATACATGTTTGTAACCATGATAGTTTCAAAAGCTAAACTTAATACAATACAAGAAGTTGAAAATCAAAAACAAAAACAAAGAATTTTAGTTAATCAATAGCATCGGCGTACTCGTTAGCTATCTAATAAGTTCTGAACTAGTGCTAGCCGCCCGCCATTGTTCGTGAGAAACAAATCCAAAGCTCATTTTGTTCTTGAAATGAACACATTCAGGGAGACATTATTACAGTATACCCAATACCACCAATAAAAGGAACGGTTAATTTAACCAGCCGTTTATTATTCATTGATTAAGGTCCAGTTTTACCATACAATGTTAAAAAAATAACGCCTTGTTAAATCCAATAACGGACTGTTAAAGTTGTTGTGTGTCTCACCACGTGCTAATGGGTGTTTAATTATCTTAACAAGACGTTAATTTTAATCACTGCTCTAGAGGTCCGTTAAAACAATAACAGACTGTTAGAAATGATATTACATGGACTTTAAAAACATAGGTACCTTCATTAAGATGGACGAGGATGGAAGCATTTAGTTTTATTTTCGAAAGCGATAATTTAGAAACTTTAAATAGCTTGGACAGAATAGTACGACGCCCAAGAATTTTTAAACAACGACGTGACTATTTCGAAGAATACTATGATGTCGATTTTTACACGAGGTTTCGTTTGTCAAAAGAATGTGTCTTGGATGTTTTGGAATTAATTGAACACCCGAAAAGCAACCCGGTTTCATTATCATCCCGCAGAGCGACTGTTACATAATATTTGATTGCGTAGCAAGCAAGTGACGTATTATACGATTAAGTAAAAAAGTTATCTATTTGTATGAAGAATGCAACGTCAAATACAACGTTTCAATTAAGTCGTATTACAACGAGAGTGGATTTAATAATGGTTTGTTAAATATTCTCCATAGGACGTAAATCATTTTAACAGAATTGTTAATTTTAAACAACCATTAGCTAATGCCTCATTAAGAGTTAACAAACAATGTTTGGTGAAATCAGGCCTTAGGCTGGAATCGACCAAACGTGGATTAAGTTTTACTCGAGACTGAGCTAGCTGACATAATTCGAAATACAATTGTTTAGAAAGCGCAACCGAACATTATTATGTCCATACAAATTATCCTGGTTGGTGTCAACTTTACAATGTCAAAATATTCAAACAAACAGTAGTTTACTCTAGAGACTAAACTTAATCCAGTTTGGTCGGATTCAGCCTTACAATAACAAAACTACACTTAGGTATAAGTACTTTATAATATAAAATGCTAAAGAAGCTAACTGAGCCAAGGATAATTTCAAATGGTATTGGTACAGACGTTCGAAAAACGATTCAAAACATAATAATAAAATCCATTAAATATAATTTATTATTACGTTTCGAAGAAATTCGATTCATGAACATAAACTTTAGATTTAACATTTAAAGTACGAGATAATCTAATAGTGTCAAACAGCAATCTATTCTATAAAAGATTAAGACATATACTGATTCGCTCTATATTGCCTGAGATAGATGGTGTATGCTTGCCCAGCACTTATATCATACTTTTAGTATTGTATGTTGTATAGTATTTATATTAGTAGTCTTATGTTAAGGTCCAGTTTTACCAAACAATGTTAAAAAAATAACGCCTTGTTAAATCCAATAACGGACTGTTAAAGTTGTTGTGTGTCTCACCACGTGCTAATGGGTGTTTAATTATCTTAACAAGACGTTAATTTTAATCACTGCTCTAGAGGTCCGTTAAAACAATAACAGACTGTTAGAAAAGATATTACATGGACTTTACTGTGGAAAAACATAGGTACCTTCATTAAGATGGACGAGGATGGACGGATTTAGTTTTATTTTCGAAAGCGATAATTTAGAAACTTTAGATAGCTTGGACAGAATAGTACGACGCCCAAGAATTTTTAATCAACGACATGACTATTTCGAAGAATACTATGATGTCGATTTTTACACGAGGTTTCGTTTGTCAAAAGAATGTGTTTAGGATGTTTTGGAATTCATTGAACACCCGAAAAGCAACCCGGTTTCATTATCATCCCGCAGAGCGACTGTTACATAATATTTGATTGCGTAGCAACTAGCAAGCAAGTGACGTATTATACGACTAAGTAAAAAAGTTATCTATTTGTATGAAGAATGCAACGTCAAATACAACGTTTCAATTAAGTCGTATTACAACGAGAGTGGATTTAGTAATGGTTTGTTAAATATTCTCCATAGGACGTAAATCATTTTAACAGAATTGTCAATTTTAAACAACCATTAGCTAATGTCTCATTAAGAGTTAACAAACAATGTTTGGTGAAATCAGGCCTAAGATTAGTAGTTAAGTCCTAGTTGGCTGTCACACGTTTACTGCCACCAACGCACATTTTGTACTTATAAATGTGGTAATCTTCTTTCGCAAAGCATGGCAGTAAACGCGTTTTACTCTATACGTAATGCCCGTCAAAATCCCCAAAATAAAAGCTTCTAAAAAAACCTTACCAAAATTTTCGATTCCGGGGATTTGAACCTACATTTGAAATAATATTATGGTGTGGTTTAACACATTTAAAATTAGAAAGCTTCTAATTAGCTGATTAAGTTGTTAGTGAACTTTGGTCCTCTAGAAATAATTCCACATATCACACAGCGGGCAATCAGGCAGTTCACCCTTTTCTTCTCAAAATAATTCCGCCATTTGTAGACATGTAAATTTTCGCGAATACATCTAAATAATGCCAGTCGGATGAGTTTATGCGTTAATTACCACGCGCTAGGATCTGTTATTATTGCATACCACCATCCAGTATAACTTTTAACATTCCATGAACTTTATTGGTACGAAATAAGGTTGGGTTTCCAATGTTGTGGAGGTCAGGATGTGTGGTGGATTAGACCGTAAGGGCAGCTATTGTAAGTTTGTGAAATATTTTGTATTATACGTGACCTAGGGATCGTCGGATAGTTGGGTTTTACAATGATGTAGGATGTAGATTGTAATTAAAGCGAGCGTGTGTTGTGTGATGTTCAGATTAGAAATCATAGACGTATTATATATAGACTGCTTTTAGCTAGAATGCCGCCGAAAAGGACAAACATTTAAACGAATCCTCAGTTTCGTGGTACTATATTGACATTCATGTTGGATGCGTCAAGCTGAGGACAGAGCGCGATGGCGCTCGTTAGGGGAGGCCTATGTCCAGCAGTGGACAGCTATAGGCTGATGATGATGATGATGATATTGACATTCAATTGGTCAACGTATGCCATTGATTGGTAGAACATTGACGTTACAACCAAAGAACATCAGGGTGCCGATTCTACTACCAAACTTTTTGTCAACCACAAAACGTCAACTAAACCTTAGATTTTCGTCTCTTTCCTATTCTACTAATGACCAACGCCTCTGTTGTGGTGACATTTTAGCTATGGTTTGGACTTTGGCAGAACAAATTTTTAAAAAAGTCATTATACTATCCACCAAATGGCTGACATTTAAGAGAACGAAACAAAACGCAGCGGAATGTTTGACGTAGTCATCTAGTAGAACTGCCACCCAGCATTGCAAGTACCTTTCTTATCGATCGCTAGATTTGAAAATTGATAAAATTGGATTAATTAATGAAAGATCCAATTTTATTGAATTTTGTCGATTATATGTAATATTTAGCGATCGATAAGAACGGTTCTTGCACTGCAGATAAGACATACAGTACAGTCAAGAATATAAAATTAGGTACCGTTTAAGTGTCAATTTACACGTACCACAACCACACCACAGCCACAACCACACCACAACGACGCGATGTGGTCCAGCGTATATTTTGAATTGAAAATGTATTTACGATTCACACGTACCACATTTTGCAGTTGTTATCGACCACCTGTGTAATACGACCACATCGCAACCACATCGCGACGGCAACGCCACCACCGGCGGCGGCACCGCGGCCACATTCGCCACGACATGACGTCATCAACAGCGCGCGCCTAGCTGGCGCCTGCGCTCCCCCCTTTACCACATCGCAACGACAGCGACAACGCAACCACATCGACATTTTGTCGGTACCACAACGCAACTGCAAAAAGCCGTTGCGACACTATTCACACGTAACCACAGCTTGACCACATTTTGTCGCTGGGACGTGGTGTGGTTGTGGTACGTGTGAATTGACCCTAAACTAGTCAATCTGTTAAGAACGACCATGCCATTTAAAAAAAAAGTAAATAAAAATGTCACAAAATAAAGTCCATATTCGAAAAGTCGCTGTTCGCTCGCTCTATCGTCTCTACATTACATTTTTACTGAAAACGTGACTTCAGTATTTGTTAAATGTAAATTAGCGATTTGTCCGTTTGTCCCTTCTCATGGTCTGCTGGATGCTCAATTTTTAATATCACAGTATTTTCTGGAAAGGATCTTAAACCTTATTGTGAGGCGAGAGAGCTTAAATTGTAAGTTTAGTTTCCGATGGAACACTTGAGCTCATTTATTTGTGGAGTTGGGTTTTTCAGTGTGACAGTATAACTTTGGTGTGTTAATGACGATTATTATGTTCAGTATTTAAATTTTATTCATTGTTTTTTTCTTTATAATGTTTTTTGAACTGATATTTCGTCTAAGTTATATCAAACGTTGCTGCGGATAGATAAAAAAAAACTTAAATTTTTGATTCCGATTATTTTAGTCACAATGTTAAATCTTTATACGTTCAAAATGTTTTTAAGATATTTAATGGAGTATTCAAAAGTACATACAAATACATAATAGGCATTAGTCAAACACATTCAATAAGTCCACATTTAAATTCAAGATAGAGATAGACCAATGACCAAAGGGCTGGTGCTTACCTCGGACAGAGGATAAGTCTAGCAATCCAACGAGGTAACGCTGCCAGCCTTTTGGGCACTTAACCTGCGGTCGGTGATCTGAACTCTGTCTTCTATCTTTAGTCACTTAAAGATAGAAAACAGAGTTCCTTTTAATTTAGTTGTAGTTTAGTTAAGGAGTGAATTTTTATGTTAATTAGTGTGTTTCTATGTCTTAATTAGGTCTTATGTGAGTAAATAAATTTCATAGATAGAGATCGATCAATCTTTTTTTATTTTAACGAAAATAGGTTCGCGTTTGACCACACCCTGCCTGAAGTAAAGCAACAGTGTGAGTCAAAATAGCCCTGCTGATTTAAACAATGTCAGGAGGCAATCTTTGCCAACACTTATCGGGACACTGCAGTGCCTGGGACAATGTTGAGATGAACTAGGCTTGCCCAGTTGGTATTATCAGCTCTACAATATATCCCCAGTGTCATCTAGTATAATCACTATGCAGGTAGACAATACGCAGGCAAAGATTGTCCAAACAGAATGCACGTCTATTTAGCAGCTTCAACAGAGAACAAAACAATGAGCATTCATGAATTATTATCAAACCATTCATGATCATAGAACGCGAAATATTTGAAAAATGACATGTGTTTAGACACAGGTCATTTCGAGTTCTATTATATTATATTACCTATTTATTTTCCGCTGGGTTAGCCCAGCAAGCTTAAAAAGGTCACTATAGCAGACTCACAAGGATTCCAGGATTCGAACCCACGACTTTCGGATCGAAAGGTAAGTCACACACCAGAGTAAGCCACTAGCTCATACGAACAGACATAACTTAGACCTTTTCATCTTTACTACTTAGATGATTTATACAGTGTCAGGAGGCAATCTTTACCTTCACTTAACGGGACACTGTAGCGCCTGGGACAATGTTGAGATGGAGTAGGCTTGCCCAACACTTACACCATCCTCTCAGCTTAACCGGCCATATCCACAGGAAAGACGTGGTCAATACGTGTCTGACTAAGCCGCGGGTTTCCTCACGATGTTTTCCTTCACCGTTTAGAGTACGTGTTAATGCGCATATAAATTTTTCGAAACAAAAATCCATTGATGCACGGCCAGGATTCGAACCCACGACCTCCGGATCGAAAGTCGAGGTACTATACCCCTCGGCCAACACGGCTCTGAATTGACATAATGATGATGACTAATATTCATCATCATCATCATCCGCAACCTGACTTCACCCACTGCTGGGTATAGGCCTCCGCTTTTCTATACCACTCCTCACGGTCCTGTGCTAGCCTCATCCAATTTCGTCCCATTCGAATTCCATTTCGTTCGACGAAATTGTATGATGACTAATATTATTAGTTAATAATTACAAACAAAGTCACGAAAAGCATAGACACCTCCACAATCAATAGTATTTCATTCACAACGCCTTGAAACAAATAAATTCGTGATCATTGTGTTACCGAATGAGTCACTCGGGCTAAATCCCACGATAGAACCACCTGTGTTTTACTGTAAGATAGTAGTTAGAAGGTATAGAAGGATAGTATTAATATTTTTTTTAATTATTATAGTGTTAAACTTCATAGGTAGGTACTTTAGGAGCATTCTATTTACTGTGTTTCTAGAACAATGCATAATATTTTTATAATTACTTGAATCAAGGTAGAAGCCATGTTGTAGTATCTTTTCTTCTTTTCGACTCTCGAACCGAAAGTTACTCGATTTCAAAAACATTAAAAAATTAAATATGGTGGAATGGTAGGGTGTTCGCCTTCCAACCAAAGGCTTCGAGTTCGAATCTCAGCCAATGAATGTTTATTTATTTTTTGTAAGTTTTTTTTCATTCATTTTTGTTTTTTTTTTCTTTTTAATTTTTCTTTATTGCACCCGAGCAGAGCTCGGTCGCGCAGATATTAAATTTGAAACAAAATACAACCAGTATAAAACTAAGTACTCACCTACCTAACAATGTACAATTGGCGGTCTTATCGCTAGGAGCGATTTATTCCAGGCATGATTTATTTCTTTGGATGGAAAGGGATTTTAATATTGGTCAGGTGCAACATCTGATTTAGATCATGGTTTCTATGTTCTATAGTTTTCGTACCTAGGCATTAGATTCGATATCATCTGAGTGATGCTGTGTGGAGATGAGGGGAATCACGTGACCTATCAATGCACTCCGAGCTAATATCGACTAATGTATGTGATTATTGTATCAGAAATAAATTATATTGCAATGATATTTAAAATAATAGATATGTTGCTAGCGCGCGCAAAATGAAGACACGAAAACGTTCCAATTGGGACCCCTTGTCTTTAGCCCGCAGGGCGACGATCTAGACGTGTTTGTCACGTGTAGTGAAATACAAAAATAATAAAAATGCTTTGTCTTATTAATTATATATTATTCTTTGTAAGTAGGTGTGTACGTTTTGCGGAACTTGTCAACATAGTGTACACTAATATCGGTAGGTATGTGTCAGTGTTCTCGAACGTCACTGAGCGAAATCGGTAGAGCTGCCCACAAAATTCGGTATATTTTGATCCAAATTATGTAGGTTCGAGACCACTGGTATGTCATACCAGTGCGATCAAATTTTAAACGTTGATAACTATGAACATAACATATCTAGGGTACCTAATAATATTATTGACTATTGTATGTGATTGACTGAGTAAGTTCTAAGAACCTAGTAGAGAGTGAGTTAGCACAAGGTGTAAGTATAATCTTTCAAACTACACAATGTTGAAGCGCTCGTGGCGTAGCTTGCTTACATATTCGTTGAAGCTAAGCAATGTTACGAACGGTCACAAGTTGGATAGGTGACTGCTAGTGAGAATAGCCGAGCGCTTTCGTACTTCAGAGTACGTTACATTATCGGTCCTGGCTTTTAAGTCGCTAAGCCATGACGAAGGCCTTCAAAAAAAACCCGTCACTGGAGTTAAGCTTTTACGGTTTTATGCATAAAAATTTAGTGCGCCGACCAGGCTCGCTAGAGCGCACTTTTGTTTTTGGAAACAACGCTCTAGTGAACTTTTTCGGCGCACTAAGTATTATGCGTATGACAGTTTGCCTATGTAAACGATCTATAGGTAGCCCAACTGATCCAAGCCAGCTTGATATTTTTCATTCTGGCTCTTTTGTGGATAAAAAAGATCCGTTTAGTCTATCAGTCTATTTGAATAACAGAGTAGGTAAATTTTTAAGATAGGTAGGTAGCATAGAACGATTTACAATCAATTAAGGGCAATTATTGGTTTGTCCCTTGTTGAGTGCGATCAAGAACAAAACCTTAAAAGAATAAAAAGTTAATTTAAAATTATGCGATGATCACACTTTGCAAGATAAGGCGCATCCGGGATCTTATTATTAATATAATAATCATAATTATTATAACCGTCATCAAAATGACGCATTTCATCTATTTCTCACTGACTCATCTCAAATTAATATTTCCACAAATTTACGAATCAACTACAATGGGATCGTAAGTTTCGGCACAGAGAAACTACAACAGCTGGGTAATTCATTTCGTGAATTATAAAACTTTATCAGTGGACTTAAAAAGGTCGTTAAAGCTGAATCGCAATAGGAAATGAACTATAGTGCCGTCTCTTTTCACTCTCAGTCAATGAAAAGAAATGACAATAGCGACCTTTATAAGCCCGCAGAATAATCGATGTTGTTAATTGTTGACTGTACAAAATGCTACGTTTCCCGAAACCGAATCACGAAGACTAGAGCAACAAATACGATTGGAGACCTGCGGTGCGATTCAGACTTCCAAAAATGCATCTGATTCGAGGATTTTCTTCGCAAAGTTGACGATTTTTCAGCAAAGAAACGTCATTTTCCGAATACATTCCGAGAAGGTCTGAATCTAATACTGCTGGGAGGCTAAAATGGCCGTTAGCGCAATTCCTTTTATGAATCATAGTTCAAATTCTGTTTTTTTCTTGCCACTCTCATGTCTATGAAAAGAGAAGGCGTATCAAATAATTCCTGTTATGATTCAGTTTAAGCGGCATTTTTAAACCCGCAGTTCCTTTATCATCAAAATTTAACTATCATCCGTCATCAATAGATATTTATATGCAATTATACCACATTAAAATCACTTTTAATCATCTTAAAAACTAGATAATTTTTTTCCTGTCAACACAGTGAAGAGTCACACCAACATACACGCACGGCTTGTGATCTAGCTTTCCTTTGAGCGATTCATATTACAGTATCATAATATTTAGCATTATAAATTAAAATAAGAATAAGTCAATCTTCAGTAAGGTGCAAAAAAGTGCGGCGGTGAAATGAAATGGAATGAAATGAAATGATTTATCTAGCGTAGTGAACGAACTGTCTTACCTACACTGTGACCACGCGTGGGCGTGGACTTGCAGCGAGAGCAGAGTTCGCGATGATGCCTTATCTAGTTCACGGTTATAGTCATAAATCTCGTAGGCCGTGGGTGCCCGAAATTAATAGCTCCGATCCTTATCTGTATATAAGTGATATAATTTAAATTTTAGGGCGGGTAGATAGTATCGAAATGGAAGTGTAATTCTTTATCAATATCGAATGGGAGCGCCCTTCTTGATCTTAACAGCACAAGTGCCAGACAACGTACCGTACAGTACTTGAAAATGTTTAAAATCGATGTCTATCTATACTATATCTAATCTATACTGTAAAATAATAAAGCAGAAGAGTTGTTTGTTTGTTTGAACGCGCTAATCTCATTAACTACCAGTCCGATTAGAAAAAATATTTCTGTACTTATTAGATAGCAGCGCCCTCGCGGCGTTGCCCCTGTAGTGATGGTATATGGTGATTATGATGATGATGAAAAGTAGCCCTTAACCTTCTTCAAGAGTTTAACAATAATAAATAATGCTGGACATTTCACACAGCATCATGTAGCCCCAAGCTAAGCAGAGCTTAGATATCAAATGCAGAAATAATTTTTCAAATCCGACAGGTAGTGCCTGAGATTAGCGCGTTCAAACAAACAAACTCTTCCGCTTTATATATTAGTATAGATATATATATGGCGTGTTCAAACAAACTAACAAACAAACTCTATATTGGTATAGAGATGGGCAAAGTACTCCCGGGTGAAGTCGGGGCGGATAGTTTAAGCTAAAACCAAGTGAGGTATCTCTATGCATGCAAGGTAGGTATGGTACCTAGTTGAGATTTGATGCAACTAATGTGAATGGCAATAAAATGTTTGCGCGGAGCATGCCCAACGCGCCCTGATAGATTGCTATCCAACTCACGGTATATGGACCGCGAAAGGTAGGTGCGGATAAGCATAGGAATAATCTACCTCAAGGTTTTTATATCCTCCGTAGTAATGGTATGTTGTGATGGTGATGATGATGATGTAAAGTAGCCTAAAACCTTCCTCAATAGTTTAGATATCACACGTAGAAATAATTTTTCAAATCCATCTGGTAGTTCCTGAGATTAGCACGTCCAAACAAATAAACAAACAATCATACAAACAAAGTCTTCCGCTTTATTATATGTAATTAGTATTAGTATGAGTATAGAAGTATATAATATCATGCATTAAAAAAAAAAAATTGAAAACCACTTTTTTTATTTAGAATGCATTGACATCGAGTTGTGAGCTACCTTAAAGTTTCAGCCGGATAGCTAATCGGCAGCTCGAATGCAAAATTCCACCCAGAACGACAGACAGACAGACAAACAAGAAAGTGCCGGTACCGGAGTTTAAAGTGTAATTTTATCATGTCGTTACTGGCAATAATATTATGCAATTTGTACATTTGAAATATTTAAAAATTATTAAATAATAAGATTATCCATACTAAGATAGCGTATAAAACTGCGTGGGCGCGATACGACTCGTCCGCGCATCTTTGCACGACGCGAGCTCCCATTGCGACTGATAGCATTGTCATGGGAACCGAGCGCCATATCCGGTGCAGGTACCAGGGTCAAATGACGAACTTTACAAAAATACTTTACCTAGTCGAATAAAAATATAAGGAGACAAATTCAAAAAATCAAAAATTAAAAGTCATGTAGGTATTTTAAAATTTAATTGTTTTGTACAGGTGCTTTTTTAAATTTTTATTTATAAGTAGTGACATTTTACGTTCATAGTTACCAACGTTTAAAATCTGTTCCCACTCGTACTTATACAAACCGATATAAGTAGTGCACACTATATTGACAAGTTCCGCAAATGAATAGTACATACATTACTTGTATTATATCACAATATCATTTTTTATTTACACATGGGTAACGTGACGTAAAGGTCGTCGCACTGCTTGACGCGGACTAAAGACAAGACGTCCTAATTAGGACGTTTTCGAGTCTTCTACGTAGGTAAGTACTTAACTTTTTTAATATTCCTTTTAACCAGAAAAGGCGTTAACCCTTAACCAGGCTATGGATAGAGCGTCTCCCACATTGATTTTAAGATGTTATTACCAGGTTTTGGTAAAGTATCTACCTCAAACTGTCAAAAACGACCAAATAAAATATTCCCCAGGGCCACAACAAAAAGTTGTCATTGTCATTGTGAAATGTCACTTTTACGGCCAAATCTTTCAATGGTCGTCCGTGTAACGGTTGTTTTTGTGAAAAGTGCGGAGTATTTTAGTGATTATGGCGAAACGGAGAAAGGTAAGTCGTACGATTTTTTTATATGTTGTAGAATTAGAGTTTTTCTAGTGATATGTGCATAAATTATAAGTAAATATTTGAAAAAAATCGTGATATAACAAAATAAAACATGTGGGAAACCATTTACCTTAGCCTGTGTAGCCTAGAATTATTGTGGGAGTTATATGTGCATTGCCCGGTAAATTGAAATCTTTATTTTCTACTAACTTTTTGCAGCGGGTTTTCTTTTTTGGTTTGCTTACGGTTATTTTACATTAAAAGTTAAGAAGATATTACTTACCTACGTTTTGCTTTATGGAAAATTAAATATAAATTGTGGGCAGACTTGTCATTGAATATATATATATAGATATAAAAGACAGTCATCTGGACAGCCAATGGGATTATGTTTTCCCACATATGTTTTTTTAGGTTTTCAGCTAATTTTCTAAATATAATTGATGAAATCTCAAACTAAACGTTATTACTCATAGAAATCTATTAAAAAATCACTATTACTATAGGATTTGTCCGAGGCCTGGTAAAGGGTTAAGTATAATTTTTATTTGATTTTTCACAACTTTTGTCAAGTCTGGTAGAATTTGTAACAGTGTTATTAAATATTGAGAAAATTAGTCTTTATTTGGTGCAACCACCGGATGTAGTAAAGTTTGCAAGTGACGTTCCCATGACGGGGCTAATGACATTGACATTTCATTGCTTCAAATCACCTGCCAAATTATTGGGCAAGTGGGAATAATCGGTTAACCCAAGGGTTCTGTAAAAATAATCCCATCAAAAACATAACATGTACAAAAATGCGCAAGTCTCGCAACGCAGTTCTTCTGCCGTAAAAAGTTGTGAAATCGAATGTAAACCAAGTCGGTATAGAGTAACGTGACAAACACACACAGCAAGCTCGTAAGCGTTTTATGTAGATTATTTTGCTGTGTGTGTTTGCCAAGTTACTCTATACCGACTTGGTTTACATTCGATTTCACAACTTTTTACGGCAGAAGAACTGCGTTGCGAGACTTGCGCATTTTTGTACATGTTATGTTTTTGATGGGATCTCACTTCTTTTTGTAGGTAGTCCTTCTTTTTTTCTTTTAGGTACCTATTATATCTTGTACCTTATCTGTGGGCTTTTTCATAGCCCACTCCCTGTCTCCGTGGGCTTTTCTCAGAGGCTTTTATGTATTGGTTTTTGACAAGTCTGGACGATAAATGCATCTACTTAGTCTATTATATTCAGAGCAGACTCCTGCGGTTTAATACAACCAAAGTTGACATTGATTAGATGTAAACCGCCTAGACTTGTCACTCTCGAAAGCGCCACATACGCTTGACCGCATGTAAATACTGACGAACCAATATCCATCAATGATTTGATTGATGGATGAAGAAATTATTTCAGTTCATTTCAATGCACAGACTTGAGCGCCCATGCAAATACAGAGGCATGTTGCCCGGACAGTTGAGCGCCCGGTGCAACTAGAGTTACCTACATATTTTTTTTTTCATTTCTCATACACAGAGAGTACGCTTGAAGTTACCTGAACAGAGGGATGAAAGTAGTACCACAGAATACTAGTACGTAGTACTTTTCGTCCTTAGAGAGAATTTCTTCCCGTAGAAATTCTATGTCAGGTATATTTGACATTTCTATTTACCATAAGATGAAGATCAGGATTACAGGATTAGGATCACAGAATCTGGATCACAGGATCAGGATTACGCAGGATCACAGGATCAGGATCATGGAATTAGGATCACGTAGGATCAGGATCACAGGATAAGGATCAGGATTATGCAGGATCACGGAATTAGGATCACATAAAATCAGGATCACAAGATCAGGATCACGGGATTAGGATCATGTAGGATCAGGATCATGGGATTAGGATCACGTAGGATCAGGATCACAGGATCAGGATCACGGGATCAGGATTACGCAGGATCACAGGATCAGAATCACGGAATTAGGATCACGTAGGATCAGGATCACAGGATAAGGATCAGGATTATGCAGGATCACGGAATTAGGATCACCTAGGATCAGGATCACAGGATCAGGATCACGAGATCAGGATTACGCAGGATCACAGGATCAGAATCACGGAATTAGGATCACGTAGGATCAGGATCACAGGATCAGGATCACGGGATCAGGTTTTTGCCAGACTATACTTGACTTGGTTCGATATTGTATCGATACAAAATATCGTATCAAATCCCCTGGATCGATACCTGCATCGATACAATGCATTACGATCCATTACGATCCGTTAGACCACAGAAATTAGGGGATTCTTCTAACACAGGTTTCATAACAAAACATAAATGAAGAGATCCCAACCCATGTACAAAAAACAACGAACATTTTGGCATACTTACTCTTCCGCCATTTTGAAAAAACCTCGATCTTGCAGCAGGTGATGAAACATGTGTCAATCGATAGGGGAAGTGATTACAAACAAAATATATTCAGTAATAAAATCTCGTAATCTTTATACTTTCCGAGATATTTGAGTTTGAAAATGTAAAAATTAAAACTTGAAAATGCTAATTATGCTGCCAATAATAACCGGTAGGTATTTTAATATGTCTACTGTGACTGGGGATAAAATCGTGAGCCAATTTCGTTTAATTTTTAGGTATTTTTTTTTTACATTATACAGGGTGAATTTTTGAGACGGGGCAGTAAGGGCAGCTACCTTAACCGTTGTAGCTGCAGGAAAACGTTCTTACGAGACTATCCTTAACTTATGAAGATATTTCGACCTGCATTCACAGATTTTTAAAAAAATGTACAGTCAGCGAGAAAATGGCCAGTTTACACAAAAACTTTTTTTGATGCCAATCGATCCTATTTCACATAAGGATTAAAAGGCTCTAGCGGACCAACTGAGATTAGAGAACTAGAAAAGTCAGAAAACGCTAAAATGTATTTTTGGGACGGGGTAGTAAGGGCTACCTTAACCGTTGTAGTTACAGGAAAACGTTCTCAAGAGACTATCCTTAACTTTTGAAGATATTTTGACTTGCATTCACAGATTTTGGAAAAAATGTACAGTCACCGAAAAAAATGGGTAATCTACACAAAAACTTTTTTTGATGCCAAACGATCCTGTTAAAAATAAGGATTAAAAGACTCTACGTGACCAACTGAGGTTAGAGTACTAGAAAAGTCAGAAATTGCTAAAATGCATTTTTGAGAAGGAACAGTAAGGGCAGCTACCTTAACCGTTGTAGCTACAGGAAAACGTTCTTACGAGACTATCCTTAACTTTTGAAGATATTTCGACAATCGATGAAAAATGATGACAAATGACAAAATGATTTTTACGAAATGTTTAGTCAAAGTTTTTTTGCAATTTCTGTCTTTTCTAGTACTCTAACCTTAGTTGTTCCGATAGAGCCTTTTAATCCTTATATGAAACAGGATCGATTGGCATAAAAAAAAATTTTTGTGTAAATTACTCATTTCTTTCGGTGACTGTACATTTATTCCAAAATCTGTGAATGCAAGTCGAAATATCTTCAAAAGTTAAGAATAATCTTCTAAGAACGTTTTCCTGTAGCTACAACGGATAAGGTAGGTGCCCTTACTGCCCCGTCTCAAAAATTCACCCTGTATTTTTTGAACACGGTTTATTTCATCATTCATTTTCTACCTAGGTACTATTTAGCACAAAATGATGAAATAAACTGTGTTCAAAAAATATAATTTCAAATAAAAAAAAAAAAAATTACCTAAAAAATAAACGAAATTGGCTCACGATTTTATTCCCAGTCACAGTAGACATATTCAAATACCTACCGGTTATTATTGGCAGCATAATTAGCATTTTCAAGTTTTAATTTTTATATTTTTAAACTCAAATATCTCGGAAAGTATAAAGTTTACGAGATCTTATTACTGAATATATTTTGTTTGTAATCACTTCCCCTATCGATTGACACATGTTTCATCACTGGCAGCAAAATCGAGGTTTTTTCAAAATGGCCGACAGTAGGTATGCCAGGCTCCATACAAAAATGTTCGTACCCTTTTACAACTTGTTTTCAATGAACAAATGATTATTATTTTTTTAATAAAATATCAATACCTACAATCCGAAAAATCGAACATCCCTACACTGCGGAACATCATACGTGATCATACTCAACTCAACACTAGCTGCCATACGAAACGAAACGTCACGCGCTCCGCGCAGCACAGAAATGGCGGCGCGGCCCCTTGTACAAGCAAATTATAACCTAAAGTTACATAAATTAAAATCGGGACTAATAATTCGGAATGTCAGAGTTTTTCCTTGCTATACACACTATACTATACATGTGTGCCAAATTTGGAGTTTGTGGGTGTGCTAGAAGTAGGCTTTTAATTTTGATGATCGGTGAGTCAGTCAGTGAGTCACTTACAAAACTAGGAATTTTGACTTGCAATAATTCATAAACTACTGGTTCAAATTTAATGTAATTTGGAAATATATCTAGCTATGTGATGCCCTCTTGGTCACTGAAAATTTAGGCTTCTAGTCTTTTCCACAACAAAGTTAGAGAGGGTCGAAAATGGCCCGAATGGCTTCGAGAAAAGGATGGTACGGCCTTGCTTCGACTTGGCGGGGCACTGCCGTGCCCCCAGATTAAACCATAACTGATGTGTTTAATAGAAAGATGATTGATTAAAAAAATGAAGAAAATAATTTTGTAGAAAAAAAAAGATTTTTTTACTAGCTCGGTCTGTGATAGCACCACAGACTACTGTTTTCACTTGTAGAAGGAATTCAAAATTCAATTATCTCTAAGTAAGTAAGTAAGTTCGTATGAGCAAGTGACCAACTCTAGTGACGGAGTCTTTAGGCCGCCTAAAAGCCTCCGTCATGGCTTAACGACTTAAAAACCGAAAATTTAACGTGCCCTCCGAAGCACGGAAGCACTCAGCTCGTAAACTCGTAATGCCACTTGCGGTCACCCATCCAAATTGTGACCGCGCACAACGTTGCTTAACTTCAACGATCAATCAATAACGTCTAAGCAAGCTAAGCCACGAGCGCTTAAATTTATTCAGCTCAATTTATTAAGTCAACTTATTCAGTAGGACTAGGATCACTTTGAATCGACTTAAGAGCTAGATGATTCTACTCCTGTTCTTTCACGACCAACACCGTGAAGAATCAGGAAACAATCAGGGCCAGCTTTCTTTACGCTGATCCATCCGCTCAAATCTAAATATTCAAACTCCAGTTAATATTTTGAACCCTAAATTTTGGCCAGGTGTCATCGAGAACGCCATTGACCTCCTTCCGGTTTCACACCATCAGTGATGAGCTTATAACTGACGGGTCCGATCTGTCATTACAACATTATTACACATTGAAGATTGTCGTCAGAACTGGGAATTACCTACATTGTCTTGGTTTTTTTTAAATCCTAACTGCAAACCAACTAATTTTGTTGTACCTGCCTCATATACCAAAGGTCGTCAGTTCAGACCCGGGTGTGCATCAATGGCTTTTTCGTTTCTAAAACTTTTTGTGCGCACGACACGAGCTCTAAACGGTGAAGGAAAACATCGTGAGGAAACCAAAGCTTTCTAAAAACGGTGAAGGAAAACATCGTGAGGAAACCAGAGCTTTCATATAGCGTCGATAGGCTTGCAACATGTCACGTATGGATAGATAGATAACATTTATTTGGTACAACATATTGTATGGAATGGTATGGAATGTTAACTTCTGCAAAATGTGGGCATGTAAGTACTTAATGTGTTTTGACATACCTTGAATCTTAGACATCTTCAAAGAATCTAAAAATGCCTAAAGACCTGAAAGAGTTATGTCTACCGTACCTTGGGAACAATCGTGATCATATTATTTCTATTTACCAACTATCAGCGAGCTACTTATCCAAATCTCATGACCACGCACGCAATACATAAACTTCTGAATTAATAAGGGTCCTCTAAACGCAGCGCAGCTTTCATTCGCGACAAACGGAAGGTAAATAAATTATGTCTGTTACCGTATTCAAACATTCATGAGTTATAACGCGGTCTGCGGGATGTTGCCACGATTCTCTTCGCTATCTGAGGCAGCACGACAGTTTGGCTAGGCTGGGTACTGACGTAGCGTTTCATGAGCGTTTTTTAACTTTTGCATCACAAATTTCTGAGTTGTTTGTTTCATAATTGACATCAATTTTTGAGGTACCTAAGTTTCAAATTTTTCATAATTTTAGTGAATACTAGTGTACGCCCGCGGCTTCGCCCGCGTGGACTACTTTTTTCATCCCACGGGAACCATACATTTTTCCGGGATAAAAAGTAGTTTGTGTGTTATTGCAGAACCTAAACTATCTACATTCCGAATTCCATCAAAATTGGTTTAGTAGTTATAGGATACGTGGTAACAAACATTCACGCATACATACACACACACACACACACATACACAAACACGGACTTTAGGTTTTATAATATTAGTAGAATTTCTAATTTGATAGCATGTGAATTTTGCTCAGTTAGGGAATTATCTTAAATAGAACAGAGCAGGTTTGACGACATATTATAAGAAATGTTTGACCAAAACCAACAACTCTTTATGCTTGCTCTTATCACGTTCGCTGCTAAATACGAACATACTCGTAGCAACGTATCTGGCACCTAGCGCCAGCTACGAGTCAATTCGTAGATGTTTAGTTGAGGCTACCTACAAAATTAAAAGCGTTGGCAGTATAAACAGGACGGGAATCGATTGATTGGAAATAAAACTTACAAAGAAAAGCTGAGGACTCCTTCATACATTTTTTTTCATGGCATTTTTCAGCGATTTTGTCGTCATTATGTTCTATATTTATACCATCATAACTGTCCTATCCTATCGATATTTATACAGTACAAGCTGCTGCCCGCGGCTTCGCTCGAGTGAGACCCGGATCAAAAGTAGCCTATGTTACTCTCCAGCCCTACAACTATCTCCACACAAAAAATCATGTTAATCCGTCGCTCTGTTTTGACGTTAAAGCAGGACAAATAAACAAAGAAACAAACACACTTTCACATTTATAATATGGGTACGGATTTATAAACACAACCGCGTCAAAAACGCCCGTGTATAGCTTGTCTAAAATTCCTATGCTCGCGTTGACAGAGCGACGTTTAAATATCGAATTCAAATTACGATGAGAACTCGAAAGGATGCGGAACACCTCAAGGTAAAGGCTAGTTCACCGTAAATTAAATAATATGAGAAAAGAGAGATGAAATAAGAATCAATTAAAAAAACCGAGCGTGAGTAGTTACGAACGGATATAGTCACGGACATACACATACAGATCAAACACTATCCCTCCTTTTGAGCTTCGCAGCAGTTGGGTAAAAGTACTATAATAATAAAGATTATAAGACTAGAGCACATCCACAGTTAGGTTATAGTGTCAGGTTCATCTAGTCTGGGTAAGTGTGAGTGTAACTTTCTTAATTGTATTTAAGCAAGCCTAAACGCTATTTTGTATAGGTTTAATGCGTCTAAGCTAGATAAATACCTACAATTAGGAATCGTTGTGCAGGCCACTCTGAGTCTATGAATTAAAATTATTTTATTTTAAAGAATCATAACATTACGTAATCAATAAATGGTTTAATAGCCTAGTCCGTGTTTTATAAATAAATCGAGTGACACTATGCATACACCTTTACAATCGTGATAACGCGACCCGACTCTTCACGATGTCTTATTAAGCGAATATTATTATATTATAAAAATTGCATAACAATATATACCATTGACATTGTTTTGTCTGTCTATGGGTTCACGTAATTGGACCCACGTTTCACGGTTTTCTTGTCGCGATAGGTTATGGACATGCATAGGAATTTTGCATTTTAGTTGAATTTAATAAGTTTATTTCGAAATAGGTGATGAACTCTTCTGTAAATGTGTCACGTGGGAATTATACTAACTAAAAATCACACTTCACACTAATATTATAAATGCGAAAGTTTGGATGTTTGGATGTATGTTTGTTCCTCTACAACTCAACAACCACTGAACCGATTTGGCTGATATTTGAAACATAGATAGAAAATGACCGGGAATAGGGCATAGGCTTTTTATCCGGGTACACGCGAGCGAAGCTGCGGGCTGCAGCTAGTAATTATATAATTTGCTTATCGATTTTTCAATTTTGTTAATAAACTTAAACTTAGTAGTTATAGTCCGGTCAAAATAGAATTCCCGAAAAGCTTTAGAAAAAAATTAGAAGGAATGTTATGAACACCATTGTTAATAAACTGAAAAGTCCCAATAAATCCCATGTACTTACCTACTAATGCAATTTTTTTATTCTAGGTCAAAGCCGTCAAAAATAGCTTTTTTGGATTTTTCAGCCAAACGGTTAGGTTTATCGTAAAACTATCATAGACCAAAACGCGGATCATGCAATTTCTCACAAAAACGTTACGCTAAATGTCTGTAGATATAAACACTTAAACAGTCCTTATTAGTTATTAGTTAGGTACTACTTCAAATGAAAATATTCTTATTTTTCATTAAACTCTTGTGTAAAATTATTATAGTCATTATTTTAGTCTAGTTTTTACAGGTATTTATAGAAGACCCAATATATTATTTCAAGGTGGTGGATTATCAGAAACCAATTTTACACTGAACGTATGTCTACTCTCCCATGTTCTTTCACCCGTTGTAATAAGAATCAAATTCGCATAACTTCATCTTACTTGAGTGCGGATTAAGTTGGTTTCTCACCTCTGAACTACTATTTTTCATAGTCTTATAAGCTCGCGTTTTATAAAATGTAACTACCGTCAAAAAGATGTAAGTTATGTAGAAAAAAATTGTACTTTTTTATTTGAATTTCGTAACCTCTTTCGAAAACGTCACTGTTTAGTTGTTTAGATATCATCATCATCATCATCAGCCTTTCTCATCCCACTGTTGGGTATAGGCCTCTCTTCGTTTCTGCCATTCGTGCCTGTCTCGCGCCAATCTAGCCCATGTACGACCTGAGGTTTTAACTATGTCGTCGACCCATCTTGCTGGTGGACGATCTAATTCCTATACCCCTCTCTAGGCCACCACTCGGTAAGCACTCTACTCCACCGGTCATCACCACGACTCGCCACGTGTCCTGTCATGTATGTAAAACTACTCTTTTTGCACCCTAAAGGTCATAGCTGACCAGCCAACTACGCATCGCGTTACCTTTCGGCGTTCACTTTGTTCCTTCACTTTTGGCTTGCAAAGCGGCGATCCGGTGACGTCACGAAATGGATGTAGTGAGCGTTGCTCCATAGAATTCCTTACAAAGAATACCGAGGCGATGCGGTGAGGTTCGGCTGCGAAGTTGGCTGGTCAGATATGACCTTAATTCATAACCTGCCCCCCTAGCCATATTACACTATCTATCGTCGCTGTAGAATATAAACACTTCATAATGTATAGGATTTGACGTTTCAAGTAGATGAGTCATGTGGTCAGAACGTCAATTCCTATACATTTTGAAGTGTTCTATTCTACAGCGACGATAGATCGTTCTACAGCGACGATAGATAGTGTAATATGGCTGGGGGGGCTAAATAGGTATAAAAAATAAGTTCGGGTTAGTTACACTATTTAGAACCATTTAGAATTTATTTTTCTCGTTTTTACCTCCGTCATAAGTCATAACGGACGCAACTTTTTATGTATTTGCATATGCATCGATTGCGAATACTTAAGTAGGTAAGCGAATTTAATCTAGTATTCAAATGATTATAGTTACTTTTAATTGGTGGAATAGTTTTTGCACTTAACAGTATTAATATGGTTCATTTAAGACGCTGTTTAGATAAACCGCTTTAATTCTTTTATGGGGCTATTAATATTGATTTAAAGTTACATAAAAATGCGGTAAAATTATTGTGAAGATAAATTATGCTAATTGTAAGGTGTCGAGCTTACCTTTAATTAGCAGAAAAATAAAACATAGTTATGCATGAACATTCTTTATTCCCTTTTTAGATAAGCTATTTTAAACCATACTATTACGACCGTTATAAATTTCAGCGGTACTAAAACTAAGAGATATTACAAAACTTATTTATACCTAATTAAACATATTTCACAAAATTAAATATTGATTTTTGATTCTACTTATAATATTTTTTAGGAAATAAGTTAGTTTAATTTTAGACAAATGAGAAACAATGGACGTCAAAGCAAAAAAGCCAAAAAAATGACAAATTATAAAAAATTCTAGATTTCAGAGAACTCGCACTAATTTTAATTTAAACAAGTAGCTAAATAAAAAAAAATGACTAAAAGTAATATATATAAGCTGAGACATTTTCTGTACTCTCGAGGTGCATTTCTGTTCATAACTCTGAAAATCTTTGACAGAATTCACCAAATTTTTATGGCACCAATCGGAAAGTATACTCTTTCAAACAAGAAATTTTTTTTTATCAGGTCAAAATAAAAATAAATATTCCGAAGAATTGAGAACCTCCTTCTTTTTTTTGCAGTCGGTTAAAAACAGGCAATTAATACAACATTTCAATTTTATTTACATTACATAATCAAATCTTGGAATTTTTTCAATTCAATTTTTTGGAAATGTTATTGAAATTCCTTGCCTCTTTGGGACCAGACGGGGTTTACACATTGTAATATATAAAGATCAGAATAAATGTATATTACAAAGTTTAAATAAAGTATAAATATAATACCGTAATATTAGATCGCGGTGGGTGTTATCGCGAGCCACACGTATCGTGCCCATTACGGATAGTCTTGTGCAAGGATTAAGGCTATTTATTAATAGAGTGGCCACACTGCTTGATTTGTAAAATTGAAATAAAAAAAAATTTGAAGTTTTCTTTTTATGAAAGGAGAGTTGACTTTTGCCTGAACAGGCATACGTATCGCCTTCTATACAAATTTACAATAAGGGCAGACAGAAAAAATCTTTCCATCATTTGTAGAGTTACTGTATTATTTAATTACTTAATCTGGAAAATGATTTAAGTTATGGGCAAACCTAAAAAAACTGCTTTACCCTACTTAACATTCCATCTCAACATTGTCCCAGGCACTACAGTGTCTCGATAAGTGTAGGCAAAGATTGCCTCCCGACACTGTATAAATCATCTAGTACGTACCCCACTTAACAATTTTAAATAAATCTAGTATTTAGGTGTCAGGAATTAAATAATGATATAGGTGATTGCCTAAATTGATCGCAGATCGCACCAAAATATTGTTTTTAGTTAAAATGTAACAAGTAGGTGACTTGGAATACTTATAATACCTACAATACCTATAATAATTGAGGTTAAACTTTTATAGTTGGAAAAAGATAAAATTGAGTTACACAATACGAATAATGACTACAACAATGCAATTTAACAAACAATACGATGCGTAAAAAATGTAATCTTATCTAATCAGCCCACTGGTTCCCACCGCTGGGCAAAGGCCTCCCTTCCCTTTTTCTCATAAAAATATAAACACCAAAAATATTCTAAAATATTTACGTCGCTCAAAAGTCATGGTCACCCTACACAAAGGACTCCCGCACGAAAGGGTGACAATAATGCGTGTGTCTCGAGACCTCATCAATTTGGACCAGTAGTGTAAGTGTTATGCTGTGTACCCTTTGAATGATATTTGTTACTGTACTTTGTATAAAAATGTATGCGTGGACTTAATCGGATCGTGTGACATTGACTTATAATCTTGGCACCAGTTTGGTGTTTGTATATTCGATGAAGAAAAGTTCAGGACTTTTTATTCTAGATTATTGTTATTATTGTTATTTTATTGTTGAATGGTGTTGTGTTTCTGCAGTAAGGTTGCCAGAGCGAGGAAGCGCTACGGTAGCCACTGGTGGACCAGACTTGTTCACTGTGTTGTCGGCGCAGTGATTCCTCTTTTAAATGGTCAGCAGCGCGAGTGTGACTCCTCTGGTGTCACAGGCGTCCATAGGCTACGGTAACCGCTTACCATCGGTGGGCCGTATCTGCTACAATAGATAAAAAAAAGTTATAGAGCTTTGTGAGACCTATGCCTACCCTTAACGGGACGCTGTAGTGCCTGGGACAATGTTGAGATTGAGTAGTCTTGCTATCTATACCATCCTTTCAGCTTATCCAGCCATATCCACAGAAAGACATGATCAATACGTGTAGGGCTGACTAAGCCGCGGGTTTTGTCACTTTAGTTTTTTCCTTTCCGTCATTTTCCTTCACTGTTCAGAGCTCGAGTTCATGCGCAAGTTTTTCCGAAACAAAACTTAATTAATGACCGGGATTCAAACCCACCTTCGGATCGAAAGTCGAAGAACCATCACACTCAGCCAACAAGGTTCAATAAATATAAAGAATATTTCAGTAAATCTATCAGGAATCTTTACCGTCACACTTACCATATCTCTTGTTTCTCTACACGTGCTATTTAGCTCAAAGGTTATCCACAATTTTGTCTGTACGGCTGTGTAGATACTCTGAACCTATTTTGAGTTCACATTCTGTATTGAATATTATAGAACTACGAAAGGTCCACAATTACTCTAAACTATTTTTTGGTTTTAGAATTTGACCTTGATTTTGCATTGTTGAAGTCAGCGTGCGATGGAGCGTTGCATTTTGCAAAAACAAAAAAAAAACAAATATTCGTGGAAAATTCACACAGCGCCATTTAGCCCAAACTAAGCAAAGCTTGTAAAGGTATTAAGCTCACTGATCGAATCCGGTATGAAAATGTTCAGCATTATTTATTTATTACTAGCACCCACGGCATCGCCCACGTGGTATGTTATCCAATGCAAGCTCATTTATGAGATAAAAAGTAGCCTATGTCCTATTCCCAATCTATATCTATCTATACCTATTTTAAATTTCAGCCAAATCGATTCAGTGGTTGTCTAGATATAAAGGAACAAACTTTTATCAATCCATCCTTCCAAATATCCAAACATGCGAATTTATAATTATTAGTGTGATAATATTATACAAGGGTTCTATCAGTTATCTGGTTCCCATAGTACAAGCTTTGCTTAGTTTGGGGCCAGATGGCGCTGTGTGAAAATGTCCACTAATATTTATTTATTTGTTTATTTATTTTTTATTTATTTCATTATTTATTTATTTCTAAATTTATCAAGAAGCCTAAGGGATCTCTACAGTTTCTTAGCTCTACGCAATGTAGAGATGGCGAGACTGCCCACGCGCTGAGAAAGGGCAAGATGAACCGAACCGTGTGCCCTCACCGTTTCCTGATTACTGCACCGATATCTACACTACATAGGCCTTCTAAATTATTCACATCAAATGGTATTTGTATCAAAAGAAGATCATCATCATTATCATCAGCTGCTATAGAGCAGTCCACAGCTGGAAAACTCCGTTACCAGAGTTGGCCACTTAGAAGAAGAACTGTATAAATCATCTAGTAAAAGTTGTAAAGTAGACATAGAAAACTGTGATTTCAAAAACTATCTTCTATAGATTTATAAAATAGCTTAATTACCTTTTGTGGATATCTCCAAAGATACAACAAATTAGGACCCATCGCTTTGATCTCACGCCAATCAAACAATTAACCATAATTAATTCGACGCTAGCGATAGATTCGTGTTCGTGATCCCAAAAGTCCGTGACGGTCACATTTTCCGCACATCACTCACATCTCACGTCATTGTGCAAGTGACCTATGCTTCTATTAGTTGAACACGGGTCAGAATTGGACCTTTCAGAGGCCTAGCACTGGTTCTAATCCTATTCTATTAAACGAGCAATATGTGAAGTTTGAAGTTTGTATGTACTGAGGTTCTCGAAAACGGCTCTAACGATTTCGATGAAATTTGCAGTACGGGGGCGAAAAATCGATCTAGCTAGGTCTCATATCTGGTAAAAGCCGTTTTCTTGGCATTTTCACGCAAAAAGGTTTACCAGTGCAATGTGTTTCGTAATTGAACCACTAGATGGCGTTATGCACCCGAGCAGAGCTCGGTCGCCCAGATATTAAAACAATAAGTAGGTATAATAGACTCGAATCGAATTCGACTGGCTGCTTAGCTCAGTTGGTAGTAGCTCTGCCTTCTGAGCTGTAGGTCGTGGGTTCGATTCTCACCCAGGACAAACATTTGTGTGATGAACATAGATGCTTGTTCTGTGTCTGGGTGTTATAAAGTATAGTAAGTATGTATTTACAAAAATATATATTAGTATTCTATCAGTTATCTTTAAGGCGCCGCCCCGTTGGACGTCCCCGATATCGCTGGAGGGACATGGTAGAGAGGGACTTACAAGATCTCTACAATGGGGATTGGCGCGAACTAGCTCAAGATAGGAGTAGATGGCGTCTTTTTTTTTCGGAGGCCAAGACCCACTTCGGGTCACTGAGCCAGCGGAGTAAGTAAGTAAGTATCAGTTTATCTGATTCCCATAGTACAAGCTATGCTTAGTTCGGGGCTAGATGGCGCTGTGTGAAAAATGTCCATCAATATTTATTTATAATCATGTTTTGTTATTGAAGACCTCTTAAATTCAGAAATTATTCCATACTTTCACATGAAAAGGTTAATGTGTTCAGAAACTGGTGCTAAGCCTACTTATAGTCATGGCATAAGGATGGCACGTTTGCCAATAGAACGAGAGCTGTCAGGCGTCACGAAACATATTTTATAAATTTTATGTTTGGACGTGCCTCTGACTGTGACTTGTCATCTATCTAATTAGCCTAAATCAACCCACTGCTGAGTACTATGCCTCCTCATTTTCGCGTTACTTTACAGCACCCTATAGGACAGCCAAGATATGCTCTCCGCACCATGCGATCTTCCCCCATCCTTTCCAGATGGCCAAGCCAGCGAAGTCGGTGAGCTTTAGTCTCACCAAGGATGTTGTGTTCCAGCCTAAGCTCTTCAATTTCTAGGTTCTTCCGAACCCTCCAGCTGCCTTAGTGGTATAAAAATATACATCATCGTACACATTTTTTTTTCTTCCTTTTTATCTGCCATCGGCTCGTCAGCCATAATCAGATGTGTTCTGAGGGTGAAGTTTTAGGCGCAGTTCCAGTGAAGTGCCCCAATTACAGCAGTTGAACTTCTTAGTTCCTCTGGTCAAGCGAGAGAATGTCACATCTCTTGAGTCGTTTATAGTATTTTGGTCGTTCAGTAGGTTTCTGGCCAATATGTTACTGTACTTGTTGAGTCTTTCCTTGTATTTTGTGCAGTAGTAGTTGACTTCTTCCTTAACGGTTGGCATCTCGAGGTATTCATGGATTTCTGTGTTTTTTACAAACCAGTGTGCGCTGGAAACCATTCTAAGAGTGATGTTCTGAAATCTTTGGAGTATTTCCAGGTTGGAGTTGCTAGCTGATCGTACACATAAAAATATTTTGTGTTGATCGGTTTATCAATACCAGACATGTCATAGTCAATATGAAGACAAAAGTCACGACCGGATCCAACAATGCCCTCCAACCTTAGCAAATTGCTCACATATGATTGATGCGGCTGATTCTATTGCCCATGTGAGAGGGGTCGAGAGATCGTGGGAGATCGAATCGAGCAGGCTGTATCGTTCGACCTTCTTGATATAACCAGTGTAAGTTGAGCTGCTTAATTAATAAAGTAATTATAGTTGTATGAACTACTTTGTTTGTTTAGTCGTTGAGGCGAAATCTTTGTGTACGCAGTAGAATCATTTCTTGCCAAGTCATAAAATGTAATTCATAAAATGTAGCCCTTCCTTTTTACTTTTTTTTGTTGATTTATTTTTATTATTTTATTTTATTTTATTGATTTGGAAAACAAACAGTTTTACAGACAAGTTATAAGACAATTAAGGTTAACTAGAAACCAATTTAGTTGTTAATGTGGCTCACTTGAGCATGCTAAACATTTTGATAAGGAATATAGACTACTTTACTACATTACTGTAACTAGTTTTGTAGGTAGGCTATTCTATTTCTTTTAACTTAATAATAAATGACTAAAAAAATATAAAACTTTGCAATATAATTGTATCTACTACCCCATTGCGATTGTTTAATCGCTCT
This sequence comes from Camptogramma bilineatum, assembly GCA_958496255.1. NCBI lineage: Eukaryota > Metazoa > Arthropoda > Insecta > Lepidoptera > Geometridae > Camptogramma > Camptogramma bilineatum. The sequence continues at coordinate 1,281,592 of OY292464.1, forward strand.
TCAAATTGGAAGAGTAAAATATAAGATATTTTTAGTAACTACTTCATTTTTTAGAAATTAAATAATCACACTTATCACACTATTATAAATGCGAAAGTATGGATGTTTGGATGGATGGATGTACCTATATTTGTTCCTGTATAACTCGACAATCAGTGAACTAATTTGACTGAAATTTAAAAGGTAGATGAACAAACCTAGACTCGTATGTGAGGCATGTATTATGACCAGTGATCGGAATGAGGCGGGCTAAAATACCTAAAGTTTGAAAAATAACAGAGACAAATGGAGACGCCTTAGGACTAAATATTTTTCGACCCAATTATTTCCGTTTCCGGGACATTAATAAAGAACATCTAACATTAAGGTGAATCATTTTTTTACCTGAGTTAATAACAAAAAGTAAAATGTAAATTATAAGGATAAAAAACTTTTTTCCGTCGGTCAAATAGAAAAATTATTTGAATTAGTTCACAATATTATTAACATTAATTTTAAATGTACTTACTCACTGTGAAAATTGTGCCAACTTTCAATAAAATTCTTACTTACTACAAGAATAAAATTCGTGTAGTAAGGAAGTCTCCCCTTTTTTGCCTCTGTTCTTTGAACTTTAGGTATTTAAGCCCACCTAATTCCGATCACTGATTATGACTATAATAGTCATAATACATGCCTTCATCTACCTTTTAAATTTCAGTCAAATCATAATTGATAGGATACATAATAGGTAAATTTTTATTCGGGTACCACCCGAGGGAAGCCTCAGGCGGAAGCTGGTAAGTACTTACTTTCAAATACGACTTCTTTATTTACAAACATAGCTAAAGTCGATAAAATATTTTACTATCGAAACCGAAAAATTACCGAATTTTAGGTACTAACACAGATACCACAAATATAACAGTAAAACAAAAAAGAAAAAAAAATCATCTCATTTTATAACAAAACTAAAAAATCTAATCCAAGTCATGATTGCGGATCGTAATGACTGTAATGACAGTTGGATGCGGTATTATGTCAAATTATTTCATACCGATAGGGAAAAGTCAAGGTGACCGATTGTGAACGAAGCTTGGTAATGATTGTGTTCACTTGCAGTTGGGAAATAATGGATGTGGCATATTTAATCGTACTAACGATAAAACTAACTAAAACTTCTGCAAAATGTGGGCATGTACCAAATAATATGTATTTGGACTATCCCCTTAGACATCTTCAAAGGACCTTAAAAATACCTAAAAAAAGATCTGAGATAATGTCTATCGTACCTTAGGGATACAGTCGTGATCAAATTTATTTTTTTTTAGTTAGGTGATCACCTAGATCTAGGTCCTAGCTGTTTAGACTATTATAGGTGATCCTAGAGTCCTGAATAAATAGATTTTGACTTTTTTTACTTTAAATAGTGCATTAAGTGGTGCATTTTGCAACCGTAATAAGATTTTTAGTGATATATTTCAACCGATCGCGTAGTGATTGTTGTCGCATTGCTATTGCAAGTCTTACGTAATTAGGACGCCGGCTTTTAATTCCTTAAGCAAGGACGGAAGTCTTCAGCCAAACTCCGTCACAGAGTTAGCTCGTTTGAACTAACAAATACCTTATCCATAAACTCATAGTTCACATTTCGCGACTCCTGCGCAATCCATTGAAACTATAATAGTGACATAAAAAACACAATCTCCGGTAAAGCAACTAGATGTGTCCTTAATCTTAATGTCGGTATTAGCAGTACGATGTCATTGACTACAGTGACCATCATTTGCGGTATTTTAATATATTTTTCAACAATAGGTCACAAACCCTACTTCACTAATATTGGACAAATGTTTGTATGATCTGCAAATATTTGTCTCGGGTCTGGGTGTTTATATGTATATTATGTATGTATTTACAAAAAAAAATGTATATAAGTAGTATATCAGTCATGTTGTTGCCATAACACAAGCTCTGCTTAGCTTGGGACTACATGATGCTGTGTGAAATGTCCAGCAATATTTATTTATATATATTTATTATAAATGCGAAAGTTTGTGAGGATGTCTGTGTGTCTGGATGTAATAGAGCGAAAGAATCCTCATGGTGCACTTTGGTAACAGATAGACCCTGTAACGCAGGGTCTTGTCTGGCCAAGTATAATGCCGATGGACAATTTAATATGTTCTCTGCCAAGCTACTGCGGTGCCCTTCGAAAAAACAGAATTCATAGTGCGTCTCGGGCATTGAACGTGTTAACGTGTCCTCGAAAGTACAGAAACGTTCAACTGCTACTGCCACTAGCGGTCACCCATTCATTTTGCGACAAAATACGAATGAGGAACGGTTACAAGTAGCTAAATTTAAAAAAAAACCGACTTCAAATAAGCTGAGCAATTTTCTGCACTTTCGAGGTGCATTTCTGTTCATAACTCCGAAGATCCTTGACAAATCCTCACCAAATTTTATACCACCAATCGTAAAATATATCCTTTCAAATAAAAATATTTTTTTAAATCGGTTCAGGCGCCTTTGAATAATTTTATTAAATAAAGCAAGTAAATAAAATAAAAATATATAGGAAATATAACAACAAAAAATTATACTTAAATAAAAGATTGTGACATCTTAAGAACTTCTTTTTTTGAAGTTGGTTAAAAAACCACGGGCGCTTCCATTTTGACTAGCATGCCTTCTTGGTACATATTTATATTCTAATAAATCATGGTGTTCCTCTAGTAGTAAGTATTTGCGGTGTTACCATCATGATGTAAGTGGATACATAAGTGTTATGATTCTACGATTACCTTGATCTGTGGTTGATGGATCCGAATGATCTCTGCATCCTTGATTTAGATTGATTCTACAATCTACACGCACACTTGTAAAAAACATCCGTAACCTTTGAGACAAACTGTGATCGTGATTTTACAATTTGTAATTCATTTACAATGATATATATATTCATTATAATATACACCGTTAATTCTGGGTCAGTTTAAAGCCAGCACCCACTGCTTGTATTGCTTAATCGTATTCGTGTCGTTGGTTTAATTTTTGAATTTGAAAAGTATTTCATAGGAAACTAAATACTTGAAAAGATTAACAAAAGTGAGGAAAACACTTGGTAAGGTGTCGTAGGCACGCAGAGCTAATGACCTAGGTATGTATGTATGACTACGACATAGCGTAGACTCTACGCCGTAGCAACAGCTGAGCACAGAGCACGTATCTCCGTGATTTATCCTTCCTATGTTTCGTGATATTATTAATTGCAAAAAAATAGATCTCATATTTATTATTATTTTTGAGTAAGGTTATCGATATAGATTACGTAGGCGCCGGCTTTAAACTGACCAAAAATAAACGGTGTATATTCTTCGTATATTCATTTGTAATATACGAAGTTATAATGGTGAACGCAGACATGGCCGCACCGCAGTCGCCGCAGTCGCCGCAGTCATCGCTTTTGTTAATGGCGACGAGAACGACTACGGCGATTGCGGCGCGTGTAGGTGTGCGAGGTTGTATAGAACTTCATATAAAGAAATCGAATGCGGGGACTGTGGCGACTGCGGTGCGGCCTAGGTCTGCGTTCACCCTAAGTTGAGCCGAAAGATCATCGCAAGCGATCTATAGATAGTTTTTCATAAACTTTCGATTACTTTATTAACGGAGTGGAAGAACAAAATCTGCAATGCTGTTCCCCAAGTGGAGCAAGGGCAGTAAGATGATGAATTGAATAGAATGACGTTTATTTGACACACAAGTAACATTGAGTATACTAGCGTGTTTTGCCAATACTCTCTCTTTCTCATAAGCATTATTATTCCCATCTGATGGTGGGGTCTGCTTTTCTCATCATCTTCTTCCACTTCGCTCTATCTAACGCGTCGTCCTGAAACATTGCAATCCAATAGATCTGTTTTGGTCACGTCTGTCCATTTGTTTTTTGGTCTTCCTCTTCGCCTGGACCCAGGAATGTTCAGCGTGATCATTTTTTGTGTAATTTGTTCGTGGTCTTCTTTGGGTATAGTATATCAAAACACTGTAAGTTGAAAAAGTGCGTTTTGAGAAATCGCGCAAATAACCTTTTTTTGGTCTTTATTAGATTGTTTCTTTATTTCATTACTAAAGTATATAGTATTTTGTATCATTTTACAGGTATTTGAATTATCTATTTCACCATTATGACTTAAAATCCAAAATTATGAAAAATAAGCGAAATATAATCAAAAAAGTGTTTGGTCATGTCACAGTGATAAAACGGTGCCATTAACAGGAATAAACATGATGTCAGTTCAATATCTAGGTGTGAAATCGCGTGCAGAATCACCGAATACCACCTATTGTCTATCAGTAAAAGTTTAATAACCACAATCAAACCATAATAGTACCAATATCCGTTCGAAAGGTGTTAAAATAAGGAAATTACCACCAATTTTCGACACTAAAACTCTCATATTGTCGCGTGATATTGGTTTAGTTTTGTACTTGCTTTATAGGGCCATAATTGTTTAAATAGATAAAATGTATAAAATTGATTTGTCCCCGTGGTAATTGCCCTCTAATTGTTCCAATAAATGTGAAAGCATTTGATTTACTCAACAACTGTCACCGTAACTGTACTTTCGGCAAATGTACTTGTGATACAAAAAAGTGTTGTAACACTGATAAATCGTTAGTTGATTTAGAAACAAATGAAAATGGCAAAAGCACAAACAGAGTGAAGCCAACAAATACAAGTAGCTAAATAAAAAAAATAAAAGTTGGACTTCATTGTTTTAAGCTGAGCAATTTTCTGAACTCTTGACGTGCATTCCCGTTCATAACTCCGAAGATTATTTAATTTTACAAATTTTCACCGAATATTATACTTACCTACATTTTTATACATCTTCTGCTGTTTTATTTTTCCAAAAAACATTGAAAATCATACTTTTTTGAAGAGATCGGCGAAGGAGTATAAATCATTAAGCATTTGCAATATTATCAAAATAAACTTTCAATACGTTACACGTCATAACCTAATGGGTTCTTACGTTTTTTAATAACTAGACTAATAAAATAAAATACTACTAAATTGCATTTTTCTCATATTTCGTAGGTAAATAATTAACTTAACTCGGTATTACTACGTATTTTGAACACTTACATTAGCACCTTCTTTATTGCTAAATGTCAGGGAGATCTTTTTGTCCCTGGCTTTGGACCAATTGTGTTTTATGGAGGCTGTATAGCACGGTAGACTTAGAATGACCAATTTTGTCGAAAGTTTATGTGAACAATTATTATAGAAGATGTCGCTAATATGCTTCTGCCCACAGCTTTACATTCACAATTTTTCAGAGTTATTTTTGTTTATTTAATTTCACTACATTTCTGAATTAAATATTTAATTTTTATACGAATTTACTTATAATAGAACAACGACTTTGTGTATACGGTAGATAAATTTATTAGCAAAATAAAATAAATAAATAGTAGGTAGGTACCTACTTATTAAAAAAAAAGTTTAATATGTTCGAATTGATGAGATAACATAATATAATTTATTAAGGAATGAAAAAAAGGAAATACGACTAAATAAAACCAGGGACAAAAACTGCTTTTGAAAATACGTTTAATTGACAAATAAAAAGTCACTTCTTACAATTATAATAGTAAACGTAGGTACCTTTTGTTATACTTAGTTAATAATAATAGTAAAGCAAATTGTAGTACTTCTCTTAAAATTTAAGGAAAGACAAAGTACTTATCATAATAATTTAATTTGCTCATACAAAAACCAAGGTTAATTCAAAATGGTGCACTTCCTATAATTTATTAAATTATATAAACTCAGATAAGTAGGTACTAATTATTTAAATTATATAGCAACTAGTTACTTTACTCACATTTTATACTATTTAATTGTATTAGTATATAATTGTTTAACGTATTTCATTGATAAGAAATATTTGAAACTCATAAATTAATTAATGAATACAATATTTAATTTCTGATGGCGTAGTAGAAGGCGCTTTTGTCAATATCCAGTTTTTTTTAATTTTCTTACAACTTATAAATGGTGTTTATTTTGTAACTAACCTTAATACTTTGTTTTATATTTCTAATCTCATCAAAGAACACAAAAGTCAAGAAACTTCAAATTTTGGTCCACTTTAGCTTCAAATCATAACTTTCTAGGACGCGTCCTAGCCATATATCATCCGTTACAATTCTCCACATTCTCCACCGGTCATCGTCTACACCAGCACAATCACATTTAAATAAGCTATCATGCATCAAACACCAATAACTTAAATAAATTTAATGAGCCGACTCGGCTATCAAGACATGTTTGTTCATTTCAAAAATTTAAGCAATAACCAACATTATGGATCACAAACTACGGTTCAAATTAATGTGAATTTTATTGAGGATCTAGTATATTAATCATTCGGTTGATTGACATTGCTATGAGCATTATAGAACTTTTAGAAAATTCCGCTTGACCTATGATTTTGACCTCTTATTTGTTAAATACGTACTGGAGACTATTTAGCTTTGATTGTCGGTGTATTTTACTAATTACGAAAATTGTTCTCTTTGAATCTTTTCGATTTTGGCTAGTCATCGAAATAAATATAAATATATTGCTGGACATTTCACACAGCACCATCTAGCCCCAAACTAAGCAAAGCTCGTAATATGGGAACCAGATAACTGATAGAATACTTATTTACTTTTTTTTTGTAAATACATACTTATTAATACTTTTACAACATTCAGACACAGATCTATGTTCATCACACAAATGTTTGTTCTGGATAGGAATCGAACCCACGACCGTTTGACAGTTTGAGACCTATTTGAGGTTTGAGGCAAGTTAGGGGTCGATCTCCAGAATTGGCGTATTTGGTTGATCGCTATGGTGCTTTTTGAATAGTGATATTATTACTGTTCTGTATTTTTATTTCGAAAAGGAGGTGTCTAAATAAGCTTTTTTTCATATTGGCCCCTAATTTTATCAACCAGTTTTTGAAATATTTAGGTGTGAAAATTTCAAGACCAGAGCGATTAATATTGATGCTAAAACAGTATCTATAAATAATTTTAAGGAGTGTCACTAACCTCTTGATATTCAAAAAAGGACTAATACACAATTAGACGCATATCCCTCCGATAATTTGTGTACAATCTACCCTTATACTCGTAAATCGTAAACACCCAAATAGAAAAAATATAAGTAGAAGATGCACAGACATACAAATAGACAGATACTGAGACAGGTGAAAGTAAATAAAAACTGTTAAAACGCTTCCTTTTTCTCATAAAATGCAATATTTTGATCGATATGGTCTTTTTGACCACAGCGATCAATACCAAAACAATCAAAAAAAGTAACTTATTCAATGATTCTGCAGAGATGCAAAACAGTAGAAAGCTATAATTTTTACATGGTAAATACATCCCTAAAACCCTTCTAATTATTGAATTAAAACCTAAACAAAGTCAATAACAAATGAGAAAAAGGTAGCATAGCAATCAAACATTTACAAATCCAAAGACAAAGTAATCAACTGTTTATCTCTATATCTCAGGACCATGGCAATGCAGTACATGCCTGTCCCCCTCAGTAGACAGAGCATACCTGATGATAGCGTACATGGCGAAAACCGATTGGTTAAAGAGTTCAGCTAGGGATGTAGACATGGATTCATGTCGATCCACAGCGATCAACAAAAACGCGCGGACATAACTTATTTTTCGAATTAAACTGAAACTATTCATTTATTGTTAACTTTTAATTTAATTCAAGTCAAGTAAACCTTTTGGTTTGTAGAATAAATAAAGAACATATCGTAATGTATGAACACAAAAAAGTTACGTACTATTTTCTGAATCAAACTGGAGTCAGGACAGCCCACAGCAATCAAGTTTTCGAGGTTTCTGATTTTTTTAAATACATTTACAATAACGTCAGATCAATAATTCTGAGTGCCCAAGGTAGCTAACAGGCCAAACTATCTAACAAAAAAAACTCCTGTTAAAAATTATTACTGTAAGGTAGGATTCTCCACTCGGACATAAAAAAATTTTGTTTTGGAGACTGACCCTTAGACAATCAGCCCGCTGTTATTTGTATGAGCAACAGTAGTCTTTTTCAAGTTATGAAAGTTGGGTTGATTTTGTCGTCCTCTTGGTTTCAAGTGTTGTTTCCTGTCGAACCTCATTTCCAGCGGTCCTAGATGCAGAGATGTCGGTGGAATTATTCTATGGTCATATGGCGTGTTATAATGTTTATGTTGTTCATTTTCTACACTCGCTTTCTTTAGAGGTTCCAGGCTGCAGGGATCGTGGATAGGTTTATCGGTCAAGCCTTTGTAAGTTTCATTCAGTGGTTCTCTTGTAGATTTCGATGGATTACTAACAGATTTTCGTATATAAAGTTTGCATACAATCCCTAGTATAATCAGTGTTTGCAATACACTGCTTATTGTTAGAGCGATGAGTAATATTGTGTTATCAGCACAAAGCTTGTCTTCTTCGTTAGTTTTTGCCATTTTGATTTGATTTGTAGCTTCTTTTGCAATATGGTTCTTCTCCGTTTGTAATTCAATATTGTTATTTTGAATTGTTTTCTTCGTATTTGATACTGTTCTTGGGCTTTCGGTAGGCAGATTTTTCTCAATCCGTTTGGTGTGCTGGCGGCCTGCAAAAGAAGGAATAATTTTTACGTCACTTTCTCAAATAGATTGACTTTGTATTACTAATATCATCATCATCATTATCATCATCCCTTCTAATCACTGCTGGGCATAGGCGTCTCTTCGCTTTTGCCATTTGCATCTGCGCCAACCTTACCCATGTATGACCTGCGGATTTTACTATGTCTTCAATCCATCCTGTCTTATTATTGGCATATAGATAGATAGATAGATAAAATCTTTATTTACACACATTTCAGCATAATAGGTACTACATATAAGCATATAAGGTACTACATTTTGGGCGTCCTTGTTCAAAACATAAAAACAGTTTTTTATGGTTATTATTACGTATAAAGTATTTTCAGAAAATTACTTACATGCCGTTGAAATTTGGAGTATTAACAAAAAATATATAACTTTATTAACAACGTTCACCATTATATGGAAATTATTTACATAATAAAATGAAAACGAAATTCAAATTTCAAAACCAATGTGTTCTCAGTTCGTCAATTCAGGCAATGACACGTTTTAAATTAATTAATGTTTTCCTGGTCGCTAAAATGAAACCACAAAGATTTGAGTCATCACTAATTATTATTAATAACTATGCTATAATTATTCGGTATTTAATTATTATCCTGCTAATTAGTTTTCAAACCAATACCGTGTTCAATCAGAAATAAGTTGAAAGAGATCTCAATAATATTGTAACATTTAATTTTGATCTCACGAGTAACCACCGTGTATGTTAAGTACAACTTAAGAAAGTTATATAAGTAGGTACCTATAATTACCTATGTGCACGCCTTTTATATACAATTTATTGAAAATACATTATTCATATAGAGCCGTGTTGTCCATGTCTTTCCTGTGGGTATGGCCGGGTAAGCTGAGAGGATGGTGTAGGTGCTGGGCAAGCCCACTCCATCTCAACCTTGTCTCAGGCACTACAGTGTCCTGTGTAAGTGTAGGCAAATATTGACTCCTGAAACTGTATAAATCATCTAGCAAAGATGCCTAAGTTTTTATAGAGTTTTTATGGAGATTTAATTAATTGTAGATCCCTAGAGACCTCTTAAAATAATATTGAATGTCTAAAAATAATGTTTTTGTTCATTGAGTGTCATTTAAAACTAAAACCTTAGGGTAAATCGTAGATATGCTTGGATGTCTAAAATTCATTGCATTGTTTTTTCGTACTTGACAGTTAGAAACAGACCCATTAATATGAATAAGAATAAAAAGAATAAAGAATAATTTATTTAGGTACCACACAAAACAAGCTTAAGTAAAAGTAAACAGGTACCTACAAACAATGATATTTAACAATACTTAATAGTTATGTTTTACTGTGAACGTAACATAATCTATGGTATAATAATCATTGGGTACAAATGAAAGTGACACACAAAATTAAATGTCGGTACATTAATGGATTTATCCAGTGGATTAGAGTGGAATAGGCCGTCAAAATAGTATGCAGTTTTTTTTTCTGAGTTCAAAAATACAAATTATCACGCAGTCGCTCAAAGCTAGCTATTTCATTATTTATATCAATAGCCCAAAATATTTCATACAAATGTATTAGGACGAGTTCAAAAGCACTTCCTAGGTCAAATTCGTGACCGCCATAGCCTCAGATAGAGATCTCGATCAAAATATTAATTAGGAACACGATCTATGTGATTTACATACCAAATTGCCATTCGTTGTAAACATCGATTCAATTTCGAAATTGAATTGTTTTGTTCGTAATTGATTCAATCAATTGAAATGATTATTTTTGAAACATTTTGAGACCTTTGAACTAAAGACTACTTACCCGCCTCACTTATGAAAGATGTTTAAAGTTGAACCTTGGTTAAACAACGTCCTGTCTCTATTCGTCACTATCCACAAATAAAGACAAGACGTTGTTTAACCAGTGTTCAACTTTAAACATCTTTCATACGTAAGATAAGACCAATTTTTGCTTAAATAAAAGTGTGATAGTGTGATTAATAATAACTCAGTCAGAATACAATATCTTGTATCCTGAGTTATTACTAATAAAAAGAAAAAAGAAAAAATGTCTGGTCAAACCTGTCATCCAAATGTCATTTAAAACAATAATTAAATCAATTAGTTCTCATTTCACAATAGGTAAATCAATCACGAACATAATAAAATTGACATTTCTGTCACTTGTATACATTATTAGCTGTCAATATTTCGTACAATTTAAAAAAAAACGTCCATAAAAGCGTATAGGAAAACTGTAAATTAAATAATTAGTCATAATCATAAGTACCTTGACAGTTTGCGTGATCAAAACTCTTTACTTTCTTTTGTGAAAAACCTCTTGATATGAAAAGATCAAAATAAGCACCTAGCTAGACTCTTACTGATTAAAGCTTACTGTTTTTAGCTTACTTTTTTTCTTTTGTAAGGTTTTTAAGGCTTTAAAATGTCATTGAAGATTTAAATATTTTATAATGAAGACGGTATTAGGTGTAGGTACTTATTGAAACGCTTTCGCATTTGGGATTTTATTTTGTTCTTCTAACACAATTTCGATTTTGTTTCTTTTTTTTTTTTTTGTAGAGTGAAATAAATATCTTATAAACATTTCTTAAAAACATTTATATGCGATCTTAACGTTAAATAAAACGTCAATGTGTTTTAAATAAATATTTTGTTCTAGTTTTTTAAACTTACACAATGAATGACAATAAAATTCACCTAGGTTGTGAAGCAACTTCTGGCAGCGTAAGTACAAGATAGTTTATTCTGACAAGTGACATTTGGCCCGGGTCGGCGTAAGCGCACATAAAATGGTCTAAATAGACCAGTAAAGATACCGTGCATTAGTGTAAGTCAATGAAGGAAATCGGTCAGACGCCCACGTGTGGCGTGGTCACTGTATGAGCGGGGAGCGGACAGAATGATTCAAAACTTGTCTGTTATTTCTATTATAAATAACATTTTAGAAAATTTTACTACTTTTCAAAATAATAATATACTAGTGGCTCTGTAAGCTGTAGACCTCGCGAGTCTGTCCTTGCATAGCTTAAATTTAAAACTGAACAAATAATCACAATTCTCTAGTTTTGTGATGAGAAAGTGGTCCCAGGTCCTCCATCAATTCCTACCAAGTACTTAGTTAAAGGGCCGATTCCACTTCCACTGGTAGAAATCTAAACGTGAGCAATTTACTTCATTTTGAGGAACTATTTTGCTCAGCACGCTGAATATTCTCACCAAATTTTTATGAGACTAACTTAAAGTTACAACCTTTCAAATAAAAAATGAACCATCATAAGAAGTCATAAGGCGCAGATATCCTTTAGCCCCCTTTCCCCCCCTTTTAGAGGAAATACCCCCCCCCCCAAGCAAAAATCCCTGATGACAATAAAATTTTATAAAATTATCGAAACCGTTCACAAAATTTCACGAGAATTGGTTGAGAAAAGTGACCTGTAGAGGAGAACATACAGACAGACGTCCGGACAAACGAAATCATTTTTGTCTAAGCTTCGCTCGCTTCGCTCGTTTGGTCAATAAGATCAAAGATTTAAATAAAAAAGAGAAATAACTAAACCAACAAATTCAAGACCTTATAACTGGCTTAAAAAATCAAAAAAACAGCTTATTGCAACAAATTCGAGAGGAGGAAATTCTCAATTCGGTTTTTCATTCTTTATTTTTAATACCTAAACGATTTGGAAAAATTTCAATAAAAATTACTGTTTCAAACTTATATTCTAAACTAGTTTCCCATCTAAATTTTTATTCATTACTCTGCTTGTAACGTGATTTTCAATTTCTCTCATAATTATGCTCAAACGCGATTTGTCCGTGTCGACCATGTCCATATAATTTTAAATATGGAACAAAATGTCAAAACACCTATTTTCAATTTATAACAATTGCCAATTTTCCATTTGCATTAGTTCCATACTATTGCTATCAGAAGTTAATGAGATTTTTTACTAATAAGTTTTTTACCGTGATGTTAGGCACTTGTAAAATTTTCACCTGTTCAAAATTAAGTAATTTTTTTTCTTCAGCTCCGCTCGTCGTTCTCACTACGACCAAGCCCTTACCATAGAAATCGATGTTGTACGTCGTATAAACCACCTCTCAAGATGCGTTGACATGCTCTAAAAGCCCATTCACGAGTTATTTCCGATGACCTTTCAACTGTTAACATGAATTTTGTAAACTGTAGCGGGATTGTGGGAACGTTTTTGATTATGTTTAACGCTGTTTAAGCGATATATTGATCGGTACCATGACTTTCTATGGAAATCCTACTAATATTATAAAGGCGAAAGACTGTGTGTGTGTGAATGTTTGTTACTACGTATCTCTATAACTACTCAACCGATTTTGATGAAATTTGGAATGTAGATAGTTTAGGTTCTGGAATAACACATAGGCTAATTTTTATCCCAGTAAAAATGTATGGTTCCCGTGGGATACAAAAATAGTAGTCCACACGGGCGAAGCCACGAGCGTTCACTAGTTGAACATAACGAAACATGATCATCATGACTGCATCCCTAAAGCGTGGTAGACAGTCAGATCTTTGTGCATTTTAGATCATTTTTGAAAATGTCTTAGGGGATCAGAATAAAAATGCCCAAAAAAAAATTACATGCCCACATTCTGCTAAAGTTAGCATTCCATTCGTACAGGTTACAAGCTCATCGCCGCTACTAGATAGTTAACTGGTTTCCTCACGGTGTTTTCCTTCACCGTTAAGAGCTCGTGTTAATGCAAATTATTTTTTGAGTCGAAAAATCTATGGATCCACAACAGGACTTGAACCCACGACCTTCGGATCAAAAGTCGAGGCACTATCCCATTCGGGCAACGCGTTCACTGCTTTACCTCTACGGTGCCCTCCGAAGGTCCTCAGAAATTCTACATGTACCTACCTCAAAAGCACTCAACGCGTTAAGCATTAAAAGACATTAAATACAAACATTTGGAGCATGCTAACATTAGCAAAAAAAAATAATAAAAAAAAACTATTGAAATGTTATTGCTTCAAAATTAGAAATCTAATTTGGATTTAAATAAATAAATCATAAATATCTGTCATGACGATGCCGGACCGATCAAGTATCTGAGTGTTATCGATAAACCACATAAGTACAAGGTGTAAAGTAAAAACTCTAACTGATGAACATTCAACCAGGAAATGAAAAAATATTAAATAAGTACCTACTTTAAAAGTGTTTATTAGTTTTTGGTAATTTAAGTAGGTAAGTAGGTATATTTTTTAATTAATTTTTTTTTATTTCAAGTAATATTGTCTTGAAAAATAGTATAGTTACATACTTATACTCTTCTATTGAGCTTCCACCCGCGGCTTCGCTCGCGTGGTACCTACGGAAAAAGATAAAACTTATGTAGGTACAAATAAAGTACCGTACCTACTAAGTATACTTAAGTAAAAAGTAAAACAAAAACAATCCAAATTGATCAAACTGTTTACCCTTACAAGAAGTATGCAAACACGTACCACTGGAAAAAAAATAAGCAAGCAATTAACAATGAAATCTTTGAATTATATCAAAGTCAATTCAACACTTAGTGGGAGGACCTCGGGGATCCCAGAGGTACTTCTGTTCATTAGGGATCATATTGCAGTTTTCGGGAGTAAACATATTACACCCAGTAATTTAAGTACGTATTCGAATCGTCCATGAATTTAGACACTTATCAAACTAATTGACCGTTTCGCTCTCAACCCAGACCGGATCTCAGATCCAATAAAAACCAATAACTTAACACGTTTTTATATCTTAAATCGCAAAAAAAGTGCCTTCAATTGCTTATTTTAGAATTCTGCGCCATTTAGTACATGAAAGACCAACCTTTAAATTGATCGTATTTTTATATCTGTTTACCAATTAAAGATGTTTTTATCAAGGTGGCCAAGGTTGTTCACGAACTTACGAAATGTTAATCGATTTTCTAATTAGGGATTTTTTTATAATGAGAAACTAATGATGGATTTTTTAGTTATTCTGATTATGTGATGTTAAGGTTATACATTGAAATCAATAAGTGAAGGTTTTTTATTTTTAACACGCTTTGATTAGCTTCACTTGCATCTATTTCACGGAGTCTTTGAACATGATTTTAACCCACTTCAAAACATCGTGTTAAATTAAAATTTTGTACACTTTTCAAGGATAGATAACAATACAATAATTTCATATCTATGACATGAGGTAAATCTCTCAAAGAACGTTGCGACATTTTGGGCCCCCTTGTCCAACAGCGATGAAACATATGTCATATGAAAGCTCTTGGAGTGTACTTTATTTCATTCTATTACAGCTAAGTTAAAATCGAGCGCGAAAATGGTGTTTTGGTGCAAAAATGGCGCGATAATGGTGGTTTCTTGAACGAAACTAGAAAGCTGAAACTTGGAATGTAGCTTTCTTTTCTAGTAAAACCACCCACTAAGGCATTTTATTTTCGAATTTCAACCCTTAAAGGGGTGAAAAGTAGTGAAAACGTTTGTATGAAACTTTTTAACGCATAGTATGATTTGCTTTAAACTCGGTTTGCATACTTAAAATGCAAAATAAATGGACACGTATTTCAGGATTATTCAAAACAACCCTTAAAAAGGAGTGAAATGGGGTGTCAAAGTTTGAATTGAAACTTTTTAAGGGCGGTGCGATTGGCTTGAGACTCGGGTTGTATATTATAAATGCAAAATAAAAGGACATGGTGTTTCAGGACTTTTCGAAACAACCCTTTAACAGGTTGTGCGATTTGCTTGAATCTGGGTTTGAATACTATTGATGACAAATAAATGAACATATATTTCAGGATTTTTCGAAACAACCCATAAAAAGGGGTAAAATGGGGTGTCAGAGTTTGAATTGAAACTTTTTAAGGGCGGTGCGATTGGCTTGAGACTCGGGTTGTATATTATAAATGCAAAATAAAAGGACATGGTGTTTCAGGACTTTTCGAAACAACCCTTAAAAAGGGGTGAAATGGTGTGTCGAAGTTTGTGCTGGAACTTTTTAAGGACAGGGCAGGCAAGTACCGGCGTCACTTGCATACACTTCGCCACCAGCTACCCGGCACTGGGTACCCGGTCCTTTGGTCCATTTTCTTAACTATTTTTCACAACCAGTTACGAAAGAAGATTTTTTTTCACTGATTCTAATAATGCCCTTATTGGTCTAAATGGCTCTAAAAATTGTAGATATAACGACTCGATAGAAGAAGTCCAATTGAGTTACTGGAGAATAGACGTCATGGTCAAAACTTTTTTTGAGTACATACTTCATTGCTTGCGCTGAACATTTGATGTTTGCTGACCAGTTACCACCCGCACCGCATCGCCATTTCGGCGTTCTCTTTTGCCTTGCGATGCGGCAATCTGGCGGCGTTACGAAGTTAATGTAGTGAGCGTTGGTCCATATAATTCCATACAAAGAATACCGAGGCGATGCGGTGTTCGGGTGCGGTCAGCTATAACTTTAATTCTTCACAATATTAACTAAAAATACCTTCTTCTTCTTTTTGAGCCAAATGTTAAAAACACTTTAAACTAATGCTATGCTTAACGCAGGCTAAGTTGAACCGGGTCGCTAGTACCCAGATAAATGTCCGTATCTTAATATTAAT
The DNA here is from genome assembly GCA_958496255.1 of Camptogramma bilineatum. Classification (NCBI taxonomy): domain Eukaryota; kingdom Metazoa; phylum Arthropoda; class Insecta; order Lepidoptera; family Geometridae; genus Camptogramma; species Camptogramma bilineatum. The sequence continues at coordinate 1,297,917 of OY292464.1, forward strand.
CGTATTTATTCACAAATAAATCTCTGTATCAATATCCCTCGGCAGGTGATATTAGTCTGGCTATCGCGCGCGTCGTGATGATGAAACGGTAACACAGACCACCCATTTGCGGACGCACAGTCGGTGTAACTTGTGAGAATAGTGTGGATATGACCAGCCCCCTAATTCTTCTACATGACAACGTCATTCCGCTGCGATTTGGTTCGATCTCATAAATGTCAGCTTTTTTGGTGAATAGTAGAATAGCTTTTCAAAAATTTGTTCTGCCAAAGTCCAAACCTTAGCTAAAACCTCACCACAACTGAGTCGTTTGTCATTAGTAGAATAGGAAACAGTCGAAAATCTAAGGTTTAGTTGAGGTGTTGCTTGAGGTTGATAAAAAGTTCGGTACTAGAATTGCCACCCAGTGCTTCCTGATTCACTTTAATTAAAGTAGATTTACTGTATTTTAGACTTTTCTACTGTATACTGTAGTGATAAATTACAGTGTATGGAATATACTGTATTTAATTTTCATACAAATAGGTAAGTACCTAGCTTTATGTCTAAAATACAGTAAATCTACTGTAATTACAGTGAATCTGGAAGCACTTGATATGACTGACCGCACATCCGTGCCGAATTCTCCACACCTGTCCGCGCCGAAATCTTGAAGTTCTACCAGATTCGGTCGAATCGGTCGATTCGACCGCGGGCAGGTGTGTGAGGTTTCATACGATTTCTAAAGAATTCTAAAATTCGATTAGTTCGGCGCGTTTGGTGTGGATAGATGTGCAGCCACCTTATACCTTTACTGGCCTCTTAGCTCAGTTGGTAGTAGCGTAGTAGGTCGTGGTTTCGATTCCCACCCAGGACAAACATTTGTGTGATGAACAATGTTTGTTCTGTGTCTGGTTGTTAAAAAGTATTATATGTATGTATTTACAAAATATGTAAGTACCTATATTCTATCAGTTATCTGGGTCCCATAGTACAAGTTTGCTTAGTTTGTGGCTAGATGGCGCTGTGTGAAATATCCACCAATAATAATACTATTAATAAACCTGGCAATCTCACTCAATACTTTATTGTCTTTCTTCACAGCTCAGCTGGTAGATAGTGGGTTTGTCTTCTGCATTGTAAAGAGCGAGTTGAAAATATTTTTCATACACACAGGCATAGAAAAAAAAAAAATGTTCATCACACAATGTTTGTCTAGGTTGGGAATCGAACCCCCAATCTACAGCGCAGATTTCAGCACACTCTCATTTTATTTTTACCTTGCTCCTTGGCCTCTATTAATAAACTCCGCTCAACTGCTGTCGAAGTTGCACCACAGATTTAACTATTACCATCCTTTTTTGTTAGACAGTGACAAATAAGGATGGCAATAGTTAAATCCGTGGTGCAACTTTGACAGAAGTTGAGCGGAGTTTATTAATAGAGGCCTATAAGTCGTATCCATATAAATCCAACACTCGCTTCCATGTATATCATTGTAATTGGATTAAACGATTTCTTTCTGTCATTGTTTCAGCGTTGGTCATTGTTCGGTTCTTGTTTGTATAAGTTCGTGTGCTAATAAGGTTTAATGTGATTCAATAATTCATCCAGGTACCGTTGTCAAGTATAAAAATATCGCTTTTGTAGAACGGACGTCCATGCATGTTGAAGTATTTTTGGATTTGGATTATTTTGAGTAAAAAGACTTTGGAAAAGGATTTCCTTGTGTCCTGTTCTGGTCCTTGATTCTTGTGTCCAGCGGGACATAAAAAAGTACGAAAATCGGTAGTTTTTTTTACGTTATTGCCAAATTAAGTTTATTATAATGGTAAGTTAATAGATAATCAAAGAAAATGTTTTTTTAATGAAAAAACATTGCTGTGGGTACCAACAATATAATATGTATTCTGTGAAAAGCGGGACTGAACATGTCTTACATCGGACGTTTATTTTTTCGTCCTGCTAAAATTGGTTTAATGAGTAGTTTTTTATGCAAATTCGTATGAGCAAGTGGCCAACTCTGGTGATGGAGTTCTTAGGCCACCTAAAGGCCTCCGTCATGGCTTAACGACTTAAAAGCCAGGACGCGCCCTCCGAAGCACGGAAGCGATCAGATTTTTAGTTTTTCAGGTAGCTAGTCTATGATAATATTATTTATTATTCATAACAGTGAATTATTGTGGTGCTCTTATTAGAATATTCGAATGTAATGTAGATCTAGAGACATGTCATGTTTCAATTTGTAATTCAAGAGACAAAATGCTCTGACTCTTGTACTTGTCAAATTGTGACAAGACATGACATTTTGGCTACCGGTTCAATAAGTATAAATCACCTGTCAAAAAGTATAAGCACTCGTTGTGTAGCTTGCCTATTAGATCATTGAAGGTAAGAGATGTTCGAAGCGGTCAAAATTTGGATGGGTGACCGCAAGTACAATAACACAAGCTCTGCTTAGCTTGGGGCTACATGATGCTGTGTGGAATGTCCAGCATTATTTATTTATTTATTTATTTAAGTGGCATTAACAGCTGAGCGCTTCCGTGCTTCGGAAGGCACGTTATATTGTCGGTCCCGGCTTTTAAGTCGAGCCATGACTCGCGGCCTAAAAACATTCGTATCAAATCTTGACCAAAATTATGAATCTTGCAATTTTTCAAGTAGGTAGATAGTAATATTAAAATAGTACAAGTATCTTGACTGTCGAACTATGACATAAACTTCAGTTGTAAAACCGAGACATAAGAACTGCGTGTTGTGCGCAAGCGCATGCTAACGAAGCTGCATTGTTGCTCAATGGATCTAGTATCGAGCTTCGTGTAATGTCGCTAAGAAGAGAGTTGAAGCGGTTTTCGAACTGAGGTCAGTTCGAATCATTCATACTTCAATAAAAGTTTTAAAACTCATCTCCAATAACATGAAAACTTTCAAGGTTCGTAATTTTTCAGCTTACAGGAATCATTTTCAGCTTACTCCTCCCGATATTGGGAGATCCCAATTTGAGAGAAGTACGCTGAAAATTTTAAAATATCCACAATAAATTCGACTCCTGACTACGCTGACACAATATAATTATATCAGCCTCCTGATTGTCTATATTGATTTTATGAAATGATATTCCACTAGCAAGCCTACTCCATCTCAAACAATGTCCCAGACACTAGAGTGTCCCATTAAGTGAAGACAAAGATTGCCTCCTGACAATGTATAAATAATCTATAAAAGATGTAAAGGCCTAAGTTTTTTTATGATAATCAAAGGCCTCCCTAATGATTATGATTTTGTGCTATTTGGACCCATGTATTGTAAAAAGGTATCGAAATCGTCGCGCAATCTATTTCTAATACAAAATATTTATAAAAAAAATCTGTACAAAAACCGCTCTTTCCTTTCACCACAGTCTAACAAAATCCGAGCAAAATCGAAGTGCTACCAACAATGCAGTCAATACAATGTGAATGGTTGCCCGCGGCGATTTATGGCTCACTGTTCGAACTGTTCTTTCTGCTTGCTTCTACACTGTGACTAAACTGTATAACACACAGGGTGTGAATTTTTGACAGAAATCCCTTTAAAAGAAAACTTCGTGATAAAAGCTTGTTAGTTTTATAATAGCGGTGACGGGCTTGCAACCTCACGTATGGAATGCAAACATGTATTTTATGTATTTTGGACTGCCTCTGACTACCCCTTTAGGCATCTTAGAATTACCTTGAATAAAATAAATACATAACATTAGATGTGTCTTAAAATTGACTTACTATTTACGAGTTAAACCCAACGAGACATAAAATTTTGTTTACTTCGCTTGATTATCTATAGAATTTAAAACTGAGCCATTTTGGCCAATGTATAGTGCCTTGATTTTCAATCTAAACATCATGAGTATAGATCTCGGTTTTTTATCACCATTTTTACTCAATAATAAATATTTTTTCAATAAGCTTAAGCTTAATAAGCTGACGATGACGAAGCGACAAGAAAATAAAAGTAAAAAATCATATTGTGACCTGCCCCACAAACAACCGCGAATGTTTCCACAATATAACATAATTGCACGATATTTATCTCGTACCATGCATAGCTATGCTTTTCTACAATAATGGAACTCTATCTATAATCTCTTGAACTCTTCTACCAAACGTCCATAGATCCGAGAGCTGGCACGTTGGCTCAACGCATTGCCATTGGGCACGCTTCCGATTGGCAGTGACTTAGGCTGATTTTAGTCTCACGCTCACCGTCAGCGCTGATAGGCGAGTGATCTTTATTACAATGAAATAAGGATACTGATGGTTCAGCACTGACGAGAGCAATCAGCGTAGCTATTTCTGCTAAACAATCAGTATCCTTATTTCATTGTAATAAAGATCACTCGCCTATCAGCGCCGACGGTACGCGTGACGGTAAAACCAGCCTTATATCAGCAAGCTGATTGTCTAACTTGTCGCAAACCTCGAATTGGTCACAAACTGTCAAAACCATCGCTTAGCTATCTTTTCGTTCGGTCTCTTTAAGATTAGAGTGACAGATATTTGAAGGTTTGAGACTGATTTTGGTCGCTATCAAAGATAGAATATCAAGGGACAGATGAGCTATCTATAGATCGTCTCCATTAAAAATGTTTTAAGGGCAAAGTTTCCTTCAAAAATGTATAAAAGCCAGAGCTCGGCGAGGAAGCGCTGCGGTGACAACTGGTGGACCAGTCTCGTCCATTGTGTTGTCGGCGCAGTGATTCCTCTCTAAAGCCGCTACTACATGTTGGCGCAAGCTTGCCGACTGAACGCCAATGCGAACGTGTAGACAATACATCTTGCCTTGCCATCGCTTGGTGTCGCTCGCCTAGCCTGGCCGAGTGAATACAAGAGCATGGTTTGCATTGGTTTGCATAGAATTGCCAAACGTTTGGACGGTAGCACTCGCCTTGCATCAATTTGCCTTGGCTCGCCCAACACGTTTACTGTATAGGCTGCATTAAAGAGTCAGCAGCGCGACTGTTACTCATCTATGCCTCGAGCACGAGTATGCACAAGTTTACTATTCTATCCGTGACTGTAGTAAAGTAGGTATCTCAATTGTATGGCATTCAGTGCCGCGCCTCTAGCGGTATAGAATAGTAAACTTGTGCATACTCGTGCTCGAAACACGTCACAGGCATCCATTAGGCTACGGTAACCGCTTACCAGGTGGGTCGTATCCTTGTCTGCTACTTTAGTAGAATAGGTACTAAAAAAATGTTATAGAAAAAAAAAATCGTGCGTTTTAAGTTAGCGGAATTGACACCAGTGACCGTAACATAAAACCTCATTCATTAATATTAACCGTCATCGTTTACGCTTAATCTTTACATTTAATTTTATAACTATTTATATTTACCTCAGTTCTGAATCCAGCGTTCACTTTCCTGTGGGAAATGTTTACTTATGAATAAATCATAAACCTAATATAAATTGGTGTTTGAGTGCGAATCGTGGGTGTACTACCAGACGGATTGACTGTCTGTATTGGTGAGAATTGGAGGCTATGGAGTCGATTCTCTATGTATAGAAGTTAAGAATTGCAATTTAGGAAAGGACAAAAGGAGAATCCAGCTCTTAAGAGGCCGGCGACAGATCAATGTCCACATAAACGTACCTAATACCAAAATCATTTAAAATGTAAGTATATTTTTATCACTTAAATTAAATTGTTAGACTGACTAATCGAACTTTTTGGATACGCAAATTTTATTCCTTAGTCAGTCTAACAATTTGAAATATTTCTGTCCAAACAGTTAGATTATCGAACTACTAAAAGGACTAGATGGTAGCCCTTTTCTAGTTTTATTATCAACAGTTCTGGGCCTGAATTCTACTAGATGACAACCGCTTTGGTTTTGGTTCGATCTCTTAAATGTCAGCCATTTGGTGAAATAGTAGAATAGCTTTTCAAAAATTTGTTCTGCCAAAGTTCAAAACCTCACCACAACTGAGTCGTTTGTTATTAGTAGTCATGGAAACAGTCGCTTCAGTTGAGGTTTTGGTTGAGGTTGATAAAAAGTTCGGTACCAGAATCGACGCCCTGGCTTGTCCATACCACATTAATATTACTCCTCACATCTGTAACTTAAATTAAATAAAATTACGAGTAATTATTTTTAAGTTATTTTTGTTCCAACATTGAACACTACACTCCATTCTACATGAAAGCTTTAACCTTGGCACAGCTATTATTTATCTGCGTAAGTAGATTTACATAATGTTTATAGTTTCAGTGACTAATGCTTAAAACACGCATTTATTTGTTTACTGAATTTATACTTCAATAAGTTTTTTGTGCACCAATATTTGATAATAAGTTCACTATTAATATTACTGTACGGAGTCTGATAATGTTTAATTACTTTAAGTTAACCAAAATTTAAACGAAGCAAAACTGGACCCAAAGTATATCCCCAAGGTGCTATAGACATAATCTCAGATCATTTAGGTATCCCAAAGTCTTTGAAGGTATATAAAAGGGTGGTCAGAGGTAGTTCAAAAGGTATTTGGAATATGCCCACAATTTTGAACAATTACTTTCATAAGAAAATGTTTTTACATTAGCACTAGAATTTTGTTTTTAACAATAGTCTAACAGGAACCTAGATAAAACCTGCCTTAATCTAAATTAAAGTGATAAAATATGCTTAAATATTAAATGGTTTTGGCATATATGGACATTCGTCTGTCGCCAGCCTCTTAATACAGTTCCTTACATTCATCATAATTATATAATTGACTCTTTCCGTTTGACTTTTTCCGTTTTAATGTTTATATTTCTCTTTTCTACCTCATCATTATTGCTACTACAAAATTAAGTTATTATCCATACAATATAGTAGGTACCTACTCATAAACAGGAGTCTGTCATTCTCAATAACAAATACGACCAATATTACATGTTGACAAAAATGTATTATTTACGATGGTTCCACTACAGATTTCTATCTCCCATAAGTCCCCATAAATTTGGCTTTTTTCTAACCATAACACACTATACGTTATAATTATATGGGGCTTGCTACTCTACAAATCATGGCTTTTGTGTAGTATGATTTCGTATTGAAAGTCGACGATGTGTTAAGATTTATCTAAGTGGTTGAACTGAATGTTTTTGGGTTTTTTTTTTTTTTATTCTACTGACTGAGGGGTGAAATATTGATTTTTTTAATGTTGTAGATAAAGTTCTTTCAGATTAACATCTGGAAGAACTTTATCTACAACATCTCAAAATTCTTACATAATGTTGTAATTAATAAACATGTTGAGGGTAAATAAAAAAGAAATATAAATCGATATTTTTGTTATTATTCGTATTTATTAATCGATAGAGTCTCTAAAAATAACATCTTCATAAGAAAAGTCTTAGATAATGATATTTTATTCATTTGGCAAATAGAATTGAATTGGATAACACATTAAATGTTATAGTAATACAAAATAATCCATAATTATAATGTAAACACTGACTTATTAGAACTTTTCTCATATCCGGGGAGGTAGTCTGAGGCACGTCCAAACCAGACTTTGTACAATGCCTGCTAACTAATTAACTAAATTGGAATTTCAAAAGTTTATAAATATAAAGTGTAAGTATTAAAATCGCGGCGTCTTTGACTCTATCAAAAAAGTCGCTTCTACAAAGGAACATTAACAAAGGTTTTAATAGAATGTCAAAATATTTTCACCCCTCACATTATGGGGTAACTAGGGTAGCATGCGCATTGTAGGGCATTTTCTGTTTCCACTCAAATTTTATTTATGAACCGTTCAGTTCTCAATTTAAAACGGACACTTTATAATGTCAAAAAATATACCTCTTTCGTTCAGAATTCGGCTCTATTGTAATAAGAATAAAGTTTGATTTTAATGTTGCATAAAGTGCTCAATACATTTTAAATTGCCCATAAAACGTCGTTTTAAAACTGTAACAATCGCCCGATTCTAAGTCGTATATTATTGCGGGGTTCGACAAATCTTTTGACAATTGGTTCTGGCCCTTAAATAAGAGTTTAATAGACAGTATTGACATTAAGTACCTGGCTACCCCAGATATTTACTAATCTCACTTAAGAACACCTTTGTATTTGAATAGATTGAATTTCAACTCTCATCGTATTAAATTTTAATGCTATAAAAGTCAATCTTCTGTGATATAAACTTTTCTGGGTTTTTAGTTTCCTAAGCGACTTTTACTTGAAGTAGCTGTGCCTTCTGAATAAAATAAAAATTAAATATCATTCATTCATTCATACATTCATATGTTTGCGCTCTTGGAGCTAGTAACGATGAGTGCTCCAATCGGCAGCGGTTTTCGAAACAAAACTGTGGAGCCTGCGTGTTTCTTGTAGGGATGCGTGTACCGTCTTCAACAAAACGGTGCATAGTTGGTGCACGAACATAGTGGACTCAGCTCTTTTTACATCACACTCATCAGTCATCACACCAATATTTTAAATGCGAAAGTTTAGATGTTTGGATAGATGTATGTTTGTTCCTCTATAACTCGACAACCACTGAACCGATTTGACTAAAATTTAAATATAGATAGATATTAACCGGGAATAGGACATAAGCTACTTCTTATCCAGGTAACACGCGAGCGAAGCCGCGGTCGGAAGCTAGTATGAAAATATAAACATCTGTATCCATACATCCTTTTTCTTTATACAACTAAGGTAGCAGACAAGCATACGGCCCACCTGATGATAAGCGGTTACCTTAGCCTATGGACGCCTGTGACACCAGAGGAGTCGCACTCGCGCTGCTGACCCTTTCAAAGAGGAATCACTGCGCCGACAACACAATGGACAAGACTGGTCCACCAGTTGTCACCGCAGCGCTTCCTCACAGAGCTCTGTCAACCTTACCGCAGGAACACGACACTATGAGAAGAATTATGATATTTGGCTGCGATATTCTGTAAAGCGAAGGTACTTCCCCAGTCGGGCTGCTTGAATATAGAGTGAAAAAAACCCACTAGGTATGCCCTTCCTCTCCTAAAATTCACACATACATGACCCTTTGAAGAATTCTACGAAAACTTTTACAAAAACACTCACACACGCTCATTTTTTGCAAGTAGTTTTCCCCATGACAGGCTGGTCCATCATCGTCTATTACAATGTTTTCCTTCACTATTTTAGCAAGAATTAACAATACAAACTCTACACGAAAGTTAATCGAAATCAGACCACAACAGGCAATTTATATGCGATAGTTACTTGTCGAATTATGTAAATTCCCGACCGATAGCTAACGATACTATTGTATGTACCAGACTATTGTCATGCTATGACTAACTACTGCTTACCGAATTCATTCACTGTCAAAGATAAGTAGGGAAAAGAAGAAACTCACCCGACTCATGACATTAGCAGCATTTACACGCAGAGATCGGCCTGCGGGATTTCCCGCGGGCCGATCTTTGCCATTCCAACCTTTGACAGTTTTATCCGCGGATATCTGTAAAGATATCTCTACGGATATCTGTACAGATATATTTACAGATATCTGTAAATATCTTTACATATATCTTTACAGATATCTGAACAGTCCAGGGCCTGTATTCTATTAAATGACAACCGCTTTGGTTTTGGTTCGAACTCTTAAATGTCAGCCATTTGGTGAAATAGTAGAATAGCTTTTCAAAAATTTGTACTGCCAAAGTTCAAAACCTCACCACAACTGAGTCGTTTGTTATTAGTAGTCATGGAAACAGTCGCTTTAGTTGAGGTTTTGGTTGAGGTTGATAAAAAGTTCGGTACCGGAATCGAGCCCCAGATGCCGCGGGAAATAGCACGCGCCTTTCCAACTTTTGACAGTTTCATCCGCGGTTATCTGTCGGTTATCTTTATAGTCCAGATCCGTGGTAAAAACTCTACCGTGTAAATGCCGCTATTGATGGTTTTTGTAACGAAGAAACAGGAGTAGAATCATCTATAGTCGAATTGCTCATTATACGAACTAATGAAAAATGACATTTTGATCGTCAATTTTAGTGCATGTAATGAGCAATCCGACTATATATATACGAGTAGATAGATAGATAACAGCTTTGTTGACACACACTTTAACAGCACAGACACACACAAAAAAGTACGTAAGTACAGAAATAATAAAAAAATAACTAGAGAAATAGACAAAACGAGAAGGAACAAAGAAGAGGTGAATTACAAAAATACTTAAAAAAATTTAGCTGACGATTCAAAGTGATTGATCAATCAATTCAAAGTGACGCATGTGATTCTTTTGAATAAATGCTTTTGACTTTGACAAATCACGTCAACAATCAATGCTGCTTCTCTTGTACACTGACCAATAAGATTATCACTAAAATCAATGATAATATACCCTAGATATGTTACGTTCGTAGTTACCGACGTTTAAAATCGGTTCCCTCTCGTATACATACCGATATAGTGCACACTATGTTGACAAGTTCCGCAAATGAATAGTTCATACATTTATTACACAATAGCATTTCAATTGTTTTTGTAATTCACTACACGCGACAAACACGTCTAGGTGTCGCCCTGCTTGACGCGGACTAAAGACAAGACGTCCCAATTAGGACGTTTTCGAGTCTTCATTTTGTGCGCGGTAGAAACATGTCTATTATTTAAAACGATTGCTTTTATTTCGTTCAAAGAAAATCTATTGATTGAATAATCCATGATTGGAACTCTTCATGTCAAAAGTCGAGCTACCTACCCCACTAGACCAACAGAGTCTCTCTCTCTCTGTTCATCGTTTTCTCATTCCTGAGGGTCGTCGTGACCTCTCATTAAAATTTTCTCCGACACTAGGGTTTTCCATCTCGTCCGATCCGTATGACCAACAAAGTATGCGTAAACCTAACTATGTATGAAATGTCTTATCTACACCATTTATCTAGAGTACAACACCTCATTACAAATTCACTATTAATAATTTATCTGGAGCCGGCGTGGGCGCAACTAGACAATGCACTGTACTGATTTTTATTGAAGCTGTGCTTGAGCAAGAGCTATTGTTGATGACTTTGACGTCTTCATACTGTGTTTTTAAACTTAGACCATTTTTCCTATGGTCTAAGGTTTATAGGACATGATCGATTTTTTTCTCAGTCTTCATTTAGATTTAGACAAGCGGGCCCGGTAGGCATCAGTTGTCTGCAATCCGTGGCAGTTAATAGAATAGAATAAGTATCATTTATTTTTAGCACACATAAAAACAAACAATACAAAAGAAGAAGCAAGGGCGGGAATAGGCTAAAAGAAAAACAAAATGGTTTTTCTTGAAAATTCTGTAGCTAATTATATCAAGTTTTGTTTGCGATTTTTCAAGAGCAATTTCTTTAAATATCAAATAACTTTATTTGTTAACTGTTAAACACACACGTTATAAGGTAGGAGCATATATATCTTTCGCTATAAATCTGACCTTAAAAGCAAAACTAAGATGCCCGTATCTTAATCAGCCTATTTTTATAGGTTACTTGGTAAGACTATTCAAACTAAAAAGTGCAATACGGAACTCTAATATATCAATTTCGAGCAAAAGAGTCCAATTAAATTGATTTACAAGAACAAAAAAAGCGCATGAAATAATTCTAATAAGCTCTTGCCAATAACACAAAGGTCAGAGTACAAATCGATACCCATTACCTAAAATTAATCATACGCTTACAATCGAATCATTTTATGCTTGGAGGTATAACGACTAGACAAAAAATTATATCATTGCTGGTTTTTTAGTAGCAAATGTATGAAAAATATTTCACAGTTCTGTTTTTTATGATTATCAAGAAATCAACAAGAATGTTATCATGTAAGTGTAGTAAGTGTGTGAATTTGAGAAAAAATGACGAAAGAAAACATGTTTCGTCGGCACACGCTCTTTCTTACTCAGGGGACTAGGCTAACCGAATTTCATTTAAATTCATCCTATGCCTAAGTTCATCTGGGATACCTTAATCGTCATTATCATCATCAACATCAGCCCTTCTCAGCCTACTGCTGGGCATGGGCCTCTCTTCGTTTCTGTCATTCGCTCCTGTCTCGCGCCAATCTAGCCCTAATGGCGAATACCTTATTATTATGATGAAATATTTTTATAAATGGGCTATGGCTATGGCTAAGCGTTTTCAAAGATGAACTATGAACATACAAACACGCAATACACAAAATTCGCACTCTCTTTTTAAAAAATACAAATCATAAGTTAGTCTATTTGATATAACCTCCAACTATAACCTACAACATAACTCATAACATACGCAACAATTGTTCGATTCGCGTCGGTTCCGAGATTGATCGATATAGTCCAACCGATTGATCCGATTGATCGATCTCGACCGATTGATTCGTTTGATCGATTTCGGCCGATGATGATTTATTTATGTTAATGCGGAATGATGAAGTGATCGTATTTAAATAATTTAAGTGAGAGTTTGTTTGCTCTTGATTTAGAAAGTGATGTGATTGCTTGATTGAAAAATTATTTTAAAATGCCGCTTGTGTTAGGCGCTGGACACACAGAAAAGACGGAAGACGCAGACAGGACGCGGACATTTGTCTCTTCCGCGTCCTTTTCATACAAAATATATAGAAACGTCGCGACGCAAAACATACAGAAGAGACGGGGCGCGGACGCATCGCTTATACGTCTGCGCCTGTCCGTGACGCGTCCTCGTCTTACGTCTCTTCTGTCTGGCCCGCACCTTAAGCTCTGGGCATGACATTATAAATTTTGGACTGTGTATAAAGACAATTTCAAACAATATTTTACTATTTAATCTGTACGTACATCAGTTTGACGACACTGGTTTTCATATTCAAAATATTCAGCAAAATTCCAGGACATAAAAAGATACAAGTGAAGTTAAATAAAAAGGTATCAAATTTTCTTCTCTAAAAAAAAATTAAATCATCTGAGATATTTATATTGACACAAAAAATTTAAAACAAAATCTTAAATGATTTGAGCAGATAGATATCGAATCAAATAGAATCGTCACTCTGGTCACCAAGAACAGTAAAATTGAAACTTGAGACGAAACTCAATCTTAAGTAGCATTATATACGACTCTGGCACACAAGACCCAACTCAAATCTCATCCTCAGATGACACATGCGATTTATTCCCGCTATCGACATTCTTCGATCATCATTACGAGTTGCATACGTCTTAAGGCGGCTCGCACAGGAGCTGAGACTGGAGACCGAGACCAGAGACAGGCTTTGTATGGGCACGCGCAAGAGACAGGAGACAGAGAGTCGTCAGTTTAAATGATTATGATCTCCTATCTCTGTCTCTGGTCTCAAATCTCAAAAATGCTCTTACTCAGTTAACTTATTTGGGTACCTACGCATTATATCGTTCTAGGTTAGGCTTAGGTTTATAAGTAAAGAATGGTTCAGCTGACAAAACACAAATAAATGTAGAACCAGTTGGTAGTAGCTCTGCCTTCTGCACTGTAGGTCGTGGGTTTGATTCCCACCCAGGACAAACATTTGTGTGATAAATATAGATGTTTGTTTTGTGTCTTGGTGTTATAAAGTATTCTATGTATGTATTTAAAAAAGGTATATAAGTTATCTGGTTCCCAGCTTTGCTTAGTTTGGGGCTAGATGGCGCTGTGTGAAATGACCTGTCCAGCAATATTTATTTTTTTTTAAATAGAAAAAAGTAAGTACCTCAAGTCAATTATTTCTCTCATCAATGTATTTCTTAATAAGGGCTGTGATTACCGAAATTGTAAAAAAACATTTAAAAAAGTAGAGCTTTGTTTGTAACAAAGCAAAATCGTACTGCGATGTCAATTATGACAATATACAAAAATAAACATATTCATGTCGCCGTTAGAAGACGCGGCCTTAACAAAAATATTTCGATATCGTAACCCGAATACAAAATATCGATTACAGATATAAAATATAATACTTATCGATATGGATCGAATCGAATACCTGTTTAAATTAATGATCGATACTTACACAATCGAGTAATGAAGATGGCATCCGATTATGATAATGTCAAGAGAGAGTTCGCCTTTTGCGCAGATAAAGATAATTGTCCGTGAAATTGTTTATGTGCCGTTTTGTAAATTGTATGTGTTTACCGACATTTTGAAAGTTATGTAAGTGAAATTTTGGCTTGTAACGGTACTCGACTAAGAAGATACTTTTTTTTTACTTCTTTTATTTCAAAACTTTTCTGTCCCCATCACTATGACACTAAAGGCCCTATCTTACTAGGGCAACATGGTTTTGCCACCACAAAATTGAAAATGACACCTGTGAGCTGATTGTCTGACTTATCTAAATCCTCAAAATTTGGGCTCATATTATTATAAATACATTATGTATCCTTGCCTTTTATTTAGCCCGACGTTACGACTGGATTGCACCAGTCCTCATTAATTTGTTTTTAACTATCAAAACGATCGTTATATGTATCTTTTGTCGCGTTCGGTCTCGTTGAGATGAGAGTGACAGAGCTACTTGCGTGGTCACTGAAGTGTCATATTTGAGAGTTTGAGACCGATTTTGGTCGCTATAAAAGATAGACAATCAAGGGGCAGGTGTCAGTTGCGTACATTTTGTTTGTGGCGCAACTGTGGTGGCATCACCATGATGTTTACTGAAATAGAGCCCTTATGGTGAACGTACACTTAGCCGCACCGCAGTCCCCGCAGTCTCCGCAGTCATCGTTTTGCTTGAGGGACTGCGGTGACTGCGGCGCAGCTAGGTGTGCGAGGTTGCATAGAACTTCATTTAAAGAAATCGAATGCGGGGACCACGGAGACAGCGGTGCGGCCCAATCTGCGTTCACCCTTAGAATCTAGAATTTTTTAGATTGTTTGATTTTCAGTTTTCTAAGTGCCGGATATGGTTAACCACGTTTATTAAAATACGTTTAAATCGAATTAATTTTACTACCTCAAATGATTTTGCATACAAACGTTTTTAAAGATTTGAGAACGCTTCGATTCTCACTCCATAAAGTTTATAATAATGATTTGCAATAAACGATCGCGATCGGGCAGGTAATGGCCATATACTGGCCATTACGGACATACATTGCCCCATTATGGCCTAAATTGGCCATCTTTACAAGTAAATCGGTCTGATTTAGCATAAAATTAATATGACGTTGTAACTAACACTTAATAAAATGTAAGAGGTTTTTGAACCCAATTTGATGAAACGTTAGTCCTCAATTTTGTTTTAAAGACTCTCTGAAAATAACTAGCTAGTTTTAAGTGAATGATATATTATTCGAAGTTAACACTGAGCTTGGAATTTAAAGTCTTGTCTTAAATGTACTTGCTATGTATAATATACCTACATAGCAAGTCCATAATATACTTACTTGCTATGTACATTCTTGCTATGTAGGTATTTGCTATGTTCATTGTACATATAATATACATAGCAAGTACATTTAAGACAATAATTTAAATTCCTAGCTCACATAAGCCGAGGGGTATAGTACCTCGATTTTCGATCCGAAGTTCGTGCGTTCAAATCCTGGCCGTGCATCAATGGATTTTTTTTTCGTAAAATGTATAAGCGCATTAGCACGAGCTTTAAACGGTGAAGGAAAACATCGTGAGGAAACCCGCGGCTTAGTCAGCCCCATATCTATTGACCGTGTCTTTCTTGTGGATATGGCTGGTTATGCTGAGAGGATGGTGTAGGTGCTGGGCAAGCCTGCTCCATCTCAACCTTGTCCCAGGCACTACAGTGTCCTGATGAGTTTAGGCAAAGATTGCCTTTTGACACTGTATAAATCATCTAGTAAAGATGTCAAGGCCTAAGTTTTCTTTTAATGTGCTTTTGTATGATTTTTTTTTAATTTTTGTCCACAAAACAAAATAATACAGTTTCGTATCAATTCAGAAACCTCAAAACTTCTCGTCTCGTATAATTCACACGAAATTACGAGTAAATTCAAAAAAAACACCGTCATTTATACAACTAGGTCGATCGAACCTTCCGTGCATCATCAGCTTGGTGTTATAAATTACACATTACAAAGATGGCATAGTATGTATGCAGTAAGGCAACTGCAGTCTAATTTAAATTTAACTGGATATCTGCCGGAGCACAGATCAGTTTAAAATGTAAATACCCAAGTGTGGATTAACACTATAACAAAATAAAATTACAGATCTGGTCGATACACAATTGATTAGCGGCATTTACACGGTAGAGTTTTACCACGGATCTGGACTGTAAATATATCTGTACAGATATCCGTACAGATATCTTTACAGATAACCGCGGATAAAACTGTCAAAGGTTGGAATGGCGCGTGCTATTTCCCGCGGCATCTGGACTGTACAGATATCTTTACAGATATCCGCACAGATATCTCTGCGTGTAAATACTGCTATATTGTCTGTCTAATCTTTGGAATCCCGACAGATTAAAGGTTAACGATCGCTTCCTGATCAGAAAGTCTAATTATTAAGTTGTCGAAGAAGTAAAATGCCTAAGATTCAGAACACCTAAAACGGTAGTAAAATAAAATTATATAAATGTAAAACTTCCTATAAAGAAACCTTATACTAATAGATTTTTTTTTTCTAGATTTTATCTTATATTTTTATCCAAAGATTGTCTGGAAAAGTTCACTTCCAGTAAGAAGCCTGGCCATTGCATTAGGTACCTTACTTGTTTATGTCATATTGACTTTTTTTATTTATCTTTCTGGCTTTTTTCAATGAAGATTACCTTTTAAAATTGACTTTTCAGTCCATAGCTTGTTAAATTTTTCACAACCTTAAAAGGCTTCTAAATAACATACATACATAAATTCACACTTTACCTTTTCAGAAATGACAGATTTTTTCGATTATTTTAGTCCACTCGCATCCTTCAAGTTACCAAGTTAAACTTCTGTGTAATATACTATGCCTTTGATCGGTGTTATGAATTACAGATCACAAAAATAATGAGAGTATAAGAGCGCTACTCCGCGCCAGCGCGTAATGTCTACAATCAGAGTTGTGCGGCCGGGCCTTTGGGCCTGACACCCAGAGTTCTAAAGAAAATAATGACAGGATTCATCCTATACCTGCACTCAATGGGATGTAATCCCTGGGACATTGTTGGGATGAAAATCTCATAATAATAATCATAATCATAAATATTTATTGCGAATCAAGGGTAAACAGATGACAAATAGAAAATATGTAGGTACAGCCTTGAGTCTGCTTCTCAGCATGCAAAAAATAGAAATTAAAATGGAAGTCACTTCCTAATAAATTAATAAATCATGTCATAACTAAGTGATGAAGCGATGAAAATTAAATTCGAGTCTCCACTTGGCCTTATCATGAAAGACGTCGTTAATATAGGCTTTTACAAATTTATAAGATGATTTTTACAACGCCAAAAAGCTTATGCCTACTTCCAATAGAATGTAGTACCTAGGACGTTGTTGAGATGAAGTTGGCTTGCCCAGTTACTTATCCAGACCTTCTTCACAGGGAAGACGTGGTCTATACCTACGTGTGAGGTTGACTATGACTAGTCGTTTGTGGGGGCCTGGGGGGAAAACAAAGTTGCTGAGCAAGTCTTCTTCATAATGATAAATATTATTACGGGATTTTATCGCGTACCTTTTATTTATTTTCTTTCTTTCCCGACGTTTCGAATTCTTCTTCATCTCAGGAACGTCCCAGATACTACATTCTGTTAGGAGTAGGCATAGGCTTCTTGGCGCTGTAAAAATCATCTTACAAATATGTAAAAGCCTAAATTAACGACGTCTTTCATGATAAGGCCAAGTGGAGACTCCAATTTAATTTTCATCACTTATGAGACTCGTGAAAAAACAAAAGTAGAATGATGACATTCATGATTTTTTTTATTCCTTAAGCAATAAAATTAAGCTACCAACTCCGATTATTTGGAACTCTGGGTGTCCGTGGTCCTCTTAATAGCCGAATTTACGACCCGAACCAATTTCGCGAAATTTATATTCTGTCGAAAGCAGCGTGATTTTTTAATGCGCTTAAATTGTATATTTAGTTTGCTATCGGGCTATTTTATAAGATATTAAAGAGCATTTAAATGTAATCAGGTACGGCGGACGTGGACGAATGTTACTTTGTCAAAACATGTAGGTACTTACTTTTTATATAAGTCTATGTTTCTGTTTACAACTGAATTATTACGGAATGAATTAAAAGGAACAATCCTTTTGATTACCTACTAGACATTGTTTTAATACACGGGAGTTACGTAAAAATATCGTCGATTAAGATACCGACAATGTTTCGATTCGGAGAATCCTCATCTGGGTAAGGAGGGAGTTGCAGCAAGGTGAAGGTGAAGAATGAAGATTCTCCGGATGAATCGAAACATTGTCGGTACCTATCTAAAACGACGATATTTTTACGTGAGTAATTCCCGTATGTTAAAACAATGAAAGCATTTTTGTCCAAGCTGAAGCAGAGAAGCTTCGCTCGCTTCGCTCGCTCGGTCAACAAAAGCTATGATTTTATGATGTTCTTTGTCTAAAACAGCAATTTATAAAATCACAACATTGCATTTGAAATCACTCGATCGAAAACCACAAATCATAGAGTAATAAAATAATAGATAGACATCGTCACCCGGTAACGGACAAACAGATGTACACAACAATGTGTAAATGTACAATGGGGTTTATTTGGTAGGCGGTGGCGGTAAACGGGAAACAGAAGTGGGTAGTTTTGTTATGACAGTGTTAGTATGGATAAGACCTTTCTCTATTTGTGCAAATTGTTTAGGAGCTTGTTTTACTATGACCAAGTAAGGTTTTGTTTCTACCTGATTATGAGGTACATAGATACTTCGTGCATGAGTTACAAGCATAGCGCCGCCTACTAAAACACCAACTGATTTCCTTTACCGTTAAGAGTTGTTAAGTAAATTGTAGACGTAATTCCGTTTATTAGATTACGTACCTGCTGAACTCTCCTTTCAACTTTTAAAATTAAATTAAATACCCGCATTATTTACCTATACTGATTTAATAAAGCGGAAGAGTTTGTTTGTTTGAACGCGCTAATCTCAGGAACTACCAGTCGGATTTAAAAAAATCTTTTTTCATGTGATAGCTAAACTGTTGAGGAAGGATATATGTTACTTTTCATCATCATCGTGACGACAAACCATCATTACGGGGCAATGCCGCGAGGGAGCTGCTAGTTTACTTATATTGTTCGTCGATTCAAGATTCAAATATCATTTATTCAGTAGGACCGTTATGACCACTTTGAAACGTCTTAAGAGCTAGGTGATTCTACTCCTGGTCTTTCGCGACCAACACCGTGAATACACACGGTATGGGGCCTAGCTTTCTTTTCGGTGATCCATCCGCTTAAAATCTAAATAGTCAAGCTCCAGTGTGGAGCCAGTCGAACAATGTGAGTCTACTCAAAGTCGTCAAAAGAAAAAAAAGAGGATGAAGTCGTATCCACATTACCCTTTCAGGACTAATCCCAACAAATTATCCTACATTATACGAATAGCAATAGTAATTTATCTTCGCCAACCACAAAAGCAACGAGACATTGTTCGAATTGACACGTTTTTGTTTAGCGGGGTCTGTTGGACCCCCCACTTATCACTGCAGTGTCGATTTAATGCGAGCATTCTGGGGTTTGGTGTAAGGTTAGCAATGTAACGTTTTTCTATGATATTTGTTTCACTTTCAAAAACTTATTCATATTCATTTATTGTTTCAAGTTATATGTGTTGTACTCACACTAAAAACAGATGATACAAGAACGATGGACAGTGAGATGATAAATAAAAATGATAAAAATCGATTGTGTGATTCATCTGGAGAATCGCGGTACGGTCAGAAGAGTGACGATATTATGTTACTTAATCGACGATGTTTTTTAACCGACTTCAAACAATGACGAAGTTTTTTTTGTATGTTTCTCGTGGACCGATTTTGAAATGTATTTTTTGGTTGGAAGGGTATACGAACGGGATACGCTCTCCAGGTGGTCTCTTATTTGTCAAATATCAAGGAAGTGAAGTCGGTTTTAATTGTAATGTTTCTAAGACCAAAACCTAGCAAACTGTTTAGAATCTTGACATTTTGCTGGGTTTTAATCATAATACTAATGAAATTTCAAAAACTCGGCCGCTACCGCTTATGACTTGTATGGCGCTAAAATTTGCACATTTTGCCCTACAATATTGTGAGAGATCATGTCAATTGATTGCATTATTTGCCGTTGAGTCAATACCATACGCAATGGTTCATAACTCAAAAACTCACTAACACTTACTACATTCAACCTTAGTCTGTAAACCATATGACATATTTTTGTGTGAACATTTTACGCGTGCTTGGTATAAGTGCTTTTGATCTGTAGGTACTTTGGATTTGAAAATAGAATAGACAACGTATTGCCAGTAATTCGTCAAGGTGCTTAGTTTATTGTTACTCTTGTGTGGAGTATTAACTATTTATGGTTACTTTTTGGTTTGTATGTGGAACCCATACTTTGTAAACTTGAGTGTAGCATTGAAAATTGAAGAATCAGATAAAATGTGTCAAAAAATAGTTACTGTTTCTTATTTGTAACAGCTGTCAATGATTGACTATTTTCTTTGAAATCGCGTCTACTATATAAAAAATATTTCTAATACTCACCTTTCATTTTTCAGATAGTAATGGGGTTGGCTTCGGCTGTAATTGAGTGTTTTTTTTCCAAATAATATAAAATCCAAATATGAAAAAGATCATAAGTTAAGTTACGAGTAGGTATGACATAGTAAAAATAACAGTTACTTAAAAATACTTATAAGTAAGTAAGTACTGTAAGTAATTTTAATCTTAAAAATGCTAAGAGAAAAAATAACTTACTGTAGTTTAGCAACAAGTTTTAAAGAACAAAAGTAGAACCACCTAGCTCATAAGGCGATTCAAAGTGATCATATAATAGTGGTCCTACTGAATAGTTTTTTTATGACTGATTTAAAAATAAATACAAGCAAAATTATAGAATTTTCTGAAATTATTCGAAATGCATTATTACCACAATACGATTATTTCTACACAATTTAGGCTAAATTCGACCAAACTGAATTAAGTTTTTACTCGGGAGTAAACTACTGTTTGTTTGAATATTTTGACATTGTAAAGTTGACACCTTATAACCAGGATAATTTGAATGCACCTAATAATGTTCGGTTGCGCTTTCTAAACAAACAGTATTGTATTTTGAATTGTATTTCGAATTCTGACGGCTAACGGAATAACTACTCTGGGAGTAAGATGACAGTTTGGTCGAATCCAGCCTAAGTCGGCTAGTTACTCTGAAGTAAGATGAATTTTGATCGAATCCAGATTGAGTAATGTAATTCAAAAGAACTCTACTCAAAAATAAACTAAAACTTGAATGCAAAAAGTTCGTCCCACATTAATGGTAAGCGTCCACATGTCGGTATCGTACGCAGCGGACGGATCGCATCAAACGGATTATCTGTGAAATGCGATGCGTACGATGCGGACATGTGGACGCACTTATATGAGTTTCTATACAAATAATACTACGATCCGTTGCGTGCGATGCGTCCGAAGCGTACGATACCGACATGTGGACGCTTACCATAAAGGGATGGGAGGCGATAAAACTCTATGGGCATTAATCAAAATATGGATCGCAAAAAATGTGATCCATGTGGGCGGATTTCTTAGGAATATGTTCAGTCAAGTGTGATCGTGAATCAGTGAATGTGTTCAGTATAAACTTAAACAGAATAAAGGCTACCTACTTAAAATTTTATTTATTTATTTATATATGTCCACTTACATCTATTTTTACAGAATGGCTGCCAGCTATACCTAACTGTAGCTTTTTTGTTGTCAGTATTAAATGAATCTTGACTATTAAAAATTGATTTGTCACTCAACTTTTAATGGTATGTAGGTATTTAAAAAAATTGTTGGCAAAATGATAGGTACTACTGAATAGGATGTAGATATCAGTTTAATTAGTACATCGAGTAACATCGAGCTAAATAAAAAAGAAATTTACGTGATAAATATCCTAAGTTATTATGTATTTATAATGCGTTCAGCAGTGCGATTGAGACTTCCGGAAATGCATCCGATTCGATGATTTTCTTCGGAAAGTTGACGTTTATTTAGCGAAGATCCGTCACTTTCGAATTCAGAATACATTCCGAGAAGGACTGAATCGCACTGCTGATCGCGAATGTTTAAAAAGACAAGTGTGCTTTAACCCTAATTTTTTATTTTTATTTATTGAAATAAAAAATGACAAGAAAAATAATATGATTCAAAACCAAAGTCAGCGTAATTTTAAATAATATATTCAAATAATATGCGACCGATCGCTGCAGTTTTTCAACATTATTCAACAATTTCGTTTACTATGTGGATTCAATTCAGTTCTACGGAACTTCAATCCACAAACAATGACTTTTTGTAGTTTTTGTTGCATTGATTCGGACAACAATAAAATATAGAGCGAATATTTTTGATAATTAATGATTTGCTTTAAAAATTTTACAAATATCAATATGTTGTTATGAATTCTGAGTAGTCAGCTGGTATTTTTTTTATATTGCGATTATTTTTTACTATAGAAATAAATACCAGAATCATTTTGAAAGCAAAAATAATGGCATAAATTTGGCGTAACATAAAAAATATTTTTAAGTAAGTAGGTACTTATTTTTTTATTACCTATTTGAGTGTTACCTACTGGGAGTAATGTTAGTGTGAGTTTATGATATAAGTAAATAAATTTTAAACGATGAGTTAAAAACTATAGGTTACCTACCTAATTATCATAGAAAAAAAATTACTTATTTTATTATTGTTAAGTAATCAAACTCAATCTCAAAACTCTTTTAAGAGCGTTATAAGAGTGCGGCTGTAAGTGATTCTACTCCTGCTGTTTCGCTACCAACACCACCACTAAACTTGATCTAGATAATTCTACTTAAGGGCGATCCTAGACCTAAAATTAGCACATCGATGAGTGTAACTTCAAAACCTTGTCTTAGCTTCGTTAAAATAAAGATGAATTTAGAATGCGTTCGGCCGAGGCGCTTACGACAGCTGCTCGCTCCGAAACACGACAAAAATGCAGTTTTTTGGAGATTTCTCATCACTATAACAACCGATCGAAAAAGTGATCTAACCATATGTCAATTATCAAATGACCTATCCAATGGTGCAATCCAAAAGCATAAATAACATCAACTTTAGAAGAAGAGGAAGATTTATCTTATTATTAGTGGTTTTTTTCGTTTATTTATGATCAAGTAAATACGACGTTAAATAAAAATGTTAAACATTGGATTCGAAGATAAAATGTTAAAGATACATGTTGACTTTTCAGTTACTTTCCACTTACTTTATTTATGGAGGGTATAGACAGGGAAATACAGTGTTTGGCTCAGGGAACGCCCTGTTTAGTTCTGCGAAATCAAATAAAAAAAAAAAAATTAGATTCCTAGTAATCTAAAAAAAATATTTAAAAAGCCATATCACTACCAACAAAAAGTCACGTTCATGACTGTCATTTCAAACTTTATAGCAAAGACCTATAGTGTGGATTTTGATGACTAAGATCTTTAAGATCTCAAGTGTGCTTATGGTCAAATGCCATAGAAACCCTGCGATGGTAGTAAAAAGAACATAAACTCATAAAAGAAGCGTAATAACTTCATCAGGGTTAATGCCGTTCTAAGAATGACTTGAGAGCAATAACCTTTTCTACCCTTTAAGGAATGTTTATACACAATTGAACGTGCCAGACACGTGCCGTGGCAGACACGTAGCGTGCTAGTAGCGTGCCGTGTCAGACATCGACAGACAAGAACAGACAACGTCATCGGTCGCGGCCTCTCTCATTGAATGAATAAATGAATTAATGAATGAAAACTTTTTTGTACGCTAAGAAATTAAGTAGAATTTAAAAACAGAAAAAAGTCTTAATTAGTAGGTATCTACACTGGGCGGCTTTATCGCTGAGGGCGATAGTAATAAACTTTAGAGTTATTAAGTAACGCAATAAAAAAGCATTTAAACTCCATATTTTGAGTTACAAGGATTCGTATCTTTTTGAAAAATATTGTGGTTAGTATGTACTTACCTACCTACTGTGAGATCTTTACAACCCATCTTTCAGTTTCTGTTGATAATTCTGTGCACTTCTTCCAACGGGGCTTGGCATTCGTGAAGTTAGCCGATTCGATGCGAAGTGCAATTTTTCATACAAAATTTTTCACTGCGCAGCGAAAAGCCTAACTTCACGAATGCCTAAATCCATTGTGACAACTGTAGGTACCTACCTACTCAAAGGGCAGAGTCCTCAAAACTACAACATTTGTTTTAATTTTTATCAAAATTGGTTACGAGACGCTTTTAAGTGTTTTTCGCTATTGCTAATAGTTTCAGATTTGGCCCTAGAGGCACTCTTGAAAAACTCACCCTGTATAACTCGGTTCTGATTGAGAGAAGATATATGTAAGTCAACTGTTTTCACAAATATTGTTTGTTATAAGTACTTACTCATAAGAATTTATATTTTAATGTTTGGTTGATGGCTGCGAGAAAAAAAAGGCACCACTTTCCAGCATAGGCTTTTCATTTTAGTACTACTAGCGCCATCTATGATCTTACATCGGAACTGTTTCGGCAATGACTTGATAGACGGGTTGACAGCGCACGCGCGTCGCGGCCGGAATTTGTCAATCGCTATTATTGATCATTGACATTCTTACTGGATCTTTATGGCTTATTAGATTCTAACGTTATCTGCTATTAATAAGATTGTTCAGTCCAGTTAGTTATACTTAAATAGTTTTAATCGAAACGATTAAAAATAAAAAACTTTATAGCCTATTGCCAAACATACCTACGTAGGTAGGTATTTTTGATTGTAGCTGAAGTTATCTGTCACATTTCTAGTAGATACCTACTAGCTACATAAATCTATGTAGATAGACTAGAAGGAACTATTTTTAATTTACGGTTTACGGTAGGTTTACCAATAAAAACTAAAATATCTAGATACCTACCTACGTGTCGGAGAAAATCTTAATGAGAGGTCACGACCCTCAGAAATGAGGAAACGAGGAATAGAGAGAGAGACCTACAATTAGACAATTAGACAATTATTTATTTATAAACTTAGACTAACATTACAGAAAAACTTATTTCTAAGACGTTAATCTAGTGAGATCAATTTCAAATTATTACTACAAAACAGAATTAGAAGGATTATTTACAAAAATAACAGAAATATAAAACATGCAACAACCTTCAGCAACATCACACTAAAAATTTAAGAAAATAAAAATAAAAATGAAAAACAAAAATCTCTCATAAAAATAAAACAACATTACATAATATGTAAGGTGCAGCGGGGCAATTCTGGCCGAAAATTTTTAGTCAAAATTTAAAACTTCAATGCTCTTGTTCCTTGTTGAGTTACGCTAATTCTGACCAATTGGTGTTATGTAACCTTTATCTGCCTTTTTCTTCATTGTATTTTTGTTAAAGAAAAAGCATAAGTTAATGGTGAAATAACACAATTTTAACTAAAAACTGGAAAATGCCAGAATAGCCCCTCAGCGGGGTAATTCCGTCAGGTGGTGATATTATTCGAACCAATGATGCTATGATACTAAATCCAGAAGCTTTACAAACTAGACAACACAATACACGCTAATTTTAACATTCTAATCTCCTACGATGGTCCAGTTTCTATAAAAAGCCTGTTAAAATTTTTGCGGGGTAATTCTGGCATCACTCTTTAGTCACCCATACATGCTAGTGTTGGGACGCTGACTATCGATAAACGGAGCAAGTATACGCAAAAATCTCGCGCAAAAATGATGTTGTATGAGAAGTAGTTCGCCCCGAACTGAGATCTCGTGAACCGTAGATGGCTTACATTTGGACTTTCTTCTGACTACCCCTATACTTTCAAGTGCTACCACTGCCGAGTATGCCTATTGCGCTAGGTAGTCATGGTAAATAATACTGGCATGCATGCATCACATAATGTTGTGTCTAATTGTTCATGAATTTTCGTCGTATTTTAAAAAGTATACATCCTACAATAAAAATAATAACTATTTTGGAATGTACAAATAAAGACTTTTCATAAATGACACCCCACTCAATAAATTTGTTAATTTTTTTAACCTTAGCTCATATATTATGCTCCACCATACATTTCCATAGTACAACCTATTGACCTACCAAGTTCCATGCAGATTGGATGAATGGCTCGACAATTATGCGAAAACAAGAATTCATGAAACATACAAACATACAAAGCAAAATTGCCATACTTGCCACTAAGATCTTCGTTCGCTTCGCTCGCTCGATCTAAAATCTAATGCGTGTTGACTATGGTTTAATTAAGCTCAAACAAGGCCACAAACAAATACTTATACAAAGCAAAATCGCATTAGTTAACCCTGAGATCTTCACTCGCTCGATTAGTTAAGTATTATTTTTATCGACGTTTACTTCAATGCTGTGGACATCACTGGTTTTTGGCAACTTCATACAAAATCGGTGGGGCAATTCTGGCAACTAAAATTACATAAAATCAACACTTTGTGGGGTAATTATAGCGGATGAATTAACACAAAAGAAACAATGAGTAGAAACGAACTAGTACGATTAAAATAATCTCCAGTCAAATACACCTCCTTAGCTTGTTCAATTTTCAATTAAACCGCGAAAACCACTTAATTATTACAAAAACTCGAGGAGCTAATATTTTTACACACTTCGAAAAATAGGTCACTGTCAAAATGATGCTGTCAATCAGTCAGTTTTTGCGCTAGAAATGCCACCTATCGTTTATAAATGAACAAAACATTTCTCTACGCGTACATAGATGTCTCTTCGAGGTATAAGTCATAGAACGAGAGATATAACCATGTGCCATAATTACCCCGCTGCCAGAATTGCCCCGCTGCACCTTATGACAAGAATATAAATAAACAAAACAATTTAAGTTACCTTAATTAGTTAATTTAAGTTTAAACCTACGTATTGACACTAGGGCATCGAGAACCGGCCCTATTTCAAGAACCGGTTTTTTCGGTTCCAGTTTCAACACAGAACCGGGTACCCGGTTCTTTCGGTTCTTTCGGTTCCTATGATATTTTTTTTCGAATCGAATCGATTTTTGTACCTTTTCACACGAAAGGCAAATAATGTGAAAATTACCGGACTATCGCTTTAATAAAGCACGCAAGTAAGATCCTCCTACGCGGTAAGAGGATATCAAACCTTTGGTACGCCAACGATACCGTTCTCCTAACAACATCCGTGGAATATATGGAAGAATTCTTCCAAAGACTTGAGCTTGAGAGTAGTATCACTGGTCTTGTAGTCAACAGGGTGAAAACCAAAAAAATTGGTAGTGGATCGAGCGGGGAAAGTAACAGATACCACCTGCAACATCTCAAGCATCGACTCTGTTGACCACTTATATCTACCTAGGATCACAGTTAATATTGTAAGGCGCAGGCCAGATAGAAGAGACGGGGCGGAGACATTTGTCTCTTCCGCGTCCCTTTCATACAAAATGTGACGGCGCCCCGTCTCTTCTGTATGTTTTGCGGCGCGACGCTTCTATACATTTTCTATGAAAGGGACGCGGAAGAGACGTATGTCTGCGACGCGTCCTCGTCTTACGTCTTTTCTGTATGTCCCGTGCCTAAGGATGGCAGCTGTGTCCCGGAGATATAGAGGCGTATTGTAATGGCAAAAGATAATAACATGTGGGAGAAGAGAGGAATAGCCTCTCTTCTCCCAGATGTTGTTTAGGCAGGTCATTATGTAAAACTAAGATCAGACTGTTACGGGCATTTGTATAAGTATTTGGTATTCCCTATCTTTATCTATAGAGTGGAAACGTGGATAATTCTGGCCAGAGAAAGGCAAAGGATCGATGCATTCGAGATGTGGCTGGAGGCGAATGCTAAGAATACCGGCAAACGATCCTATCCCAACACCAATGTATCGATCCTATCCCAGCTCCAAATTAAAACCCGACTGTCCACCTTAAGCCACCAATGCATTCTTTCATACTTCGTGAAAGACTCTTCGTCTTCAAAATTGCACACGGTTGTTAGAGCCACGCTAAACAGAAACCGGTGGAGGCCGAAAGCTGACTAAGTTCATCAGACATGATGGAATGACGAGAGAGAGAGAGAGATAATTTGTTAGAATTTTGTAAGTAAAATCTTACAATATTCTACAATTGTAACAAAAATCAAACAGGGAATTTATAAACACAGCTATAATTTTTTTTTTTTTTAAATCACTACTACACACTGGCAGATGGCATCACGGTTTGAGGCAATGTGTGCCTTTTCTCCCACCTCCCACTCCGTACCCCTCAATTCATGCAACGCCTTGATGCGTTGTGTGACTTGTGATTGTTATTGATCAGCGTTATTCACAGGTTTTTAAAAGAACCGAAAGAACCGAAAACCCGGTTCTTAATACTTTGAGAACCGGTTCTTCTTGGAGCCCCAAGAACCGGGTAATCCCGGTTCTTTCGGTTCCGGGTAAACCCGGTTCCTATGCCCTAATTGACACAAGGCAAACACTTTTCAACAAGTTTTTATTACAATGAAGTACCTAGGTAGTTTATCCTTGTTTAAACGTTTATGCAAATAATTGCAATTTTTATTTATTTATTCATATTTATTTGTTATCAGGATTGTCTAGCTCTTCGTAGCCTAACCAAAAGATTTCCTGCAAAAATATTTTTTCTTTATTTAATTTAGGCAAATCTTCTCATTCCTTTCAAATCCTATTCACATCAATTTGCCAAATTTGCATCTTACCTAGTCTACGTAAAGTTGAATCTTCCTTAAACTCGGCTATATTATCTATAACCTACTGCAGACTGTCACAGACTGGACTCTGAAATAAACCATTTTTTTAGAAATCGTTTATGGTCCCGCAATCTGTCTTACATTTAAGGCTTTATTGCCGCGACACCGCTTGAGGTAGATTCTGTAAAACCTATTTCTTTAACACTACCTTTTAAGACCTATGTAGAGTCAGTAAAAAAAAACAAAGATTTTGAGATTGCTTCAAAATTTAGGGCTGACTTTAAAAGTATACCTACCTACTTATATAGAAACGCGCGAGCTACATATTAATTATGACCCTTGTAGCTTGACAGTCAGCCGGGTAAATAAGTGTTTGTTTCATTTTAAATGCAGTAAGAATTAATAAAAAAATCATGTCAAATAAATTAAATTCCTTATGATCAAAATACCCACATTTAGATCCAAGTTTATAATTTATTAATAATCTTATTAGAAACTTACATTTCATTTTTTGCAATAAAAAACATTATCAGACTATAAACTTTAAAGTGTATTATTTAAAAACGATATCATTTGGCAAAATTCCGTTTTAAAATCGAATGAAAATCTTCATTTCATTGTATCAAATAACTCCAACCAAAATTATATCGCTTCACTTTGTGGGAAAGTTCATTTTACATTGAACATAATGAGATGAGAAAAAGTCCATACAAATTGCGGTTCTTGTTGCATCCCAGTTTGGGATGTGCGGTTATTGAAAAGGGCGCGATTGGAAAGCGATTGTCGGTCCAGTTTCGGAACTTATTGGAACATTTTTATTTTAAAATCCTTCCTACTAATATTATAAAGGCGAAAGTCCGTGTGTGTGTGTATGTGAATGTTTGTTACCACGTCTCTCCATAACCACTAAACCGATTTTGATGAAATTTGGAATGTAAATAGTTTAGTTCCTGGAATAACACATAGGCTACCTTTTATCTGTAAAAAGTATGGTTTCCGTGGGATAAAAAAGTAGTCCAGGCGGGCGAAGCCGCTGGCGTTCACTAGTTTATTATAAGAATTGATTGTGTGTTGTTATAAAAACAGAAGATTAAAAGGAATCCACAGAAAATTTTATTTAAGTATTTTTAAAGCTTATTTTTACCGAGGTTTGAGCGAATCGAACCAAGAAATAAAGACACTTTGGACAAACCTCTGACTTCTCTACTTCAAGAACCTAGAATGTTTGAAGATGGGGCCGTACCATGAACCTTTAGTTAGAGCAATGTTAAAACAAGCTTGAAACAGTCCTGCTGTTAGACTGTATCAACATTCTTCTGCTTAATGACGTCATACGTAATTTATGTCTTTAAATAAATAAATAAATATTGCTGGACATTTCACACAGCATCATGTAGTCCCAAGCTAAGCAGAGCTTGTGTTATGGCAACCACATGACTGATATACTACTTATATACATTTTTTTTTGTAAATACATACATAATATACATAGAAAACACCCAGACCCGAGACAAATATTTGCAGATCATACAAACATTTGTCCCGCGGCGGGAATCGAACCCGCAACCTCCTGCGTCACAGGCAGGTCGTCTTTCATGACAACGATTGTCATTGAGCAGGACTAAAACAGAACTGCAGCAGTCATTCAGCAAAGCTAAAACAGTCCTGCTTTAGGAATGTTTAGTGAATTTTTCAAGCTTGTTTAAACATTGCTCTTATGCACTGAGCATCTATACTTAATTACTGTTTTACTCTTTACACATAAAAAAGGGTCTTACTTATGAAATATGTTTAAAGTTGAACACTGGTTAAACAACGTCCTTTTTTTTGTGGATGGTGACGAATAGAGACAGGACGTTGCTTAACCAATGTTCAACTTTCAATATCTTTCATAAGTAACTTCTTCTTAGGTCTTACTTATAAAAGATGTTTAAAGTTGAACACTGGTTAAACATCGTCCTGTCTCTATTTGTGGATAGTGACCAATAGAGACAGGACGTTGTTTAACCAGTGTTCAACTTTCAGCATTTGTCTTAAGTATGGGGGAAAGTTAGTAAACAATGCTCTTTTTTTTAACTAAAATAGGTTTGCGTTTGACCACACCCTGCCTGATGTAAAGAAACAGTGTGGTCTAAGAGCGTTTTCACATTATCTGATCCGATATCGGTATCGGACGCCGACACGATATCGGGGCAAGTAAAATGTATGGAATATGTACCTGCCTTTCACATTGTCCGACCCGATATCGGATATCGGAGCCGACATCTTTTATACATTTTACTTGACACGATATCGTGTCGGCGTCCGATACCGATATCGGATCGGATAATGTGAAAACGCTCTAAGATGGAGCACGCTTACCTAGAGGGAACCTATTGACTCTCGATTTGAAGACACCCAAATTATACTTTTCTGGAATTACAGACAGGGAGTTCGACATACTTAATACGTAGTTAAGTAAACTATACCTACTTCTTAGATACAAACCCGAGAACCAAACCAGCATCTATCATACAACAGCGGCCCTCACTCACCTCTCTACGACGGTCATCATTTTGAAATCAATGCCTAGAAACATTTAAATCCACCATCCCGACCGCACCGATGCAACGGCTACAGGTTTAAACTACGGTTTTCTGTAAAACTATCACCAGAATCATTCATAATGGAGCCCGTATTGGCCAAGTAAATAAGCTCGTAGGGGTAGTCAGAGGCACGTTCAAATGCTCAAAAGCTACGGGAAGTAGGTAAATATTTGGTTCATGCCTACTTTTTGAAGAAGTTAGCATTTCATACGTGATAGCACAGATGAATAGTACAACGGTGATAGGTTGCAAGCCCATTGCCGCTATTAGAAAGTTAACTGGTTTGCTCACGATGTTTTCCTTCACCGTTTAGAACTCGTGTTAATGCGCATTAAAATTTTTAGAAACGAAAAATTCATTTATGCACGGCCAGGATTTGAACAGACGACCTTCGGATCGAAAATCGAGCACTACTCGGCGAGGACGGTTCTACATTTTCATCAAAATTACATCTATATCAAAATACATACCCATATTTTATCCTCATACGTGAATTGTTGTAAGTCCACATGTTTTTCCTTACGATGTTTTTCTTTGCCACATAAAGCATAAACAATTTAGCGTTGTGGAAGATTGTCGCACGTTATTTTACCGATTAACAGAAATAATTTTCTCATTGCCGCTATCCAGGAAACCTAGGTTTAAAGCCAGCAAGGCTTGAGTTTTGCAACGGTTCACAGGTCACTATAGAAACACTAGTCAGGTAACCTAGGTTTTATGTTCGCAAACCATTTAGCGTTATATGTGCGAATCATGAGGTAACTCTGAGGCAACTGTGCTGAATTCACATAAATATGTATAATATTTTCTGTTTGTTTGTCAATATGCAGCAATGCGAAAGGATGAAAGTCATACTAAGAAGATTACAAT
Organism: Camptogramma bilineatum; assembly: GCA_958496255.1. Taxonomy (NCBI): domain Eukaryota; kingdom Metazoa; phylum Arthropoda; class Insecta; order Lepidoptera; family Geometridae; genus Camptogramma; species Camptogramma bilineatum. The sequence continues at coordinate 1,330,230 of OY292464.1, forward strand.
TACAATGGTTTTTTTTTGCGTAGGATGGCTTCGAAACCATCCGTTTGAAACCCTGTAAGCATCCCTGATACACTGCAGAAGCAGGGAAACCCCAACATCATCCTGAAAATATGGTTGAATATGCAGTTTCTAGAAATTTTTTACCCGACTGCGCAAAGCAAAGGAAGGGTAATGTGTTAATCAGGGGTGATGTTTCTATGTGGCGTTCTAGAGGCCAAACGCGTGGAACGATTTTGGTGATTCTTACGTCAATCGATTCGTTAGTTCAAATTTTTTATTGGTGAAGTTGACCCATAGGTTTCTCGTGTTGTGGCAATATGCTTTAAAAAGTGTTAACTTGACTTTTTCAGTACAGGTTTACCTGGAACCGCTAGAGCCCTACGTTCCCTTTCTATGTCAACATTGTCTTTAGAATCATAATCATTATTTAGAATTTTAAGTGCATATAAAGTTCATGAAACTAATAAAAAAGCATCGATATTCTTTTCATTCCACCCAAAGATTGTCTGGAAGAGGTTGTTTCTTAGTGATAAGACTGCCCATTGTAAATTTTATTGCTTAGCTTTACTAGATCATTAATAGCTTTTGTAAGTATACCATAAAGTATTTTTATTCATTTATTCATTCATCGAATTCCCCTTTTTCTTTTTAAGAGCCTACTGAAGTGAATTTGTCAAAATAGAGGTTTACCGTTTTAAAGATTTTCTTAAAGCAAATCGTATTAAGATAGTGAAAAACATACTCTAAGTACTACCAATGAACTGATCTACACTGTGGGCTATTTCATATTTCAATATTTTATGTATTTTTTTAGTAAATTACTGGACAAAGTACACAAAATATGAGCGCGGGGTTTTAAGCCTGACCGAACACTAAATTACTCAATTGAATTAAAAAATACGAAAACAACAACTTCAATATTTTATCTATCCTGTGCTCTATTTTTTTTTTCGTAGGTGTAGCTATATTCAACACATTATAGGCAAGGAAGTTGAAGATAAAACTCTCCATACATTTTTTCTATGGAGTAGCTACTATGAATAAAAGGACGATTCATTGCCAAAAATCGTCAGACCACGGGTGGAAATGTTCCTAGTCAGAAGCTTGGACTTGTATATAATCTGTGCTTTGATCAGAAAACTATGCATGATAGTTCGTTCTCCGCTCCTCAACTCTTCCGATTCCGAATGAGTTGCTATTTTGATGACAATGTCAATGTCAATGAATGATTGAGATCTTTGAGGGTAGGTATCTCTGTGGGTGTGGGTAGTCTGTGCTCTGCGGTCTAATGTCTAACGATCATTGTGTATTTAGTTTGTTGATTTTCCCCGCCTATTTCTGTTCCTTATTAGCTGCAAACGGTTTGTACCTTCAGTACCTACAATGTATTTTATGTGTTGTGTTAACTTGTGTTGTACCAGGTTGTACAAATTTGCGAAAGGCCGCTGTATTCCATATTCCCAGTGTGTAGTGTAATCAGACTCAAAAAGTGGCTCGATTGTTTATGCAGTGATTTGTTGAGAAACGTGAGTTTGAACGAGATTTCAAGACGCCAAGTGTGTCACAGACATTTTGAGGCCTTTATGACCCGCCCCGGCTTCGCACTGGTCACATCACACATCACAGAAACCTAAGATTTATCAGTGTTTCTCTAGGTACTATATTATGCCTGTATTATACATATAAACCTTCCTGTTGAATCACTCTATCTTTAAAAAAACCGCATCAAAATCTGTTGCGTAGTTTTAAAGATCTAAGCATTGCTTAAATCTTTAAAACTACGCAACGGATTTTGATGATGTTTTTTTTTTACTTAGGGACAGACAGCGGGAAGCGACTTTGTTTAATAAACAATATACCTACTACGTAGTGTTAAGAAAAAAATTAAAAAATAATAATAAATGATTATCTATGTTTCTTTGTTTTCTATCACCAACACCTTCTTTCCCTTAGGCCACTGACTTTTACTATGGCATTGATCTCAATAGTACACATTGAGATCAATGCCTTAGAAATATTGAATGAAAAAAGCAATTCTAACAAATTAATTTGTTTGGTAGAATGACGATTCTGCTCGGTGCCGGTGTAGCAGAAAAAAAAAAAGAAACGTCATACATCGTTTTCTGATAGCCAATCAGGAGCGAGTAACATCTATTTAGTCTGTGAACACAAGTCCACACTAAAATGTTCCCGACATTTCCATCTGATACGTAGTATCTCTACCTAATCTGTGCGTCAGACGGCCGCGGCCATTGGAGCTGGGAGCACGTCACATTGTGTAAATACTATTAGCTAAACTGTGGCAGAGCCAGTGACGTCACGTGGCTGTGTTCTTACATGAGAAGCGGTCGCGTAAACGTGCTATGTCATATTTTCGATAAAATCAGATTACAGTATGTAAGGCATCTTTTGATAAAGATTTTGCCTGGCGTAAAAATGGACTATTTTCTAACAGCATAGGTAAGTAGTAAGTACCTAGGTGCCTATAGGTAAAGTATACGTACAGAAGCATGCACATCCACATAGAAAGCTTTACAATCATTTTATGTTTTTATCATCTGGATTAGGTGATGATGATGCTGAGGGGAGGGGGAGGGTGGGGAGGGGGGGGGGAGGGAGAGGGGGGGGGAGGGAAAGAGGGAGGGGATAGAGAGGGGGAGGGGAGGGGAGAGGGAGGGGGAGAGGGAGGGGGAGAGGGAGGGGGAGGGGAGGGGAGGGAGGCGGAGAGGGAGGGGGAGGGGGAGGGAATTGATTTTCTCATACATTTTGTATTGAACTGCTATTTTAATAATTTCTCGAACTAATAGGCCTTCCCTGAGGCGCGGTACGAAGTTCGCGGGGTCAACTATTGAATATAAACACGACACGACTTAATGTATTGCATGCATGCCTATAATCTTTACCATACTTAGGTAGCGCATTAGATATCATTGTGTGGTAAACACTAGAAGGAGCACTTAACGTAGGTATTGGGGTAGTCAGAAACAAGTCCAAGTCTAGGCTATCAACACAACGGTGCGCGAGATCTCAGTTCGGGGCGAACTACTAGTTATTGATATGGGTATCAAATGAAAGATTTTGATGAGCGAAACACAATCACCATCGTCATCGTCATATCTTTATCTTTTCATATCGTCATGACTTCATAACTTCGTGACTTCGTATCTTCGTAACTTCGTAACTTCGTGACTTCGTGACTTCGTAACTTCGTTTCTTCGTGACTTCGTATCTTCGTAACTTCGCAACTTCGCATCTTCGTATCTTCGTAACTTCGTATCTTCGCAACTTCGTATCTTCGTATCTTCGTATCTTCTTATCTTCGTAACTTCGCAACTTCGCATCTTCGCATCTTAGCAACTTCGTGTCTTCGTATCTTCATAACTTCGTAACTTCGCAACTTCGCAACTTCACAACTTCGTATCTTCGTAACTTCGCATCTTCGTAACTTCGTATCTTCATGACTTCGTAACTTTGTATCTTCTTACCTTCGTATCTTCGCAACTTCGCAACTTCGTATCTTCGTAACTTCGTATCTTCAAAACTTCGTAACTTCGTATCTTCGTAACTTCGTTTCGTACCTTCGTAACTTCGTACCTTCGTAACTTTGTATCTTTGCAACTTCGCAACTTCGTATCTTCGTATCTTCGTAACTTCGCATCTTCGTAACTTCGTAACTTCGTAACTTCGCAACTTCGTATCTTGGTAACTTCGCAACTTCATATCTTCGTATCTTCGTATCTTTGTATCTTCGTATCTTCGCAACTTCGCAACTTCGTATCTTTGTATCTTCGTATCTTCGCAACTTCGCAACTTCGTATCTTCATAACTTCGCAACTTCACAACTTCGTATCTTCGTAACTTCGCATCTTCGTAACTTCGTATTTTCGTAACTTCGCAACTTCTTACCTTCATATCTTCGCAACTTCGGAACTTCGTATCTTCGTAACTTCGTATCTTCAAAACTTCGTAACTTCGTATCTTTGTAACTTCGCAACTTCGTATCTTCGTAACTTCACAACTTCGTATCTTTGTATCTTCGTATCTTCGCAACTTCGTATCTTCGTAACTTCACAACTTCGCATCTTCGCATCTTCGCATCTTCGCAACTTCGTATCTTCGTAACATTGCAACTTTGCAACTTCGTATCTTCGTAACTTCGCAACTTCATATCTTCGTATCTTTGTATCTTAGTATCTTCGCAACTACGCATCTTCGGAACTTCGTATCTTCGTATCTTCATAACTTCGTATCTTCGTATCTTCGTATCTTCGTAACTTCGCATCTTCGTATCTTCGTATCTTCGTAACTTCGCAACTTCGCATCTTCGCATCTTCGCAACTTCGTATCTTCGTAACTTCGTAACTTCGTAACTTCGTAACTTCGTAACTTTGCAACTTTGCAACTTCGTATCTTCGTAACTTCGCAACTTCATATCTTCGTATCTTCGTATCTTTGTATCTTCGTATCTTCGCAACTTCGCAACTTCGTATCTTCATAACTTCGCAACTTCGCAACTTCGTATCTTCGTAACTTCGCAACTTCATATCTTCGTATCTTCGTATCTTCGTATCTTCGTATCTTCGCAACTTCGTAACTTCGTATCTTCATAACTTCGCAACTTCGCAACTTCACAACTTCGTATCTTCGTAACTTCGCATCTTCGTAACTTCGTAACTTCGTATCTTCGCAACTTCGTATCTTCACAACTTCGCAACTTCGCAACTTCACAACTTCGTATCTTCGTAACTTCGCATCTTCGTAACTTCGTAACTTCATAACTTCGTAACTTCACAACTTAGTATCTTCGTAACTTCGCATCTTCGTAACTTCGTAACTTCGTAACTTCACAACTTCGTAACTTCGTAACTTCGTAACTTCGTATCTTCGTAACTTCGCAACTTCGCACCTTCGTATCTAGAAGTTACGAAGTTGCGAAGCTACGAAGATACGAAGATACGAATTTACGAAGATGTGAAGATACGAAGTTGCGAAGTTACGAAGTTACGAAGATACGAAGATACGAAGATACGAAGTTACGAAGATACGAATTTGCGAAGTTGCGAAGTTACGAAGTTGCGAAGGTGTGAAGTTACGAAGTTACGAAGATACGAAGTTGCGAAGATGGGAAGTTGATAAGTTACGAAGATACGTAGATATGAAGATACGAAGTTGCGAAGATATGAAGATACGAAGTTGCGAAGTTACGAAGTTACGAAGATACGAAGTTACGAAGATACGAATTTGCGAAGTTGCGAAGTTACGAAGTTGCGAAGGTGTGAAGTTACGAAGTTACGAAGATACGAAGTTGCGAAGATGCGAAGTTGATAAGTTACGAAGATACGAAGATATGAAGATATGAAGTTGCGAAGTTACGAAGATAGGAAGATAGGAAGATAGGAAGATACGAAGTTACGAAGTTGCGAAGTTACGAAGTTACGAAGTTGCGAAGTTACGAAGATACGAAGATAGGAAGATACGAAGTTATGAAGTTGCGAAGTTACGAAGTTACGAAGATACGAAGATGCGAAGATGCAAAGTTACGAAGATACATACACACACACACACACACACACACACACGCTGCACGCACACACCACGAAAGTGCTTGGTTGTAACTATTTTTATTCTTATTGTTATTTACTTTTCTCTAAAACCTATACTACCTACTTAGTGACTGTCGTAATATATGTTTTACTCTAAAAAATGTAAATCCGTCATTGGCTGTAAGAAACATAAATAAGTCGATTTATTACTACATACTAAGAACTGTGCATTTTGTTTAATAAATAAATAAGATGCGAAGTTTTTTCAAATCCGACTTGTAGAATATCGCGTTCAAACAAACAAACAAAGTCTTCCGCTTTACAGAATTGGTATTAGATTGGTATAGATGTCAATACAAAATCGTTTCGAAGTTATAAATTTTAAAACGTAAAAAATGTTTGCCGAAACTTTGACTGCTTTGTGTCAGAGCGGCCCGCACTGCGTGGCGCTTTCAATGTGTGCGCTCTACGCACACAAGCTTGAGCGCTACGTTTCCCGCCCGTCAATACCTAAAACTGACGAGCGGCATAGCAGCGGAGCAGCCTTAAGAAAATTTTGGTTTTGAATGCAGACATAGTCGCATGAAATGGCTAGTAAATAAGCAAATTTAATAATATGAATACCAAGTACAGTTAAATGACTATAGAAATACGTTTATCTTGATACGTTATAGGTTGTGATAACATCGTTTAAGAACTTAGCTTGCTCGAAATAGGACTTACATTGGTACTTACCCCTTTGTAATTATACAAGCTTTTGTAGACTGGTTTACGTGTTCGAGATATCCATATTATAGTATTTGAACTCTGATTTTGAATACGATTTGTTACATTATTCAATAGGACTAGCGGCGTCTTATTTTTTGATCCGAAGGTCGTGGGTTCGAATCCTGGCCGTGCATCAATGGAGTTTTCGTTTAGAATTTATATGCGGATAAACGCAAGCTCTTACCGGTGAAGAAAAACATCATGAGGAAACCAGCGACTTAGTCAGCCCCACACGTATTGACCATGTCTTTCCTGTGGATATGGTTAAGCTGAGAGGATGGTTTAGGTGCTGGGTAAGCCTACTTCATCTCAATATTTTCCTAGGCACTACAGTGTCCCGTTAAGTGTAGGCAAAGATTGCCTTACACTGTATAAAATCATCTATAGTAAAGATGTAAAGGCCTACGTTTTTTTTTATTTCAGATTACAATTAGAAAAGATACGAGATAATAAAATTTCCGCGATTTTTCTCGAGCAAGAGTTTAGCGAATTATTTTTCTTTAATAGATTTTTATGCCAATAATTAAACAGATAGGAATAGGTTTAGCAATACAATATGAATAACAGTATTAATGATTATTTTTGTCTGTGTGTCTTCATTATTCGCGATAGTCAGTTATTCTAAGTTATTATAAAAATTTATAACTAGATGTGATAACAATAATTTAAGTCGTAAACAAAAATATTTAATTTGGACTCTGACTACCTGTTTTAGGGCCGTGTTGGCCTTAGCCACCTACTACTGAAGTGGAAGTGCTAAATTGAATTTATTCGGTTAAAATCCCAGCATCAATAGATTTTTCTTTACAGCAAACTAAAGCTCATTTGCACGTAGATATTACATTAAGATTGAATGAAAATAACATAGTGCATCAATCACTAGGCGATTATGGGTTTGCAATCTACCAAGTAGGTAGGTACCTATGTAAATGATGTCATGTTTTAAAAGTTCTTTTCCGATTAATAATTCACCGAAAACCTTATTATAACTTAGAATATTAACCTAATACCTAAATAGTTTTTGCTTTCCAATTAAATGTATCAATATTTCAAGTAATCTAATTGGATCATCATCACCATCATCATCTCCTTATTTGGTTGGATTTCGAACCTGCAACCTTCCTGCTGTCAAAGTTATATTAGGTATATATTATATTATATATTATATTATATATTATATTATATATTACCTATACCTACTATCCAAATAGGCAAGTAAAGTTCTACTAATAATTTCATTTTACTTAACGAAGCTCTACATAATAATTTAAAACATTCATTAAATAAAAAAATTACGAAACAATGGATTCCGTAAACTAGGTCAATATTTTTTACTCCGTTCAATAGCACCGGCGGCTATATAATTTAACGGCAAATTATGAAACGGCCGTGTCGTATTAATTAACTGGTATATGCCATATGTCACACTTCCCCCTCCAAAACGCATTGATCTAGAAACCCCCACTTTTAGGGCAGTCAATGCCCCCCTATAACGGGACAGGCGGGGCCTGCGCAAAACACGCCAATCGCGGCAATTGCTGCGCACGCGCCGATGATCTAAGCGAATGATCTAGCTCGCATGTCATTTCGCGACAACCTCATTGGTCAGACCACTGTCGCCGAAATCACGCTCCAATTTCCTTATCGACTATAATCGTCTCATTAACTTTGACCCGAACATTTTCTGATTCATTCATAAAGAATCCGATAAATCATGACCGATACCACCTGCGCGTTGACGAATAAATTATTCGAGACGCTCCGACAAAATAGCCTCATACGGTATGTGTTTTATGGGTATGTAGAGAAAGTAACGGGAACCAAAGCGGCCTTCCCGCCCGGTGTCCATGTGCCGACTGACTGATGGGCGAAGCTTAACCTCTGATAATAACGGAGCAAGACAGCGATACTGCGGTTGACGCGAGCGAGCGAGAGGGAGAACGTATCTTCTTCGGTGATCGTGAAGTGCAAGATGGGTATACAGTCACACGCGGACTGTATCCGAGTGAGGCTCGAGTCGCGGTTTAAAAATCATATGCGCACGCGCGTTTAGGCGTGCGATTTTCGCGATTGCAATTTTGCGATTTTCCTACATTTTTGCGAACACTAAAAATTATGAGGTTGTAAATAAACTGTGTTTAAAGTGATTGTGCTTGTGAAATATGAAAAACGAATTTTGAGTGATAACTCATTTTGCAAAATTGAGGAACTTTTCGCGGCTGAAAGAAATTCTTCAAAGACGATAAGGTAAGTCTTATAAGAATAATTTACAACTACTTAAACTGCATCATTTCTATTACATTTATGTTAAAAAAAAATTAAGTAGATTATTATTGATTTTTCTGTTACAATTTTTTTTTTTAATTGATAATTTGTTTTTTACGCTCTCGCACGGCTTTAATAATATAAAAACTAAAATACCTTGTTTTAAGTATTTATCACGCTCCCTAGTGGAGTTCTAAAATATGGGTCACTAGGTTAACCGTAACAGTTAGTGAATTTTAAGTTTTTTCTCGTTAGTATTTTCATTTTCTGTTATTCAATGACTAAATAGTTCAATTCTCTAAACTTTATATTTATTATTTACAAGTATTATCCAGATAAGGTTTATACGTTTAGGGTGGCTTGCACAACGATTTCTTATTGTATTAACGTCGTGCAAGCCGCCCTAAAACTTGTAGTAAACTTTAGTAAGCTTTTAGTAACTCTTAGAAACTTTTAGTAGTAGTTTAAGTACTTAACTATTATCGTAAGATTTGAACACTTTTATACCTAGTTTTTTACGAAGTAAAAGTGACTCGATGATTAAATAGATTATAGTCCTTATCTATATCTATACTAATACATAGGTACATATTATAAAAAGGTAAAGTTTGTATGTAAGAGGTAATCTCCGAAACTACTCAGCCGATTTCAAAAATTATTTCACCAGTATTTAGAATAAACTTTCAGGAAGGATATAGGCTATATGTTATGTAGGTACCTTGCGGGCAACTCCGCGGGCGAAAGCTAGTAAAAAATAAAATAAGACTGTTACTACTGTTCCCGTTTTGTTACACGCATTGCGGGGCTAAAAAGGCCGTTATAGCAGAATCTTAATATAATTCGTAATATGTTTTTGTTTTTGTCACTGTTGTCGATGAAAAGAGACGGCTTAGTGCAATTTAGATTATGATTCTGCTATAACGGCCTTTTTAGCCCCTCTGGCGTATAACATATAGCGCGCTCTAGATTATAATCAATTAATCATAGTGCAAAAATGATAGTGCGCAATGTGCGCATGCGCATGTTGGCGTCTACTATTCATGACTTATCTATTCTTTTACTATTCGATCGATTACCACCACAGTACTGAGACACCCTTCCGGACCCACGGCACAACTACTATGCTCAACTGGTTGTGCCGTGGGTACTTTTGATTTCTTTCTACACAACTGAGGTACCAACAACCCGGATAGATTATGTAAAAAATGATAGATAATTATGTCAAAAATGACAGATTAAGTCAAAAATGACACTAGATTTATAAATTCATACGTAAATAATAGTATTTTGCTCTCGTGTCAAAAGCTTTCATATTCTTTTTCTCAGCCCCAAAGATCAGATAAGGGATCAAAGATCTGGCTTGTTCACCTATTGTTTTACGCGCACGCGCAGTTACTCGTCATAACTGAGCATGAAATATTTATTACTGACACACAATTTGTTGAAAGTGAATGATTTACAAATTGAATTTGGTTGTTTTTTATTTTTATTATTGTGTTTCGTTTTAGTAAAATGAAAGAAACAATTGATATTGTTTCCAAGTAGTTATTTCTAGTAATCCAGACACCCTAATCACATTAATATTATAAATGCGAAAGTTTTGATGGATGTATGTTTGTTCCTCTATAATTAGACAACCACTGAACCGATTTGGCTGAAATTTAATATAGATAGATAGTGACCGGGAATAGGACAAAGGCTACCATTTATCCGGGTACCACGAGCGAAGCCGCGGGCAGAAGGTAGCAAGGAATATAATAAAAGGATATTTCTAGTAATTCAAGCTATTCCGGATACCATGATTGAAGAATAAATAAATTACAATGGATTTTTAACCCCCAACGCAAAAAGAGGGGTTTATAAGTTTAACCGCTATGATATATCAGTGCCTCCAGTCAAAAAGGACATAAGTCGAGTTGTGCCCTTTTGTTTTTATTGCACTATCGTGATCTACGTATCCAGTTACATAACATATCAAAAATTCATAACTCTAGCTGCATCCTAACCTGGTTTTTTCAATTACATCAAGGGTATAACTCGACTGTCAGAAAGGGAACGTCTTTAGTTATCGACAAAATTTCCCAACTAAAAGGAAATAAGTAGCAGTAAGCCCAAAACATCATTGAACATGAAGGCATAATTTCAGTTAAAAAAATATTACAATGACACAAAAAGGTATAACTCATGATGTTCCAATGCATTAGATAAACAGAGTTAGAAATAAATGAAGTTGATCCATTTGTTATGCATGTTTCTAAGGGAATATCTCTACTTGTTGCTTTTAGTGATTATGAGCATGGATAATAATGGAACATAAATGTATCTTTTACGTAGTAAGTATTATAATAATCTGTGTATCGCTGGTATTGATCGATTTAATGTGATGAAGGAAATAAGTCTTCATTTTTGTTTTTAATGTAATTGATCTCATTCTGCCTTCCGGTATTACCAAATTGACGATTTTTTTTTTAAGTTTTAGAAAAAGTTTTGGTGACCACCACATGATACGAGATACTTATTTATTCTACCATAATATCGTGTGATAAGATTCCAAGACAATCGACATCCCGGAAACACTACAAAATACAAACACATGAAAACTAATCTTATCTTATCTTATCTATGACACTAGGCTCACGCAGTTCCATTTTACAATGCGAATGCGTGGCCATAATCGCAACTGCCACTGCTATCAAACGGAGAGGGATAGAAGACTACGGCATAGGGATACTCCCCGAGATAGTACAACCCTCAGAGCACTGGAGAGCCAAAAATGCAACTCCAAGCTCATATACGAATGTCACCTTACCCTTGAAAGTATCGCCGCAAAGAACAGGGTAACTCTACAATGGATCAAGAAACACAGTGGATCACTGGGAAACGTCGCTTCAGATGAACTAGCCAGAAAGGGCTTGGAAACACAAGTGGAATACCCAGCCCCATTCCTTCCTCTGACGTTCTCCCAGCTACGCACCTGGATACAGAACACACCCAAAACCTTCACAACGATCGATGGACACGGACGACGGACTACAGACAGTCCAGGGCCTGTATTCTACTAGATGACAACCGCTTTGGTTTGGTTCGATCTCTTAAATGTCAGCCATTTGGTGAAATAGTAGAATAGCTTTTCAAAAATTTGTTCTGCCAAAGTTCAAAACCTCACCACAACTGAGTCGTTTGTTATTAGTAGTCATGGAAACAGTCGCTTTAGTTGAGGTTTTGGTTGAGGTTGATAAAAAGTTCGGTACGAGAATCGACGCCCTGAGCAGCGATAACAGCAGCCACACCACGACTGACACGTCCCCTGACGAACCTACAAAGAAAAGACATCAAAATAATCACAGGGACGCTGACAAGGCACTGTACCCTCAATAAACAGCTGTACAACATCGGTGCCACGGATATCCCACTCTGCAACTCTGCACTCTGCACTCTGCTGTCTAACCGAAGAAGAATCAGCAGCCCACGTAGTCCTGGAATACCTGGGCGTAGCAACACAACAGCAGCATATCCTCAACAACCCGAGGTCACTCCTCGAAGCATGTGAAGACCCCAGGAAACTTCTGAGCTTCTGGGAGAAACTAAGCTGGCTTTATAACTAGTGAGTCAGGTTATCCCCACGCATAAAAGATCTACCATAATATCAAGATTTTTATACAACTTACTGAATTCTGAACCAGATAGAGCTGAAGACGACCCCAGTTTTTGCTTTATACCAGAAAATGAGGAAGTAAATTAAAATACCGAGGAATACTTAGAATTTACTTACTGAAAACGTTTGTTATAATGTTGATTTTTTTGAAATAAATATTAAAAAAATCATAATTATTGTTTAACTCTAGATTCTATTTACATAACTACAGCTCTCGACATCAGTAATTGATGGAAATAAGCCGTTATTGTCATAATAAGTATTCGTTACTAATGGATTATGTCTTAGTATTTCTTTGAATAGGAGTAAATCGACTAGTATTAATAAAGTTATTCCATTATTCAAAAGGCACAAGTCGTAATATTTCTTTTAGTACGAGTAAACTGACTAGAATAGTTAACGTTATTCCATTACATCTGCGTTAACAAAGGCACAATCCAAGTAAAATAAGAAAAAAATATAGAAATAGTAAACGAACGTGAAAGTGATTACCATTAAATGAAAGGGCTATTTTTTGTCTACAATTCTGTATCAATAGAAATTTTTATTTAACTTGCGAAATAGCAAAAAACATTAAAAGTTTGGTTTTTTGGCTCTCCTGAAAAGTGCCGAATTTGAGTTGTGCCCTTTTTGACTGGAGGCACTGATATAGTGGACAGCATAGTTGACCCAGACAGGAGACCGTTGTCATATAAACTCGATTCGATTGACTCGAGTTCGACTGACCTCTTAGCTCAGTTGGTAGTAGGGCTTGCAAATATTCGAAAATTTTAATATTCGAATATTCGATTTTTTTTCGGGTAATATTCGAATTATTCGAATATTATTCGAATAATAGACAAATATCTTTGTTTTTACTAAAATCACGTCTTCTTTTATTCTTTCAAGTGTTATTTGCATAAACAAAAGATTGTGTCGCCGTAACGAGACATTGGCGATTATTACACGCACAATCAACCACAAATTCTCAGTAAAATCAGTCAACAATATCTGTACTTAATATTATAAAGACGTAAAATTTGTTTGTATGTAGGAGGTTATCTCCGAAACTACTCATCCGATTTCAAAAATGAATTGGCTATTAAGTTATGTAGGTAGGTACCTAGCCGGCAAAGCCGACCGGAAGCTAGTCTACAATAAAATGACTATGCTGATTTTGTATGAAAGGTTGGTGCCTTCTTTTTTCGCGTAGTCATCAACCAAACAAAAATCACCTGATGCTTGGAAAAATGCAATTGTCACCATTTTGCACAAAAAGGGAGACTGCTCGAAACTGAGCAATTACTGGCCCATAAGTCTCTTATCTCAGGTGTAAAAACTATTTGCCAAGGTGGTATGCAATCAGCTCACTCGCCAGTTAGATGAGTACCAGCCCGTCGAGCAAGCCGGCTTCCGTAGTGGTTATTCCACGATCGACCACATCCACACCATGAAGCAGCTGATGGAGAAGAGTTCAGAATATAACCGGCCCCTGTGCTTAGCTTTCGCCGATTACGAGAAAGCATCCGACAGCTTTGGGCTGTGTTTAACGCTCTCTATCGCTGCCAGATTGACGCACGATACGTGGAAGTGCTGCGGGAGTTATACGGCACGGCAACCATGCAAGTTCGCCTTCACGACACTACCAACCCTATTAACATCAAGAGGGGAGTGCGGCAGGAAGACACAATATCACCCAAGCTCTTCACGGCGGCTCTTGAAGACGTTATGAAGATGCTTGCATGGGATCTTGCGGAATAAACATTCCGCACATCAGCCTTCCTGTCACATCTCAAGTTTGCCGATGACCTCGTATTGTTTGCCCACAACCTGGAAGATCTCCAACTCATGATCCAACAACTTTTTGATGCCTCTTTAGCCGTTGGCCTTAACATAAATATGTCCAAGACGAAGATTATGGCGAATGCTTCTGGAACCTCGAATTTTACCGTAACGGTGAAATGAGAGACTGGAGGTAGTTGACAAGTATCTTTATCTTGGGCATATTCTATCTTTTGGTAAAGAGCATCAGAGTAAGGAGATCTCCAGAAGGATACAACTCGGCTGGGCCGCGTTCGGAAAACTGGCAGATGTGCTTCAGTCGAAGAAAGTTCCACAGTGCCTGAAAACCCGTCTCTTTAACCAATGTGTCTTCCCAACTTTGACTTGACGTGGACGCTTACTAAGGAGACTGTGTTCAAAGTATAAGCTACACAGAGAGCCATGGAGCGGGCCATGCTCGGCATTAAACTCCAAGAACGAATTCGTAACACCGAGATCCGGCGCCGGACTAAAGTCCAGGACGTCAGAGTTAGGGTTACGAATCTTAAATGGAATTGGGCTGGACACTCGGTTAGACGAGGTGATGGCAGGTGGCAATAGCGACAAAACACTCAAAAGAGTCTTGGGTAACCAATTTTGATAAAAAGGTAAACTGCTTCATTACATTTTAAAATAACAATTCTCCTGGCCAGGAATCAAACATGTAGATTAAAAAAAACTTTTTATGTAGATTTGCATTTTCCTGACAAAGCACCTCCACTGGGTTGCCGGCAAATACGCGAAAGCACTGCGCAATCACGCGCGGCACTTTCTAGTGTTTTCGAATCCCATAAAAGAGGCATTTTATACACATCAGAGTTCTGAGTTTTGGTGTTATTAATTTTAATCGAATATCGAATATTCGACTTCAGTATTCGAATATTCGAACGAATTTAATATTCGAATTATTCGAATATTCGAATATTCGAATGCAAGCCCTAGTTGGTAGTAGCTCTGCCTTCTGCGCTGTAGGTCGTGGGTTCGATTCCCACCCAGGACAAACATTTGTGTGATGAACATAGATGTTTGTTCTGTGTCTGGGTGTTATAAAATATAATAAGTAAGTATGTATTTACAAAAAGTATATAAGTATTCTATCAGTTACCTGGTTCCCATAGTACAAGCTTTGCTTAGTTTGGGGCTAGATGGCGCTGTGTGAAGTGTCCAGCAATATTTATTTTTTATATATTTGTTTATAAACTGACGGTTCTCTGTCTCGGATCACTTTCGCGCGTCCCTACAAAGCCTAGGCTGATTGTCTAACTTGTCTCAAACCTCAAATTGGTCTCAAACTGTCAAAACGATCACGTAGGTATCTTTTGTCGTTAAGTTTCGTTGTGATGAGAGTGACAGAGCTACTTGCGTGGTCACTGAACTGCTATATTTGAGAATTTGAGACCGACTTTGGTCGCTATCAAAGATAGACAATCAAGGGGCTGGTCTCGGTCTCCTGTCTCGATCTCGGGTGCAAACCGCCACCTTTAGTCCTGGATTTTCACTTTGTACAATGTTTTTCTACAAGGTTATTAACCTTTATGCTTACTCTCTTGAGCTCACATGCTCTAAATACAATCTAAAAGCGAGAGCTCGTTAAAGCGCAGTCGATACATTTAACACTCAGATGAGTATTTGAAGAGCTGTAGCCGTACCATGAGCTCTTAGAGCAATGTCAAAACAAGGTGAAAATCATTCCTGCCTTAGGCTTGTTTTGTCATTGTTTTGGTCCGAAAACAATCTTATTTTATTCCTGCCTTGATCTTAACGCAGGATTACAGCAGGACATGCGCATTACACTCTCTCGACGCTCTCTCTGCGCATGTCTTGCTCGATGACATCGAGCAAGACATGCGCAGTCCTGCATCTAGTCGATGTCATGTCACCAAAACATCCCTGCGTTAAGATTGTTTTGGTCCTAAGGCAGGATTAAAACAAGGTTGATTTAGGCCTGACCTAAATCAGGCCTAAATCAACCTTGGAGTTGGAGGACAATGGAGTTATGCCTGCGTCAGTCTTACTTCAGTCTTATCTAAGTACGGACCAAAGTAATCTTACTTTGACATTGCTCTAAGACTTGGCAGTACGACCCCTGATCACAGTTGGCATCGCATTTTTTCCATTACTAGCGTCCACCCACGGCTTCTTTCACGTGCTACCTACCCGGATAAAAAGTGATAAAAAGTATATTCCAGTAAACTATGTAAATTCCAAGTTTCATCGAAGTCCGTTCAGTAGTTTTTGCGTGAATGAGTAACAGAATTCGAGATAATTTTGGATCCCTTTGGTCCACTTTCATCAAAAACGCCAAAAGAATTTCCTTCAAATTTTGTTATTGACATTTTTTTATATAATTTTTAAAGTTATTTTGCTATTTTTGGCGAGTCAAATTCAGCAAATAAAAATCATAAAAATCGGTCCAACATGTATTGAGTAACAAATGGTTTAACTAACATGACTTTGTTGTATATTATTTAGATTATGAAAAATAAAATACTTAAATAAAATAAATATTGCAGTAAGGTAATGTAAGGTACCTTTTAAATGGTAAAGCAATTTTTGAAATTTATTATTTATTTATTAGTTAACGGAAAACAGGTCGCAAACCTTTCCAAAACCATAAAGAAAACATGCAACATAAAAATAAACCAAGTTAACGAAGAGCGCGTTTAAATCTATTGTACTCAGAAACATACTGCTTTATAAAAAGTTGAATTTTACACTCCAAATATAAATAATGTTGTCATAAATTTTGGATACAATTTGTCGTCTAAAGAATATTCCATTATTATAATTATGTAGTTGTAAATGTATAACCCGATATTTGATAAGATTTTTTTCAAAGGCTTTGTTCCAAAATTTTCATAAAAATGTATAATAAGAATTGATCCATAATATAATGTAATCTCGTAAGTAAAAAAAAATTTTGTCTCAGGAACCTATTTAATATATTTTACTTACCATTATTGAACATATGAAACAAATAAAAAATTGGACAAAAATACATTTAGCCCTAGACAAAAAGACACACATTTATTTAATTAAATATTACATTATATAAAGTTGAATAAAAAAATTGCAATAATTTTTAAAAATTGAAATATTTTTGATGTTTAAAAATATTTTAAAAACATATTTAAGGATAATATTTTTTTTTTAATAATAATTGATTAAGTATTTAATATTGTATTTTTAACAATAGAACAGTTTATCACAATATATTTCTTAGAAATATTTCCACATAATAAAAATATGTTACGTTTTCAAATTGATTACATTCGTAGTTAGTTAGCATTCTACACACGACAGGTTGCAAACACTCTACATTTTAAACCCTGACCTTTGCGTGGTCCAATTTTTTTGTCTATCAAAACGTAGTACTAATTGTACTCCGAAGATCCCGTGACCCCGCGTGAACTGCGCAGGCGCATACATCACAATCAACTTTGATTGATCGCAGCATGTTTCTCAATCAAATTACAGATTTTGTGTCACGAATTAATGGACCTTGGAGTTAGATTATAAAATTAGGAATAAAAATGTTTAGGTGATTTGATTGTAACGTTATGTGGAAAAATATTCTTAATTGTGCTCCCGCACTGCTGTTAAAAAATGATTACATAAAAAAAAATAAAAATATTTCAGACTTTCTCCTAGAAAACTCCTTTAGAAGTGTTTACGAACACCACCTAACATGAAAATTATCTTGACATTGTAATCAAATCTTTGCTAAGAAAATTTTTACTATTATTTGTAAACATTTTTAACAACAGTGTGGGTACACCTTTACGAATGAAACATGAGCTAAATAAAAGTAAGTAAGTTCGTATGAGCTCGTAGTACCAGTAGTGACGGCGATTATAGGCCTCATAAAGGCCTCCGTCATGGCTTAATGGCATAAAAAGCCAGGACCGACAGTTTATCGTGCCCTCCGAAGCACGGAAGCGCTCGGCTGTTCTTGCCATTAGCAGTCACCCACCTAAAACCCACCTAAAGTGGACACACCACTGAGAACGATAACAATACTATTCGATTTTCTAGCTAGAGAAAAAATGTTAAATGCCTAAATAAAATATGAAAAAAAATAGTTTTTTAAAGGTGCATTTTGTATTTTACGGCGTTTTTGATGATTACATATCTCGAATTTTGAGACGGTACGAAAAACCGCCCATTGTACTAATCAAAACTATATTCTGTTGTTATATTTAACTTTTCTTTGTTTACAATAATGTGTTCATTCATTCATTCATTCATTCTCACAAAATAGGTGAACTTCTACAAATAGAAAATAAAACATGCGAAGCTTTGACGTTTAAGTTTCTTTAGATCTCAAGTGACGAGAGCAAAGCGATATGGCAAAAAGTTTTTGACCAAGTTGATTATAGAATAGAATAGAATAGAATAGAATAGAATAGAATAGAATAGAAATAAGTTTTATTTTCGTCACTATACGGTACATGCACACAAATCAAAAATGTTTTAATACAGTGACAAGAAAATAGGGCTACCCCTCATCATTTGCTCCAGCAGCGCCAAGGCTGTTAGAGCGCTGGTTTTCAGTGGCACCGAAATGAGTAGCGCATCAACTAATATGACACGCGTTAAGTTTTTATATTTCATAGATTCAGTCAAATCGGTTTGACATCATTATTAGTGGACATTTCACACAACGTCATCTAGCCCTAAACTAAGAAAAGCTTGAACGAGAAACTGGAACTAGGTGGACAAGGTACCACGAACTCTTAGAGCAATGCCAAAACAAGCCTGAAACAGTCCTGCTTTAGAAGTGTTGAAACAAGCCCAAAGCAGGACTGTTTCAAGCTTAATTTTTATTTTATTTTCTTTTGCTGACGTTTCGAACACGTTACAGCGTTCGTGGTCACGGGAAGACAAACACGTTACAGCATTCGTGGTCATGGGATGACTCATCCCGTGACCATGAACGCAGTAACGTGTTCAAAACGTCGGGAAAAGAAAAGAAAAGAAAATAAAAAGTACGCGATAAAATCCCTTAATAAAAATTCATCATTATGTTTCAAGCTTCTTTGACATTGCTCTAAGAGTTTGTGGTACGCCCCAGTGCACTTTCCTCTCTCTTTATAAAATTAATAGTGAGTACAGTAACATCGCCATTCGCCCATACCTTGCGTCTCACCGCACTCAACAGAACAAAGTAGAAAGTTCCGAAGGTTTACGAGGGGTGTGACCGAGGTCCGACGTGCCATTTCACCTTCTTTTAATAGCTCTGTTTTGTTGAGCAAAGCGAGATCTCACTAGCCTTTAAAAACGCAAACATTTAAACCTCTACTTATAAAATTCTGTTAAACTTCCTTTTTTGTTAGATATTTTTTGTTAGTTAACTTTTTTTTCTGAATTGTGACGATTTCTTTCATAATTTGAAAGTGTTATTAACTTTAAAATCAATTAAATGCTTGTTATGAGTATCAACACAAAGGTCACTAAACGAATTAAACCTTAATCTAACTCGAGATGTTCAAAATAACGAATGTTATTCTTATCTTCCAAATAAACCATCTAATTTCCAAACAAGTCCAATACACATAGAACTGTATTTACTTTAACTTTCTATTTTCAAAAACACGTTGACGTTATGCAGCGGTCATAATTTAGATACACATTTGAGATGAGATTTTATCGCGATAATCATAAAGTAACAATTGTGTATCGAAATATGATTAAAGGACTGTTTATAATGTACAGACATTGAGGGTAATAGACACGTAGCGTGCCAGACATCGACAGACAACGACAGACATCGTCGGTTGCGGCCGCTCTCAAACAAAAGACTGAGAGAAGAAGCACTGCACGGTCCCGTTACGATTCTCTATTACATTGACTGGCAACTAGCGTAACGTAGCCACATATTTTTTTCATCACTCATAAAAAATTAATAAATATTGGTGAACATTTGACACAGTGCCATCTAGCCCCAAACTAAGCAAAGCTTGTACTATGGGAACCAGAAAACTGATAGAATACTGATATATTTGTAAATACATACTTGTAATACTTTGTTACACCCAGACACAGAACGAACATCTATGTTCCTCACACAAATGTTTGTCCTGGGTGGGAATCGAACCCACGACCTACAACGCAGAAGGCAGAGCTACTAACAACTGAGCTAAGAGGCCAGAAATCGTCTTAAATAATTGTAAGTTTGTGAGAGTATCAAATAGAACTTCATTTAACGATCAGAGTACTTTTACTTAATACGTTAGTAAAGTAACGGCCACAGTTTTATTAAAAACGTTGACTTAATGTGAACTATTACATCGTCTATTTTGTAATCGAAGTTAAATCTTGGGTCTAACGAGTAGTGATTAATTTGAAAAAGTTTTGAATAAAAATGAGGAAACAGTTCTATTGAATCAAGGTACCTTACACACTGACAAATAAACTAAGTTATAAAAAACGCTTTTTAATAAAAAGTCATATAACATTTTAAGAAGCCTAAGGGTCCTCGCAGACCACATACTTTCTATCGGGTGATAGTTTGATCGGCAAGCGCAATTTAAGCAAGTGCGCACACTACAACGATTCAGTATCGGCCATGTTTGCTCAACATAACTAAACAATCGGCCGATAGAAAAGTCTGCAGTCTGCGAAGGCTCTAAAGGTTACATTTTTTATTTTCTGGATAAACATTTCGTTTTTTGAAAATTCAAGATAACTATCTCAAAATAAATCATCATCTTTTTTGGATGATTTTTTTCAAATTACTTATGTAGGTACCTATTTAATATTTAAGTATTGATTTAATAATTTTCAGTGACTTATCAAATTCTATTTTTAATTTAAATTCGTGTAAAAAGGTGATAGATTCCGACAATAGGTACCATTCAGATAATTGGTAAATAAAAAAAACACCTTTATTATTGGTCGTTGTAAAATTTATTGGCTACATCATAAATCCCATTTGATATTCAATTTCTCATTTAAATCAACTTTTTGGAATTAAATCAGTTTTGACACAAGTTCAGCAGCATTTTTGATAAATTGTGTCATCGTTACATCAACATCAAACTCGACCTCAAACGATCAAAACAAACAACTTACTTTATTATTTATTTGCAGTTTTAAAGAAACTTGGCTAGAATTGCAATGATTTTTTTACAAAAGTGTTCTGTTAGAGCATAGGTTCTCAACGTGGGCGATAACGCCCCCCTGTGGGCGTTTGAGACTTTCAGGGGGGCAGTAGAAGACCTAGAGAAAATTGGGGGGCGTTGAGATGAAGCAGGGGGGCGATAATGTAATCTAAAATAGGAAAAAAAAAAACACCCTAATCTAGTGGTCGTCAAAGTGTGGCCCGCGGACGGTATTGGTGCAGCCCGCGGCCAAGCAAACAATTTTGATAGATAATAGATAATGATGATAGATAATGATGCTACCACGTTAGAGAAAATGTTGTGCCGACCCAACCTAGTTGGAAAAGGGCAAGGAAATGATGATGATGACAGCCCACGTAGTCCTGGAATGCGTGGGCGTAGCAGCACAACGGCAGCAAATCCTCGACAATCCGAGGTCGCTCCTCGAGGCCTGCGACGACCCCAGGAATCTTCTGCGCTTCTGGGAGGAGCTAGGCTGGCTCCACATCTAGTGAGCCCCTTGGTTTGGAGCTCGCTTTTCTCGCATCTAGCTTCATGAGTAGGTATAATACGAGCAATTTGAGTTATGTCTGACCACAGAATAGAAACCGACAAGCAGCGAGCCTTTCTATGAGCACCGCAAACAAAATCAAGTGTCACATGTTACATTTGTCTTAAAAAATTTGGCTCGCTGCGCTCGCATTTAACTTTATAAATCCTTATTTATAAAGTTATATTGTGAATAAAGTGAGTTAAGTCTAACCACAGAATATGAACCGATAAGCAGCGAGTTTTTCCTTTGAACACCGCAAACAAAATCAAGTGTTACATGTTGCATTTGTCTTAAAAATTCGGCTCGCTTCGCTCACATTTAACTTCATGAGTAGGTAAAGTATATTGCGAGTAAAGAGCGTAAAGTCTAACCACAGACTAGGAACCAATAAGCAGCGATTTTTTTCTTTGATCACCGCAAACAAAATCAAGTGTCACAATGTTGCATTTGTCTTAAAAAATTCGGCTCGCTTCGCTCGCTTGGTTTGAAGCTCAATTCACTCGCATTTTAACTTCATGAGTAGGAGTTATATTGCGAGCAAAGTGAGTTATGTCAGACCGCAGAATAGGAACTGATAAGCAGCGAGTCTTCGAGCCCCGTTAACTTATGACAAGTTTCAAGTTAGTTGGTACCTTGGATTTTAACCCCTTTACCCCTTTAGGAATTTCGAAAAATCGTCAACTAAATAATTCAAGAATATGCGGCCCGCAGTAATACCTCACAACGTCCTATGCGGCCCTTAACCAGAAAAGTGTGACGACCATGCCCTAATCACTATCACTAAAGTACCTACCTAAAATTAAAATTAAAACAGGAAAACCACATACTGTTGGGGAAGATTTAATTTTAACAGCAGTTAAAGAAGTAATAGCCACTGTGCTCCAAAAAGGTGTTTAAAATTCGCGACTGTTGGTAAGAAAAATAAAAAGTAGGTAAGATAGCGCGCCCCCCCCCCCCCCCCCCCCCCGCGCTATCTTACCTACTTTTTATTTTTTGGGGGGCTCTAGAAAAAAAAATGTTTTCAAAGTGGGCGGTGGGGAAAATAAGGTTGAGAATCTATGTGTTAGAGCGATGCCACAAAGATGCGAAAACGGTGCATTATTTTCCATACAAATCAGAACGATATGCCACACGGTACGTTAAAACGACGCACGTTGACAAAACATCCTGTAGCGCTGCGACGACGCAACGGATCGGCAACGCCCGTGACCATTTCTAGGTTTTTTTTGAACTAATACTCTTTACAACAAATGGTGTGCAAGTGTTATTATCTTACGTAAACCGTTCGGATTTTTTAAATTCTTCTGCTTTACCGAGTCTGCTAGTTTAATATTTTAGTAAAAAATAAACTCGCTTATCCCATTCGGGATTACACAATATCAATCACAACTTTTACCGTCAATTAAAAGTTGGTTATTTGAAAACCACAATGACTTATGTGCAAGGCCCTTTAAAACAGTACGGTACACAAACGGATGGTTTACGATAGTTCGAGTTAAGCTCGTGTGTTTGTATTGAGTCGGCTCGTACTTTCGTGTTAGAATTTATTCGACCTCCATTTTATCTTTGTTTTGTAAATTGTGAGGTAAAAGTGTTGTGAGAAAATTTGAGATAAGATTTTAGCTATTTTTATAAGTATAGGTCGCGTCATGTAAAAAAAACGCCGGAAGACATGCTTGCGCATGGGTACACTTGCACTCGAAAGTACTAAGCCTATTTTTGTTTATTGTTTGTTTTTTCTATGAAAAACCATTTCGTAATTCAAAACTTTTGTGCGCGATGGTATTAATTTGCCTAAAAATTTTATCTTATCTTTTTATTTTATTGGAATTTAATCTGTTGAAATGTATATTATAGCCGCTGTGTGTGACGCTCCATAGAATTTGTATGGGCGCGATCGGAAAATATATCTTTCATAAGATATATTATCTGCTATGTGTGTGATGGGCTTAATTTTGATAAATTGCTTTGACAGCCAGCGTTCTTTTTACATGACTCGAACTATACCTAAGTATATGATTTTTAAGTTAGTAATCTAAATATAAAACAAAGGTAAGTTACACCAATAGTAACTCTAGAATGGATGTGCCGATTTTTAAGATCTTTGGCTCTTACTTCAATACCTAATCAATATCAAAACAAGCTTGTAATAGCAATACCAAAGTAATATTTCTGAACTTTGCTGCGTTGTAGAATTTAATCCAAAATAGACTTTGTAGTGATGTCAAATAACTACAATTAACTACAGTAGTTAACTTGTGTCGTTTACAAATTAACTGCTGTAGTTAATTGTAGTTATTACTACAGTAGTTAATTTGTAAACGACACTACTGGTAGTCCAGTTGGTAGTGTCTTTGCAAAATAATGGATTTGTCGCCGCCTCTAATAGTTTCTTTCCTGTGGATATAGCCGGTTAAGCTGAGAGGATGGTGTAGGTGCTGGGCAAGCCTACTCCATCTCAACAATGTTCCAGGAACTACTGTGTCCCGATAAGTGTAGGCAAAGATTGCCTCCTGACACTGTATAAATCATCTAGTAAAGATGTAAAGGCCTAAGTTAGTTTGAACTTAGGCCTTTACATCTTTACTAGATGATTTATACAGTGTCAGGAGGCAATCTTTGCCTACACTTATCGGGACACAGTAGTTTCTGGGACATTGTTGAGATGGAGTAGGCTTGCCCAGCACCTGCACCATCCTCTCAGCTTAACCAGCCATATCCACAGTAAAGACATGGCCAATATGTGTGGAGCTGGCTAAGCCGCGGGTTTCCTCACGATGTTTTCCTTCACCGTTTAGAGCTCGTGTTAATGCGCATATAAATTTTTCGAAACGAAAAATCTATTGATGCATTTTGATAAGTAAGTCATTGGAGAGAAATGCAAATTGGTGCTTTATGTGTTTCAATGACTGTTATTAACCAAACTGCAGTTTTATTTAATAACTTCACTATACTAATTCACTGTCTGCATGCACTACATTAAAATGTCTATAAACTATTAATATGGTCAATCTATATTAACAAGCACGCTTCAGTCCACGTGTCTATAAATATTTTAATGAATGCGTTCTTCAGATGCCAACGCACGCACATTCTGTTAATTATATTCGGATGCTATCGATTTCATAGCTTTGAAATTAATGTTTTTTGGCCGACGTGATGCTGATTTTTGTTTGGATATGTAGTTTTTTAAAATACTGAGTAAATTGTATTAATGGTTTATACAATCTTATTTCAATTTGGTTATTTGTGAAAACAATTTATTTTATTTGCGAATAAAAACATTTTACTGTGAGTTTTGATGTAAATAGCCTCCGATTTACTTTTTGATGTTCTTTTAAAGTATATTTTAGTCTAGATTTATATTTATTTGAATCAGAAATTGGTGAGATCCAATCTCATGCAGCAATATTTAATTTGATGTATGTTTTGAATAAAAGATGCATACAATCTTTTTAAGCTATGGTTTCTATAAACAATTATATTTCATCGTTAGCCGTGTCGGCCGAGTGAAATAGTACCTACCTCGACTTTCATTTCGACGGTCGTGAGTTCGAATCCTGGCCATGCATCAATGGACTCTAAACAGTGAAAAAAAACATCGTGAGAAAACCCGCAGCTCCGTCAGCCAAACTTAACGGGACACTGTAGTGCCTAGGACATTGTTGAGATCGAGTAGGCTTACCCAGCACCTACAACAAGCTCTCAGCTTAACCGGCCATATCCACAGGAAAAACATGGTCAATACGTGTGTGGTTGACTAGGTCGCGGGTTTCCTCATGATGTTTTCTTTCACCGTTTAGAGCTCGTGTTAATGCGCATATAATTTTTTCGAAACGAAAAATCCATTGATGCACGGCCAGGATTCGAACCAACAACTCTGCCAACGAAGCTTTCATAATTATAATATCATCTGCCCCCTGATTGTCTAACTTTGATAGCGACCAAAATCGGTCTCAAACTGCCAAATATGTTCAGTGACCACGGAAGTAGCTCTGTCACTCTCATCTCAACGAGACCGAACGCTACAAAAGATACCTACGCGATCGTTTTGACAGTTTGAGACCAATTTGAGGTTACAAGTTATGCAAGCAGGTCTTTGACTTTCAATGTTTTCTCGGACGGTAGCAACATTACATTTGAAAATAAAAATCTTATCAAAATTTTCAATTCCGACGGGATTCGAACCCGCAATGATACAAGCGATCCTCCTTTAGCCGGAGTGCCTTTACTAATTCGGCTACGGAATCCTTAGTCGTCAGGGTTGAAAATATTGATAGGACCATCTGTCGCTTAAGGCTGAGGCCAAACGAGCGTATTTTTTTGAGTTATTATGAGTCGCGTAATTTCGGTCACGTAATTTCTGCTGCATTTGTTTTCATAGAAAAGTCCTGTTTGATTCACACGGCGACGCAAAACGAGTTGTCTGTTTTTGTTGAAAGTAGATACAACTCAAAAAATTACGCTCGTTCGGTCTCAGCCTAAAGCATCGATAGCATCGATGGTAGCAACATTGTATTAAATACAAATCGTTATCCATTCACATTACCAATAAGCGACTAATCCGCTTCTAAACATGGTGAGTGGAAATTACTTGCATATCAAATTACAGAATATTAAAGCCATGTTCAAGTGTTTTGCTTAGCTCATCTTTACAAAGTTGCGCATATTCGGTGGCAAGTGTTTGAATATATTACTTTGTGTACCGGCTTTTGAAGTGATAGTGAAACTTTCGCTGTTCAATTTTACTACCAATTCTGAAACCTTTTGACATCAATGTATTTGATTATTTTTGTTATAGGAAACACTTTTTCATAGAGTCAATGCTATTATAAAATCATGAATATCATCATCATTATTTAGAACTGATTAATTTTTTTGTTGTAATTTTGACCTTACACAAAATTTTACGAATTATATTTAAAAAAAAATTTAACAGATTACAGTAATCTTTCCAGATAAGCAGACCCTATCTGTGTTTTTTTTTAATAATGTAAAACCTATTTATATAACTACAGAAAAAAGTGGTTTTTTTTTTAAATAAAGTACTTTTTGTTCTATAAAAAGTGTTCTATTTCTGAAAGCTCATTACGTAAGCATAATTAGTCGTTCTCAGAAGAAGTGATCTACTTACAAATATCCTGGTTGCATTCTGAGTCGCATTTTATGAGCATACCGTCTAGGTCAGTGAGCGTTTACACTGTCTTAGGAAACTCACCTAAAATATTCCATAGAAATTCTTTTTTTTAAAGATTTTCGATTACAACGGGATTTGAACCCGCAAACCGGTCCTCCTAAATTTTTTTTAAAGCTGGATTGCTTTAACTAACTCGGTCACGAACTCTACACAATCATCATCATCTCCTTGCCCTTATCCCACTAGGTGGGGTCGGCACAACAGGTTCTCCTCTTCCATTCCCTTCTATCACTCGTCATCTCAGTAGTCACTCCTTTCACACGAACTCTACCTACACAGTCACGAACCCTTAAATAAATACCTTATGACGTCAGCCCGAAAATCTTGACAAGATTATAATTTTTGTTTGAGCATCGATTTATCTAAAATCGCTTAAAATTATTGTCTTTCTTAAACATTCTTGACCACAATCGTCAGGTTAAAAAACCCGGAAATATTAAACTATTATCAGTCTCCAAATCGACATTATAATTCCATTATAATTTATTACAGCGGTTTTTGATTAATCATTTATATTTTTTTCCAAGGCAATTTTATTGGGTAAACATGAATCCTTCGCATATTATAATAATTTGACACTAAGTCAAAATTTCAAAATTATTTATAATCTTCCACACAAACAAAAATCAAACTGTGCTTGTGCGAAAAAACATCACGTGAAATCGGCTCAATAGATTTGGCTGATTGTTTTTTTTTTGCTGTCGTATTGTCGTATTGGCATTTGGGCAGTTAGACATCCAGTTAGGATGATTTGAGATAATATACATTTAAAGTTCCCAGTCACTTATTTTTAGTAATAACTAGCTATGTGTAAACGAGGCATGATAGGCTGGGTTTAATTATCTTGCATACAGTAGAGTTAAGTAAGCTGATTAGGTTCTTCTTAGAACCAGAATGTCTCTCGTTAGGAATCCAGCTGTTTTTACTAAGTATTCACATCAGCTGGATCCCTTTGAGTCTACTTTAAAGCTACATGCTAATTTATTTTAATAGGATACTCGGTACCTGCTTAAAATAAAATAAAAAAAGTTTTCTTTTCGCCACCAAATGCAAAAATGGGGGGGACACTTACGGCTGATAATTATAATAATAATAAAGTAAAGAAAGCAGGTCCTACATAGGTTGGGACGGAGCAGGATATGGGAGGTTGATGCGAAAAGAGGCCAGCCCAGCAGTGGTATGAGATAATGATGATGATTATAAAAAAACAAATGAAAATATAATTTTTCTTGTATTCTGTAGCATCAAATGCGATGTTATATCAGATTACAACGCGTTTTTAGTGCGCTCAGGATGTTGAACGTACTATTCTACATTACCTACACAATTTTTGAAGTAAATTTACGTCAGAACATAGTGGATACTGTATAACCAATGGATACTGTTTAATTGTGTTAAGTTCTAAATAATATTTGTTATCTTTCGAAATGTCCAAAGCATCGAATTCATTAAAAAAACTATAAAAACTATAGCATTGTTACGAAATATAAAATCTTGATTGTCTATAGTTGTTAAATATTATTTTATGAATATTATTCTGAAATCTCATCAAATATTTAAATTGAGTAATATTTAGAACAATAGAATAAAAATCTAGTTTTAGCGTCGATTTAGTAATAATAAAATGTTAGGAGGCCACAGTGTAAAGTAGAGAGCTTCTTAAATTAACTGCTTTTATACAATACGTTCCGGTATTATTAGTTACTAACTTACTTATTAGTTTTTTATTTTAAAGTTTTAAACCAGTGCTCAACCAATTAATATGATCTTATCGAGATTTTCGAGCTGACGTCATAGGGATTCGTGGCTGCGTTGGGGCTTTAGGAGGATCGTTTTATCAATGCGGGTTCGAATCCCGTCGGAATCAAAAACATTATCAAGAATTTTGATTTTCGATGAGACCACTTGTATTATCGCGGCCTGCTTTAGACTGTGTATAAATACTTAAGTAGAAACAAAATTAGGAATATATATATTTTAAATTTTATATACATATTCATGGCGCCAATATATTTAGTCAAATGCTCACCGCTAGTATTATTTAAACAAAACATAGACACTTAGCTACCGATTCAAAAGGTCTAATCGTAAAAATTGTGGTTTAATTTCGATTTTACGACTAAATTTTGTTTAAGTGCGATCATTAGAATTAAATTTCCGAATTCAATGGCCGAATATACAATTTTACTTTATTTTGATGTCCATGGAAGTTTTTCTCGTAAAATTAAGTTTTTATTTTTAGTTTCACAATGTTTTTTTGTGGGAAAGGTTCTGAATGTGATTTTCATAATGTGATACAAAATAACTGTTACGTTAAGATGTTACAACTAAGGTATTGTCACACCCCGGACTCTCGACGAAATCTCTATGCAAAAGCGGCGTCTAACTGCCTATTTACACAGACACTACACAATGTCATTTTTGTACACGCGCAAATTGTGTGCGTAATGTAAGGTTGTCACCGCATGAATAATTATTGTACACTGTGGTCTCGGTCTCGTTGTTGCGTCTTCGCGTGTGGCGCGTCCCTAGCTCAAGTTAGCCCCTCGCCAGCCCAAATTCGGTCGCACGGTGAGGAAGCTCCGATTGGTTGTGGGTGGAGGGGGGGGGGGGGGGGGACAGTGGCCATTCTATACGTAGTATTATTATCTATTCTATGGTGATAGTATGATTAGGTATCCGGGTATACTCACGAACGAACTGAATGCACGTCGTGCGTTGTTGCAATGACGCATCGCGTAAACTAGCCTTTATTCAAGGTAATTAAAAATCTGCAATTACTGTCAAAAACTCAGTCTATTAAGGTTGTTTGATTTTTCATAGTTAGTAAAATTAAATAATCACTGGACAGCTAATAGTGGATGAATCTTAAAATATGACAAACGAACAACTTAAGAGCCATTTACATGGTGCGAGTATTTTGCCTTGAAGATGCGAGTAACTCGCCCCATGTCAATTCAGTGACAAGCAATTAACTACCTTCCTCGTATGATGTCAATGTTTAGTTTACATTGTCATATTTTGACATTTGCTTTCGATAATCGGATCATCGAGGCGAGAAAGCCGTACCATGCGGTAAATTAATCAAATGTAGATATTACTTATATACTTAAGTCTTACTTAAATACAACTTAAAATGTATGGCCAGTAGGCTTTTCTTTTTAAAACATAATTTGACTACCACTTTAATGTTTGATGATTTTCCATTTGGAACACAAAAAAAAGCTTAAAAAATTGTGTCTATAGTCGTATTTCTAAAATTGACGGTCAAAATGTCATTTTTCATATACATATTTTTAATTCGTACAATGAGCAATTCGACTATAGTAGTAGTCACTGTTAAGTCATGATTGATTATGACAATTACTTGACACCTTTTAACATTTTAACACAATTACTTAAGCCTTAAAACTATTAAGAGCATCTCCTTATAAGCACAACCCACTTCGAAATAATTGCGTCATTATAATTACCAACCTTTTTATTTACATCGTGATACAATTTAAATTGTGTTTCATCTCTGCTCGTTTTAAATCATAAACAGACACAGTGATCTTCTATATAAAGTGAGGTAGATGTGTTGTACCCCGCTCTGCGTGGCGAACAAAAGTCAAGCTAATTAGCTTGAGTCAGCTCAGTCGCACTCTGTCTTGCTCCGATGTTACACGCATTTACGCACACATAATTTATATCTTTCAGACAACGGGGTTTTATAATTATCACTGCTATCTTTTAGTTTTTTTGAGTGATATAAACAAAGCTGCGTATATTCTACCTAAGTAGTGATAACAAAATTTCTAAGCTTAGCTTAAGCTATTTATAATGAGTATAACGTCTCTATTGGTAGTATCTCATTGAACAGACATCGTTCTTTTTGGCTGTCAGTTCTGAGGTGCGCATGTTGACATCTCACGTCAAAATCTCAAAAACTCAAGTGACAGACGAGTTAATTTGAACTTCGAACGTTTAACGAGCTAGCTTTGGGTTCTTTTGTTTATTTTGAAAAGAGTACAACTTTAAAAATAATATTTATTTTTATACATAGTAGAGAGAACTTATGTTCCTTTCCGGAATTTGAAATTTTGAATTGTTGCACAAGTATATTTTTTTATAAAATGTATTTAGTTACTGGCTAAGTGTAAAATGCTAATTACGAAAAATAAATAACAATATGAATCATTAATACTGTTCGTTGGTCAGCGCAATACTTGAAAACTTCTGCATCAATTTAGATACGAGAAAAAAAAGTTACCTACCTAAAATACACAAACTAGAAACATAAAAAAATAGAAATGTGTTTTTTCTGAAAAAAAAAGTGAACTGAAATTATGACATAATAACTTTTATCGAGCGGCTAGTTTGTATTAAAAGGTACAGAACACCTTAAAATACACGAATGATCAACTAAAATCCAATTAAGTTTAACTTTTGACTTGTGTCAAGAGTAATTCGTTTATATAATAATGGATGTTAGTTATTAGTTGTATTTATTATGAAGATTTTAAAAAAATATTTCATTGTATATTTTTAAGTAAATAAGTTCGTATGAGCTAGTGGTCGACTCTGGTGACGGAGTTTTTAGATCAGCTTAATAACTTAAAAGCTGGGACTTGAATTCCCATGTAATCACACTTATATTATAAATGCGAAAGTTTGGGTGGATGGATGGATCGAAGGATGTACTTATGTATATTTGTTTTATAGTCTTTTTTAAACTTTCGCGATCACTATTCATATTGAAAAGTTTTATGGACACGGGATTTTATCGCGTAATTTACCTTATTTATCCCGACGTTTCGGCTATGTTGCAATAGCAACATAGTCTGCCCGCGACCACGGCTATTGCAACATAGCCAAAACGTCGGGATAAATAAGGTAAATTACGCGATAAAATCCCGTGTCCATAAAACTTTTCAATATATTTGTTTTTCTATAACTTGACAACCACTGAACCAATTTGCCTAAAATTTAAAATATTGATAGTTAAGACCAGCAATAGGACATAGGCTTTTTATTCCAGAAAAATACACGGTATCCGTGGGACAAAAATAGTAGTAAACGCGGACGAAGCCGCGGGCGTCCTCTAGTTGGAAATAAAATCGTGATCATATTTTTTTATTTCATTTGTTTGTTATTCAATTGACATTGTATTACATCACCACTACAGAGCCACGCAAACACTTATGTATTTAAAATACCGTGAATCACTTTACTTCACTTCACTGACGCATAAATCAAACATGGCAAGTGCAAATTTCGAACTTCAAGAGATGACCCACATTTGGGTTACAGTGGGACAGATTTCCGCGTCGGCCACCCACGTTGGCGACCTTGATGAAGGGCCAAAAAAGTTGACATTTCTTTACCTGTACCGAATTAGGAACGTGGACACTTTCTTTATTGATAAACGCGAGAAAAGCAAGCCAAAGGAGAAGGCACAAAAAAACAAAGAAAACAAATCGCGAGCTGTCACATAAGAAAATATAGTGTTTTAAAATAATAATTTGTAAATAATATAATATTTAAATATTTATAAATAATAGTAATGCACATAATGCCAAATTATTTCATAAAATTTAGTCTAGATTGCCCATTTTCTTTCTTATGATTTCATCGCAATTAAGTACCTATTTTTTTTCAATGGTTTCATCAAGGTTTTAAGATAGAAAGTGAATAAAAAGACGATATTTGAAAATATTTATTATGCTAACAGCCTTAACAATTATTACTAGCTAGCGAACGCCTGCGGCTTCGCCTTTTTCCATTTTTTGCGATAAAAACAGCATATGTGCTGTTCCAGACTATAATCTATCTCTGTGCCAAATTTCATCCATATCCGTTCAGCCGTTCTGGCGTGATTAATCGAAACTTTCAAATTTATAATATGAAGTAAGATAGTTTTTACAACTCTTTGTACTTTTACTAGAGACAATGGGCCTTACTTATGAAAGGTGTTTAGAGTTGAACACTGGTTAAACAATTTGTGGATAGTGACGAATAGAGACAGGACATTGTACCAATGTTCAACTTTAAGTACCTTTCATAAGTAAGGGGGAATAAAATATCTACTTATTATCTAGAAGCTTAATATTTGTCAAACACGCCTCCTATTTCTATTTTAAAAGCTAGAACTACAGTTGTGTAAGGCAGTAAATGCACTTTTCACATTTTATGTCAAACGAAAGTTACTGTGGTTACGTTGACAATAACGCGGTGTGTTTACGACGCAAGCACGCATTATAGAGTTTCCCTTGTATTGTGTACAACATTGTTTTATATGTTATGAAGATTTGTATATTATGTAGTTTTCCTTCTTGTACTTATTAATAGGCTAGAGTGAATAGATTTCTTATAGATCGATGTGATCCATCCTCGGCCACACCGTCGCTTAACATCAGGCGAGTTGGTGGCCAAACATAGATCTATTTTATATTAAAAAAATAAAAAAATAATAATAAACCCAATAGGCAGACGGTGGTAACATGCCGAATATGGATTTTGTTTAAAAAATAAAATATAAAATTTCTTTAAAATTCCCGACAACAGCGCTAGCAACCGCATACAATAATAGATAAGAACCATTCAAAAGATACTATAACACGAATCAAAATCGGTCAAGCCATTTATGAGAGTAATCAACACTCGCATAATCGGAATTTTAAATATCTAGTGTCAAGAATGTTCATGATCAAGTGTCAAGAATGTTTTAAAAGGGTACTTACTTGTATCAAACTTTTTATAAGTAGGTATAGTTCGCGTCATGTAAAAAGAACGCTGGCTGTTAAGCTGCGCAGTAAGCAATTTATAAAATTTAGGCAAATTACATCGCGCACAAAAGTTTATAATTATGAAATGGTTTTCCATAGAAAAAAAAAACAAGAAAAAAACATTAGGCCTAGTACTTTCATGGGCAAATGTAGCCATGCGCAAACATACCCCCTCCACTGTCTTTCAGCGTTCTTTTTAATTGACTCGACCTATACTAAAAATTATGTCTTAAGCTATAGAAATTGAAATATTTTATACGTCACTGTGATCTTGAGTTGAAATCCTTATATTGCTTGTGCTTGACCCGTCAAGATTATTTCAAAGAAAAAAAAAATACCAAAAAATATCGACATCGGAGTCTGTAGGCCTATTTAAGTTTTTATTTGACTATGAGTTTAAGAATACTGGTAATAAAGGTTAAAGAAATAATATACGATTTTTATATTGTGACAACATACAACATTTTCGTTTAAGTATAAAACATTTCAAAAATAATGTGACAAATTTGTTTCGACGCAAAAAAATGTCAATGTAAATTTTGTTAAACACGATTTATCTCCTTAAAAGCTTTATCGTACGGTATTTATAGCTGCGGCAAAAATGATGCAGTTTTTTGCGTAGAAGGACGAATCAGTATCGCATTCTTAGCACTATTTTTTTATCATTTAAAAATAATTTAAAAAAATTTAGACCAACCCTAGGATTCCTTTGGTCCATTTTCGTAACTATTTTTCACATGAAATAATTTTTTTTTTCATTGATTCGTACTGGTTATTAAAAATGAATATTTTATTCCATGCACGTTCATAACCCAGATTTCCAGAAAAGAGTTAAATATAGGTAGACACGTTCAAGTACATATTTGGCACATAGTCAAAGATCATAAAAGTTTAAAATATATTTTGAATTTTCATATAATTAATTAGATATCATTTATTAGGTATTTAAATGTTAACATTTAAGACGAATGGCGCCAAATATTGTTGGCAAAGGCACTCCTGCTTTTTTTATGTTTCTTTTGTCATTAAGACACGTTTTATTGATGAAACAAGAATTTGTATATCTCTGTATCTTTCAAAGAATTGAGATGT
The DNA here is from genome assembly GCA_958496255.1 of Camptogramma bilineatum. Lineage (NCBI taxonomy): Eukaryota > Metazoa > Arthropoda > Insecta > Lepidoptera > Geometridae > Camptogramma > Camptogramma bilineatum. The sequence goes on from OY292464.1 coordinate 1,364,973, forward strand.
TTATGAATAATTTTACCTATCTTAAGACATAACGACAGTTTTTCATTATAACCTGTTATGACGCGTGGTTGGAGAAAATGGGCATTATCTTGCACAATACACATTTCTGTCTCCGATTAAATATTCAAGAAATTTGATAAAATCTCTCAAATCAAAATATGGGGATCGAGCTTTCTCAAAACTATAAGAAATTTGATACCGTAACTAATTAAGACCACATTTTTTACCTTTATTGATCGTAGATTTATTTCACACGATTCGAACTCTTAACCTTTCATGACATCATCGCGAACATGCAAATACTTTGATTCAAACCTGATTGTTGTAAACTGTATTAGCGCAGAATAAAACATAGTTGTATAATCGAAAATTCTCTGCAAATTTTGTAAAACAATGCAAAAAAAATTAAATTTACCAATTGATAAATCTATAACATTTAAATCATAAATGAAATTTTTAAAAAGATTTTCATATGTAGGTACTTACCTACTAATAATTTATTTTTCATACCACTACGACTATATTACAATTTTACCTACTACTAATATAAATGCAAAAGTTTGGATGTCTGTTTGGTATTCAATCACGCCTGAACGGCTGAACGGATCTAGATGAAACTTGGAATATATTTTAGTTTATAATTTGAAATTGCACTTTATTATAGGCTACTTTTTATTTGGGTAGGTACCATGCAAGGGAAGCCGCGAACGAAAGCTAGTTTGTTATAAGAATGGGTATCGATCGGCCGTTCCGGGTAGTTCGTACAATTCCTAATTTGTACAATGATATCGAAAGTTAAATATTTTTCCTTATAGGAATACATAAATAATTTAGTTTTATATTTTTAACTTCTATTTTTATATCAACTCTTTAGATAAAAGTTCTTAAACTATTTCAGTTCATACAAAAATCCTATGGAGAAGCTCTGACCATTTTTCCCGAATTTTCCAATTTACCGGACTATTTCCGGGCGACAAAAACCTTCCCGAAAACTTTATTTGAAATATAGGGACATAAAGGGCCTTACTTATGAAACTGGTTAAACATCGTCCTGTTTTTATTTGTGGATAGTAACGAACAGAGACAGGACGTTGTTTAACCAGTGCTCAATTTTAAACATCTTTCATAAGTAAGGGGGTTAAAAAATACCCAATCAGTCAGCTTAGTACAAGACAGGACAGCTGTTCTTATGTGCTTATTAACAATTACCTATCACTAGCAGTGCCCTTGCAGCATTGCCCTTGTAGTGATGGTGTATGATGATGATGATGATGACGAGCCTTCCTAAAGAGTTTAACTATTACATGCAGAAATTTTTTTTCAAATCCGACTGGTAGTTCCCAAGATTAACGCATTCAAACAAACAAACAAACTCACGCTTTATAAATTAGTAAACATAGAAGATAGATTTAGATTTAATTTAAATTATTTTATAGATGAGTTTCTAAACTCAGCGCAATAAAGATCACTATTCTATAACAGGCACTCAGAGTGACAAAGGTCAAGTATTGGTCTGATTGGACGATGACCTCAATTGAAATGTGGTTTTCCAGTATATATATCAACGTGGAATTTGTTAGACCCTCTCAGATTATTAAAGCTTGTAAAATGAACTTTACTACACTGACTTTAAAGTTCAAAGCATCGTTGAATTGATAGCACGGTGAAATAGGATTATAAATACTTTTAGGAAATTTAATGTATAAAAGATTTTTGTTACCATTTGACTAATATAAAGCTACTAACCACGAATATTGGCATAATACAGTTAGTTATAATTTCAAAAAGAACGGGTTAAAAGATTGTCGCATTAATAACCCTTTAAATATTTAAAAACGCCCCATTAGAATACATTACATACTTGTTGCTTTGTCTTTGTAATTTGCCGTTATTTCGATAAAAATCTTAAACAGTTGTTATTTTATCTTGTGATTTAAGATAATGTTTATCTTATCTGTCGCGTGGTAGATTTAATCGACAAATTATCTCGAGCAGTCCCAACATCCGGCAACGAGAACACGGGTTAATGTTTTCAACTAAAATGTAAGGGAGTACAAATCAAGAATCAAAGAACTTTATTTGTTACCATAACAAGTTATTATGCACATTGTTGTTATTATAATAAATTAATTGAGGTAACAAGGAGGCTAAGCTACCTTAGATAGTCTACCGTATAGTTAATTACTTTAAATAATATAAAATTATCAAGTTTATACCTACCTACATACCTTCTAAATATCACATAAGTATATAATTTAACTAACTGATCCGACAAACAGATTCAGATTCAGATTCTTTATTGGGAACTTTGAATGTTACAAAAAACTTCGTTTTTTTTAGGCTAGAAACCCGGGCATCGCATCGTCAGAAGAACTTACCAAAGTTTCATCACAATCTGATCAATGGTTTAGGAACGCTTTGACATTCATTTGTATTTAAATAGAAGATAGTTCTAAAATAGTCGCTAAGTAATATCTAAAAAATCTGACTCACATTATGAAAATTGTCATTATGACAACCAAATAATTTCAAATTTAGAATATCAATTCTTATAAATTTGTAGTATGGCCAGCGTTAGTTGTGCTTAAAAATAAATAATATAGCCAGTTTCAGTTGTGCTTAAAAATATAAAACCTCCTTCCGAATCTTTCTTTCATCGAGATAACTATTTCAGGTTAACTTCACTCATTGTATGGAATAAAAAAAATTATTACTTTCTAATAATTTTCCACGAGGAAATTGACTGTTGAGTATTAAAAGGAAGAAACAAAAACCTGTGGTGTAACGCTAAATATATTTATCTAACTTTCAGAATTATGTCATCATCATATTCTTCCCTTGACCATGCAGATGCAGATTCCCTGTCTGTCAACAAATGTGTACCTAAGTAACATTACATAAGGATAGCCTTACCAGTCAATATCTCACTAGTAGATTCAAACAAGTCGTTGTATGTCCCAGTGTGCACAAGCGGGCGATAAACGCAGCGACTTCCGTAGTAGTAGGGAAGAAACAGATTGATCATAATTATAAATACATATGTATCCGGGTATTTATCACGTAAATTACCTTATTATTTTGTCCGACATTTCGACTAGATCGCACCAGCCGTGGTCGCGGGATGACTATTATTGATCATCTTTTTAATTTATTTGTAGCAGGTATCAATTCTATATTTCCAGACATCCATACATCCAATACATCCATACATCCATACATCCATACATCCATACATCCATACATCCATACATCCATACATCCATACATCCATACATCCAGACATCCAGACATCCAAACATCCCATCCTCCAATCCCATCCTATAGGAAGTAGATAGTAGGACGTCACTACTGCAGCTTTAACAAACTCTTTCTAACTCTCTGCCGAGTAAGTTAGGAGTAATTAACACCACGATTAAACACTATTATTTGAAGTCTAATTCCTGAATACTTAAATATTTGAGACCGACTTATCTATTTGTGACGTTCTTAATTTTCAGAATCGTAACATAAATGACACTTAAACTACGAAGCGTTTCAGTATTTGGGTGCAAGACGTGTAAATAAACGCTACACGCTCCGCTCATGAACCAACTAGACCTCTCTAGTCGAGTTAGTAGCTAATTACCTTGCAACATTAGCTTAGTAATTACATATGTTTGCATAACATGATCAATGCACAAGTTTCTACCCAAGTTGTTTTCAAGAACGGAGAAGACTTTAGTTACTATTATTTTACTTGAGAATCTTTCTTCAGAATTTTATGAAAACAAGTTCAGCCCCTCGATTCTACTAAAAAACTTCTTATCAAAGTAAAACGTCAACTACTTCGTTTTGTTTCATAATCTAACTAATGAAAAATAAGGTTGGGTTTTGGATTACTCTGTTGTGATGACGTTTTCAAACAAATTACCAATGAGGTTTTGAAAATTATTATCATTTTGGAGAACGAAACAAAACACAGCGGCAATGATACTTGAATGGTTGACGTTGTAAAATAGAGGAATTGCTCCCAGGGCGAACAAGGCGATCTGGTGCGGTGCGGGTGCGGAGTTAACAAGTTAGCTACAACCTTTAAAATTAAAATGTGAGAAATATAAAGATTATGGCCGTTTAAATTTTAGAGTATTACGAAATATCTTATTTCTTTAACCATTAATTAAAAAATACTATTTTGAGATTGCTAGAGAAAGCTAAAAACATCATCATTAGAGTAAAGATACGAACCTTATTATACTAATTAGTGTCCACGACAAGATCCCTTTATAATTAGGCAAAGAAAGTGGTTTGTATGGTAAAAATACCAGTTTTAAGCTTATACTAGAAAAATCTACTACTTATACAATTTTAATTAAGAATTTTGTCAGGATCGTCACAAGTGAAAATCTGTAGTAGGTACCTGCTTACATCTACGGGAAAAGTAACGAATATTGTCTTCAAATAAAACAGATTTCACCAGTTTCTTTCTTATCTGCCCATTTCATTCTATTGACACCCATCTTTGAACTTTGGGCAACCATGCCATACTAATTCAATCCCATTTGTATTTACGATGCACAATTTTATTTTATATCTGTAAGAAAATTGATTTTAAAATATAATGGAACCAGCCTTTTTGTTCAGTTGATAGCAATGTGAAGTAAACCTAACTAAACGGGCGGACTGCCCGCGACCACGGCTGTTGTAACATAGCTGAAACGTTAGGATAAATAAAGTAAATTACGCTATAAAATCCCGTGTCCATATAATTTTCAATATGAAAAGTGATCGCGAAAGTTTAAAAAAGACTATAAGCCTACTCCATCTCAACAATGTCCCAGGCACTACAGTGTCCTGTCAAGTGTAGGCAAAGTGTCATGTTATGACACTGAATAAATCATCTAGTAAAAATGTAAAGGCCTAAGTTTGTTGTTGTTATAATTCCCGGTATGTAATAAACAAATATGGTGGAACTATAAACCTGTTTTGAAATAAGCGAGAATATTTTAAGTGGAATTTCATTCATATTTCGACATTGTAATGTTGGCACTAGTCATAAACAGTATTAGTATACAGTGCATATCAATAATAATGTTTTTAATCCGTGGTTAAAACATAAAGAACTGTGTGTATCTACAGACATTGAGCGTAATAGACACGGAGCGTGGCAGACAAAATAATATTCTCCTAAACAGTTTGTATGAACGTATTCATATCTAACGTAACGTAGCCGCACAGACACGGGCCGCACAGACACGGACAGACACAGTATTCGCGCAAAGAATTTTGTGTGCGTGGTGCGTGTCTGTCCGTGTCTGTGCGGCTACGTTACGCTAGCTGTCGGTCAATGTAAATAGAGAATCGTAACGGGACCGTGCAGTGCTTCTCTCTCAGTCTTCTGTTTGAGAGCGGCCGCGACCGACGATGTCTGTCGTTGTCTGTCGATGTCTGGCACGCTACGTCTCTGTTACGCTTGATGCCTGTAGACATAAATAAACAGTCTTTACCGAAGGACGCAGATGCCTACCGTATAGGCTTTTAGTCTAGTTTAGGTATCTGAGGCCTTATATTGTTAAATTGTTCCTTACATTAAGTATATTATTATTATTATTATTTTTAGCCGCTCGTGTCCCACTGCTGGGCAAAGGCCTCCCCCCATTCCTTCCAGACGTCGCGATCCTGTGCCAATATCTCCCAGTCGGTAGCAAATTTGTCGAGATCGTCCCGCCACCTCCGTCTCGGTCTGCCGCGTCGCCTTCTCGCCGGTTCGGGGCGCCACTTGGTGGCTACCCTCGCCCACAACTCACTTGGTATACGACAGACATGTCCAGTAGGGTGGGTCACTCTTGTATGGAGAAAAAAAAATATTTTTTTTTCAGTTTCTAATAGTGATAAAAATGTGCCATATTACGTCAATAATCCACCTGCAAAATATGACACGGATTGAAAATCATCTTCTGCCTCCGAATCGAAGTTAAACTTTTAAAAAATTACAAAAAAAGGTCTTTCGAAAATACTGCTGAAAACTATGAAAATATACTTGTGTATGGTTTATTTTGGAACAAACCACGACACAAGAAGTCATATTTGTATACTTAATTATAAATTACTCAGTTACTTATCTAAAAAATGCAGGTTAGGTCTTCAAAGAATAGCAAAATCCTTCTTTACAGTAAAATGTGCGCATATGTTTGCGTGACTTTAGCTGAACCGATTATAGGTCCTTTTCTCTCAAATTTTGTGTTAAAAGTGTTGGATGCTTCCACCAAAGTCGTAATAGCTCTTTCCACACCTTACAATGACATGGCATGCGAAGCAGAGGCAGTTCGCCTTCGCCCACTTGTACAACAAAAGTTTGTAAGTTTTCGTCATTTTGCACCTTTGAATCGATGGTTCGGTAGCATTTAGTCACTAATAAATCAGATCAACATAAGAATATGCATTTAAAATTGTTCAGGAACTTGAGAAATCTTATTTTTGTGCGAGAAATGAAACATTCTTTCAGAATTCGACGAGCGGTAAACTTTCTAATGTTTTTTTTTGTTGATTAGACAACATTGCTAGCAAAAAGTTATCAGGATGAGCAAAATACAGGCTAAATATGACAAAATATTTTATTCCTTTGAATTCTATTGATTATTATCTTGATGTGGCAATTATCTTTTGCATGTATTGCGGTCTTTCATTGCAGGTAGCGTGGATCTTAATAGTGAACCAAAACTTTTAAATCTTTCGTTGCTAGAATCACCAGATTTATTAAAGTAGCTTCTGTGGATGAATAAATAAAAAAAAATGCAACTTGTTTGTGTGAACCAACGAGCATGAGGCATTTTACCTGGTGAAAATCACGAAAAACTCCATTGAAATACAGGCAAGAAGTATTTCTATTGTATTTTGGTGGTAGCATCATGGATGTTCCTTTTATCATTTTTTGAATTGATATTTCATCAATTGTGTTAATTGGTAGGTACATTGAGATCGTCAGGCCTCTTGCCCTCGTTCAAATCTATGCTTTTTCAGCTAGAAATGTCGAAAAGAGCTTTCCTGCTATTCTTGAAATCTGTAATGTTTTGGTGAAGTTTTAGGCAAGGACTTTAGTAGGTTTTTAGACTTCAAATGATGTACTTTAAGCATTTGTAACACCCTTTTATCTGAATTTATAATAATAAGTCCTTTTGTCTATTATTTTTAATTCAATTAATAAAAATTATGCAATATCTCAATGCAAGTTGGTTCTTTTTGTAAGTCATTTTCGAATTCCCATTGGCACCTCAATTCTTCATAATGTTTATGAATACCGTTGTTACTTGGTAGTAAATTATCTTTATTATCGCTATTATCATCAATTAAAGAATGCTTAAAACACTTTTTAGACATTTCCATTGTTAAAAAGTAATCTTCGAACTTCAAACGTACCACGTCACTTTTGCGACAAAAGCTCGAGATTGCAAACTCTCAAAATCTCACTTTTCCTAAGAAAATGGTAAATAATGTTAATTAATAAGTAAATATATAATACTATCTTATGTTTCAAGGCAAAACTGTAACCAAAAACTACCTGCATAGTACTTTTATCAGTTTATGAATTCAACACCAATTTCAAGATTTTTTGAATTTTCAAATTAAATTCGGAGGCAGTTAACATTATTATAAAGCAACCATATTTTGCACGTCTCATTTCAACCATATTTAGCCACTTTTTATCACTATTAGAAGTTGAAAACCGAAAAAAAAAAAAATTTGACCCACGCTAATGTCCAGCCCAATTCCACTTCAGCTTGGCGGCCTTCGTGGCTACGTCTGCGATTTTTGTTTGGGAGCGCAGTTCGGTGTTACGGATTCTGTCCATTAACTTGACACCTAAGATGCTGCGCTCCATCGCACGTTGGCAAACCTTGAGTTTGGACTTTTGATGTTGTGTCAATGACCAGGTTTGCGCACCATATGTGAGGACAGGGAGAATGCATGTGTCCATTAATTTTCGCTTAAGCGACAATGGAAAGTCTGGACTTTTCATCAGATCTCCCTTGGCCCAATAGCTCCTCCAGGCATTCTCAGTTCGCCGAGCGATTTCTTTGTCTTGCCTGGAGTCGAAGGAGACTATTTGTCCAAGGTAGATATAGTCCTTGACATATTGCAATTCTTCCCCGTCTACTCTAACTCTGGTTTTAACGCTGTTAGTCATTTTTATCTGGGTAGGTACATTAAGTATAACTAGTGATTAATTAGTTTCAATTTTTATGTGAGAATTGTAATGATTTTATTATGTGTGCAAATAAAGTGTTAGTATTAAAACAAAAAAAAATACAAAAAGTAATGGTGAAGCCTAACTTAACCTAACCATTCTTTGATATAATTGAAGTTAAGCAACGTTCTGCATGGTCATAAAATGGGTGACCGCTATTGGTATTAACAATAGACCGCTTTTGTTGGAGAGGTTTTTAAATTCACAAGTCTCAATTAAATAATCAGGTTTTATAGATTTGCAAAATGTGGGCATTGCCAAACATGTATTTGGACTTGTCTTTGACTAATACCTTAGATATCTAGAGTTTAGATTGAATTTTAAGATAAAAATACTTAACATAGTTTTAAATTGCAACTAGAGCAGCAGTCAAGAGTTTTTCAACGTCATCTTAAGTTTATTTTCAAAATATGTACAAAAAATTGCCATGGGAAAATTTTCGAACCTCAAGACTTTGTTTACACCAAAGTTAAGCACACTTTAACTTAAGTTCATACTTAACACGCAAATAAATGATCATTTAGAGGCCATGACTGTCGATTTTATTCCAAACTCATTTTAAGGCAATTGGTTATCGATTTGTTAAGATTATCGGATTTAACTGACAGGGCTGTACTAGTTTTGAATAGATTTTGATTTAGAGCTCAATTTTTTAATCTATTAAAATATTTTGGAATTAGAGGTTGCCGGCTCCACACCTAATGACCACTAGCTTCCGCCCGCGGCTTCGCTCGCGTGGTAGGTACCTAGGTATTTGTATTTACCCAGATAAAAAGTAGGATTATCTGTATTTCCAGGTCACAAACTATGTAAATTCAAAGTTTTATGAAAATCCGTTGAGTAGTTTTTGCGTGAAAGAGTAACAAACATCCATACATCTTTACATCCAGACATCCACACATCCTCACAAACTTTCGCATTTATAATATTAGTAGGATGTCTTTGTATGAGGCCGAAGTTAAAATGACTTATTCGTCAACTCGTCCCACTTGAAACTGGTCCCATAGGACGAGTTGGCGAAATTCAAAATAAATAATATTTTCATTCGTCTTAGAAAATGTAAATGAAAGACTATTTACCTATTATAAAATATGTTTATTCGAAAGTCTCCCTAATCTAATAATTAAACAATAATCAACAAAGGTTAAATTTTGCTTAATTTCAATCAAAAATCACAAACCGCGCCCTGGGGTTATCCCCATGTCGTGATCATAATATTTTTTTTTTCTGTTGTTTTGAGTTTTGATACCACGCTAAAAAAGTAATTTATATTAGTGCTTACCTAAAGCAATTGAATCGAAACACGTGTGCAACGTTACCAAACATGTTAATCAACCAGATTACATGTTTGGTAACGTTGCACAAAATCAGAGTCAAAAATAATTTAGATTCTGATGGGTGCCAAATCTGTGAGCGTCATCCAATGCTGTCTCCACAGAATTGAGAATTTCTCTGTTCTGTGGCTGTCTCCATCATTGACTGTGAGATGATTTTCAGCCAGCTATTTTTAAGCATGACGATCTGCGAAAGGCTGCCGGTACAAGTTGGATGCGTCAAGCTGAAGACAGGGCGCGATGGCGCGCATTAGGGGAGGCCTATGTCCAGCAGTGGACTGCTATAGGCTGATGATGATGATGATGATGATTTTTAAGCATGCCACCGTTGAATCAATTACCTTGCTTTGCACTAATTGAACATGCTCGTAAATGCTAGTAGCAAACGGAGTTTCGTATTGATAAAATTGGTTTTTTAAGCCACCTGAAAACCTCCGTCATGGCTTAGTGACTGCCAGAACCGACAATTTACTTGACTTCCGAAGCAGCAGCTTCTATGAAATAAAAATCCTAAGAAGGCTTATGATGAAAGGATTAAGGTGCAAAAACATCTTTCATCATCACCTTTGTTGCCAAAACATTGACGTGACGATCTGATAGTTCCCTAACAGCAATATAATAGCGTTTAGTTTCAAACTAACTTGGGCCATTAGACACCATTCAAGGCATTAGTAGTCAAAGTTGACCGTTCTTAAAACAAAAGGCACATAATGATTCTTCTAAAATAGAGCGCAACGCCATCGTGCAATTTTTACTGCCTAACCTATTGTAAATAATCGGCTTAACGCTACCTATGGGCTCGTCATAATTTTTGCATTATGATTTATGATTATGATTTACAACAACCCATAATATAATGCTGTTTGTTCAAAAAAATAGTTTAGGTTTAGAACTTTTTAGTAGGTACTTAGGTAAGTAGGTATATATATTCGTTAAAAATCCAATAAAAATAATCATTTATGATAATAAAACATAATACCGTACCGAGTTTAGTTTTCAATTTACGCATAACACTTTTTTCCGTGAGTGTACTTTATGTTGATTAGGGCCCTAATCAGAAGCGATTAAATGATCGGGCGAGTTGACGAATGAAAATATTATTTATTTTGAACTTCGCCAACTCGTCCCATGGGAATAGTTTCAAGTGGGACGAGTTGACGAATAAGTCAATGGTTTAAGTGCTGGGTAAGCTTACTCCATCTCAACAATGCCTGGCAGTACAGTGTCCCGTTAAGTGTAGGCAAAAGTTGTTTCATGACAATAAATCACCTAGATCCTCAGAGTAAAGGCCTCAGAAAAGCGTGTATCCTCATTACATTAATTGAAAAATTAATGTAATTTAAAAATTAATGTAATTTAAAAATTAATGTAATTTAAAAATTGTTAATGAAAAAAATACTCCATTAATTATAACGATTGGTTATAAGTATTTGAATCTTCCGTGACCTAAAAATGTGATACACTTTAAATAATCTTAATTAAGTCTTAAATAACCGCAATGAATAAATTATTTTAAATATTTTAAATTCGATTTATAACCGACTTTTAATTAAAGACGCTCTTACACTATAAATTTTTACCACAAAAATCAAATTCTTAGGCAAACTGTCCACTAAAGCTCCACTTTCTACGCATCCAAAATCTGATTTACTTACAAAAGTATTTTTAAGAATTGGTCAACATCAAACTGTTCAATTAAATAATATAATTGCGAGGGTGCAAAATTGTATAATACACTAGGTACATCAATTATTAAAAATGTAAGCTTTTTCTATACATTCAAATCAAAGTTTCTCTGCTAGCTAAATATTATTATAGAAACCTACTCGTAACTTTTGGTTTGAATGCACAATACCTACCAATCTAACTTTGTTACGATTTTCACACCTACTTAATATAGTTCTCATGTAAGTGACGTCAAGTAAGTAAGTAAGAATAGTACCTACAGATGGTAAAAACTGATTCTAAGGTCCATAGAAATTAATACCTTAAACCTAAAAATACATATTAATAAAACTTAATCTAGGTCACACCATGTCGCCTAATATACATAATTATATTTAAGTAAACTCATAGCGAGTCAAAGTACAAAGCGATTTAGTAGACGATGGCCTTAATTTCAAATGTCACCGGACGTAAAAGACCTACTTAATAATTAAGAACCGTGATTAAGAGATTATTCAAATATCGAAAAACGTAAATAAACAAGGTTGATGAACTTAATCCGTTTTATTAATTTTGAAAGTGTTGGATTTATGAACATTTATCACTTTTACATAAAAAAGTGTAACTAATTATCACATTTTTTATTCAAAGTGTTACGGATTGTCATGGTTATAATAAACCACTCAATCGCTTATGGCGTAGCTTGCTTAGATGTTCTTGATAGATAGTTGATGTTAAGTAACGTTCGGACTGATCACAATTTGGATGGGTGACCGCAAGTGGCATTAACAGCATATCCGTGCTTCGGAGGGCTTAGTCCCGGCTTTTAAGTCGTTAAGCCATGACGGAGGTCTTCAGATGGCCAAAAAAACTCCTTCACCAGAGTTAGTCACTAGCTCATACAAACATACATACATTAAAACATTCGGTACATTCTTGCCACATTAGACTTAGATTACTTGATAGTGAAAGTAAAATCTTATGTGGTGACATTATTACACTTGGTATTTGCTCGATGTTTTTTCTAGAAATTGTAAATAAACAGGCATGTTACGTGTAATTTTATTTATTACATACATACAATTATTTATAAATCCTACTTATATTATAAAGGCGAAAATCCGTGTGCGTGAATGTTCGTTACCACGTATCCCCATAACTACTAAACCAATTTTGATTAAATTTGGAATGTTTAGTTGGAAGGTTTAGGTTCTGGAATACATTGGCTAATTTTATCCCGGAAATAAATATGGTTCTCGTGGGATAAAAATAGTAGTTCACTAGTATATACCTACATACAAATATCGTAAAAACACATAAGTCTTTCTCACGCGTTCCTAGTTAAACTAAAATTTCACAAAGCACCCAGCTCTCGTAAGCTTCCATCAAAAATCGTCATCATTAGTCATTCGGGGAATTAATGCGTCAATTGAACAAAAACAGACGACGCAAACAAATTGAATATTCCCACATGTGAAGGTGAAAATCCAAGGATAAATACAGGATCATGGTTTATAATAAATGATCCACCAACAGATTACACTAATTTGAACCATAACTCTTAAGATATAAAAGATAAAACCGAGAAAAAGGAATCGCAGTCGATAATAAATGACGAGATTATCGAACACGGCAATTTGGATCGTAATACTAACAATATAAAAGATGATATAGCAGAAACGGAAGCAGATATCGTTAGTGAAGATGGTATTAGAGTTTACAATCAAAATGTAGTTTTGTGTGATCGCGTCAAAGAAAAGATGCCAAAGATTAATGATGTAACTACTGAACTATTATCACTCCGTGAAGGAAGTGGGACAATTGCGACTATAATACCGAAGAGTGACAAAAACCAACAGGCATTGAAGAAATTTAAACAAAGACTAATCTTTAAATCTTTGAAAATAAGGTCGGGAATGGAACACCGTTTTAGTTAAGGATGTGTTTGGCCAAATGTTATAGTAAAAAGTTGACTAATGATTCTGGTTTGAGATCAAATATTCATGTAGTTTTTTCAGGGTTACTTGTTTTGTTACACTTAACGCTTTTTACTTGAAGCATCTGTTTGATAACATTACCGAAAGCCCTTTTGTCCACGCTCGATTAAGTTTCTTTTGATTGTTTGTTTTGCATAGCTTTGTATAAGATCTTTTTGGTTTCTTCTATGTGGTCTAACCGTTTGAATTCAAGATCAGTATCAGTGCTAGCTAAGTTTTGAGTTTTTAAATGTTAACTACTATAAAGCAAAAAATATTATCTTATATGAAGGCAGAACAAAATATGATATCTACTGATTTTTTGATAAATTAGTAACATTTTTAAGGGAGTTCATAGCTTTAAAAACTTCTAATTTCAAAGTGCCTTTGGTATAATATCGATATTTTTAGTAGCACGCACATTCCTGAACCAAATTGGTGAATTATTGGAAAAAGGTCCAGAGTAGGTACCTACTTTAAACCGACGAGATTGCATGAAGAATGTGATGAGAGTGAATGAAGTGAAAGAAGTGTGTCAGGTTAGGACCGTAGCAAGTGGAGATCTGTGGTCTCTACCTACCCCTACAGGCGTGTATGTATATGTATATATGATTAGCTGTTTCATTGATCAAAGATGAGGGTTAGCAAGCATACCACCAAACGTATAATTAACTTGTATTCTACTAGTACTAGCACAATTTACAATACTATAAGTAAGACTAAAAGTTAAAGATTCGTCTTCACCTGTTTAAATATAGCACAGCCTGTTAGCTTGGTTTCGTAATAGTGCATCGATAAATAAGCGAATGAACTTATACAAGTGGCGATGGCATTAGTCGTATCTGGGACGACCAGGCCATCTCTATTTCCTACACCGGTATAGTCCAGGAGCTTCGTATTCGCAATGTTACTTCTTTTCGAATAGACTTCAAAAAGAAGAGTCGAATTCGACAGTACGCATTTTTTTTCTGTTTGTTACTTGATTATTGTGATGGTTGTTTGACTGATGTATAGAGTACTAACTTCCACCCTCGGCTTTGCTCGCGTGGTACCTACCTGGATAAAAAATAGCATTCAAACATACGGTATAATCCAGGTCAAAAGCTGTGTGAATTACAAGTTTCAAGAAAATCCGTTGAGTAGTTAAATGGTCATTGAGTGTCAATTTCTTGACAGTTTTGGACGTAAAAAAAAATCAATGCTTACTTTAAAATAAATAGTACCTTTTATTAAAGTTGGTAAAATATAATTAAAATACAGGAATAATTTACTTAATTGTTTCTTTTTTATTCCCAATTTAACGTACTCATAAAGTCAATCACTTACAATGTTAACTTTACTCAAATAACGTCTTACATACTAGCTCCTAGACTATCTTTACTACTTTTCTGTAATGTCATCTAGCCAAATTTGGACAAAACCAATTGGGCAGATCGATTTCAAAGCACACTATACATTCAAACAAATTGTTATGCGCAATAATTGTTTTAAATGATATTTACGAAACTGCATGACTGTACATTTTTAAACTTGATGGGAATTTTTTAACTAAAAATCAATGATCTTTGAAAATAACTAAGTTAATTTATGTGAATAGTTCTAGACCGAGAGAGCGAGGGCAAATCACAGCATCAATAACAATTTCTCATACAAAACCAATTGCTCGGATCCGATTTGGATCAGTCACGAGAAAGATACATTCTCCAATTTTAAAACTTAAGTCTATTGAAATACGGACCATGCATACTCTCCCGATTGTTTGACGTATAACTCAATCGATACCATAAAGGGTTCTGAATTGATTTGGTTTAAAATGTTTATTTATGATCAAGTTTCTAAACTTATCTAAATTATAAACGATATTTCGTTATTTCGGATCGAATTGCGATGCGCAAGTGAAATACAAATGTTCTACTTTACTTATTTATACATTTTAAATGTTTCTTGGTTTCTTGAAATCGTTGGTAATTTCCTTTGCGGGCTTTTATAGTGATTTTATCTGAAATAGTTTCATAAGACGATAATATATAAACTTGTTATTAACTTACACAGTTTTTTGCTATTGTTGGTGCTCATAGGTAAATAGATATTGTTATATTTAATTTACATTTAAGTCAGGTATTCTTTTGTACATTTTGTAATGATACCTTATACATACTTCTATAGGCCGAGGGGTATAGTACCTCGACTTTCGATGCGAAGGTCGTGGGTTCGAATCTTGGCCGTGCATCAGTGGATTTTTAGTTTCGAAACATTTATAATATGCACATTAATACGAGCTCTAACCGGTGAAGGAAAACATTGTGAGGATACCCGCTACTTAGTCAGCCCCACACGGATTGACCATGTTTTTCATGTGGATATGGCCAGTTAAGCTGAGAGGTTGGTGT
The DNA here is from genome assembly GCA_958496255.1 of Camptogramma bilineatum. NCBI lineage: Eukaryota > Metazoa > Arthropoda > Insecta > Lepidoptera > Geometridae > Camptogramma > Camptogramma bilineatum. Next base: position 1,380,559 of record OY292464.1, read on the forward strand.
AGGTGCTGGGCAAGCGTACTCTATCTCAACAATGTCCCAGGCACTATAGTATCCTGTTAAGTGTAAGCAAAGATTGCCTCCTGACACTGTATAAATCATCTAGTAAAAGATGTAAAGGCCTAAGTTTATAATAATGTCCTATGCCTATTCTAAAATGTTTATGTTATTGCACCAGAGATCGTTTCCTACTAAACTTTGTCACATTGTTGTTCTGTAAGTATCTCAAGCATCCAACAAACCTACCCTTCACAAAACCCTATTGTCCCGTCAATAGGGAGCACTTACCCGTACTTATGAAATTAATCACCCGTCACAATGTCAATGTGTATGTTGGTAAACTTTTATACAATAGCATTGTGACAATTGTTGGTAAAAAATGTTATACATAACGTTCGAAGAATATAAAATTGGATGATAAAAAAATGGGGATTGTGCTTTGTATTTGGAAGGATTGATGATTATGTCTTTATGCTCCTGATTATTGCGGTCTAAGATAAGATTAAAGTTTTGTTTAATTGAACGAAAAAATGGTACAAATGCTGTTGTATTCTGATCTCGCAGCTTACTGTGTTATAAATGCAGATATTTGTTCTTTATCTGAATATTACAGTACTTATTTTGAAAATATTAAAATAAAAACTTTCAATTAATGAACAGGTTTTCAAAGAACAACCATCTAAGTAACGCTGTAAGAATTTTTTTACCAATGAAATAAATAATATTTTTGTATAAGTCGGTAAAGCATTAATGAAAAAAATACGGGAAGAATATAATCGTTTTCCATTTTCACTCAGCGTAAAGCAATAAACGATTTAAAAATAAGTAGATTTTCGACACAAAATAATAGATCAATAATAGAGACGACATTAATAATCGAAAGCAAATGAGAAAAAATGACAATGTTAACTAAACATTGATAAGATACAGGAAAGATCTATAATCACTTGTCACTGAATTGTCATGGAGCGAGTTTCTCGCATCTCGAAACTTGCACCATGTAAATGGCGCTCTCAGAAAGGATAGCGCCATTTACATGGAGCGAGTTTCTCGCATCTCGAAACTTGCACCATGTAAATGGCGCTATCCTTTCTGAGAGCGCCATTTACATGGTGCAAGTTTCGAGATGCGAGAAACTCGCTCCATGACAATTCAGTGACAAGTGATTATAGATCTTTCCTGTATCTTATCAATGTTTAGTTAACATTGTCATTTTTTCTCATTTGCTTTCGATACTTGCATCTTCAAATCAAAGCAAGAAACTAGCATCATTTACGTGGCGCATTATAATGCCATAGACTAGCATTATGTTACTTTTTCTCGCAAATTCTAAAATGACCGAAGCTAATTTTAACAGTTCAAGCCGTGATCTTACGTCAAACGGATGTCAATCGCATTTCATCTATGATGTGACTGAGCAAAAATGACAAGTTTTATACAATACATTTGGATTAGTCATAGTTATGGGTTCAAGTAGGTATATCAATGGAATAAAACTTTTTAAGAATTTTTATCTTTAAACATTTAATGTAACGATGCTGAATCTGTTTGATAATTTTGATAGATATCTTAAAAAAGCTCTGTTGATCTGGTATGTTCTGGTGATATTTGAAATGTGCGACCGAATTTTGAACAAAGTTCGAATTTTAGCCATTAGCAACTTGAACTAACCGTTCCAAAAAACACATGCGCATTATCAAATACAGCTGGGTGCTAGCAGCACCCAGCATGATGATAAAAGGTAGCCTATAACCTTCCTCAAGAGTATAACTACCAAATAAAGAAATATTTTTTCAAATCCGTTTGGTAGTTCCTGAGCTTAGCGCGTTCAAACAAACAACCTCTCCCGCTTTATATATTGGTATCGATAGAGGAAAACGCTATGAGGATATTAGCTAGTTAGTATTCTAACAGGTGACGATGTGCTTGCACTATATTACGTGAAATGTTTACTAGATGCCAGAGTGTCATCATGAGCCATGTATGCTATATATCCTAGGTACCTACAAGTATCTACAAAGACTTTGAAGTATTTGGAGTGAGAGTGGTTTCCTCTTCAGAGAATGGCTTCTTAGCTGGGAAGAGCAGTAGCCCTATCTATCTATACTAATATAATAAAGCGGAAGAGTTTGTTTGTTTGAACGCACTAATCTCAGGAGCTACCAGTCGGATTTGAAATATTTTTTCTGCATTTAATAGCTTCAGGAAGGTTATAGGTTTTCATGATCATAATGACTAACATTACAACGGGGACAACGCCGCGAGGGCGCTGCTAGGTTTTTATAAAAAAAAACATGAGTTTTGAATTGAACACTATTTCAAGTATGTATTTACAACGATCTATCCATCGCCCCGTCCGTTTGATTTTTAATGAAACACGATAAGCAAAGCTTTAGTCATTTAGTGGTATCTTCTATAAAGTGTCATATCAAAATTGATATGAAAAAGTCGTCAAAGATGGTTTTAGTGTGGCTTTTCACGTGTTTTAAAAATGTATATTGATCGTAAAACAAAACTATAAAGTTATATTAGCTCTCTTGTATTTAGATCAGAATCATTGTTCGTGAGTTCTGATGTTCAGTTAAAAAGCAATATTTGATAGTAAAACGAGAAACTTAAGTAATATAACATTCAAAACCACTCAAGAGGCCATATTATTGAACACAAATTTCTTTTTTCACTTTCAAATAAAGCCGTGTTTGCCGCGTGGGTTAGTGCCCCGACTTTTGATCCGAAGATCGCAGGTTCAAACCCGGCCGTGCATTAATGAATTTCTCGTTTCGAAAAAAACACAAGCTCTAAACGGTGAAGGAAAACATCGCGAGGAAACCAGTTAGTTTTCATAGCGTCGATGGGCTTGCTACACTTCTGCAAAATGTGAGAAGGTACCAAATGTATTTGGACATACCTCTGGCTACCCCCATTAGATATCTTCAAAGGATATATAAATGTCTAAAGATCTGAAAGAATATGTCTACCGCACCTTGGGAATATAGTCGTTATCATAATTACATTTTTATTTAATTGGTATATTTTAAACTTTGTTATATTTAAACCTGATATGCTTTAACCCCTTTTCAGTACCCAAATTAATCAAAAAAACATTCCCATAAACAAAATAAATGACATTAACATACCTTGTCATAAATCTTTCTTTTTGTCTCTACAAAATTTATGACAACATTCTACTTGCAAATATGACTTAATTTTTTTTCTGGTTTGCATCGGTATGTTTCCTATTGTTCACTTAAGTGGCGTAATATTCAAATAATAGACCTAATTCTGTGCAAAAAGTTTATAAAACTGCAACAGTCAATTGAACCGGTTTTGGGTCAGAGAGGGTCATCTTTTAATCTTTTGTCACCAGTTCATGAATATTTTAATTCTAGTTTTTGTGTTGTTTCAAAATGAGAACTTATTTCATAAAGAATTTAAATTCTAGTAGTGCTCTTACTTTCTGGACCGGCCCCCTGATTACTTAAGTAAGACCTTGCAATAGCAAAGCAACAGCAATCACTGTTTGACCGGTCTAAAAATATCTCTAAAAATCGGATTACGGAAGCCATCGTCTATTGCTCGCCTGCCACAAAATGTACTGTGGTCATTGTGTATTTTGCGACCGTAATATGATTTTTAGTCAAATTTTTTTCACCTGTCGCGTAGTAGGTAATTGCTGTCGCATTGATATTGCAAAGTGTAATCAGGGCGCTGCTGGTTTCAATTTTTTTCAACGTTAGTTTTTTTTTTCAACAGTTTAGTTTTCGATTTTCAACAGTAGGTACGTCTGAAAATTTGAATCAATGTCCAACATCCGCGTGAGCATGAGCATACAATACACATTAACACACTCTATTTACAACCGCCCTGAGTAAAATGTGATTGCTCTCTTCTCATTAAAATACATCTAATTGATAATTCGAGCGGTAGTTCAGATTTGAGATTCATCGGTTTCGAATATCGAAAAACGTTTTAGGGTAAGGTTACAAAGAGGAACAAGTGTTATTTAAATATGTACTTACCTATGTCTCGAGTTACATGGAAAACACATTATTTTTAAAGCAAAGTTGACCACTAATTTTAAACCAAAAGAAAGAACTTCTAGTAAAAAAAAGTGTCTAAACTTTTTTCCATGGACCACAAACAGCACGACCAATGTAAGTTAAAAAAAACCAATAATTATCCTAATCTTGTCAGAATCTATATTATCATTTATAAAAAAATCTCTTCAATTTGGCTTCGGACGGTTTGTGCAAGTGTCAAGTAATTTTATAATTCAAGTTATTAAAATACACAAGATTTATACAAATACATTTTGCAATACCTAGGTACCTGAATAAATAGTATCCCCCCTCCCCCCCCTTGTGCCTCAGTAAAAATGTGGGGCATTACATTACTGAAACACCGCACGGACTTTTTAAGAGAACTCGAAATGCAATGTAGCGATGTTACGAGTTGATTTTATTCCAACTCGGATAACTCGAGTTGACTCGGCCGCTAACTCGAATCGCAACGCGAGTTGACTCGACTCGCATCAACCGGATGGGATCCGCTTCGCGGCAGCAGCCAAACGGATCGGCGCGGCGAGTCGAGTCGAATGCACCGTATTCGTATTCTTATTCTTGAGTCGAGTTTCGGTTTCGAGTTGGCGAATCGCTGACTCGCGACCTCGCGTGCACTCGCATTCGCATAACTCGCATTCGTTATCCGCATTTTAGTAGATAGATAGGTAAGCGAGTTGATTCGAGTTGCGAATGAACTTGATTCGAATCAACTCACTTAGATTCTGATTCGAGTTATTCGAATCAGCCAACTCGACTCGCCCATCGCTAATGCAATGCTATTCAATTTTGTTTCATTTGCCCACACTTATGCACGTTCACGAACAACAGTTAATAATCCACCATTATTAAACGTTCGAAGAAACAGAAGTTTTGGTAACTAGTACCAAAAGAAAACATGGCTTCTCAAATTCCCGTCAAAAAGCCCTAGTATATCATATTCTAAACTTTACTATAAACTTGTTCAGCCGTTTAACCGTGATTGAGAATCAAACGTACAAACATTTGAAACCGACTGTATGTTTATAACTTTATTGCTTACGTTTTTACTCACAGTTTAAAGTTACCAATAGTTTATCGGTTACCCATAAAGATCATGTTGGTTTCTCATCAATTTTATTGATTTTTATAATTACTATAATTATCACTCAAAAACTAATCAACACTGCAGTAATTATAATTCATAAATATAACGGAATTGGACGTTATGGATTTGAAAGTTCGTAAAAAATTGATTTTTAATATTTTGATTATTGAAATTGGTATTTAAAGGTCTTATTATGATAATAATGTGGTCTAGACGAGTGTTTCGGTATGTGATAAAAATTAATTGTCAATCATTAGTCTTTTATTAATGACACTGTCGACATACAAGTGTCAAGTTTGATTAACATAATGTGGTCCATTCGGAATCAGTGCATGATGTTCATTTGAAAATTTATGATGTACTAGCTGCTGCCCGCTACTTTGCTCGCATGGTACCCGGATAAAAAGTAGGTACTCTCCAGCCCTCCAACTATCTCCAAACAAAAAAACACGTCAATCCGTCGCTCTGTTTTGACGTGAAAGCAGGACTAAAGCGTCGGATACACTAGGGGACATTTTGTCCCACAACATGACGCGCAACACATAATTTACGTGACGCTGCAACGTTGCATATTGTCCCGCAACATGCCCCGCAACATTGTACGTGACGCGGGGCATGTTGCTTGCTCCAAAATGTTCGGCTAAAATGTTCCATGACAATTGTCGCGGGACACTTTACGTAGTTGTTGAGGGACATGTTCCGCAACATGTCCCCCAGTGTATCCCAGGCTTAATAAACTAACAAATAAATACACTTTCACATTTATAATATGGGTACGGATTTAAGTTTTTCACTATGAAAATTTCTATGCAATTTCATTTGATATTTCTGTAATTTATGTCTGGTATTATCATTTACTAGTATTTATGTAAAAATAATTTTCATTTTTAGAGATTTGAAAACGCGACAATAATATAATCATTAATAAATTAATTTGAAAATATTCAACAAACACGTGATACACAGTATTCGGCAGTTGCTATGGCACAAGTTGAAAAGGCCAACAAGGCTTAGATAATAAATCGGGTGCTGGGCAAAGCTTACTCGATTTTAACAATGTTTCAGACACTTGTGTCATGTTAAATGTAGGCATAATTTCGCATCGCAATTTTGTGTGTCGACATATGTGCCAGGTTGTTGCCGCAAGCTGTATACGGATATACAAATTCATACGTGATCATAAGAATTCACGTAGGTATTGCATTCTTAAGTTTATGATAACGGCCGTTTAACGACTTCACTCGTGTTAACGAGCGTTAATGGGCTGCAGGAACTCTTTCAAAATCAAAAATCAAAATCAAATATCATTTATTCAGTAGGACCGTTATGACCACTTTGAATCGTCTTAAGAGCTAGGTGATTCTACTCCTGTTCTTTCGCGACCAACACCGTGAAGAATCAGGGCAACAAACACGGTATGGGGCCTAGCTTTCTTTTCGGTGATCCATCCGCTTAAAATCTAAATAGTCAAGTTCCAGTGTGGAGCCAGTCAAACAATGTGAGTCTCGTCAAAGTCGTCAAAAGAAAAAAAAGTAGGATTAATACATCAACAAAAATTCGCCCGGCATCACACGCTACACTTGGCTAACTTAGGTGGTACCTAGCAGTTACCTACTTGAAAATAATTATAAAACTAAGCAAGATAGTAAAGACATTGCACAGTACACATCAGCTGTCGAGGGGCAGAGCGACATCAGGCCACGCGACTTTATCATTAATATAATTATCAAGAGAATAGTACGCTTTCTTAACAAGATTATTCTTTATGTATGTTTTAAATCTGCGAATGGGAAGTTTTGTTGCGTTTTCTGGAAGTTTATTATAAAAGAGTACAGTATTTCCCATAAAAGAACCATTTACTTTTTCTAGTCTAAATTTAGGCACACATAGTTTATTCTTATTTCTAGTGTTAATATTATGCACTTCTCTTTTTTTCTTAAAGTTGGTTATATATTTGTGAGTGTGCAATAAGTTTTCATAAATATATTGCGAAAAGACTGTGAGAATATTAATTTCTTTAAAACGTTCTCTCAGCGAGTCCCGTGGTTTTAATTTGTAAATAGCACGGATCGCTCTCTTTTGCAAAACAAAAACAGTTTGAATATCTGCTGCTTGTCCCCAAAGAAAGATACCATATGACATCACACTATGGAAGTAACTAAAATATACTAACTTAGCCGTTGCTTCATCAGTCAGTCGCCTGATCGTTCGAACAGCGTAAGCAGCGGAGCTAAGTCTATCTGCAAGTGTATCAATATGAGGACCCCATTGCACTTTGGAATCAATTGTTAGACCTAAGAAAATAGTTGAATCTACAAGATTAAGTGCAACTCCATTTAATTCAATTGTTGTAGGTCTCTGAACTACATTAGGCAATGTGAATTTAATACATTTAGTTTTTTTCGCGTTAAGCAAAAGATTATTAGAAGTGAACCAGTTTAAGACTAAGGATAGAGACGCATTAACATCATCATAGTTATCTTTGGACCTATTAACTTTAAAAACCAAAGAGGTATCATCAGCAAAAAGAACAATGTCGCACATTTCATTTACGAAATAAGGGAGATCATTAATATATACTAGAAATAAGAAAGGGCCTAATATCGAGCCCTGAGGCACACCCATATCAATGATAGACCCTGACGACCTTTCACCTCCTACTTCAACTTTGAGGACTCTATTGGAAAGATAAGATTGAACAAGGTCAATAGCTCGATTGTTGACGCCATAATATTTTAACTTTGAAATCAAAGTCGCATGACATACGCAGTCAAACGCTTTCGACAGATCGCAAAATACTCCGATAACATCTTGTGATTTTTCAAAGGCATCATAAATGTGCTTTAGAAGCAATGTACCGGCATCGGTTGTTGATCGACCTTTGGTAAATCCAAATTGATGCATATGAAAAAGTCCGTTAAGATTAAAATAGGAAAGCATTTGATTAAGGATTACTTTTTCAAAAATTTTACTTAGCGCAGGCAGAACCGAAATTGGTCTATAATTAGCGGGATCGGTTTTATTGCCAGATTTATACAAAGGAATAAGTTTACTAAACTTCATTAGATCAGGAAACACTCCCTCGTCAACACATCTGTTAAAGATATATGCTAGACATGGGGCGATATCACAAACAATAGAAGCTAATATCTTTGTTGATATCCCCCACAAATCCTCAGTATTCTTTATATTAAGAGTTTTAAATGTTTTGACAATATCGTCTGCGTTAATATAATTAAACTTAAATTCACACTCACACCGATCAACACTAGATTCTAAAAGAGTGAGTGCGCTAGAGACGGAAGAATCTAGTGACTGGGTCACAACATGAGGTATATTAGAGAAAAAACTATCAAATGCATTGGCAACCTCATTACTTTTAGTTAATAAATTATCATTAACATTTAAATTTATCTGTTTGGGGCCAGTTCTTGATTTGCCTGTCTCATTACTAATCATTTTCCAAGTGGCTTTAATTATATTAGGTGCCGTTTCAATTTTGTTCTTTAAATACATTGATTTAGCTGCCTGACATACTTTTTTGAATATTTTTGAATAATTCTTTATGTAAAGGCTATGTGAAGGGTCGTGAAGCATTAGTTCTCTAGTAGCATAAAGTTCATAAAGTTTATTCCTACTTCTATAAATACCTGGTGTTGCCCAGTTTGCAAAACTAGCGCAAGGCTTTGATTTGCATGCGGCTTTAGCGGCGTTATAGCGATTTAGAGATAACATACTCAAGATTTCTAACGTGAACTTTCGATGTTTTTCGATTGCAGATAACATAAATAGGCTCACGACTATATCTGTATTCTACGTGAAAGATTGCAAGCTTATTTTCGCCTTTTTGATTTAAATAAATAACTTTATACTTATGAGTCCTGAGCTTACATCCGTAAAACATTAAAAAAAAACTAATAAGCTACAGTTTCGAACAGGACGAATACAATACTTGAGGATAGCAGGCTACAGTTTCAAATAGAACATCTACAAATACTTGAGGAGGATCGCTTGTGTCAGTGCGTTACCGAATAATAGTGAAAGTGACACGAAACAGACAACTGTCAGTTTATATGACAACAGTCTCCTTTCTCGGTACTGCGACATGACCGGTATCATCTTTTGCAGACCATCATGATGGGCAAAATACCAGAGAAGCGTAAGGTTGGAAGACGTAAGATGTCATGGCTCCGTAACATCAGGGAGTGGACAGGGATAAAGACGGTGGAACAACTGTTCAGACTTGCGCTGGACAAGGAGAATTTTAAGAAGCTGACTGCCGACCTCCATTAATGGAGAGGCACTGAGAGAAGAAGAAGGTCTCGAAAATCTGTATCCGTACCTCTGTACCTCCGTACTCATATTATAAATGTGAAAGTCTGTTTATTTGTTTGTTTATTTGTCCTGCTTTCACGTCAAAACAGAGCGACGGATTGATGTGATTTTTTATGTGGAGATAATTGGAGAGCTGGAGAGTAACATAGGCTACTTTTTATCCGGGTACCATGCGAGCGAAGCCGCGGGCAGCAGTACAGTATAATCAAATCACTGCCGCTCACTTATGCAACCTTAACATGCTTGACCAACATGAGTTTATTAAAATTTAATAAAATTATACCTTGGAACTATTTCAGTACAAACTAGGGTTTTACGAGAGAATATAAACCCAATAACGCACTCCTGCTAAATGTCGAGACTATAAAGGCTAGTACTCACAAGATATTTGCTTCTTATATCATTTCAATCTCTAGTCATTGAAACTGGTAAGAAATATACAAAATTAAAGTATAGGTATGAATAGAAAGCAATTTACATTGTACAAAAAGAAAAAAAAATTACTTAGTTAAATTATTATAGGTACTTACTTTGTATTTTTATACACACTTAGTTATTGTTATTGAATAATGAATTGTATTGAATTGAATTGACACGAGGTTATTTTGCTTTCATGTGTCTATTTGTTGGTACTCCTCTATAGGTAGTATTTTATGTCGTTAAGCCATGACGGAGGCCTTCAGGCGCCTTAAAACAGTCATCAGAGTTAGCCAGTTGCTCATACAAACTTAATTTACTTATCCATAAATAAACTTAGGCCTTTACATCTTTACTAGATGATTTATACAGTGTCAGGAGGCAATCTTTGCCTACACTTACCGGGACACTGTAGTGCCTGGGACAATGTTGAGATGGAGTAGGCTTGCTCAGCACCTACACCATGCTCTAAGCTTAACCGGCCATATCCACAGGAAAAATATGGTTAGTGAATGTGGGGCTGACTTATCGTCATAACATTCTTACTATTGTACTCCAAACTTTATATTTTACGCCAGTATAGCAAGCTAACCTATTCATTTTACGATAATATAAACGCAAAGCGATGTGTGTCTGTCTGAGTCATAGTTAGCACCTCCCACTCGGGTTCTCTTTCCTAGTTCAGCTTATACGAGTAGCTTAATAGCTTGAATATATTTTGGAGTGTTTTGTTACTTTCTATTGTTGACGGACTATAAAGACATGTCTATATTTTTAACCAAAAAAAAGAGGAGGTTCTCAATTCATCGGAATCTGTTTTTTTTCTATGTTCACCGATTACTCGAAGACGCCTGAACCGATTTGGAAATTTTATCTATGTGTTATTCCAGCAGCTGTACCATGACATCTTAGTAAATAATTCAGTTTAGGAGCTATCCAGTTTAGATTCCTAATCTGGATCGCAAACTATTCGTACCATGACCTGTTTTATAAGTGACAGTTTTAATACAAAAGTGAACCAACTCAACGCGTATTAAACGGTCATGGTACGAATTGAGTGAACGAAACTTTATCTAACAATTCAGTTTAAGTCATGTTCTGATATTTCGTCAGCGTCATAGCATAATGTCAAGCGAAGCAGTTCAGTTTAGGACCTAAACTGGATATAAAGCACATGGTAGGCAGCCTGGTCATTGTTTATGACCTGGAATAACACAGATAAAATTCCAAGTTTCATTAAAATCCGTTGAATAGTTTTTGCGTGAACGAGTAACAAGTATCCATCCATCCATCCATCTAAACTTTCACTTTTATAAAATTAGTAGGATATCTGGTCAAACACGCATACACACATTCTCTATGGTATTAAATAGGTACATAATAAAGTATAATTATAAAAACCCTACGAGTCAAAATAAATAGTGTTGACTAGGTACGTGAATAATGCACTTAATTACCAATAGACAAGTTAAACGGAAGCTACCTCAAGTACTCTAATCAGCAAAATTCCCAGCCCAAACTATGCGTGTCAAATCACGATCATTTATCAACCGCCAGCTCCCGGACTAGTCAAGGTTGCCACACACGATTCACTTACACTTTCAATTAGTTTGTACTTTATTGACATATATATAAGATTCATTTTCTGTTGTTTTGCAATGGTATTGTTTACTTTAAAAGTGTCAGTATAGGACAGATGGTTAGTAAATACGTATTAATGATTCTGATGATGGTTGTTGCTTGAAAAATGGTTCGTGGTTGGAGAAATGATTTGTTATAGGTGATTTTTTATACCTATATTTTTGTATCAAGCACTTTAAATAGGCTTAAGAGTATTTTGGTACATTTTTACTGGAATTTGGAAGTATAAATACTCCCAAATTTTTGGTAAAATTGAATTCACTCAAGTGACCGAGCTCACTAAATACCAGAGAATGTACTGTGAGTTTACAGAATAGCTCTAGTGGGAATTATTTCTTTTTTCTATAGTGATCTTTGTTATTCTTAGATGGTATTAGATACTATAATACCAGTGGACTGATTGTCTAACTTGTCTCAACCCTCAAATTGGTCTCAAACGGTCAAAACGATCGCGTAGGTATCTTTTGTCGCGTTCGGTCTCGTTGAGATGAGAATGACAGAGCTAGCTGCTTGCGTGGTCACTGAACTGTCTTATTTGACAGTTAGAGACCGATTTTGGTCGCTATCAGAGATAAACAATCAGGGGGCAGATGGAAAATAAATAAAACGAGTACTTTCAATTTAAAATAGGTACTATTATTGGATATAATAATTTTTATATTGGTTCCTAAAAATCTTGGAAAACCATCCAATATTTTATTAAATGTATCAAACCCTGTTGTTGCAAAACAACATAATGAGTAAGTACTTATTTAGGTAAATAAAAAAAATATAAAACTACCAGGAGAACAGAAAAAACAAAGAGGAATAAATACAAATTCTCCCACGATCTCGGAAAGGTCATTACCCCAGGAAATAAGTTCATCAAAATATGATCACCTAGCCCAGATCATAAATCAACTATCCTTTTCATTTTCGAAAGCTTTACATCATGCTCTATCACATTAAGAGAAGCTTAATTTATTTTCAATCCGGATTATGAGCTCTAAATGTACAATTTACTGAAGCACTGACTTTTAGTGTCGTCGGCGCAAACGAGCCACCGACCGCTGCCACAAACGCCAGCGGCAGCGACTTTTCATATATTTTGTACTAGCTGCTGCCCGCGGCTTCTCTCCATGTTATGTTACTCTCCAGCCCTCCAACTATCTCCACACAAAAAAGCACGTCAGTCTGTCGCTCTGCTTTGACGTGAAAGCCTACTCCATTTCAACATTGTCCCAGGCATGATGCACGGCCAGGATTCGAACCCAAGACCTAAGACTCTTCAAGTCAAGAGTGAACAAGTGTCTTCTAGACCTTTATGATCCATCGTCAGCCACATCGTCGCTTACCATCAGGTGAGATTGTGGCTAAACAAAGGTCTATCTAGATTTAAAAAAAAAACCTTCAGATCGAAAGTCGAGGTACCTTTACAGCTCAAAACTGCTCAAACTGCACCAGCTAAGTTACCTACTTTCAGTAACACTTGAGCAGGCACTAGTACTAGATCAGATCAGACCACCTATATGAAACTTAAGCGAAGATTGAAAACAAAATTAAACGAGCATTAAATCTTAAGCCACTGTTTAAATTATTTCACACATACACGTAACTTAAAATTTTAATCAATGAAATATAATTTTCATTTAAGTAATTTTATTTAACAGTAAATGTCAATTATTTTTGTCAGTTAAAATGTAAAAAGGTTATTTTGGACAAGAGTTTTACAAAAGTTATAACAAAATGTTTTTCTTTTAACAGAAATTTGAAATAGTTCCACTATTTTAAAGTATTTTTTTTTCACACAGTAACATTTTGTTATAGTAACTGTCAAAGGTATTTAAAGTCTTACTAAAAAAGTGAAGCGCCATCTATTGGGTGGAACAGTTTTTTTTAACTCTCAGAAATAGAGGTAGACCAAAGAATGGATAGATGGATTGTGTGAGGGATGACGTGAGTAAGAAGGGAGTATATGTTAAGATGACCGATAGAGGAGGGTGGAAAACATGGTGTGTGACCCCACGGAGTGGGATAAGAGCAGGAAGAAGAGATTATGTACTCTCACTTTTTACAATAGATTAAAAGTGTAATATGTTATACTTACTCGTTTCTATGAAAATACATGATTGAAGAATTTTATCAGAATGTTACATTTTGGTGTGACTGCGTCTTTTCAACGATATAAAAACACTAAAACGTAATTTATGTTGCAAACTATTAAATAGAGTTCAGAGCAAAACAAAGCGGTACATTTTGTTTACATTTAAACTCAGGCTTTAGAGATAACACGAATTTGTGTTTTACGACTAAACTTTAAAACGAAAACTGGTGTTTTAATACGAGTACCTACCTAAGTTAATAAATATATAATTAGTTTAAAAAACATCATCCATAAATTAATTAAGATGGTTTAAAGCTTATTTTGACGTTTCTATTTTAAGGAGAAATACGTTTTTTTTTAATATTTTGAAATTATATACTTACTTAATTATAATTTAGTCTTCATTTACCATACAGAACCTCTTCATCTACGTCATTATAATGTGTAAGTAATTAGAGTTATTTTTAAACAAAATCAACCACAACAATCGAAGGTGTTCAATACGATTTTGTTCTACTAATTCTTAGGACTTAACGATTATTCTCAGGTATGTCTTCCTACTCTTTTTGTACCCATGTTTATAAGAATAACTACCTACCTACTATAATCATCTACATATAAATGTACCTATGTTATTTTCTGAACAATAAATGATTTGATTTGATTTGAATTCATTTATCTCGATTTTCAATTCGATTTTGTATTATTATTTCATTTATCTCCCTGAGAGGTGATGACCGATGCTACAAATTAGTAACCAACACTAAACAGCCCTTGCATTATTCATGTTAAAATAACCGCAGCGGGTCGGACGGACCGCGTGATAAATGACTTGTAATTGTATCGGTATCGTTTTTGTGAAAAATCACCGACTCATGTAAGGGCGTTTTGCGTATCGATCTTTTTTTGCGTACTTATCGATTATTGATCTTTTTTCGGGGCCTTTTTGATCACAATAAGTTGCTAATTAGATTATTATTGTAAGTTTTTTTGTTTTTTTTTATAGATTAACGAAATAAAGCAAAAACACTCAGTAAATATTAACACTTCCTAACTAACTTATACAACTAAATTAAAGGCAACCCTGTTTTCTATCTTTAAAAGACTAAAATAAAATACTAAAAATAAAATAATCATACTTTAATAATTAATTTAGAGTCATGGACTCTTGTTAGTAAATGCTAGTTAGATTTTTGTGTAGAACGTAGTTTTTGATAGTAATTGTATTTAGCTAACCTACACGCGTTTAACGGATACAAAAAGCTTAAATACAATTAAGAATGTGGTGCAAGACGACCATAGACTGAAATCTAACAAGATCTGTTATTCTTTTAGAAATTAAATAATGTTGAAACAGTATTTGGAAATAATTACTTACACAAAACTAATTGGTTGTTTTATTTATCTGCATAATTCTCATTAGGTAGAAATAGTACTTTAATAAATAAATAGATTAAGTTTTATTAATATGTATTTTTAGGTTTAAGGTATTTATTTCTATGGGCCTTAGAATTAGTTTTTACCATCTGTACTATTCTTAAGTTGCCTGAAATAAAGTTTATATTTATTTATTTATTTATTTATTTACCTAATAAGGAATAGTTTCAAGTTACTAATAAAACTAAAATAAATAAAATAAAAATGTTCAATATTGCATCTCAAAACGCGGAGATTACTTATAAAGAAACGATTCATCAAAAAAATTGATACAATTACAACATAACGGCGCATCACTCGATATTAAAATCGATTCAGAATCGATCCTGCGAGTAATTGTCGATAATGATCGAAGGTGTTGAAGTAACGAGACCGTTACTTGCAGAATGTTGGTGGTCGCAGGATATACTGTTAAAATGTATATACATACTCATACATTTACAGTAGGTACATAATACTATTAAAATGTACATACATACTCATACATTTACACTACTTATAAACTAACACATAACGGATTCACGCCTCTTTCCGTAGGGGTAGGCAGAGGTCACAAGTTTCCATTAACAATCTTGAGCCTCATTTTTTGACCTGTTTCAAGTATCTCCTCAACGACTCTTTGCCGTTGTACCCTAAACCAGCGAGCTTGTATGAAAAATGTAAAAAGATGTTCGCCGGTATTCGCTCGTATGCATTCCCGCTTAGCTTGTATGAAAAGCCAAATTCCCTACAACACAAGTTCGGCTCTCAGTCCAGGGCCTCAATTCTTCTAACAAAATTTTTATGAACTAAAGCAAAACGTCAACTATAACCATAGATTTCGTTTTTTTTCCTTAGCTAATAATGACCAATGTCTCTGATGTGGTGACATTTTACTCGTATCTATGGTTAATTCTTCGGTAGAATAAATGTTTAAAAGCTTATCTACTATTTCAACCAAATGATTAACTTTTTTAACGAAACAAAACGCAGCGAAATGGTAGACGTTATAAATGAAGAGAATTGGTCTGCTGACTCTTTTCAAAAATATCCATACTTTTCTACAAATGTTTGTCGATAGGTCTTCCCCTTCCAACTGTCCGACCGATTCAATAGACAATAAACTGATACTTGGTATCAAAAATTATAAATGCTCACAAAATATTGAGGCCGTGGCGTACATTACATTACCATCAGTGACTCTATTGATTTTTTTTATTCTAATTGTATTATTTGTTGCAGGTATGTTCGCAGAATGGTTCTAATGGTTCTTTTTTGGTCTTCTGGAGACTTTGAAGTGAACTAATGATCGTGGACAACAATGTAAGTCTAAAGTCGAAATCTTGTGAGTCTAGACCCCCACCATGGTTTAGCAAGCTAGCTAAGATAATTATTTTGCTCTATATCTAAAAACATAATTATATTAGTAGCGTATGCCAACTTACATTGGTTAGAACTAGGCTCGAAACAATTCACCAACATAAACTGAACCGTGAAAGTTGAGGTATAACCACAGAATATATTATACCAGCTTTGGGTGCCCAAAACCGATTTACTTAAAACTGGTGGTCACCCATCCGGTGTTTAATGGATGTTTTAGACACGCGTTGTACAAAATACACCTACCTATCTAGAATCACTAGACAAGCTAAGCCGCTAATGACGAAATAAATCACTTTTATATAGCAATTACTGAGATCGGCGCCATCAAATCATGAGTGGGCAGTGCTCTGAATTTTAAATTATAATAAACAGACGTTTTAGTTCAATATTCACCGCACCCAAAGATTTCTCCTCTTAAAATGTGACTGCGCACACAAAGCTGTTTGCAGTGAATTGCGTATCAGCAAATTTACAGACTCCGTTAAACTTGTGTTGTGGGGAATGTTGGCTTTTCACACAAGCTGAGCGGGCGATGCATACGAGCGAGAGAAAAGCGATAAATTGTATAACCATAGAGTTTTCTAAAGGTACAAGTCTGAGACCGACCGCAGACTGCAAGCTGCAACCGCAAACTGCAAATCTCTATGAAATTGACACAGATACTAATGGTTAATCTGTGTCAATTTCATAGATTTGCAGTTTGCGGTTGCAGCTTGTAGTCTGCGGTCGGTCTCGGACTTGTATCTTGATTCTGAAGGGCTCTTCTTCTTTACCATTGTTAAGATAGTTGATTCAGGCGTGAATTTGCGGAAGTCCATCTTCAGATTTTTTGAAAATTCCAAAACACTACTCCTCCGCCAATCTATACCAAAAGGTAACTTGCAAACCATTTTAAGGCAGCATTGTTTGTGTACGATTCTAACAAGATTCTTATATAAATGCTATGTAAGTAAGAATCTTTATGATAAAACTTCTGTAAAAGTTTTTTTTTATTTAATGTACCTACGTAAGATGATTTACGTACAGTGTAAGGACCTACACCTATTTCTGCATGTAATTTACTGTAGTGTCTAGGATCAATATCATGAACAATTAAATTAAGTACATAATTTCACACTAAGGATTGTAACAAGTGTATTGTCTTATTAGAACATCCATACTTATTTGAAAATTAAAAAGCATAGTTTTTCTTTACTCTAGCATCAATTTGGCAACTAAAAATCGCCCGTCTGCAAACAAAAAATTTGAATAAAGAGCGCACTTCAAACATAGCTTATTGCTGTCTACGGGTGTTGACGGAACAACATCGTCCATTCAACTCTGACCCCTACCCATCACTCAGAACACCCAGCATGTTTAGAAAAGTGTTCGACCCAGAGGGGGGTGGTGGGTCTAGTTATGCTGGGGTTGTGAGCTTTTAGAAATGAGATCGGCACAAGGCCATTTGTTTGACATGCTATTACTTAGCGCTTGGACTTGGTTGTTTCTTTGAAGTCGGGAATGTGTGCAAATACGTTTCTGTTTGATTGTCGGTTTGGACTATAAAATATTTGTAGTTTTTAACCGACTTCAAAAAAAGGAGGTTCTCAATTCGTTGGAATTTTTTTTCTGTGTGTTCAGCGATTACTCGAAGATGCGTGAACCGGTTTAGAATTTTTTTTTTGTTTGAAAGGGTATACTTTCCGATTGGTGCGACAAAAATTTGGTGAGGATCTATTGAGGATCTTTGGAGTTATGATCTGAAATGAAAATTGCTCAGTTTAATTTTAAATCCGTTTTTTTTAATTTATTTTTATTTAGCCACTTGTTATAGGTAGGTACATACTTATTTGTATTGTATAAAGTGTGCATAGTATAGGTATTATGAAATTTACACTATTTTTTTTGCACTTCTTAATAGTTATTTTCTAAAATATTTACATACTGGAAGTACTTAGACATAAATCTAAAGCAATAATATTCATAAAAAAAAAATTTAACCCTTTTTTGAATTAGACGCATTTCCTAATCTGTCACTAGATTTTGCTACTAGCTCAGACAAACATACATACTTATTCTGGGACGTTTCTACTAGTTGAGATTACTTTTACTTTTAATCTTGTTAGTAGAAAATGTTGAAGCTAATTTTCGTACAGCTGTACTATAAAGTAATGTAAAAGTAAATTAAAAACAGTACGGAAGTAACGATTATTCGCAAGATGTTTTATAGTACAATAAATTATTTGGAGTGTGAGTACACGAATCATAAAAATGTATCTTATAATTTGAACTTTCAAACTAATAAATTATAATAAACAAATTCAATATATTTATGACTTTAAGGTCACCACACAATAACTTTTAAATTAAAAAATAATTTTAAATTAAATTTAAACCCACTGATTAATATCGAGGCAAAACCAATTGTTCGTGAAACATCATTGTTTCCTAATTGACATAACGAAATAATCTTCAAATTAAATGAATTTAAAGGTCAGTAATAACCTGAAGCGGTGTACGATTTAATTATGTTACTTAATTGACAGGTTCAATAATTAATTATAATTGGCGGATGACGAGTTGAGGCAATGTCGGTTGAAATGTTTTTGAGGCGTCGGCTGCGAAAGTGCTGATCCACAAAAGAGTATGTAAGGTGCAATCAACTAATTAGGAATGCATATTTTTTTAATTAGCTTAGACCACAGCCAAATACTAAGGCAAATTTCCAACCCGTTATTCATAATAAGGAATTAAAAGATCACCTTGTATAATTCTTGAAAATAAGTTTTGCGTTAAGATATATTTTAATGTATAAAATAGACACCACAAATTGAAGAATTGAAATGGCAGTAGCGGCTATTTCAATTATTCAATTTGCGATATCTTTACAAACCTGTGAAAGCAACGCCACTAGCACTTCTTATTCTTATAATATTACTTATAAACTCACTAGAGCTCAATCGGCTGCTAAATATGTTGCCATCTCGTTTCAATAAAATGTAAGTGACAAAGAAAAAAATCTCTAAAAAGCCTTTCTATAAGGCTTTGAGAGAGTTTTTTCTTCAGCCGATTGAAATATAGTGAGCTTATAAGTAATATTATAAGAATTAGAAGTGCTACTGGCGTAGCTTTCACAGCTTTGTAGCTTTTAAAGACACCGCAAATTGAATAATTGAAATGGCTGCTACTGCCATTTCGATTCTTCAATTTGTAGTACTATTTGGAATAAAATCTGAATGTCCAAAAAGTTCGATTAGTCAGGCGAACAATTTGGAATATTTCTGTCCAAACAGTTCGACGATCGGACTACTAGAAGGACAGAATGGAATAAGCGCTATTTTATACAATAAAATTATATCTTAACGAAAAACTTATTTTCAAAAATTATACAAGGTGATCTTCAAATTCCTGTTAAAATATGATAAAATATCACTAGTTGTAAAATTCAAGTTAGACAAATTGCATAACACTCATCAACTTAAGTAACTTGCGGATGCAAGCTAAATTAATAGTTCAAGGGTACATATTTATGATAATCTAATTGAACAAACACTTACTTGTTTTTACGGATATAAATATAGTTAATGAGGTAGCCAATTACTTTACTGCCAATACTATATTAATTTTTATTGGTATCATTGAAGTTTATGGCAGTTAGCATTTGAGTAACATCTAGGATTAATTTTGGCTCATTAGAAACTGTAGCATGTTTTTATTAAATTTAATAATATACAGTATTTGACTGCATATTTAATCATATTCAAATAAACTAAGGCTGGATTCTTACTCGAGAGTGAACTCAGTACCTACTGTTTGTTGAAAATTTTGACATTGTAAGAGCGTTTCCACATTATCCGATCCGATATCGGTATCGGACGCCGATACGATATCGGGGCAAGTAAAATGTATGGAATATGTACCTGCCTTTCACATTGTCCGACCCGATATCGGATATCGGAGCGGACATCTTTTATACATTTTACTTGACACGATATCGTATCGGCGTTCGATACCGATATCGGATCGGATAATGTGGAAACGCTCTTAAGTTGACACGTTATAACCAGGATAATGTATGCACATAATAATGTTCGGTTGCGCTTTCTAAACAATTGTATTTCGAATTATGTCGGCTAGTTACTCTGGAGTAAGATGACTTTTGGTCGAATCCGGCCTCAGTCAGTTAAGGTAAGCGTCCACATGTCGGTATCGTACGCTTCGGACGCATCGCACGCAACGGATCGTAGTATTATTTGTATAGAAACTCATATAAGTGCGTCCACATGTCCGCATCGTACGCATCGCATTAAACAGATAATCCGCTTGATGCGATCCGTCCGCTGCGTGCGATGCGGGCCTGTGGACGCTTACCATTAAAGTGAACCGTATCACCTCGCCTTAATAAAAATAGTCATTACCTACTTTTACCTGACTGACCTCTTAGCTCTGCCTTCTGCGCTGTAGGTCGTGGGTTCGATTCCCACCCATGACAAACATTTGTGTGATGAACATAGATGTTTGTTCTGTGTCTGGGTGTTATAAAGTATAATAAGTATGTATTTACAAAAAGTATATCAGTATTCTATCAGTTATCTGGTTCCCATATCTGCAAATTTAACCCAAAAATCGATAATTTCAAGACCGACCCTATTTTAGCGGAGTTAATTAGTCAAGCTTCAGTTGGGAGCCAGTCCAACAAGGTTAGGTTCGTCAAAGTAAACAAAAGTAAATGTGGAAGTACTTTTACTTACTTTTCCGTACTTATTGGTTACTTTTGCAAAGTAAGATTATTTCGCTTTCAAATCTTTCATGAGTTGAGTCATTATGTCATTGTAACTCGTATAAGGCTGGATTCGACCAAAAGTCGTCTTACTCCAGAGTAACTAATCGACTTAATTCGAAATACAATTGTTTAAAAAGCGCAACTGAACATTATTATGTAACTACATACAAATTATCCTGGTTATAAGGTGTCAACTTTGTAATTTCAGAATATTCAAACAAACAGTAGTTTTCTCTTGAGTAAAAACTTAATCGAGTTTGGTCGAATCCAGCCCAAGAAGATTTTACGAACCAACTTCAAATAAATACTTATACACAGTATATTCAAAAGATTTATTAGACAGATCTGGTACGGATATCCACCGCGACGAATCATCGCCTCTAAATCAAACGGCTTGACAACATTAAAAATAATTAAAATTAATTATCAATAATGTCTATAAATTAATAAGTGCTCACCCGATAATTTTACTTAATGTTTTTAATTAGAGTTCGGTGTGTCCGTCTTTTAGTCCTTTTCCGGACAAAATATGGTGCAAATTAGAATTCACTACACTACGATTCTTTAGGTCAGGAATTTTTTTGTTAAGTAGGGACATCAAATCAAAGATAAAAAATAACGTGCCTCTAATATCACATCCTTAAATTCTACTAATATTATGAAGGTGAAAGTCCACGTGTATTGTATGTGTGTGTGTGTGTGAATGTTTAAATTTTGATGAAACAGATATGCTAATCCCGGAAAAATGTATAGTTCACTTAAGATAAAAAAAAAATCATTCACGCGGGCGAAGCCGCGGGCGTTCACTAGTTGTCTCATAAATTTCACCTACGTCACGACACAATAATATAACCTTACAAAGTGAAGTCCGGCAATTATTTTTTGCAATTATCCGGCTTTTACTACCACCTCTATTTTTTTATACATTACAGTCCCCCGGGCGCACGAAGCTCAAAAATGATTAATGGTTCCGTATCCAAAAAATGCGTTTATTTCTTACCCTAAGGTGCTTGAACTCTTTTTAGGGTAGCCGTAAGGTAATTAGCGGTTATTGAATTTATTTTCTTTTGATGTGCCCCGTGAGAATTAATAACTTTTATTTTATTACGTGGGTGCTTAAGGACTGTAATGAAAAATGGGATTGTTGTTGTGGCATATTACTAATGTAGGAATTTCTACTTGGAAAACCTGCTTAATAGAAGTAACTGAAGTGGATACATAATTTGTCTCTCTGGAAATCTTTGCGATTGGCCATCTGTCACATGTTAATATGTAATTATTATGCTAATAGTTATTGTCAGAATAAGAAATTTATGTTAAAAAAAAAACTTAAATGTAGGTACAACACATTTACTAATAAAATAAGTAAGTAAATAAATAGGTACCTATTGGTGGACATTTTCACACTGCGCCATCTAGCACCAAACTAAGCAAAGCTCGTACTATGGGAACCAGATAACTGATAGAATACTTATTCACTACTATCTATCTATTCACTATTTTACAATTGTTTAGAAATTGATGTTATGAAATGTAACATCAATTTAAACTTTAAAAATATATAAAAAAATGTTTCCCGTGGGGTAAAAAAGTAGTAGTCCACGCGGGCGAAGCTGCGGGCGTCCGCTACTAATGTTTGACAAAATTGTCAAGCATAATGGAAACTAGTGCGTAAAATTTAACGTCCATAGATTGTACGTTGACCCCTAATTTTACCGGTCCATTTTAAAGCCTTCTTCAAAGAATTCCTTATCAGTGCTAGCATGTGTCACTTCTGAAAATAAATGATTGAAAATGATCGTTATTACA
Source organism: Camptogramma bilineatum (assembly GCA_958496255.1). Lineage (NCBI taxonomy): Eukaryota > Metazoa > Arthropoda > Insecta > Lepidoptera > Geometridae > Camptogramma > Camptogramma bilineatum. The sequence goes on from OY292464.1 coordinate 1,403,547, forward strand.
ATGAGTGAAGAATCACTATTTAGACGACACTCGTAGTGAATCAAAATTCAATGGTTTTGTCGTTCACTATCATCATCAAATTAAAATAATAATAAATAAATAAAATTTGTTTATTATCAGACAACTACATGGTCCATAGCTTGTTAGTAGGTACTTAAACTAAAACTTATCAACTAGGGTTAGTAATATTTAGGTAATATACACACACGTTAAGAGGCATACCCTCCGCACAAGGCATCGCCAGAAAGGAGAGGTATAACTCTCCGCAACAGTAATATTTTTATTGTGTTACTAATATTTTTATTGTGAGATATTTACTGTACATAATAACACTTCACGCAAATTGTTTCTATTTCTATTTCACCTTCTTTCATTATTTTGTATAATGTAGTGAACCAGATTTATTTCCAACAATAAGATAATCTATGTCAATGTTTTGTTTAGTATTTTTTGTCAACACAAAAGTCTTCAGTCATTTGTAAATTTTTGCTTTTAAACACTGCGGTAAATACGGAGCATGAAATGAGCTTAGAACCTTTACACACGCGTTATTTTGGGGCTACTACGTACGTGTTTCTAGCATCTGTCAAGTATGAGGTGTGAGTTGTATTGACCAGTTGGTTTATACGGATTTATATACGACTAGCTCCCGCCCGTGGCTTTGCCCACAAGGTACCTACACAACATAATTATAGCCAATATTCATCCTGAAAGTTTATTCTAAATACTGGTAAAATAATATTTATAGATCAACTTTTATACAAGGCACTCATTAATAAATCATTTGAGGATCTCGAAAGGGAAAATCAAAGACAGTTTTTTATGCCATGCCGACATTTTTATAACATCAGCAAACAAAAACTAAATATAACATTGAATATGAAAAGTCATCAAATTTTCGATTTCAACGGGAATCTTGATGAGACTTCAATTTCAATAAAATAATACCTGAGTGTTGTAACACTATAAAAAAAATTAATAAATTAAAAAAATTACATGATGATTGCCGATGAAAAATAGGTCGGCGTTATACCGCACGGAAAAACGGCGTGAGTGTAATTGAACTAAATCCCGTGAAAAACTATAACAGTTTTCGTTGTGTTAGTACCGTTGGTGATTGTTGTAAAACAATAACAATTATTACGGTATACCATTGACATTCTGATCTAGTTGTTGATTATAATATCAATGAGGTTTTTGTAACAATACATTTCTGAACAAGATTTAAAAATAACTTATTTCTTTTAGTTTTGTTATAACATTTCGACTAAAATTCCAAGGCCAAATTTTTTTTTTTATAAAAGTACATTCACAATCAAATTGTAAGATTACTTTGCAATCCTCATAACCTTAACCAGCAGATAAGTTGATCCAGAAATGTCCGTACATTAAAAGACCAAACGAGAACCGAACCCAAGACCTTTCCAGCTATAACTCATCATGCCATTTAAATAAAGAAAAAATGTAAATTTGCGAAAGTACGATTTATTTACACTGCAGGTTAAAAATTACAAAAAGTAAATTATTCAGAAGAATAACGAAAGCACACCTTATTTGGAAGTTGGTTAAAAACTTCGACCCATCATTCTCATAACAACCAATTAAAACTGTCCTAAGGAAATGAACTTGTACAGACACTGAGAAAATTCTTTAACTAAAAAATGAAATGAAATGAAATGAAATGAAATATGAGCACGACTGTATCCCTAAGGCGCGGTAGACATTCTCACAGATCTTTTTAGGTATTTTTTTTAAGATCCTTTGAAGATGTCTAAGGGGGTAGTCAGAGGTATGTCCAAATACATTTGGTACATGCCCACATTTTGCAGATGTTAGCATTCCATACGTGACAGGTTGCAAGCCCATCGACGCTATCAGAAAGCTAACTGGTTTCCTCACGATGTTTTCCTTCACCGTTTAGAGCTCGTGTTAATGTGCATATACATTTTTCGAAACGAAAAATCCATTGATGCACGGCCAGGATTTGAACCCACGACCTTCGGATCGAAAGTCGAAGTACTAATCCCCTCGGCTAACACGGCTCCTTTCTATAGGTAAAATTATTTATCTTTCTTTATTTCACAAATAAAACATTTGCAAAAAGATCTTAAAATTAGACTAATGGCAAAGGCGAGCTTATGTTTTATTTATAATAAAATCATTAAAAAAATTATTACTAAATTACTTCACAAAATTATTTCAGGTAACTAAAATAAAATGGTAAGAATATTTTCTATACTTACTTCCACAGGCACTGAACTTCCATACAAAAGACTTAAACGGGATCCCGCGCACTTTTTATAAAAAAATATTGTTCTTTTGTTATTTTTTTATTATTTTTAAAGTGATAAATGTATCCGTGTCATATTTGTAATAATTGGAACTGCCTCTGACTACCCCTTAGACATTTGCAAAATAATTTAACTATCTAAGGTTCAAGAAGATCTACCGTTTCTTCAAAAACTTATTTTGTTTCTTAAAAAAGTTAATTATCAACAAAAAAAATCTTATTTTGAAACTTTCACAACGAGTGTACGTACACTGCCGGCCGAAATACTTGACACGCAAAATTAATTTAAATATTAAACAAATGTAACATGCATGTGAACAGCCTCATTGATTCGGGGGGCTTTCGGCTTTGTTCGTTTTATTCCGTCGTAATACGTATAATTATGGTGTGATAGGTGAGCTGGGTAATCGTGCTGTCTTCGCATTCGAGCAAGACTTTTATATTACTTTTTATTGATTTTTAAAAGCTTTTACATAACTTTACTTGTAAGTTTGCTGATTGGGACAAATAACGCAAATTAATTTTAAACAAGTTCCCTACGATATCGGTTGAACTGAAATTTTCAATTCAATTCAATACTTTTATTTCAGCTTAGTAATTAGCAGTTTAAGCCTACAAATTACAGCCAATTTGAAATTTGACGCACCTATGTAATCTATTCTCAGTTTCGATTCAATAATATAGTGACTGTGAACTAATTTAAATGAATTATTAATATTAAAATTTAAACTTCCTTATCATTTAAATTTAAAATAAGTATTATCTTTGTCTTTATTTTCGCTATCGGAGCTTGATTATGAATTAAATGACAATAAAATCATTCTAGGTCAAATTAGTATCTACATATTAATAGAATATCGTTATCGAAAATAATTCTATGTAGTATTTATGGAGATCCGTGTGTTCGAAAGAAATGTATTAATTATTATTTTTCTGACAACCGGTATTTAGCTCTAACCCACTTTTGTCGATGATTATACATGTAAAATATGGATTGAAGTTATTGATGAATGTGTTTCGAATTAGAAGATTATTTATTTTATCTCAACCTATGTTTTAAATAATTTTGTAACTTTTCGACGCCTTTCACTTAAATTTGTCTAATTTTATGCATAAAATTATACAACTTCTGACTGATTATTATAATCAATTATTAAGTTAGTATTATTTTATTCCACTGCGATTAACTACAAATTGTAAATGTAGTTTTACTTTTCTCAGTTATGAATTTTAATTTAATTAATTTACAAATTTAGCATGATTTAACAAGAAATGATTTCCCATAAATAACAAATTATAATAAAGCCTTCTCAAAAGTTAATTTTGAATTTATGAGGTGAACAATTACCGATAGCCATCGTTAATAAGCAATTAAATTTGTTTATTGAGCAATAAATTTCACCCAAGGAAGTACAATCACGTAAAAACTACATTTTCTCGTTAAATTTAAAGCTTGTTACCGTAATTCAGAACCTTTTATTTATTTAACGTTAAATTGAGACGTCCGAAGTTATGGTCATCAAAAAATTAAAAAGCCATTACAAGTTAAAAATACATCTTCATTTAGCTATTGTGATTTATGTTGAAAAGAAAATTGCTGAAAATTGGATACTTTTTTGACGAGAATTCTGATAAAAATAACGAGACTTTTATGGAAAAATAAATTAAACGGACATGATATTCAAGTGACATTTTTAAATAACGATAATAATTTGACTGGCGTTTATTAAATATTTTAAACTCGTTTATCAAATTGACTTGAATTACTTTCATCATCATCATTATCTCAGCCGTTGGACGTCCACTGTTGGACATAGGCCTCCCTCAAAAATTTCCATTCATTTCATTTAAAAAATTTGTAGGTTGACGGTGGATGCAGGCCGCTTCCAATCGCAACACATGGAAATTTTTGAGAAAGACCTATAATCACTTTAACGTATTTTTGTTATTATGAACTAAGTTACTACCAAAAACATAATGTTCAATAACAATAAATTTGATTTGGATACGTACCTATGTCACGAAAAAATTAGTTTTATTTTCCTTTAAAAAAATACGTGTACTTACATCTCAAAAAGATTCAAAAGTGTCTTACCCGAAAACTAATACGCCACTTAGTTTAAGCGGTGCTTATCATTGGCATTAACTGTCATTTTTGAATACGATTCTGAAGAGTAAGAACGTCTCAAATAGTTAAGTACGTCTCAAATATTTAAATAGCGTTTCAGTATTCTGGCACCTCTCTGCCAAAGGTCATGAGAACATCAACTTAAACCACATTTTTATACAGCGTGTTCCCATTTCATCTTCCATGATAAATAACTCCCATACAGTTACCCCTACCACGCTATCTGAAATCAGCATTAATCCTGAACTCGAAAGTATCTGCATCAACAACGCCCAACTTAATCGACTTGCTTTTTTGCGACAGGTGGTAAAATCTGGTTTTGAAGAAACTTAATGCCTTGTAAACGATCTTTGTTTGAGTTTATTAAAACAAACCGTGAAGGAAAACTTCGTGAGGAAACCAGTTAGCTTTCTAATATGACCGATGGGCTTGCAACCTGTCACGTATGGAATGTTAACTTCTGCAAAATGTGGGAATGTACCAAATGTGTTTGGACATACCCCTTAGACATCTTCAAAGGATCTAAAAATGGCTAAAGATCTGAAAGAATATGTTTACCACACCTTGGGAATACAGTTGTGATGATACATATTTCATTTTTTTTTAACTAGATTAAAAAAAAATTCTGACCGTCGTAATTTTACCACTGCTGGACAAGGGTCTCCCCTTTCTCTCTACGTATCACTGTCTAAAAACTCCGTCACTAGAGTTGGTCACTTGATTATACGAAATTACTTACTTTTTAGTATCACTTTTTAGCATTGAAATTGGCAAGATTTTACCTGTTACCAAAATCAAAGCACTTTCAAATGTTCTGTGTATCACAGCCTAGTGATCAATTATTTTAAAAGATCGAGATTGATCATTTTCTTTTCGAAAACCACCATAGAAGTCCACGAACAAATGCTTTCTTCTCACATCCATCCACTTTGATTTACAATTTCAAAGCATTCCCACACAAAACTTCCTCAACGCAAACCGAATACGACTTTGAACTTTATTGGCCTAGAATAAGGCTCTTATTATAGTGATTCAACCTGTCAATGCAAGATCGGTGATTCTACTGCCGCTTTTGATCGGTGTCAATTGTAAAGGACATGCAAAGTAGAGCCAAGTTTGCGTTCCCGTATTGGATGCACTCCTTTTAAACGAATGCACTTTGTGTAGTACTTTTTGTGGTTTAAGTTACAAGAGGAATAAATATTTTTGTCCCTTTAAACATGTAATATGTATAAGAAAAGCGGTGTAAAATGATTTTATTTTTTCTTATTCAACAAAATTGAATCTGAAATAAGTATAGAAAGCCCATTAAAATAATAATGGCATGGACCAAATGATGCTAAAGTACCTACAAGTTTCGTGATACCGAACATAGAAGGAGGAACATGGAAGTTCGTATGAGCAAGTGGCCAACTCTGGTGACGGAGTTTTTAGGCCACCTAAAGGCTTCCGTCATGGCTTAAAGACTTAAAAGCCGGGACCGACAATTTAAGGTTAAGGGAGCATACTGAATATAAGTTGTGGTGTATTTGATAAAATGATTTCAAATTTTAGCTGATATTTCTTTTTTTTTAAATTACCTGCAACCTGCCATTCAGATGTCTCTATTATACTAATCGAGCTACTGCATTTACAATTTTTTTTCATATTTTTTGATTTTACATTTATTTATTTTTTTCATTTCACGTCCAATACTAGTTCAGAACTTAAATTGTACATTATTTGATACTTAGTTAAAAATTTTTGGTAAATCGAAAGAAATGGTACATCATAGCTTTTAAGCCACAAGCTACGTTTTATTGCATTCTCTATTCCTTTAGCGAAGACTTGTAAGTTGAATTTTGTTTTGGGCTGCGTCACTGAGGTCTAAAGGCCTTACTTATAATGCCTCTCAACTTGAACACTGGTTAAACAATGCTCAAAATTCACCCTGTCACTAAATAGTGACAAATGTCACCTATTTGGCAATAGTTTAAAAGTTGTTTCAATTTTGACAGAAATTGAGTGGAGTTTAAATTGAATTGAATTGAATTGGAGTTTATAAGTAGAACAATAAGGTTTATAAATTGGTATAAGGCATTCAATTTTAGCAGTAGGTATCGATGTTTTCCTTCACCGTTTTTGTCAAAGTACACTACATTTTTCGAAACGACCAACCCATTGTTGCATGGCCGAGATTCAAACTTACAACCTTCCAATCGAAAGTCGAGGTCTGATTCCATTCTGCTAACACGGTTTCACAATTTGCACATAGCGGGCCTTACTTACAAAAGCCTCTCAACTTCGAACACTGGTTAAACAACGTCCGATCTCTATTTTTAGATAGTGACAAATATTAGGACGTTGTTTAACCAGTGTTCAAAGTTGAGAGGCTTTTAGTAAGGCCCAGCATGGACGTAATAACTCATCGAAAAGTTTCTGTTATCAAAAATCGACTCATACATCACTGTACGCGAGATCCAACAATATATATATATAAATGTATTGCATATTGTATACAGATATTAATATCCTGCCCTTAATTTGTTGCACGATCGATTTTTACTGTCAGAGGCTCGCGTTTATAAATTGATCTGATTGTATCAGTGCCTGTAGCACGAGTTTAAAGCTAAGCCTAGTTTTACTTAGCTCTGTAAGTTAGTACTATACTATATACAGGGTGGAAAAAATGAATGGGCCCCCCAGAATAACCCATCACGCCATCTCGTCACCCTGTATATAGTAGAGGGAAACTACTTTAAATCTTTAAGATTGATTATTTTACTTAAAGGAAACATTCCTTTAGTTTTTAAAAGTAACAAAACTGCATTCATGGATTTTCTAAACTTCGCTTGCCTCACCCAGGAATCGAAACAGCTAAAAATTCATAAAACAAACATCGCTATTTAATTCTACTAGAACTTTCTTGATTTAATTTTATTTTTTTATCATAAATCCACGAAAACTCTAAAATAACCAGTTTGAATTAAAATATTGAAACATTTACAACGGATTTAAAAGAAATTCGCATATATCAGAAACTCGTGCTAAAGGTACAGATTGTATCAGATCAACCGAAACAAGAGCAAACGATATATCAAGGTACCAAATTTAGGTTGCAATTTTAATAATTTTATCTCAGATCATCCTTCTTAGGGTACCTTTTTTATAACTAAAACCTGGAATATAAAATTAAACGACTACATTAGTTTATTCCATTTCCACAATACTACACACGAATTAAACTCATTAAAAAAAGTAGACTGTGTGTGTCTACCACCTACATGGTCTTACTTATGAAAGATGTTTAACACGTTCCCTGTCCCCATACAAATTTATTGGCCATTGAAGTTGTAAACCTATAGTGGAAGCATGGACTCCGAATTTTAATCAGAATCATTTATTCGCAAGAACATTATGTGCTTAAAAATAGGTCTTATCTTAAGTTCATGCTGTACATTGTATGATCTACCAAAGTTCGGCATGCAAATATTCTTATTTCTTAAAATCTAAAAAACAGTCGAGATAGTCCAAAAATTCATCAATTGAGTAAAAATATTTCGATAATAGCCACTTTTTAAGTTTGATATAAAACAAATTTCCATTTAAACTTTTTATATCTTTCGGTAACTTATTGTAAATTCTAATTGACATGAAATATGCTGCGTGTCTTTTAAGCATATATTTTATATTTAAGCATTGTTTAACCAGCGTCCAAGTTGAGAGGCGTTTAGAACTTCTTCTTCTTTCGTATGAGCAAGTGGCCAACTCTGGTGACGGAGTTGGCCACTAGTTAGCCATTAGTTTAGAACTATAATATTTATTTTACTGAGGTATTCGAGGTACAGTCACGGTTACTCTTTGCTATCGCTTGATATATTTAAAGAAAAAAAATTTTACTTAGAAGAAACATACAGAACCCTGTAATAAATAACTGGACCCTCTTATCCAGTTATTTAAGCAACTTTAATGAAGTAATATCTGGTTATTTGACTGCCGATTGATATCGCTATTTCCATTTTTGTAAAATACAAATTGTTGATATTTATCACGGGATGGTAATACCGTAATCTTTTGATGGGATTATTTATGGGAATGCCGATTTATGGGGTTTTGTGAAGTTTCTTTTATTTTAGAACTAGTGGACGCCCGCGGCTTCGCCCGCGTGGACTACTTTTTTATCCCATGGGAACCATACATTTTTCCGGGATAAAAATTAGCTGTTATTCCAGAACCTAAAATATCTACATTCTAAATTTCATCAAAATCGGTTTAGTAGTCATGGCGATACGTGATAACAAACATTCAGACACACACACGGACTTTGGCCTTTATAATATTAGTAAATTCGTGATTTCAAAAACTATTGTATTGTATTGGACTAACAATTATCGAGTTTTCAGTCTTTGAAATATAACTCTAACTCCTTCACTGACTGGCATTGTGATGCTAGTTCAAAAATACATAATTTAATTTAAATAATATGCCTACACTGTTGTCTTTTTTAAACTTTCGCGATCAGAACACTTATAAATACATAATTATGTATCCGGGTATTTATCAAGTAAATTACCTTTTTATTTAGCCCGAAGTTTTATTTCATTTCTACTCATCAAAAACCCATCGCATAATAAAACCAAAAAATGACCCGCAAAATCCATTAACTGCCCAACACGCTGTCTTGTTCACTACACATCCAAAACCAAGTTGCACCAATCCGTCATCGACCCTTCATTCATCAAAAAACACTCAAAATTCAACCTTATTACTTAGCGCATGAGGGTTAACAAACCCGCAAGGTGTGGATAGCGATTTTGGAAAAAAAGAAAATAAAATTCGGATATGTTAACAGAGCTCTGTCACGCCATCTCGTTAACCCGCGAACCATGTTATTATGCAACATTTATTTAATTTTAACCCGTTTTGTACAGTGGCGGGCAGTGTTGATTTGATGGGTGCAACGGTAAAAAAGATTTGCATGTTTCTCTATCTTTTTTTGGCAAGAATCTATCTTCAGTTTTGGGAATATTTTCGAAAAAAAAAATGTATTTAGGTAATTTTATAATGGTTTAAAATGACAAGTAAGTCGTTACATTATTATTAAATAAGAAATCTACATTAATAATGAAAATGTTTATGAAGTTTACAAAAAACAAAAATTATACTTAGGTACTTCTTTTAACTTCTATTCGTAATTGAACTTTATTCATAGATACAGTAAAAACCTTCTCATTATTTTTTCTTACAAAGTAATAAATACATTTTCCACGCAAAAGTACACAGTTTTTACGCATTTTCGGAAATATTTGGAATCAGTTTACTAAAACACACACAACCGCACGCGATGCTCAAGTGATTTCCAAAATAATTGTTTGTATGTTCTGTTTCTGACGAAATTCTGACATTCGCAACACGCGATACTTGTTCAACGGTTAAATAATATGTAGCTGACTTTATGAATAATATTAAAATAATAAATAATATCTGAAATTGGGATTTTGAATATATTTGGATGGGTCTCTGAATTTTCCGAGACTATTGATATATCATTATGAAACAATATAAATAACAAATAAATATTAATCTATTTGTCAATTATTTTAGAACAAGTAAATTACTATATAAAAAGTAACTTAATAAACTTGAATTAATATTGAATTAAAATTATTTACGATGTCTCTGGTAAGTCACTGGTAAGACCAAACGCACTATTGGTATATTCTTGAAAGCATTTTGCTGCATCTTACAATAATAATATTATATATTCTGTATAATTAAAAATAAATAAATAAAAAAAAAACTGGGATCTACACAATATAACGTGCCCTAAGCAAGGCTCTCAGCTGTTAATACTACTAGCGGTCACCCATCCAAATTGTGACCGCTCAGATCGTCGCTTGACTTCAACCATCAGAACGTCTAAAGATATGCCACGAGCACTTCAGGATCTTAATTACTAAGAATATTATTACTTATTAAAAAAAACAATGAAACGGATTAATAAGATTATTAACTAAATGAAGTACTTAGCCACGTAAATATTAAAGTATATTTTAATGATGACGAATACAATGGCATTAATGGAATTGCCTTGTAAGACAATTACTTTGTACTTAACAGTCTGAAACAAAAGGTTACAATTATAAAATGTTGTACTTTTATAAATTGTACAATCAGTCACATAATATTGACAAATTGGGCTTTTGTACAATCATTTATTTAATTGGTATGGATCTTTAGTTTAAACTAGCTGACCCGTAAAGGCAAAAGTCCGTACATGGTGTGTGTGTGTGTGTGAATGTTTGTTACCACGTATCCCCATTACTACTAAACCGATTTTGATGAAATTTGGAATGTATATAGTTTAGGTTCTGGAATAACAATAGGCTACTATTTATCCCGGAAAAAAATATGGTTCCCGTGCGATAAAAAATAGTAGTCCACGCGGGCGAAGCCGCGGGCGTCCACTAGTATAATATAATTACGATTAATACAGTCGTGATTAAATTATACTAGTGAACCCAAGGTGCAGTAGACGTTTTCTTTCAGATCTTTAGACATCTTTTTGAAGAATGTCTAAGGTAGGTCAGAGGTATGTCCAAACACATTTGGTACATTCCCACATTTGCAGAAGTTAACATTCCATACGTGACAGGTTGCAAGCCCATCGACGAAAAAATATCTAGTAAGTATTACATCTTTTGTTGCTGATTGTACAACACACAAAATGCCAACAAGTTGCTCTACATCGCCATTTGCAGAAATAATCAAAAAAACATCAAAAAACGTTAAAAACTACGAAGTGGTTATTTAATAGTTTTTTTCCTGTTGTTTACGGGTTTGTTGATTTATTGGGCATACTTTTATTTTTCAAGGAAGCTCTGATAAATTGTAATGGAATGTACGTGTAATGAAAATAATTGGAGTGCGTAAGTGTAACTACGAGCAAAAGGTCAATATTTAATATTTTTTGCAATGATTATTGTAACTATCCTATAAGTTCACTCAAAAAACAACAAAATAATCGATATAAATATGAAATTTTTTTTCTAAAAATTAGAAGAAAATTACATAATCGTAAAGAAAGAATCGTGAAAACAGTTGATTATTTTGCTGTGGATATAATTAAGAAAAACGACGTTTTTAAAACAAATTTTAGATTTTTTTAAATACAAATTGAAACTGACACTAAAAAAACCTTTGATCAATGTATTTTTTACTAAAATTAAACATTAAAATCACAAAATATAATATAAGTACCAGATAAGAGTACCTATTTCAAAAACTTTTTCAATATTTTATTTTCAGTACTCTCAATACCGAAGTGTATTTTATATAAGAGTATATTAATATTACCCAACAGTGCTAGGTAATGTGTATTCAGCTATCAGTTTGTTTATACAGTACGATTGTAAACACGAGCTGATAGATTAGTTCTTGACATTTTGCATGAGCTCTTGAGGTTGCACATCAAACTGCCTAGCAGCGTTGCCATATCTACCAACTTGTAGGTAGATCTACCTACTTTGCCTCGAGTCTACCTATCTACCACCACAAGCCTGGAATCTACCTACTTTTCTAAATCTTACAGAACCACATTGATGAACGTTTCTTTCATGTGAAATGACAGTGCAGTACGGTCTTATTGGTAGTTAGTAGTAATATTTAGTCCACCTGCAACTTGCCGAATTGAAAAAGTGTTAGCTGCTTATCTGCAGTGTATATTACTGGTTTTAATTATGCTAAGTTTCTTGTTCCAAATTAATGTAGGTAGGTATAATACCTACTTGAATTTGACCTGCAAGAGAAACGGACTGCACGCAAAAAAAAATACATTTGTGGCGTGGACACTCGAGCTAGAGATTGTTCCTTGTAAAGATTTTTATCGAAAAGCGGGCAACCTAGCTCATACATTTGTAACTTGTAATTTAAAGTCGCTACGTATAAAAAATAATAAATATTTGTTATTACAAACCTTCTGAATTAGGGTGGTAGATCTACCTATTTTTCATTTTACATTCTACCAACTTCTACCAATTTTTGGCCCCTCATCTACCAAATTTCTAATATTCGGGTTGGCAACACTGCTGCCTAGATTCGATACTAGAATCTACATTCGACTTCTTTCCTAAAAACCTAATAAAATTAACGTTCTTAAAATCGTAATAAAATAACGTACGTTTTTTTTTTTTTTAGAATGCATTGTGAGAATGCATCGAGTTGTGAGCTACCCTAAAAGTTTTAGCCTGATAACTAATCGGGAAGTGATCGAAGTTTGATTTGCAAGATTTTACCCGGAACGACAGACAGACAGACAAACAAGAAAATTACTTTATTAAGCCTTAAGAGGCCAGCCACTTAATAAAGTTACATTCTTATTTTCTTACTGAGCTGAGGCTCAGTTGGTAATAGCTCTACCTTCTGCGCTGTAGGTCGTAGGTTCGATTTCCACCCAGGACAAACATTTGTGTGATGAACATAGACTCAAACTCAAACTCAAATTCATTCATTCAATAAGATCACTTCTTATCTCACTTTTAATCGTTTTAAGAGCTAGGTGATTCTACTCCTGTTCCTTCGCGACCAAGTTACCTGGTTGTTACCTGGTTCCCTTAATACAAGCTTTGCTTAGTTTGGGGCTAGATGGCGCTGTGTGAAAAAGATCCAACAATATATTTTTTTTATTTATTTATTAAGTTACTAAGATTATTAGTTTTTATTAGTTTTAGGAGGTAAAATTTATTTTTTATTTATTTTGTAAGTTACTTAGATTATTAGTTTTTATTAGTTTTAGGAGGTAAAATTTATTTTTTATTTATTTAGTAAGTTACTAAGATTTTTAAGTTAGTTTTTTTAGTTAGGTAATAAATATTTTAATATCTACTGGTTATTTATCCAATCGGTGGTTCAGTGGTTAGCTTGTCAGTTATAAAAACATTGATCGACCTCCATCTCTCGACAATGTTTACTGAAATAATGTTTGCGTTTCACCGAATATCAAACTGCTGTTATAAAAATACAAGTAGTGATTTTGAGAAATGATGTCAGATGTCAGTAGAATTGGTTCCATTGGAATGTATAAGAATCATAATATACTCAACTATACAGTACCTACCTACTTCAAGATAAATAATGTTATCCTCTACTATATATTTTTTTTAACTAACCAATATTGTCTCACTGCTGGGCACAGGTCTCCCAATATCTTCCAATACACGCGATCACCCACCACTTACCACCAGCCTTTCCGAAAGTAGATTATACTAGTGGACGCCCGCGGCTTCGCCCGCGTGGTTTTTTTTATCCCATGGGAAACATGCATTTATTTCGGGATAAAAAGTAGCCTATGTCACTCTCCAGCCGCTCCAACTATTTCCACACATAAAATCACGTCAATCCGTCTCTCTGTTTTGACGTGAAAGCAGGAAAAACAAAAAAACACACTTTCACATTTATAAATGGGTATGGATATACTTATAAGTCTCTTCATATATAAAAATACTAGCGGACGCCCGCGGCTTCGCCCGCGTGGACTACTATTTTTTTATCCCACGGGAACCATGAATTTTTTTGGGATAAAAAGTAGCTTATGTCCTATTCCCGGTCATTATCTATCTTCACTCCAAATTTCATCAAAATCGGTGAAGTAGTTATAGAGATACGTGGTAACAAACATTCACACACACACACGGACTTTCGCCTTTATAATATTAGTAGGAATATTCTATACCTATAAACAAAAAACACAGCTGTATAAATAACCTCCTTAAGTTGTTCAAAAATATGTTTAAAAATACTTAAACACATTATTATCAAAGTAAAACAAGCAAGTACAGGTCAAAAGATGACCGTTGAATGATTGTATTTAAATAAGGCCACTTACACACGACTCTGTTCCAGATGAACCAACAATGCAAGGTGTGCGGGGAGCCTGCGGCTGGATTCCACTTTGGCGCGTTCACGTGTGAAGGATGCAAGGTAAATACTTTATTTTTTATTGTACAAGATAATTTTTATTTTTTAAAATAAAATAATACTTAAAAATAATATATATACTTAATATATATAATAATTAAAAATAGCAGTTGTGATTTTCAGTAGTAGTTATGTTTGACTATTTTGTAGTTAGTACAATTTTGTTGAGAATCATCGTTTCTATCTTAAAGTTTAAATGATGATGAGACAGCTCGCTCTTAAGTAGCCCTTAACCTTACAAACCTACCCAAGACGGTCGATCCATCAGCAAAATCTAAGATCTAGCCCCATAAATACAACTAAATAGGTATTCCTAAGGACATGTGGATTGGCTACATGTGGACTGGCTACATGTGGACCGATTGACGCCTGAATAGCACCGTCTGTCTTTCACCGTAAATCAGGTATTTCCTAGGAAGTTCGGCCGACAAATAGGTGGACAGACTTTAGCTAAATTGTGGACAGCTTAGCTTTGTATGAGATTTGAATTTTGAAATTAAATGGGTTTTCTGAAAATGGTGAGAAGGAATGAATTGATGCGGCATTCATTAGCATTTCAAAGGCATATCATAACAGAAAATATGTAGTATTTTTAGTAAAACATTAGGCCTTTAGGCGGCCTAAAAATTCCGTCACCAGAGTTGGCCACTTGCTCATACGAAAGAAGAAGAAGAAGTAAAACATCTTGTACCGCTACACTTTTCTCTGGACATAAACTAAACCACAGATTTTTACTAAATAAGACACTATCTAAAAGTAATGTATAGTGATGAAATATTTTGAAAACCTTCACTTTTTTTCTGAAGATGTTGACGAAAACAAACCACAGGTTTTGATTTTAAAATGCGACGTTTTTATAGACATAATTGTCTAAGAAAATTATTATTATCTACTTATGTATTTAATTGTTTAACAAGTGATAACAAAAACTGAATTGAAATTGGTTTAGTAAGAATTTTCTATCAATATTTACAATCTCCTTCAACGATGACACCACTATTTATACTTAACTAGTAAATAAAGTTATAAATTCTAAAATTCCACTATTTCATAGCCTCAAGGGAATCGCTCCAATAAATTACTATCAAATTGCTATTACTATCGGTCACAACTTTGCGGGTGATGTTCTATGATTAATGGCCACAGGTTGTATTACGTGTCGGAATGGCTATGGCACGTGCTAATAGCAAAAAGTGGTCTCGTTATATAACGAGTTGAAATTGGTCCATGACAATAGCTTGAAATTATTGAGCGGTCTTGATTCATGATTTTAAGCGTCATAAAAAGTAATTTGGTTTCTTTCTTATTGATTTGAATGGGTATTATACTTTTACTAGTGTCGATTTTTAGTTTGATATAGGCTATGCTAGGATGGTAATTTATTTAATTTTTTTATGAAGATTTGGAGCATGAGATAAAAATAATAACATATTTTTTATGTAAATGTACAGTGAGCGACCAAAATCGAGGAAGGTTTTGAGTTTTAATTTTTTATATAGGTACATACGGAACCCGTCGAGTTTTTAAAATTTTACCTTTATATTATTATGTCCTGCTCTATTATTAATTTTAGACAAAAGTGACCAATTTCGCACGTAACGTGAAGAAAAAGTAATTTTCAAAAACTTGAAATTTTCATCGATTTTTGTTTTACTTTACTTAAAACACGATTGGACCCCCAAGGAACATAAACATCTACCGAGATCTTCAGACTTTCTGCTCTTTTAAAGATATCTGGGGTATTTAGAAGCACGTCCAAGCCATTATAATTATTTAAGTAAGTACCAAGCATAACTTACCTTGGGCCTCTTAAAAGTTAAAGTACCCATATTCCACAAAGTCTTCATCTGTTTGTCCTCCAAATGGCAATGTTTTATTCAAGAATGTAGATACATTAACTCGGTTGCTAAGTTGCTATCATAAAACCTATACGTAATACGAGAACGGGAGCGACAAACCTGCTCTCAGAATTGTCGCACCGCAAGCAATTTGCTACTCCGAATCAATTTGCGACTTTTTGTCGCAAGATAATGTCGAGCGATGCACAGTGAGAGTAGTATAACTGGTTAATTTCATTATTTTTCAGAAAATTTCAGAATCTGTATCGGTAAAGTAGATAAAATAGCAGCTCTGGGGTTGACAGTCACGGTTATGTAGCTGCTTTTGAATGTTTAGTCAAAATCGATAGACTTTTAGGTACTCAATAAAACTTTTATAAAAAAAACACCTATAGCCGGATTGCTCATTATACGCACTAAAATTGACGATCAAAATGTAATTTTTCCCATATTTTTAGTTCGTACAGTGAGCAATTCGACTATAATCATATTATAAATATTATTATCAACGGGATAATTACCATGATTATTGAGTTTTTTTGCTTCCCGATATTTCGACGCAGTTGCAAACTCAATAATCATGGTAATTATCCCGTTGACAATTAAATTTATGTTCTTAACCATGATAGTTTCAAAAGTTATAATCATTTTACTTACCAAAATTTTTTAGTGGTTAGTTGGCAAGGTATGTTAATAACTTTTAATTATTATTATAGTGTTGAACCACACTTAGGTATTATTTTATTAATGAGGATCGCTTGTATCATTGCGGGTTTGAATCCCGTTGGAATTGAATATTTTGATAAGACTTTTCATTTTCAATGTTAATAAGTGTTGATAAGTTGATTAAGCTGAAAATATAATTTAGATGCGGCGCAAGAACTTCACTAGGTACATATTGCTGGTTGCCTGGAAGAAATCGCTTTAAGCGATAAGGCCGCTTATTGTATCTACTAATTTATGTAATTTTAAGTTTTGTATCCTGCTTACAAGCAATAATGTGTTCATTCATTCATTCATATTGCCTCATGAGGCTGTATAAACATCCAATAAAGAAGTAAAACCCGTTCTATTTTGGTATTTTATAACGTACTAGCTGTTCAATCTGAGCTAGCTTCGATTCAATTTTCTGTTGAATGCAACCGTGCGCCTTTCGCGTTGTTTTGTCGCTTCAAATTTGTCGGCAGTAATGATAAAGAATTATAATTTAGTTGCCTTATTTAAACGTAATTAGCCGCGTTTATTTTTTAATATTGTAATTATGTTCCGCTTTGGTTTAAGAGTTTAATTATCTCGATTGGTTTTCGATAAGGTGAAGTTTTTGGTCGGAAATGTCAGGTTAGGTAATTTTTGGGTTAAATTCTTTGTTTTTGTACTCATTAAATAGTGTAAGGAATGATAAATGATAATATCCACATTAAATTATTAAACTAATATTTTCAACTTTAGGTATATCTATCTCATAGTGCTGTGAATATTAATAACTCTTGCGAATTAAAATTATTGTAAATAGTTTTTATATAGGTATCAAAATGATGGATTGTGTGAGAGAGGACATGCGTGTGAAAGGAGTGACTGCTGAGATGACGAGTGATAGGAGAGAATGAAAGAGGAAAACATGTTGTGCCGACCTAGTGGAAAAAATGCAAGAAAATGATATCAAATGAAAACTAGTGACCTATGTAAGGTATGGTTTAAAAAATCATAATACCTAATGTTGGTTTCGGCTCCAAGCCTATCTACAGTTGGAGATGTTAATCTTTCGCAAAAAAAAAACATTATTTAGACCTAGCAGCTTCAAAATTACTACGTAAAAACTATGATTAAATATTGAAAAGTTTTATGGACACGGGATTTTATCGCGTAATAAGATCAGTGAGGGTAGTTTTGGATAATACCGCCGATTCACAATGGACCTTGAAAACATACTCCAGTCTGCCCGCGACCACGGCTATTGCAACATAGCCGAAACGTCGGGAAAAATAAGGTAAATTACGCGATAAAATCCCGTGTCCATAAAACTTTTCAATATGAATAGTGATCGCGAAAGTTTAAAAAAGACTATATGATTAAATATCTGGTTAAAACCAAAGGATTAAACTTTGACACCATTTAATTACCATACCTAACTATCTCGGTCACAACATCAGAAGTAGTCAATACAATATTTAAGACCACCGGTGGGCAAGGACGACATAGTCGTTTGTCACGGCAAAATATCACTACAATTCACGAAAATCGAGGTTTCATCACTTTATACGAAATTCAACTTTATTTTCTCGCAATAAAGTGCAAATTTCCTTCTGTTTCAGAGGAGTTTTGAAACAGTTTTTTTTTATACTGTTAAGCGAAAATTTACTTTATTCCTATGGCTATTGAGTCGAAAATCCAAGGATTTTTGTAACGGTGTGATATGATTCCAATGAATAAATCTTTCAAGATAAAATTGGCCGATTCATCAGTTTTAACAACAGCTTATTATATCATAAGGGGGATATTTTAATAATTAAGCATTTTATTCTCGACTTACTACTGTTTATGTGAAACAATAAATAAAAAATAATAGTCCCTTTTGTAATTTTTACATCAATTTATGTGGTCATTTAGCTCAAAGGTTGCATCCAAACTTTGTATTTAATATTTATTTAATTTTTGTCTTTTAAAGGTTAAATGGTGTTTTATACGAAATTGCAACACGACATAAAAAGATCTTACATATTTACCATTCATTTTAGATGCTTAAAATAGGTATAATAAGCAAACACGTTATTTGATCTCATTTAAAAGTCGACTAAACTATTTTATTTCATGAAAACATTAAGTATTTTATTTATAATCTAATTTGCTATAAAAAATGTAATAGCAAGTCGGTTTTATGTTATTCTAAGATCTCGGATACAACTGCCACATTCCAGAATACCTCAGTAAAACTATCACTAGTATGTGAAATATGACTGAATTCGTCTAATTTATGTTAAAGTGCTTGCATTTTATTTTACAAGTAGAAATACGCGTGGCTTCGTTCATGATTTTATATTATACAGCTATACCCGGTGGTTTCACCTGCCATTTATTTTAAAAGATTAACGTTCGTCAAGAAATGCTGAAATAATTTTTCAAATTCGAGTTGTAGTTCCAAAGACAGGCGCGTTCAAACAAACAAACTTTACAGCTTTATTATAATGTATAATTTTTTTTATATATTAAAATGTATAAAATTAAACCTAATGAAAAAAAAAGTTATGCGGTCTAACCACGTGGCCACAGCCAAAATACTTCTAATGAAACTGTTGAAATTAAAAAAGAGAATTATGAAATTAAATTTTAATAAGTATTCTATCCATTTCTTCATTACAGTTAAAACCATAGGTCAAAATGAGGTGTTGTCGGTCAGTAAAGAAACATTTTTATATATTCAGATAGCTGACACGTTTATGAGCTGTGTGCACGTGCCATCATTAACATAACAAATTAATGGAGATTTGTTAATGAAATCGTTGAAAACGGAGCCATTATGGCATAAAAGATAAAAGATGGCGGCTTCTTTTTATGACAAAACTCTTTGTATCAGTAGATTGAGTGTTAGGGAAATCTAAGTTATGACAATAGCAGGAAAATGATGAAATGGTTTAAATTGATAGTAAATGGAAAAGAAGTGGGACAAAAAATATGATCCAAATAATAAACAGAGAGAGAGAGAGATAATCGAAATTGAAAAGTCTTATCAAAATGTATGCGATTCCGATGGGATTCAAACGAAAAAAAAAGAATAATAATAATTTGAGAGATTAGCGGCCTTTACACGTGAAGTTAGGGACGCGGGAAACAGCACGAGCCGTTCCATCCCTCGCTCCGAAACATACATATTATGCGCGGGGCTGAAAGTTCGATCTGCTATCAAAAAACTTTTAAAAAGTTTATACCTACCGTTCCACGCGCCAGTCTAAACTGCGGTCCAAACTCTGGTTCGGATCGTTTTGCCTAAATCAGATTCGCCCGCGTTCCAATCCGTGGACACATTTTTTATCGTAATTAGCACGACAGTTTGATCCGCGGTCCAAACTGCACAGATCTATCAGGGTTGAAAATCTTGATCGGACCATTTATCGATTAAAGCATCGATGAAATGCACTCAGGCTAAAGGAGGATCGCTTGTATCATTGCGGGTTCGAATCCCGTCAGAATTTAAAAAAAAAATTATGTGTGGTGATAGAAAATTTAAAAAAAAATCTAGCCTGATCTTAAAATGCCCAAAAAAATTTAAGAGAATTTCTACACCTTTGGAATACAGTTGTGAAATTGTTGAATTTTTTTTTTTTTCATTTAAGTAAAAATTAGGTAAGTAGGTATTATTTATTTAAGCTTATAACTAAATTGATAGGTAAATGTGTTGTGTTGGTTTGAAGTTTGTTTTACATATATGAATTAGAGAAAATGAACTGTTTTTATTATGTCTAACACACAAATAAATAGCCAATGATCCAAATTTAGAAATAATAATGATCAAATTTCAGAACATTAAATAATACTTTATGATAGAAAATCGGTATCAGTGATCAGTTAATTAACATAATTATAGATTTATTCAAATTGTTATTAAAAACAAACATTTCCAATGCGTGGGTGGTGATCGCTATTAATATGTAAATAGCGCCCTTATTACAATGTAGCTAAGTGTCAAATTTCTTAGAATATTTATAAGGAAATAAGAATAAATGCGACAGAGCTTGTTAATCAATGAACTAATTAACTGTAGGTGTTTTTAATATTATTGCTTTTTGTATATTTATTGTGGTAGTTTTTGGGTGATTTGTTTAACAAACTTATTTAGGTTGATCGTAAAATTGAAAAACAAATAAGAAAAAAGATTATAAAAACGGATAAAATTATCACGGTAAAGGATGATGAATAATTTATTAAAATTAGAAAATTTTGTATGAAGAATAAAGAAAACTAACAAATTTGCTTTTTTATTCTGAATACAACCCGATAAATCACACTTTCACAATTTAAAAGTTTTGATTTAAAAAAAAACAACGCTGAAGTGTCTAGGACAATGTTAATTCATAATCCATTTATAGCGAAAATGCATAAGTATTTACAACAAAAATAGACACGTCAAATAAAAAAAATATAGATCAGCCATAAACAGCTTTTCAGCATGCAATATTAAGGTAACACACAAATTAATTAATTTATCTATGAATTCAGAACCTATATAAATGCCAACAAGAGAAATAAAATGTCAAAAAATTCAGCAATAAAAATACAAAATTATCGAAGCGAAACATACATTAACAAACATCATTCTTCTCAAATGACGTTGTGTTTCGCGGTGAGGAAGGTTGCCAGCTCTGCGAGGAAGCGCTGCGGTGACAACTGGTGGACCAGTCTTATCCATTGTGTTGTCGGCGCAGTGATTCCTCTTTTTATACGGCCCACCTCATGGTAAGCGGTTACCGTAGGCTATTGACGCCTGTGACTCCTCTGGTGTCACAGGCATCCATAGGCTATGGTAACCGCTTACTTTCAGGTGGGCCGTAAGCATGTCTGCCACCTTAGTAGTATAAAAAGCATCCCATTTGGTAATATGCCCAAATTTTGTTGACATTAGGATCTCAGAGCTTATGTTTTTCAATATTACTTTTTATTTAGGTCATAACCACTCATTCCTCCCCAAAAGGCCACCTGCATTACTTGTTATGGCAAATTAATAAAACTTAAATCGATCAAGAATTTGGGGCATAAAAATTAAAGTGTTTAATGTAAATTACCCAAGTGCCGGCGCAATATTACAGGCCGTAATATCGTTGTAACCTGTAATTTGCACACTTTTCAATAATCGATTGGATATCGAATGATTTTGATATCGAGTTCTGGGATCATCGTTACTTGGTCTTTTGAAATGTTATTGTTTTGAAGTTTAAAATACTACGTTGGTAAAATGAATCAATGAGTAAAGTCCTAAATAAGATAACTGTCAGTTGAAGTGAGAATTAACATGCATTTGGCATTCGGTTAAACTTTACTTTGAAATAGGGAAGAAAGCCTAAAGAATTTTAAATAGCCTTTTAAATTTTAAAAAGTTGTTCATTCTATTAGATTTATAAAAATGTTTAAATTTAATCTAGTTTTTATAATAATTTTCAATAACTCATTATGGAACTAGAAACAACTCTCGCCAATTTGTCTTACAAATCAGAAAAACACGGCGTGTCAATAAATTTGTTTTGGCGTAAATTTCAAACATTATTTTTAAAGCATAAAAACAAGTTCGATTTGTATCAAAAACCGTGTTATGCCCATAAACTTCAATAAAGCAATTTGCTAAATGTAAAAATTATCTGTGATGTTCGCGTTTTACGAAAATGAAGTAATTTTGCGCAATTCTCATTTTGCACCTTAAAAGATAAAAAAGTCGTGCTTCATACTTTTATACGAATAAAAGTGCTCAATTTTTTTTTCGATTTACTACTCTTACGAGTACATTATGACGACTATCCCATTTGTAAAAAAATCAGAATATGCAAATTTTACCTTTAAAACATCGCTCAGTTCAAAATTGGTTAAAAATTTCATTTAAAAAGTAGTAAAACGAAATTTACAATCTCAAAATTAAAATTTAAGAGGTGCGTCATATGCACCTCCCATATTTTAATGACGCCGTAATGTGAATGCGTTTATTGAATTATTCATTAAATCGGTTTGTGTCACTTGATGCGGCCGACTTCTTCATATCAGAGAATTTAATATCCAAATCAATTTTTTATTTAAGAGTTTAAATAGCTTGAATATTTTACCCATGGAAGATTCGAATTCAATTTTATTCACAATTCGATTCAACTAAAGATGTCTAGATTTCAGCCAATGCTTTTGTACAAAAACACTCGGTTTTTATAAAAGTTTATGACTTTGAGATAAAATAATTAATTATAAATAATTAATTAAAAATAAATAATTAAAAGTAAATAATTATAAATAATTTAACTTTAACTAATAATTAATTATAGCAGATTGGTCTACATAATATATTTGATATGCACGATATTAGTGTAATACTAACTATAGCAAATAAAACTATCCATTCCAAAGTTCACCCAAACCCTTTAATTTTAGACTTACATTAGTAAGACATCATCATCAATTAGGTTAGGTTAAATTGACCTCTCCCTTTCATATTCAGTCACAAATCATCGCGGCCGCTAATTATCCAAAACACGGGTTTAACCACCTCATTGGAACCATACAATCTACTTCCATTAAAGGTAACCGTTTTTAAACGTTCGCAAAAACCGACGTGAGGATATAATGAGATGGATGGTTTAGCTTGTTTTGTTGTTTTGAGAAACATTGAGGTTTGTTATAAAGTTATTTTTATGTTTTACATAAAAAAATATATACTTAAGTAACAAAACAAAAAAAAACTATAAGTCTTTATTGATTTATGATGATCCAATTTTGAAACAAAACAGAAACAAAACAAAGTTTTAAAGTTTAAGTTTCTACAAATGTTTTGTTTTATTTGAAGACGCTAAGAAGTCACGCGTAAAATTGCTTATAGAAAAAGGAACCTTTAGGTATTTTGGAAATAAGAAAAATAGAAAAACAGTAAGAAAAATAATATCATCTCTATCATCATGATTCTTCTCATAAACTAAAGTGTCTTTCTGATCAATTTTTAAAATAACAAACAAAAAATATAAAAATAGAAAACAGTAACGAATTCATTGCAATAGAAATAGAATAGACACATTCTAGTACAAAACTGTCATGCCACATGATCGATAACCTCCCGTTAACAATTGGGTGAAAGTTCGCGCATGACGAACAAAACTTCTAAATTCGCTCCATCAGTTCCTAAACGTAACTATTCTGAAATCATATCGTTAACGGACTCAACGCTTTCTTATTCTTTGTTGTTTGTTTCTATAGCCACAGCAGAATAGCTCCCCCAGAAAGTACTGTGGATCAGTTTTTTTAACTAGATTATATCCTGCAATCCTACTATTCTTTTCTGTTATAGATGTATAAGTATATAGGACATTTGTATTTGTATTTGTATTTATTTATTTAAAACACACGACATAACATAATAGTTACTGACACAATAGTTTCTATAATGTGGTAACTTTCAAATTTTCAAAATGAGGAAACAATCACGATAACACTTTGAATGCCATTTGTTCACGTAATGACGAGACGTGCTGATCTGCTAGTAGAAGGCGGCAGTGAACATAATGAAAAAAATGGTGGGTATTTAATGGTTAAAAGAACTTACCTGAAGTGAATTTCAACCATAATTATACTAGATGCTGCGTCCGAATAGATTTAAAGAAAACCATGTAGTCCGCCTTCCATGTATAGCATCGCAACACTGTTTAGCGCTATTTTTTAGGCTAATTTTGAAGATCTGAAAAATATTCAAACAGAAAAAATGAGAGTGTAACACTCGTTTCTGTTACTTTATAAGTACCCGCGGCGAGCCCATCATTCTTTTCAGAGCACGTTCAGCACGATCAGCATACTGCAACATTCATTTATTTATTTGGGTTTGGCACAATAACCGCGAAGCACGCAGAATTGTTGTGCCTTTCAGGGTGGGCGGGAGTTTAAATCTATTCGGACGCAGCATCTAGTATAATTATGGTTGAAATTCACTTCAGGTAAGTTCTTTTAACCATTAATTATACGTCGATGCTGCGTCCTCTAGATTTAAAGAAAACCATGTAGATGTTTAGCGTCTGTTGCAGAATGAACATAAAAAATCACAAATATAAGTGCATATACTTACTTAAGTATATTCAATATTTATAAGCATCATACGTAAGTATACCCTTATTAGTACTTATCAGTACTTCATTGATACAGCCACAGAAAAGGGCGTGTCTTCAGTAGAAAGAAAGAAAAAAAAAAAAAAATTATTTTAAAATTTTTGCGAAACAGAGAAAGCGTCCTGTCCACCTGACCGTACTTTTAATAGTGTTTGTCAAGTGTCGATGGAGAACCCAGCCCGGCTGGTGGCGGAGGTGGCCGAGAAAGAAACAAATAAACACGGACACGTTCACTCCGCTCTCATGCAACGTATTTGATTGATCCATCGAATAATTATTTGAAAGGTTGCGTTGTGGACAGATTATTTCACAGTTAATATCAAATGGTTTGTGTACGGAGGAGAATTCAACAATTTTTTCTCTAAATAATGATATACCTACTAAGGTAGAATAGAGAATATATATATATTAATACGTAGAATAAAGTCAGGGTCTAATAGTAATATTTGTAAATAAATTGATATAAAATATGGCAGATAAAGTCTGCGAGCGTTGTCTTGTTAACAACGTAGAAAAGGTACCAATTTTCTCGACTGTACATCCAGTGAGGTACCTAGAATGGTTGGATATTTCGATAATTGATTTGATATAATAAGTATATTCCAAGGCAATGCTCTTGCCAAGTCGAATAATATCTCGAAAAAAAAAAAAGTGGGTTGTCTTTTTTAAAAAAATACCTGTAAAGAATCTACTATTGGTACCTACCGTACTTTTTACTGGTGTGCACGAGTGTTCTTACCAATAACATTTATGATAACGCTGACCGTTACTAATTAAGTTCCTTCAACAGCTCCTTTTGAACTGTTCTGTCGAAAAAGTATTTCCATAACAGCTAGATAGATGATCTGTAACAATCTAAATTATTTGATTGACAAAAGATATACCACTGCTTTAAAGTTAGATTATAATAAATTCAAAACGTTTTTTGATAAGGAATTATTAATTTTGTCATCGGAGTCACTAGGAATATGCCGTGTTTTAGATAGTAGGTAGGTACGCCTGCTGCATAATATGGCGCACGCCTGGGCAAGGTTGCGCCAAAACGGGTGATGTCCCCTTGGTTGACTAGGAAGAATAAGTATACCAGGAGCTTCGTCTTCTACAATTTAACAAAAAAAAACATTTCAGTACCAATGCATATAGAGTAAATGCGTAGAAGCCTTCGAGCTTATAGAATGGAGATGGCATCGATATTCTCATATAGGCTTACCCCTCTGTGACCATCCAGGCCCCTCGGCCATACACGTTAAATAAAAGTACTTCACTCGCATCCACGGCCATAATGTTGACGTTTCGTGTCGCGAGTAGAGCTCCGTGAATATGGTGAATTGTGCAGTATTTTTGTGTAAAAGGCGATCAGCGACAACAAACTTACGGGGACACGGTATTTCCTATCACAATAAAAGTGCTATTTTTGTCATTTGTGTTTGCAATTTTGTGTAATTTTGATTTAGATGAACTACTAGTTTTGACAGATTGGCGACTATTTCTTGAGGCGTAGTGCGGGGACAAGTTGAATGAAATTGACCGAATGAATGATAGAATAAACATAAAATTATTTCAAAACGCGATGTATATTACCTATTGTACAAAAGTAATTGAAATTTTAACGATATAGGTCGGGGTGTTTAAAAGGCTGTGCAGCGATTAGTGCACAGCCTTTTAAACACTGGTGCATTTACAAGGCAAACACTTAATAAAATTTTGACATAGCTGTTATTCTATTAACATACCTTTTTCTCGATCTTAATTTAAAGTATGAACAAAAACAAAGGTTTTTTGCAAGAAACATTTTTTTATTGGACTGTTAGTTTTCGAGAAATTAATTAAATTAACTAAGTCACTCGCACATCAATCATCGATTTTCTCAAAAACTACAAGTCGGACAAAAAAAATTATACTGTAAAAAAATGTTTATTTTTACGAGATCTACAAGAAAAGTCAATAATATGAAAAAAAATGGTTGTCTGTAAAGTCGGTTTACGGACGATAATTTTACGTGATAACGAAACGAACGCTTAAGCTGGGAACAAATTATCGGACGCGGCTGACGGACGCGGCTGACAGCCGCGACTGATAAGTGTGCACACCGTCCGAACACCCAGCGGGCCAGATTGCCTTCGGACGTCTGAAGGTCCAAGGACGCGTCCGCGACTTTCGTCAGATAAAGTACACAGTTCTATGTTCGTTCTATATCCAGATACCTATTCAGTCACGGCTGTCAGCCGCGTCCGTCAGCCGCGTCCGATAATTTGTTCCCAGCTTTAGGCCGATCGTGCTTCTACACACGTTTTCGTGAATGCAGCCGGAGTTCATCGTTATATTGTTAACAAGTCAAAATGTTTTTTTGTCGTTTCTAAGTCTCGGCCGCATACTAACGTTTTTAAAAATTAATATCTTTTAGATTAGGTACCTACATTATAGCGATATAAAAATCTAAAATTGAAACATTATTTGCCCATGTTTCAATTTTGTATTATTATGATACCATCAGCAAGGTTACAAAAATATTACAGCACAATAAATAAAAAATAAAAAATGTTGAAAATTAAGGTAAATGGTATTTACAAGTTTTCGCAAAAATCTAAATTTGCCCAAATATCACTTAGCTACCAATAAAAATGATACGAATTTTATTATGGCAGTATAATGGCGGTAAAGTTACGGAATCCTTGGCGCACGAGTTCGACTCGCACTTGACCGGTTTTTTATTTTCAGTCCGAGTGAATCAAACTGAGGGTAGGTATTTTCTATCTGACAGTGTTCCAGAGTGAATTAAAGGATTTTAAGCATACATTTTGTGGTCTTTGTTTTGAGTTTTGTGTGATTCGTATCACTGATTTTTTTTAAACAATCAAATCTGCCATTTTGATTTTTTAAATAATTGTAATTATGTGCTCAGTGACACTCATGTCATCAATACGAATCTAATGACGTATCATTTATCAAAATCGGTTGAGCCGTTGAGTAGTTATGAGTGGACATACATACCTTTTGGGTATGTATGTCCACAGGTCAAACACATACCTTTCGGGCTTCGCCATAGTCGGATAAAAAAGGCAGACTATGAAAATAGTATTACCTACACAGACGCTTTAAAAAACGCTAATTTCATTCATTCATTCATCGTTCATTCATCGAATGCCCATCACTAGAGATTTATCATAGTGTGCGTCTAAACACTGCGTAACACGCAGTAACCACGCCCATTTCATAATTGTGTGCGTATTGTAAGATTATAAACCAATGGTGTGCGGGATGATTAGGCGGGAGATTTGAATGCACCAATGCGTGTTTAGCTCGTCCCCCGTTACTTTTTGCACATTTGCGGTTCGAGCTTATGGCATACCCCTGGTAGAAGCAGTAGGTACTTTTCCTAATTTATAGCGAAAGACGTATCGATTACATTTTTCAATTTAAGCTAGACGCAAATAAATTGGTATTTGGTTGACCTAACATTATAGAACATAAATATTATTAAAAAAAATAAAGTTATTATAAATACTCCAGATTACCTAGATGGCAAGTAAGTATTGCTTAGGATCCCGGTCTGAATCACTAATATTGCGGGATTATAATGTAAGAAGCAAAAAATAGATATGTTTATAGCTTGACAATTTTAAATAATAAATAAATATTGGTGGACATTTTTCACACAGCGCCATCAATCCCCAAACCAAGCAAAGGTAGTATCAGATAACTGATAGAATACCTATTGTACTATAATGCCAATACATTTTATTTTTGAAATTTGATTGAGTTGTGGAAATTATATGTATTCCATCCATCCTATTTATATATGACAGCGGTACCTGTTATTGATTTTAAGTACCTATGAAAAAATTACAATGATAATAGTAGGTAACAATAACAACAATAATTTATTTAAAACACATTGTATGTAAAGATTACTGCAGTAGGTATAGCAGTAATTTTGACGAAATGATGTTTAAACCTAAAAAGGCGGCTATGGTAAGCCGTTTCGGTTGCAGATCAGCGGTTGACCTCTAGCCATAATTATATATCATCAATCACCACTTATGACACCCCAACCATTAACTGACGGATCAGCACTTTATAGTTTGTAAATTGTAGATGTTGAAGAAGATATCTATTTTGGGCTTTATGCTTCGAGCAGATATTTTTAAACACTTTATTACATTTACATTACATTATTAACAATGAAAGATTTTTGACATAATTAAGTCTGATTTGTCTTTTTCTTTGTTGAAATACCTTTTATTTTTCGCGTTCAAAACGCTTTGTGTACAGTAGTTACACCGAGCCGTATGCTCTGTACAGGACAAAATGCAGTGATTGTAAATACTTATAAATTTAGCAAAATCACGAAAGGTATTAGAATCTTCGGTAGTTGCAGTGACATAAAATATATATCTATATATATATATATATATCATTATGTTGTGTTGATTTAAGCCTCATTTTTAAATATTTACGCAATTGAGTGTTTATCAAATAACGATCCCAAATGAGTTTACTTTATGTTATGTTTTTCATTCTATGTAGGTTGGTTGAGCTGATATAACATATCATCCAGATAAGCTACTAGTCTGCGACTTTGGGCTCTTAGAAATGATAATTATGATGTAATTATAAGCAGTTAAAAGAAAAATATGCCTTTTTAAGATCAGTAGTAGTCATGTAGGTAGATACGCCCATTATTTACCTACTAGCTTTTACAGTGTAAATATCCTCCATATTAAAATGGGGCGCAATGGTAATTACCATTATCAGTATTTGTTAAATGTTTTGACATAATATATTATAAATCGCAGAATAGAAGGTGTCCTGTTTTGTTTATATAACAATCAAAACTAGTGAAAGAAACTGACCCACCTACTCAGTACATGCTGATTTGCAACTAAAAGTCACCGTTGTAAAACTTAGGTACAAGTTTTGATACGGTGTTGCTCATTTCAACTTTAGGAAATGGTGGGTCACAGGCTTCGATATACTGTGGTAAGTATAAAAATTTTTAAAAAAGAAGTTTAAAGGCCCTGCAATACAACTGGGTCATCAGTAATTGATAATCAGTTTTTGTATGGTAAAATTAAATTTTACCAGCGTGAGGTACCTCTATTGTCGTCGACGGTTGCGGGACTTGTTCGGTGGCGGCTTGCGATGTAGCGGCGGCGGCGGAAGGTCTGACGGCCGTGTTGAACTCGAACTCCTCATCGTCGACGTGGACGGCTGCTGCTCGTAGTAGGTACCGGTTCTGGACTGCAGTTGTCTTCACGGTGTTTTGACGGCGTGGAAATCGCAAAGTTTCCGATCCAGAAAATTTAAGTTGGGATCTGTTCTACGAGGTACTGGATTTATTAATTTGTCAGCTTGACGTTTCGATGACCTTTGTCATGGTGAGATACTAATTTATGGCACTTCCGAAAATTTCTTGATGATCTCAAGTTTGGCAACGTCATACCTACGTACAGTGTCGGGTAGGTATTTTGTGAGGTAAACTGGACCAGTTATATATTCGTGGTCCCAGCGGTTTTTGGGAATCTCTTATCGGTTCACAATAAGTAAAAAATATAATCATAGTAAATAATTAAGTAAGACAGCACTTACCTAAGGGATGCCTTTCGGAGTATGTACTAGCAACAATTCTCAGAAATCAGCAACTTTTCTTTCGGGGCGTCCCTCCAGCTCCTCTTCCCGTCGAGACCGTCCAGCAGTATCTTCCCCAACGTTTGGAGATTTTTAGTGGGGTTTTTTCACCCCATTTTTCATCATAACATTTCCAAGATTTCATCTGGTACTGGCACCGCATGGGAGCCAACAAACTGCCGTGCAGTTGGCACGCTCTTGCGAACTGAGACTGATGAAGCCTCACCCATCACGTGGACGTCGTACTTGGCTCTGGCTAATCTTCCTCTAGAAGGCCATCATCCGATCGGCATGTCGGAATATTGGACGAGTTTCTCTCGTCACTTAGGCACATTTTAGACGGACACCGGAATTTGTATAGAAAAAATTATAATAATATAATAATGTAGGTACATTATATTTTTCTATATTCCTTACATCGGCATTGCGTAGATACCCTCACGTTAAGAAAATAAAATTAATTATTCTATTGTAAATCTCGAATCGCCACGTTAAGGGTTAAAAGTTATGTCATCAGGTTATTACCTGTGTATATTATGTTCAGGTAGCATTTGTGAATAGTCAAATTGTGCTTAGTAGTAACCACACCGGATCTATGATTATGATCTGTAGGTATAGAAGAAATAAATCTTCTAAACTCCTTACTTTCTGGATGGCATCGCGTACCACCACGTTAAGAAAGTAAAATGTATTATTCCAGGGTAATATCACGTATCACCACGCTAAGGAATAAAAAATGTATTATTCCAGGATAATATCACGTATTACCACGCTAAGGAATAAAAATTTTGTAACCATCAGGATAATATCTCGTATTATCACATTAAGAGGTACGTAAGTGTGGGCAGTTGTGCATTGCTAACCTTTATTTTGCTCCAATTTTCTTTCTTCGAATCGTAGAATTCTTTGGATGAATATCACTATCACTCCATAACAACTTTTTTACTCTCCATAAACTCCATAAACTCCATATAACAACATTCACTTTGCAAAAATTATCACTTTGAATAATCGAGTCGATGTTGACGATGCGGAACACGAAAAACGAATGATGGGCTCGCCGCGGGTACTTATAAAGTAACAGAAACGAGTGTTACACTCTCATTTTTTCTGTTTGAATATTTTTCAGATCTTCAAAATTAGCCTAAAAAATAGCGCTAAACAGTGTTGCGATGCTATACATGGAAGGCGGACTACATGGTTTTCTTTAAATCTAGAGGACGCAGCATCGACGTATAATTAAATATCTTTTTTATTTTCATAAAGTGATATGTTATAAGTATAACAGTTCATAATGTTATAACAGTATGATCGAATACTGATGAAAATTCAGTAATAATTTTTTGTTTCTATTTGTTTTTTAAAAAAGTAAGTTTGTGTGAGCTATTAGCTAAACTCTGGTGTCTAAGTTTTAGGGCCTTAAGATCTCCAATATTTATTTACTTTGAGATACTCGTATAAGACAAATAGTGTGAAATTTTTTAAGCAAAACCAAAAAAGAATATTGAAAATGGCTCTAAGCTATACCTTGGAGCTTCTGTTGCACGTAGTGATCCAGCGTTTATAGATCAGCTATGCCGCAGTGGACAGCGTATGTCGATCATTATACAATTTTGAATGAGCATGATTGCGGGCTCCGTTATCGTCTATTAGCCCAGTCACCTTAGCATAAAAATGGGCTTAATCTCGGAATGGGAGATAATAAGCTGAATTTTCGTATATACCTTCATTTAGACGTCCTAAAAGTTGTCTCATAAGTCTCATAAAATCTCGTGTCTGCGTCTTAAGTTATTCAAGGTCAAAGGTAAAAAAAATAGTTTTTCACGAATATCTCGGTTTCTATTGCTCCAATGATGTTAACATCTATTATAAAATTGTAGAGCATACAATTTGCGACAAATTTTGTT
The DNA here is from genome assembly GCA_958496255.1 of Camptogramma bilineatum. Classification (NCBI taxonomy): domain Eukaryota; kingdom Metazoa; phylum Arthropoda; class Insecta; order Lepidoptera; family Geometridae; genus Camptogramma; species Camptogramma bilineatum. Next base: position 1,436,123 of record OY292464.1, read on the forward strand.
TACAACAGTCTTTCATGCGCTCAACCGTTTTCGCGATAGAGTAGGGTGAGTGCGCAGCGCTCAGCCATACGCGTAGGTACTGTAACGCAAAGTCAAACGTGAATACCTTGAATTTTGAATAATTTGTTTTATTTATCAGTTAATTATCGACCAAGCGAGCAAAGCGAGCTAAGATCTTACGATTTTGCTTTGTATGTTTGTATGTGTAATTTTTATGTTCTCGCATAACTATCGAACCGTTAATCCAATGTGCATGAAACTTGGTAGATAACTAGTTTGTGCTATGGAAATTTGCTGAGGAGCATATGAGCGTAATCGATGGAGGGGTTGTAAAGATATTGGGATCTCAAGGGGGTAAAAAAGATAAAAGTTACACAGATATATTGAGTGGGGTGTCATATGAAAGGACTTAATTTGTACATTCCGAAATAGTTTTTATTTTTGTTCTAGGAAGTATAGTTTTTGAAATACACATACTGAACGCTTTGCGCTCACGGCCCTCTATCGCAAAAACGGTTGAGCGCATGGAATTTTTTATTTTATGAATTGGTCGCAAATTTTAAGCTCTACAACTTTATAATAGATGTTAACATCACTGGACCAATAGCAACCGAGATATTCGCGAAAAACTATTTTTTTTTACCTTTGACCTTGAATAACTTAAGACGCAGACACGAGATTTTATTAGACTTTTGAGACAACTTTTAGGGCGCCTAAATGAAGGTATATACGAAAATTCAGCTTATTATCTCTCATTCCGAGGTTAATTCCTAATTTGACTGGACTATATTCTGATTGGGTCCATTGTACGCGTGCGGGAATTAAAAGTCGCGGGGCTGCGGTCAAACGATGTGTGAAAGTGATGCAGATGTTTCAATTGTACTATAGTCAAATTGCTCATTGTACGAACTAAAATTATGTGGAAAATGACATTTTGACTGTCAATTTTAGTGCGTATAATGAGCAATCCGACTATAGCGCTATCACGAAAGGTTCCAACGGAAGATCAGCGTGGCGATTCTACTACCAAACTTTTATCAACCACAAGCAAAACGTCAACTAAACCTTAGATTTTCAACTGTTTCCTATTCTACTACCCAATAATAACAAACGACTCAGTTGAGGTGACATTTTAGCTAAGGTTTGGACTTTAGCAAAACAAATTTTTAAAAAGCTATTTATCAAATGGCAGACATTTAAGAGATCGAACCAAAACGCAGCGGAATTATTGACGTTGTCATCTAGTAGAATTGCCACCCAGTGTTGTCTTGTAAATGTGCAAAATAACAAATGCTGAGTTGGACACCTATTTGGGACACAATGTTAATAGCTGAGTAATAGTAATCTTTGTTTTTTTTGTGTCATAAATAATTTTTCTTGTCTTTTCTTTCTTTGTCTAATGATTTTATGGAGTCAGTCAGGCAATCTGGATCTTTGAAGATCTAAAGGGGTGGTCAGAGGCACGTCCAAACACATATTTAATTTTGGTACATGCCCACTATTTGCAGGAGTTAGCATTTCCATACGTGACAGGTTGCAAACCCATCGCCGCTATTAGAAACTGGTTTCCACACGATGTTTTCCTTCATCGTTTAGAGGTGCGCATTTAAAACGAAAAGAACGAGTATCTTTTGTCGCGTTCGGTCTCGTTGAGATGACGGTGAGAGAGAGAGAGAGTTATTTGCGTGGTCACTGAACTGTCATTTTTGACAGTTTGAGACCGATTTTGGTCGTTATCAAAGATAGGCAATCAGGGGGCTGAAACAGGCTTTGTAGGGGCGCGCGATAAAGACAGGAGACAGAAAAACGTCATTTTAAATGTCTCCTGTCTCGGTCTCCGGTCTCGGGTTTGAACCAGCTTAATATATTTTAATTGATTAAAATTATCACAAAATTAGAGCTCGAATTGTATAAATATGCCATTAAATTGTTTTTAAATACAAAATCAAAGCTTTAAAATGATTCCATAATACCTAATTAGGTGGAACTAATAGCATCCTAATCTAGAATATCCGGAGATTGTTATATGATATCTACAGATCGTGTTACGGGTTTGCAAGTAGCCGAGATGTTATCATTGATTGACTGTAATGATGATGTTTGTAACATGATATTTTATATTACACTAGGTGTCACCCACGGCTTCTCCCGCGTGGGAACCCTTTATTCACGGAAATTGCAATTTTTCCGAGATAAGAACTAGCCCATGTCCTTCTCCTAGATCCAATCTCTCTATCACACTGATATTATAAATGCGAAAGTTTGGATGGATATGTTTGTTTATCTGTAACTCGACAACCACTAAACCGATTTGGCTGAAATTTTAAACAAAGATAGATCAGAAACAGGACATAAAATAAAAATAAATGAAATAAAAATTAAAATTCTTTATTTCAGACTGTTACATCCAAGATTGTTAGTAGTGACGTAGTGAATTATGTTAGTATTAAAAATGTAGGCATTGGAGTAGGTATATGTAGGTACAGCCAGACAGTCAGCGACAAGTGTAGGTTGCCAAGATGGCATGTCTTGACTCCCAGGCCTGTATGAGATGAGAGTCAGGCCTGTCGGCTATCGCCTGTAGGAGGCTGTTGCAGCTGCCGCGCATTCTGCGCAGCGAGGCGGTGGCGCGCATCCGTAAATAAATTAAATAAATAAATAAAGTATTTAGTAGCTTATTAAAATCAATGTTATTTAATATTATTAGATAATTTATTATTACCTACTATTTTGTGGGCGTTTGTATAGAAGAATATAATTTTGTCTGATACGCTCTATATCCGTAGATATAAACAGTCCTTTAATAGTCCCATAAAATGTTAAATATTTTTTCGTAATAGCCATATTTTGATGGCTATTTGTGTAATCGGACATATCTGCGCAATTCATGTGAATGATGTACCTATGGCAACGCGAGTGGTCCGGGTCAAAGGCTAGGTCACATTTGAATAAATTGGCCATATTTCCTCGTAATATGGCGTTTTATTTGTGAGGCAAGATGTGGATCAATTATTTTTTATTGAGTAAGTAAAGCACAGGAGTGGCATAGAATAGATAATGATACTACGTATAGAGTGGCCACTGTGGCAATTTGGGCTGGCGAGGGGCTGACTTTAAGCTAGGGACGCGCCCCGCGCGCAGACACGACGACGAGACCGAGACCAGTGTTCAATATTTTTTTATGTGGTGACAACCTTACTTCACGCACACAATTGCGCGTGTACGAAAATGACATTGTGTAGTGTCTGTGTAAATAGGTAGTTAGACGCCGCTTTTGCATAGAGATTTCGTCGAGTGTCCAGGGTGTGGCAGTGAGACACTTTATAGGCTATAAAAAAATTAGTAAAGGAAGTTCGTATGAGCAAGTGGCCAACTCTGGTGACGGAGTTCTAAGGCCACCTAAAAGCTCCTATCATGGCTTAACGACTTCTAAGCCGGGACCTACAATTTACCGTGCCCTCCGGTGCACGGAAGCTCTCAGCTCGTAATGCCAAAGTTTATACATTCGCTCGTTATGACAACCAAATAATTTAATAAATAAACCAAATAATAATCAAATTTAAAACCATTTACTAATTTGGTATCTTAAAAAATTATTAGTTAAGTTACCAAAATAAAAGTAACCAAACTAGTAAATTGAAATTAAAATTCCTCTTGAATCACTCTATCATTTAAAAAAAATCGCATCAAAATCCGTTGCATAGTTTTAAAGATCTAAGCACACATAGGGACAGACACCGGGAAGCGACTTTGTTTTATACTATGTAGTTATAGTGATAGTGAAGTGAAGTGATATAATACCCTTTACATACAAAACTCACAAAATTATCACTCACTTTATAAAAATTTGTATAAAATTAAATAATATCACGATTTGGAACCAAACAGGTCTACAAAATCAATAAAATCAACTAGTAAACATAACAGTCACAATTTGACTAAACATTCACAATTTATTAATAACTACCAATTTACAAATAATATCGGGACTAATCTACGGTAAAAGATTAACTAAAATTATAAATTTGTCATTATAGTTATAATAATCGCAAAAGCGTTTCAAAATTATAAAAATATGCAAATTCAATATTCGACCAAATTCGAGGTAAATACGAAGGTTTGCTAAAAAGATTGAATTAGCTGAGCTAATTTATATTTGTATCACATTATTTGAAATTTATTGCAATAATTAACATATCAAAATAGTGTCACTGCTACATTGGAACTAAAATTTGTTTTACTTCCATTGACGACAGCATCATGAATCAATAAATTCGATACAGTTCAGGGCCCCAATTCTACTAATTTACGTCATCCATTCCTGTTAACTTTATCGCTTCATTTTGTTTCGCTCTCCAAGATGACAGTGATTTGTTTGAAAACGTCAACACAGAGTAACCTAACCTCATTGGTCATTAATAGTTTAGGAAACAAAACGAAATCTAAGGTTATAGTTGAGGTTTTGCTTTGGTTGAGAAATATTTTGTTAGTAGAATCGGCCCCCTATTTAGATAACACTTTTAAATTGTTTTTCACAGCGGGTGTTTTATTTCAAAAAATACACACCATAAATTTAGTGCTAGCTAAGTAATAAATAACAATTTAGTAAAAGTTTTGTTAGATCTCTAAACCTTACGCATAGGTACCTACTACATTCGACTCGAATCATAGATCCATTTAGAATAGAGAGATTTATGTTACTGAATTAACTACTATTAGTTCACAGTTAGTATAAAAAATGGTGTACGTATTATAAAAAATGGAAAAAAATCATATACCCGTGGCTTAATTACTAATTATAATTACCCTACACGCATTAAAACTATATCTTTTCTGTGGACATTACAGGAACAAATAACCGATTGAGAGAGAAAGATTTTGCGTGTCAAAGAATTTTGTAAAAAACACTCATTACTTTAAATAGCATTTTTACCGATTTCAAAAAAAAAAGGAGGAGGTTCGCAATTCGTAGAGATCTTTTTTTTTTGTGTTTTTTTATGTTAAGTTCACCGATTACTCAAAGACTTGGACTTGGACCTGACTTGGACCGATTTGGAAAGTTCTTTTTTTTTAATGGTATAGTTTCCGATTGGTGTTACAAAAATTTTGTGAGGATCTGTCGAGGATCTTCAGAGTTATGAACAGAAATGCACCTCTAGAGTAGGTACAGAAAATTGCTCAGCTAGAACTTAGAAGTCAGTCTTTTTAAATTTCTAATTACTTAAGTTACTCAAACGATCGAGACAAATATAAATACTGTGTTAAAATATTTTATCAAATCGTTTGGGCAGTAGAGCGTTTCATAGAAATATAATAATACATTTAATGATCATACACATGAAAAACATAACCCTCCTAACACTGTCGGGTAATAAGCACCAATCAGATTAAAGTGTTGTGGTCGGGCGTGAAATGTGCGTGTGCGGCGTATCGCGTTACATGGAATTATGATATTTGCTGTCAAATGATTTGTTGCGCTGATAATTTGTTTGACGTTTGAGGTCAAGTAATGATTATGATAGCATCTTACTAATATTAAGGGAGTGTGCACACTGCGTTTTTTGCGGCGCGTTTGTATCGATACAAATGCGATTCGAACGCGATGCAAACGCGCTGCCCCCCTCCCAGTTCGCTTTTGTATGGAAAAAAACGCGTTGCGAACGCGCGTTTGTATCAATACAAACGCGCAGCTCAAAAACGCGCTGCAGAAAACGCAATGTGTCCACTCCCTAACATTTAGTAAGAAAGTTACAGAGATTAATTTCGGAATTTCTGAACTATCTGACTGGCTGGATTCGAACAACCTGTCATCTTACTCCCAGAGTAGTTATTCCGTTAGCCGACAGAATTCTAAATACAATTGTTTAGAAAGCGCAACCGAACATTATTAGGTGCATTCAAATTATCCTGGTTAGGGTGTCAACTTTACAATATCAAAATATTCAAACAAAAAACTTAATCCAGTTTGATAAAATCCAGCCAAGATGCTTCAGTCTTTCAATGGATTACGTGAAACACAGAAGCATAGATTACATAAATATTTCAATTTCAATTTCAATTTCAATTTATTTTGTCTGTGAATCTAGGTACAAAGGGTGTTTAGGCTTAAATTAGAGTCACTAGATTCTGCCTATTGGCATACAAACAATTATTACATTTCACATTAAATATAAGTCATTAAAGGAGTGTGGGCAAAAATGTATGGGCACTTCACCCACGGCCGCCACAGCTCAGACTACTTTTGTTTAGAAGGTATCACATCCATCTATCTATGTGCCAATGCGCATCCAATTCTGTCCCAGGGTTCTCTATTTATTTTAAGTTGAATAGGTTTAACTTACAGACAGGCTAAAATGGCCGTTACCACATTTTTGGTCATAAATGTATGGACCCACCACGGCCGCCACAGCTTAGAATACTTTTGTTTAAAAGGTATCACTGCCATGTTTATCTGTGCCAATGCGCATCAAATTCTGTCCGAGGGGACTCTATTTATTTTAAGTCGAATAGGTTCAACTTACAGAGGTGCTAAAATGGCCGTTACCGCAATTCCTTTTATGAATCATAATAATGATTCGTAATTATGTTTATGGGATCAGGATTACGCAGGATCACTGGATCAGAATCCCAGGATCAGGATCACGGGATAAGGATAACACAGGATCACTGGATCAGGATGACAGGATCAGGTTCACGAGATTAGGATCACGGGATCAAGATCACGCAGGATCACGGGATCTGGATCACGGGATAAGGATCACGGAATCAGGATCATGGGATTAGGATTACGGAATCAGGATCACGAGATCTGGATCAAGGGATAGGGATCCTGACCGTAGCCAAGTGAGTTATCTGCCATACATTTCAATACGAACTGTTTGGCCACTTGGCCGGCGAATTACTTTCCTCATATTCGAAATGAAAAGCAGTGTTTACTTCGGGTGAAAGATCTATTTATGCACTCGAACTATTCGTGCCCTCGCTACGCTCGTGCGCCAAACCATCTCATGCCTGAATAGATTACTTTCAACCAACTTGTAACAATCTACTAATTGCTCCCTTGTCATAAAATCTAGTACTAGTACTACTCAGGTTAGGTAAAAACATGGATTTATCTAGTGACCCCTGGGATAGATTTTAATGCGTCGATAATAAAAAATGCTTAATTTTGTTAGGTCTTTCGAGTCATATTAGTTACATTGCTGGCGGAGCTGGGTGAAGTTTGCCCACTATCGTTTTAAATTCATAAAATACACATTAATTTAATCATGCAATAAAATAAAAGATATTTAGGAATAAAAATGTCAAATAAAATTAAACAATAATATAAGAAATGTCAAATGAATTAAAACAATAAAATAAGAAATGTCAAAAGAAATGTCAAATGAATTAAAACAATTAAATTAGATTAAAAAGTCAAAAGAAGCCCAGAATAAACATCAAATTAATTTACCATGTCAATAATATTACGGTCAGTAAGAAATTCATTTATTGTATAATAGGCTTTTTTAACTAAAATGTTATTAAAAATATACAAAAAACTATAATTTTAACAACAACTATTAACATTAAAATATCTCTAAAACAAAAATTTTAAAATACATCTCAAATAATATACCCATACGATAGTCGAACCCGCAATCTCGTCCTTGTGCATCATTTACGAAGACGCAAGACGTCGCGCGTCGCGTGTGGCGTGCGTGGCGTCCGCACTGAAGCACAAAAAACTTAGGCCTTTACACTTTTACTAGATGGTTTGTGATCATGAATGCACCAGAAGGGCTGCGATACGAGACGAATGGCGTAGGATCGTCGAAGCCGCCACAACCCCCTTCCGATATGACGACCACGACCACAAAAGTGTCAAAAGTGTAGCGAAAGAGAGAAGAAGATGATTTGTATGTCAGGAGGCAATCTTTTTCCTACACTTACACTGGACAATGTAGTGCCTGGGACATTGTTGAGATCGAGTAGGCTTGCCCAACACCTACACCATCCTCTCAGCTTAGCCGGTAATATCCACAAGAAAGACATGGCCAATAGGTGTGGGGTTGACAAAGCTGCGGGGTTCCTCATGATGTTTTCCTTCACCGTTTAGAGCTCGTGTTAATGCGTTTCGGAACGAAAAATCCATTGATGTATGGCCAGGATACCTTTGGATCGAAAGTCGAGGTATTATCTCCCTCGGCCAACATGGCTCCAACCCAACACTGGTGCCCTGCTAAATGACAAATTCTACTAACGTCAAACCTTCCGCTGCGTTTTGTTTCGATCTCTTAAATGTCAGCCGTTTGGTGAATAGTAGAATGGCTTTTCAAAAATTGGTTTTTCCAAAGTCCAAACCATAGCTAAAATGTTACCACAACAGAGTCGTTGGTCATTAGTAGAATAGGAAACAGACGAAAATCTAAGGTTTAGTTGATGTTTTGCTTGTGGTTGATAAAAAGTTTGGTAGTAGAATTACACCCTGCTCTACCAGTTGATCTACTGGACATTATACGTCATTGTTGAAATGTAGGCACACATCATTCGCCGTTGTCTTACTAAAGTTCTCTAAGCAAATAAAACGCCTTGATATTTCTCAAAGAGAAGTCTGAGTGCCGTGATATGTGGTGCTCCGAAACAATTGAATGTCATCTGGTACCTCGTAAATAAAGCGAACACCCTTTACGTGCAATTCAGGTCTATTGGCGTAATTTGAAGAAGGTTATACTAATTATACTAACACCAAGCACTTGTTACTCCATCGACTAAGCTTTTAAATAAGCTAACTGCTAGTTAAAGTGCAAAGTTTCAATATGGCTTTCACCACTAATTAGAAGGGTAATATGGCAAGTAACTAATTGAAACTTTACATGAAAATGTAAGAAGAGCTAATTATAATTTACTAGTGAACGCCCGCGGCTTCGCCCGCGTGGTCTACTTTTTTTATCCCACGGGAACCATACATTTTTCCGGGATAAAAAGTAACCTATGTGTTATTCCAGAACCTAAACTATCTACTTACAATCTAAATTTCATCAAAATCGGTCAAGTAGTTCTGGAGCTAAATGGTAACAAACATTTACACACACAAACACACACACACACACACACACACACACATACATGGACTTTCGCCTGTATAATATTTGTGGGATTTATTTATTTATTTAGGAAGACCAACAGCTTAATTTGTTACAAAATAATTAACGTTGTGTAACAGAGAAGCCAATATGAATTAATAAAGGTTATACCACTTATTATGACGTTAGCAGATGAAGGAATGGTACAGGGAACCTTAACATTCTAGAAACATTGTCCCAATTAGAACTGATAGGTACTAAACTTGCCCTGTAAACCGATTCTACTAAAAACTTTTATCAATCAAAGCAAAACCTCAACTATTTCATTTTGTTTCATAATGATATTTATTATTACGGGATTTTATCGCGTACCTTTTATTTATTTTGTTTCCCGACGTTTCGAACACGTTACAGCGTTCGTGGTCACGGGATGACTTGTTTCATAATCTATTAATGACCAATGAGGTTAGGTTACTCTGTTTTGGTGACGTTTTCAAACAAATTACCAATGAGGTTTTGCAAATTACTGTAATTTTGGAGAACGAAACAAAACGCAGCGGCAATGATACTTGAATGGTTAACGTTGTAGAATAGAGGAATTGGATCCAGTCTTCTTATCCACTATCAGATACACCATCATTTGACAAGCGTTTAAGAAAATCCCAGCCTTGATCCCACATAAATTAGTATCAACAATAAACCATTCCCAACTACACGTCAACTACACGTTCCAAATTTAAATCCCAATAAAACTCTCCAGAATCAAAATCAAACGACAAATTATAGATAAAGAGCATTCATTCACGCGGGTGGTCCATAGAACGACTGCTTACTTGTGCCTCGTTTACATATTCCACTCGACTAACGCATAAATTGTCATTACAGTAATCATTCGATCGATAAACGCGCTCACTTCAATCGATTCGAATCCTCGCGTTCGGAAACTAAACTTTTTCTTTGTCAAAGTGACCGTCACCTATACCTATTTATCGACTAGTTTATTGCAGTTTATCGGTTTACAGCCGTAACTTACGTTTATATGATCACGGGAAGGTCTTGGGTACCCAATGAACATACATAGTCGATTAGGGAACCATTTTTGACGACTATTATTCTTGAGTGTCTCCGACGCCTTTTATCTATAACAGAATGAGCATTTTTATTAAGAAAACCAGATGATTTCAGTTTTGAAGCTTAAAAAATCTTTAATCATAATCGCCGTTATTTAGATTGTGGAAGATAAAACGCTTATCGTTAAAATACCTATTTGAATATCGACTTTTTTATGAATAGGTCATCGACTGTCATGAGACTCATCAATCGTAAAAATATAATCTGGTGTCGAGTTTTAACGATCATTAAATTATACTTTTTGACGTTTGTCCCTTCACTTTATGGCGCTTAGAGACGTTCTCATCAACATACCACTGATGATGTAATGACCAATAACAATCTAGACTGTAAATTCCGATCGATGCCCAATGAATACAAGGTAAGGTATTTCACACGAAGCTAGTAAAACCATAATGTTTATCCCCACACTTTACATGCGTTTAAACTTATTATAATCCATTTTTGTATTTGATTAAAATCGGAGCTTATTTAACATCAATATTGACCTCAAAGAATAAAAGCATTTTACTATAATATCTATTTACTATTTAAACTTTACCGTTTGCTTCCATTAAGTAGGTACTAGCTTGACTATCCTCGTGTAATCCGCACCTCTAGATTCAAATTCCTTGCCATTAAAACAAACGACTGAACGCAAAATAGAATATCATTGATATGTCAGTAGTAAAATCTTCGCAAATAGTAAGCATCAGATTACACAGTTCAATAAAAATCTAAAGTACATCAAGTTAAGTACATTGACCCATTAATCCACAAACGGCTTACATAATAATATCGTGTTGGGAATAACAAGCAAGGATTTATTTATTTGTAACGCGTGCTCTGCAGTCATCGTCGCCTTTAATTATCAGCACTCTTTACCTTCCACTGGATTTTAAACCTTATCTACCTTACTATTACGTTAATTTTACTCTACATCGAATCGTCTTGACCAGTTACAAGATTATAAACTTTATTGTTATGGTGATTGTGTTGAGTTTTATTCAGATAGGCTTTTGGTTAGATCGTTTTTAGATGCGTGTGTTTTCCATTTAGATGGTGGCGTTTACTTAGATTTGCCTGTTGAATCATCAATGTAGTTCGTAAAGAGTATTATGTGTCTGGATGATGTAGGCTGTTCTAGTAAAGGGTAATGTTTGGAGTTGACTTGTTTTTGTAAACAATTTGCTAAATGTGATTTTGAATATTGAATCTTGGTCGGATGAGGTCCGTTTGGTTTAACTAGGAACACATTTTTATTTGTTTTGTGGTCGCTCGTAGTCTCTCGTTCTCTTAGCTTAGGTGCGCTATTAAATAGAGTGAATTTGAAAATAACAGTTTTCAAAGTTTTTTAAATTTGGATTTAGACTAACCCTGTTTAATGAGTTTTCTTGCTTCCCGATAATATCGGAGCGTTGCAATAATTTCGAAGCAGTTGCATGCGCCATGATCACGCAATAACATGTGATAATTATCCCGTTGATAATAGTATTTATTTAATGTCTAATAATATTTGCTTTACGGTCAAATAGACACAATTAGCATCTCATTACAATTTTTATTTATATTGTACTTTCTCAAGCTGATCTACACTTTAATTATTGTACTTAGGTGTTTTTTTTACTGAACATTTTTCTTTTTCAATTACATACTTATAAAAAAATAAATACTTTTATTGCTCCTGTTCGAAGTTTCATGACGTTTTTACAAAAAAATCTAATGAATATGACTATCGTTCTTGCGACTTGACTAAACGCTGGATTCGTGTCAACCGACCCTATCGCCCTTGTCGTAAATGCCAAATTGACATTGATCAATTCACTAGGAAAATTCCATTCATTGGTAACTCGAGCACATCCCCAATCGATTCAGAGTCGTTGCCCAACTCGATTATAAAGCAGAGCACACAGGCTATTGTTTTATTCGATTGCATTCGACCTATTTTCTTGGGCTTACTTATTTTGTTTAGTAGAGTCGAGTTTTACTGTGATAACAACATGGATAGGGATATATCGAAGGAGGTAAGCCTAAGAAATTATGGATGGATTGTGTGAATTAATGTGAAAGGAGTCGTGATGACGATAATAAGAGAAAGAAGTATTCAATTACATAGTTGGACCGGAAGTTAAAATATTAGTAAACTAGCTGCTGCCCGCAGCTTCGCTCGCGTGGTACCCAGATAAAAAGTAGCCTATGTTACTCTCCAACCCTCCAACTATCTCCACACAAAAAATCACGTCAATCCGTTGCTCTGTTTTGACGTGAAATCAGGACAAATAAACAAACAAATTAACACACTTTCACATTTATATTATGGGTACGGAGGTACGGATATTGCCACATTGATTGGAATTTCGGAATTCGTTTTATTTTTCTCACATTTAAATTATTAAAAATCTACAAAATAATAATACTGGCACTATTTTAAGCTACTGAGTCTAAGGTTTTCTGACTTCTTCTTCTTCTTTCGTATGAGCAAGTGGCCAACTCTGGTGACGGAGTTTTTAGGCCGCCTAAAGGCCTCCGTCATGGCTTAAGAGGGCTGCGACCTGCGAATTTCCATAAAAACGTAATACCGAAATAATTTAAAATGTAAGCATGTTTATATCAGTTTATGTTGTTAGATTAGGAGAGTAGGTATTTATCTAGGTTCTTGTTAAACTTTTGTTCCGAAAAACTTACCTAAAAAGAAATGTAAGCCAATTGAATTGAAATCTTTGTAGGTACACCAAAAATGGCATTTTTTCTTTTCATTTGTTCTATAGTAAGTTTTTTGAAACAAAAGTTTAACAGGAACCTAGATAAATACTACCTTTATCTAAATAATAACGTAAAGTGATAAAAATATGCTCAAATTTTAAATTATTTTGGTATTACGTTCCTAGGTAAGTAGATACGTTCGCCGAGCCCTTAACGACTTTAAAAGCCGGGACCGACAACCGACAAATAACGTGCCCTCCGAAGCACGGAAGCGCTCAGCTCGTAATACCACTTGCAGTCACCCATCCTAAAAATGACCGCGCACAACGCTGCTTAACTTCAACGATCAATCAAGAACGTCCAAGCAAGCTACGCCACGAGCGCTTTCTGACTGAGAGGTTTTCTTAGGTAACCTCACTCATTTCACAAGAACCAACTTCAGAAAAAGTTGTTTATAAATGTTTCAATGCATTCGTCCGCGTCATTCCCAATATTTGCTTTTCAACTTCGCAAAGTACAATGAGGTCCGGTTTAACAGTTACGCGGTGTATTAACACTTGTGCCCCATAATGAGAAAATGAGACTTCGATGAATCTTTGTAAAGATACCGATATATTTGAATGTTCACTTGTAATGTAATGTTATGGACATTGGTAATTTTTTTTTTAGGTAATTTTAGATGTTGGCATTGTGTTTACAGGAGCCGTGTTGGCCGAAAGGTATAAGTACCTCGACTTTAGATCCGAAAGTCGTGGGTTCGAATCCTGGCCGTGCATCAATGGATTTTTCGTTTTGAAAAGTTTATATGCGCTCTAAACGGCGAAACATCGTGAGGAAACCCGCAGCTTAGTCAGCCCCACACGTATTGACCATGTCTTTCCTGTGGATATGGCTGGTTAAGCTGAGAGGATGGTGTAGGTGCTGGGCAAGCCTACTCCATCTCAACATTGTCCCAGGCACTACAGTGTCCCGTTAAGTGTAGGCAAAGATTGCCTCCTGACATTGTATAAATCATCTAGTAAAGATGTAAAGGCCTAAGTTTTTTTTGGCATTGTGACAATTGGATTTAAGTATAGTTCTTAAAAGAAACGTAGTATTATTGTATGTTCTGTGACGAAACGATTGCATGGTTAACCCCATGGAGCGATAGATTATTATCACCGATTTTTAAATATTTCTGCTTGAGACAGGACGAGGTGACAAACATGGATACTCAAAAATTTACTAATCATGGTAAACATCCCGTTTAAAAGTAGGTACCTAATACACTGTAATCATGTGTTGTTTGTATTGCGGTAAAAAAAATTCATGTCTATAGACATTTTATCTATACTTACCTACTCTATATTACTAATTATAAAGCGGAAGAGGTTTTTTAGCGGAGGAGCTAAACTCTTGAGGAAGGTTATAGGCTACTTTTCATAATCATCATCATCATCACCATATACCATCACTACGGGGGCAGGCGGTGCTAGTTTTATATACGATATACGATATATATGATAGGTTAAAAGCACATCGCTATCTATTAAAATACTTGGTTGTTTTTTTACCTTTAAAGAAAATCTATATGCACATCAACACGAGTTAATGTGCAAGTAATAGCAACGTAAAAGCCATTGACAAGTTGAAGTTTGACCTAACAACCTTTGAATTGATACTGCTTTTACATTTAAATAACATTTACATCATAATTAGTACATAAGCTAAGCTCGTCAAACATTAAATAAATTGTTGATAACTTATTAACTTAGGCGAAAGTCCGTGTGTGTGAATATTTGTTACCACATAACTACCCCTCTATCTACTGAACCGACTTTGATGAAATTTGGAATGTAGAGATAGTTTAGGTTCTACAATAGCACATAGGCTACTTTTTATTACGAAAAAATGTAAGGTTCCCGTGGGATACAAAAATAGTAATCCACGCGGGCGAAGCGTTCACTAGTATTAAATAAATTGTTGATAACTTAAAAAAATAAAATAAAATAAAATTGTACCTAGCCAAATTTTCTTTTGGTTCTTTGCCAAATTTAACTTTGATGCTTTTATTTAACGGTTAATCTGTTACTTACTTCATACGTTACCAGCTGATTGTATATCTTTGATAGCGACCAAAATCGGTCTCAAACTGTCAATTATACCGATTTTGATGAAATTTGGAAGGTAGATAGTTTTGGTTCTAGGATAAAACATAGGCTACTTTTTATCCCGAAAAAATGTAAAGTTTCCGTAAGATAAAAAAATAGTAGACCACGCCGGCGAAGCCGCTGGCGTTCACTAGTACTAACATACACAAGCGTTCGTATAAAGTCATAAATCCCACTTAAACTAGGTTATAATGAATAGCTCTACTTAAATATGAGCCACTTACTTACCTCCTAAGCCATGACGGAGGCCTTTAGGCGGCCTAACAACTCCGTCACCAGAGCTAGCCATTTGCTCATACGAAAGAAGAAGAAGACTTACCTCCTATTTATCAATCAAATTACCCCGGGCAAACTAACATTAAACAATTTACAAAATAAACACTTTTCTATTCATCCTAGATCCGACTGACAGGCAAGTTTGAATCCTGTTGCAATATAAATAAGAATGAAAGTCTGTTTTTATAAGCAAGATAGCAACGGCGCTTACAAATTGCTGCGTTTGCGCACGCGTTTGTTTAGGGTTGTCATTTTACATTAATTCTTATTTTTTAATTATTTAATATAACTATTATTATTTTTTTGTTTTAATGGGTTTGGGTTGAATCGGATATAATTAAGTAAATAGATCTAAATTAATATTATTTTTAACAACGGTTAGACGTCTTTGTCTAGTTATTCAAATTAGTTTGATAATCTCTATTTTTAAGTATCTACATTAAGCAACTTCTATAAAATAAATTTAGTTAACAATCTAAACTAAATTAAGATATTTTATTTTAATATTTTTAGTAACACAAATAATATACTAATAATTATAAAATGTGGGCATGTACCAGATATTATGTATTTGGGCATACCTAGCTCTGACTACCCCCTTTGCTATCTTCAAAGAACCTTAAAAATGCCTAAAAAAAGATCCTAGAGAATCTCTACCGCGCCTTAGAATACAGTCTCTTCAGGATATTTCTATTTTTAGTAATCTAAATCCTTTATAATTATTTACACACCTTATTTGATTTTGTTATATTTAGATCTAAGATCTAAATCATTGAGTAATGTCACTCTGGGACGATAATCCATACCCATGTTATAAATGTGAAAGTGTGTTTGTTTGTTTGTTTGTCCTGCTTTCACGTCAAAACAGAAAGACGGGTTGACTGTGGAGATGGTTGGAGGGCTTGAGAGTGACATAGGCTACTTTTTATCCCGTAAAAATGCATTTTTCCCGTGGGATAAAAAAGTAGCAGTCCACGCGTGCGAAGCCACGGGCGTCCGCTAGTGATTAATATTATTACCAACTAAAAGTAGACGAACATTAATTTTTCCTTTTTAAGTCCTTTTTAACCCACGATGCAAAAAGAGGGATGTTGTAAGTTTTTTATCATAAGCATTGATAATAAATAAATAATAATGGACATTTCACACATCTAGCCCCAAAGTGAGCAGAGCTTGTGTTATTGGAATTACATGACCGACATACTATTTTAAATAAATACTTTATTATACACGGAAAAACACACAGATTATGCCTTTGAGTTAACAAGAGTAATTGTGTTATTCTAACCCCGCGTTTTCACCAACGACCAAACATGTTGCAAACAGCTACCTATCGCACTCACTCTTTGAGAGTTAATAAAGATAGATAGATGTTTGCAACATGTTTTGTCGTTGGTGAAAACGCGAGGTAATAATGATTTGATGTAAGGAAACGAACTCTTTCTCCTGACTAAACAATCTCGATCCAAATCAGGTTCCCTTTGAAACACCGCACCGACTTTTACCTAATTATAAATAAAAATTAATTATTTTACAAACTTGATTAATATGGAAATATGGCTTAATTGATGTACTAATAATTGAAAATAATATTATTTTTTGATTGAGCAATCAGTTGTATGATGTACGAGTTGTTTATACTGTTTTGTGAGCGACTTAGATGTAGGTTTTTTATTGAATATAAAAGTACTTCTATATGATTTTACTGCATTTTTGAATAACGGCTATCATCGAATTGAATATGTATCAATTTAGTTAAAGTAAAATTACATAAGTTTTTCGTTCTGTTACTTTGTGTGCATAAAATTTCATAGATAAGCTACTTTCGTTTTCATTAGGTAAAATCGTTTATTTAGTGATTATATTCCTGTTCTTTTGCGACCAATAGCGTGAAGTATCCGGACAACAGACACAGTATGGGGCCTAGCTTTATTTTCGGAAATAAAATTCAAAAAATTCCAAATTCAAATATTATTTTTTCAGTAAGACCAGTAGGATCACTTTGAATAAAGATATTGAAGAGCTTTTGATTCTTATTTAAATAATAATAAAGATGATTTTTGTAACCTTAAACAATGTGAACTTTCGACCGAAAAAAGCGCGTTGAAATCTTTTGTTCGAAAAATCGTCACACGAAATGACGGTAAGTTTTCGAAAAAAAATATGATATTTTGATAATGGTAGTACTCAACTTATTTTTGAGCAGTATTTTCATTAAAAAGAAAAAGCAGTTTTGTTTAAAAGTTATTGAAGATATTAAATTTCTGCACATTAATAGCAATCAAAATTTAAAATTGGTTGTGATTGACTGCCGTTAACTCATATTAAAATAATATAAACTCATAATCTTTTGATTTTTTGTGTTAAAAACTGCAATTATCACTGATTAGACACAATTACTATCAAATCTTATTATAATTTTACGATTTGCCGCACCCGCAGATTTAGTAATTTTAATGAATTCATAAATATTTAACAGAAATAAAATATGTTAACTGTGATGAATAATTATTCCTACACAATAAATCTAAGTAGGACTATTTAGACAATAGCCTTGAAATAGTAGAACCATTAGGAGATTATTGTAAACGATCTATAGATAGCTAAACAAATCCAGCTCACCGCCTGTCGGACGCGTATTAGCGTGATGCGACTGTGCGTGTTTGCGCTGTGTTAAATGTCCACCAATATTTTTTTTATCTTGTTCGTGCAAAATTTTTTTTCTGCGTGCGTGTCTGTCCGCATCTGTGCGGCTACGTTACGCTAGTTGCCGGTCAATGTAAATAGAGAATAGTAACTGGACCATAATAGTGATTTTTCTCTCTCAGTCTGTTGTTTGAGAGCGGCCGTGACCGACGATGTCTGTCGTTGTCTGTCGATGTCTGGCACGCTACATATTGTCTGTTACGCTCAATGTCTATAGATTTAAACAGTCCTCTAATAGTGCCTTGTTTTGTTATCCAAAAGTCGTGGGTTCGATGATATGACGGAACGGGTGGATGTCTTATAATATAATTATAAAAAACTTGACAATAGTTATAAAATATATTTTTAAATCCTGATTTATAATATCGTAAAGTTTTAAAATTAGCAAGTCTCACTCATATCGCATAATGTCGGTATTAAAGCAAGTATAACACTAATCAATCGTTTAATGCCGGCATTAACATACAAATTATTAATAACGAATTAACTTACAGTTGGTCGAAATGTGAGTGTGACGAATTCATGATTAACTTGATATTTGATGTGTATTGGGTAAGCGGTTTTAGAGTAATAAAATATGAACTGAGACAAAAAGCCTTTCTTATTCATAAAGTTTTATACGATCCATTCGTATTTTCTCTGGTCTCTATACCTATATCCACCAACATTTATTTCTGTAACTGGGGAAAAATCAGTAATGTATCGAAATTTTAAAATATTAAAAACCATGAAAATTATTTTTTTATTATGATAAATTAAATTTAATGATTCGGACTGATGAGTGGCAATAGTTTTGATTTATTATAACTAATTTTTTTATGATAAATGAGGGAGACCCTTTCTCAGCAGTGGGATACAATAGAATAATAAAAAACAATATTTAAACAAAAATCTCTCCTCGGTCGTCGTCGTTGTAAGTATATCTTACTTTCGCTGTATGATCAATTCAAAAAACGTATCAAACGCCTGAATTTGTTCATACCGTAGTTGCGAGTTCTATAGTTAATTATTTCTCTGATGCGGCACAAAAAAAACATCAAAGTCGAAATCTGATTCAAATATTGACACATTCCAATTTGCTTAAATTTCCGCGAATTTGAAATGAAGATGATTGGTTTCAACAAGTATGGCTGTATTTCCGCTCATAAAAATAATTGGCCACAATGTTGTGAACTAATATTATGACACACGATATAAACGTGTTATAGGCAATTTAGAAAGTGGTCTTACAACCAATTAGAAGGTGAACAATATTGCGGAAAATGCTAAAATGTGTTTTTATGCCTTTTGACTTTATTGTGTAATATACCTACTGCGGGTAAATGCCTACAGATAAATATCAAAAGTTAGAAGATTTTTAGACATCAAAGTATTTTGAATGTCTAAAAATCCAAAAGAATGTTTACCGGGAGACGTAATCATTTTTAGATTTTTGAAAATTAATAAGGTGGGATTCGAAATGAATATTATTTTAAACCTAACCTAGGACTTGCTTTACTTGTCGTATAAAAACTTTGCCCCGTCACAGACGTGGCTAATTATATTAATATAGTGCTATATGGGCATGCCATATAGCACACAGAACAGATGGCTGATGGGGTTGAAAAGTTCTTGAGTGGAGGCCACGGACCGGCAAGCGTAGTGTTGGACGTCCACCGACAAGATGGACAAGGTCGTCTTGTAAAAACTGAAGTTCGGCGGTAGATACAGGCCGCTTTTAACCACAATGCATGAAAATCTTTGAAGGGTCTATGTCCAACAGTGGATGTCCTAGGGCTGAAATAATGATCACCACACCCGGTAGATATATACCTACTATATTAGATTTTTTATTTTATTTTGCGACCTCGGAGCCGACAACTGGCTAGAGGCAGCAATGTACAGAATGAAGTGGCGAATTCTCGTTTCGGAGGCCAAGACCCTGAGCCAATGGAGTAAGTAAGTAAGTAAGATATTTTTCCCTAAAACTCAAAAAAAAATCAATCAAAAGACACTGAGCATCAGGCCGTAGATGATGAAATTAAAACTATCTACAATACAGAACAGAATAATGATGTTGTATGTATCTGTATGTTGAATTATAAGATAGATTGTTTACTATAATCATACAACGCTTAACTTAAGCCAAGTGAAACCAAACATATGAAATGAAGTCTTGCTAATATGCATTCTCTAAGCAAACTTATAACGGGCCCTTAAGTGGTTTAGGGTCATGCTACACATAAAACACACCTCAGCACTAAGAAGATAGAACCAAAGTTAAAGTATTAAATGAACTCTGTGAATAATGTTTATTTTTATGACAAATTGGAATTTATTTGTCTACGAGATTCAGAAACATTAAACAGAAATGTCTATTTAGAAACAAAAAAAAAATACTACAAATCTCTATGCGACAAAATATAACAGTTTTAATATTTTTTTTATAAGAGTAATATTTGAAAATGGCTTCTTGGCTTCCATATGGGATTTTTTTGTTTTTTTTAAGGCCCATTTCAAATAAGTGGAATTAGGCGAAGCGTAATGTTGATTACAAAAAACTTCATGTAAATTATATAATAAATAGACACAATTAAATAATAAATTAAGATAAAATATTAAATAGACGTCAAATGTTGTGTCGCACGAATCGTGAGTTCGATTCTCGCAGCAGGACAAAAGGCATTATCTGTAGATTTGTTTCTGAATGTTGATTGATCGATTATTGATTCACTTGGTTACCGCTTATTATAATAACGATTCGAGAATTCGGTGCTGACTGCTGAAGCGTGTGATATATAATTTGACCTCTAGGTGTAAACATGCAAGTTAGAAGTTACTGTTTGGATAACTAATGACAACTTCAGTACCGGATCGTTTCTATTAGAAGGGTCTATGTTGATACTTTTAAGAGAGCTGATTATGCTTATAGTCGAAACACACTGGGAAGGCAGTATTGACACATTTCAAAAGTGACATCAATAATCCATACCTACCCATACCATACCTACCATAATTATAAATGTGAAAGTGTGTTTATTTGTTTGTTTATTTGTCCTGCTTTCACGTCAAAGCTACGGATTGACGTGATTTTGTGATTTGTGTGGAGATAGTTGGAAGGCTGGAGAGTGACATAGGCTACTTTTTATCCGGGTACCATGCGAGCGAAGCCGCGGGCAGCAGCTAGTAATCAATAATTCGCTCCTTAAACGTTGTCATGAATTTATACGAAACTTCATGGATTGAATCAAACCTGCCATCCGAAAATGATTTTATAGTAGGTAACTGTAAACATTAAAAAGTGAAATAAGGTATTTATTATGTAAAGAAGAATTGCGAAAGTCGACCCATCGACCCAATATTTTATAGAACCGTGCATGGTGAAGAACATAAAATATAAATATTAATTAATTAATTAATCTTTTAATTGAGTTTATGTAAAATAGGTAAATATTTAGCTGCAAAAATAGTAACTAATAAGCTTTTACATGCAGATTTAAAAGAACAGAAGTAGTATGTGTAGGCAAACAGATTATTTTAGATTACTCTAGGGTCATATTTTAACGAAAAAGTCATAAGAGTTAGGTTATAGTCATAAAATCATTGCATTTAGAGAAAATAACAAAAACTAACCTAACCTAACTTTTTTATTTATTATTTTTATATCTCTGTAATCCCAACTTTTAGAGGGTAACTTTTAGTATTATTTTGTTTGCGGTGGTAGGTTGTACAAATCTTGGTTTATTTCGTTCATGAACGAGGCAGATTATAGTTGGGTCGTAGCTTCAAAGAACTTCGCCAGTCTTCTTTATGAGCTCTTGTCTGTGAAATGATGAAAATTCCTCCAAATATCTCTATCTATCCATCTATGTGGATAGATACATCTTTACAATACTATTTCTTTTACTTTTTTATACTTTTATCTGCCTCATAATAAATTATTGGTCTTCCCCTTCCTCGTCTTCCTTCTACTTTTCTTTCTATGATGTGCCTGTAAGGTGTCATTTCGTATAAAAAGTCAATTCATTCTCCCTCTTCTGCTTTGTGTGGTGTTCATCAAAAGCCTTTTCTTCTCAACTCTTTTCAACACTTCCTCGTTGGTAACCTTCTTCATCCAGCTTATCTTTTTCATCACTGTCATACAATTACTTTTCACGCACATGCGTACAATTTTTGTTTTTTGCTGAAACTTCTACCAGCGCACATTTATCGTCAATAACATTACAACGCACGCTACTTTCTATTAAAACTGACTTAAATTCCTTTATTGTAAATTCCATCGTGAGTATTAGCCGACCACAATCTAAATATAAGTCGGACACATCAACCCATATTGTACGTATGTTATCAAAAATTTCATACCGTTACATAGAAATATAACTTACCGAAGTACCGGCGGCTCCCACGACCCCAAAGCTACATTTTCGCCTTGCTCCATCCAATCTTACTTCCTAGTGCAAAGCAATATCAGCCCAATAACTAAAACGATACAGTTCAAGATGAATTCAGCTGCACATCCATTCAATAGCATCTTCAGCACACATACAGAACGCAACACCTATTGTTAATGTGTGTGTGGAGATACGCGCAATGAAAATTATAGATTTTATTGTAATGGGATAAAGTACAGTTTTGAATGGCGATGTTTGTATGTGTGGGTGTATTGACCAATATTAATAATGTGGTCTGGATAGGAGTTTGCGATCTAGTCAACAGGTGACGCGATGTTCTATCGAGTATGTGTATGTGTGTGTGGAATGTCAGAGTTTACGCGTTAGACTTTGGTCACACCGAGTGTTTATAGTTTTTTATGAGTAACAAATTAATGAACGCTTGTCGGAGCAACAATTAATTAAATTGGATCACGGTAAAACCCCGTTGATTAGTTTAGCGAATGGAAGGTTATAAGGATAACTTGTTTTATGTTTTGAAAAGATTTTTTTATTCTTTCTTTGATAAAAAGTGACTCATCATACATCCGTGTTAGCGGTTCTATAAATAATCATGAAGTGTTTTAATAAGCTTTTATGTTCGTTTTATGCTTTAGTTTGTTTTATAGGATTATTCGAGCCTGTTAATAATTAATCTTGTTTTGTTCGCAAACATAGAACCTGTTTTTTGAAATTGTTGAAATTAACTGTTTACTAGTAGCATCGTATATTTTACCAAGTAGGCAAGTAGTGTTATTTTAATAATCTTATGGATAATTATCTAAAAAAAGGGAAAACTCATTTTTTTATGTTTTTCAGTCCATATTTCATTTTTGCTGACTGAACAAAATTTGTCAGTTTCACATCCTGAAATTGATATCTCACTTGTAAATGATTTTTGAATTTTGTTTTTTTTTTAAATTTTGAATTGTTTACCTACTTTGTTTTTTTCTGTTTTATTGTTTTTTTAAATTTTTTTTTTTCGTTTTATTTGAACTTAGTGAATGTTATTTACACCATTACTGACTTATTAAAATACAGTTTCAACTCCAAAAACAAAATGCAAAACTAAACTACAAAACAATAAAACGCACTCAGTGGACCCGCATCCGATTATGTGACAGTGCGCACGAGTGGATCGCTGCAGGTGAACGAGTCCACGTGTGTGTGAGGTCACCGTGTCCATACACAGTTGTATGTTTGCGTGCAACCTTCCAAGTTGTTTGCACACTAGGTGAAGATGATCGCAAGATGACCGCTAATGTATCAAATATAAAACTATTGGAACAGTTATATTGAGCTTGGTTTTACTAAATTTTATAATATTAAAAATTTAAAGAAAAAAAAATAAAATGAAATTTGATCACGACTGTATTCCGAAGGCGTGTAGACATTCTCTCATAACTTTTTGGGCTTTTAAGATCCTTTGAAGATGTCTGAGGGTAGTCAAAGGTATGTCCAAACACAATATTTGGTACATATCCACATTTTGCAGAAGTTAGCATTCCATACGTGACAGGTTGCAAGCCCATCGACAATATCAGAAAGCTTAACTGGTTTCCTTACGATGTTTTCCCTCACCGTTTAGAACTCGTGTTAATGCGCATTTACATTTTTCGAAACGAAAAATCCATTGATGCACGCCCGGATTCAAACCCACATATTTTTGAATTTTTGTTGAGGTATTAATCCTCCTTTTTTTCTTTTGACGACTTTGACGAGACTCACATTGTTCGACTGGCTCCACACTGGAGCTTGACTATTTAGATTTTAAGCGGATGGATCACCGAAAAGAAAGCTAGGCCCCATACCGTGTTTGTTGCCCTGATTCTTCACGGTGTTGGTCGCGAAAGAACAGGAGTAGAATCACCTAGCTCTTAAGACGTTTCAAAGTGGTCATAACGGTCCTACTGAATAAATGATTTAAAAAAAAAAAAAAAACAACCTTCGGATCAAAGTGGAGGCACTAACGCACGCGAAAAAATTACTATTGCAAAAATTAGAGTGTTAAAATATTGTTTTTTTAATTAAGGTTTTTTAGTGACCTCTATTTCGGTTTATATTTAATTACTAGTTTATGCCCGCGGCCTCGCTCGCGTGGTACATACCTGGATGAAAAGTAGCCTATGTGTTTTCTAGGTCGAAAACTATAAAAATTCCAAGTTTCATTAAAATCCGTTCATCCGTTCTGGTGTAATTAAATAACAAACATTCAAACTTTCACATTCATAATATTAGTAGGATAGACTAGACCGTAATTCATAATGGACTTAGAGGCTTCCTAGATCTAAGATGGCTGCTAAATCTGTTGTCGTTGTTGGTCTCTAGTTCGAACGAAATAAATGCTATCGGCTTTAGGTGGACAACGGAATCAGCGCCATTAGCTGTATAAATAATCTTTGCAAATTATTATATTTTAAACTTAAAAAAATAATTTAAAACATATTAGACTAGCCGTCTGCTCGCGACTTCGCATGGCACCATCAATATATTCAATAAAAGTATTAGGTACGCTTTAATCTGATTCTAATCATATTTTATAACTAAATTTTAATCTTAAAGTTAATGAAGAAATAAAAACAACGATCTAATAGCGATAAAACATTGCTCTCTGACACCTAGCCGGTGATTACGTTGCGTAACTACGTGTTGGAGTTACGTGACGTACCTTCACGTAGGCATGTGTCGTGAATTGTTACTATAGAACATTGAAGCGCTCGCGCTCGTTGATTGCTTAGTTCTTGATTGATCGGTAAAGTTAAGCAGCGTTGTGCGCGGTCACAATTGGATGGGTGACCGCAAGTGGCATTACGAGCTGAGCGCTTCCGTGTTTCGGAGGGCACGTTAAATTGTCGGTCCCGGCTTTTAAGTCGTTAAGCCATTACGGAGGCCTTTAGGCGGCCTAAAAACCCATAAAAAAAGTTTAAATAAAAACTGAAAAGATTTTATGATGTTATATTTTTGATTAACTTTATTAATTTGTACAATTAAATAAACAATTGTAACTTAATCGGTGGAGTTTCTATTATTTTAAGAAAACATAATTGTTGATAACAAAAATTCTACTTTAATACTAGGTCACGAAATCGTTTTTAATAGATTTCAAAAAGATTTGAATCAGTTTTTAAATATTGCTTATACCTTAAGTAGGTACACTTCTCACAATTGATCTAGGCATTCGTGAAGTTAACCGTTTCGCTGCGCAGTAGAAAATGTTGTATGAAAAAGCTACACAGCGCTTCGAAACGGGTGTCTTCACGAATGCCTAGATCCATTTTGAGAATTGTATATGATGATTTCTGCTAAACATTCCTGGGTCCAGGCGTAGAGGAAAACCAAAAAAGAAATGGACAGACGTGATCAAAAAAGATCTACAGGACTGCAATGTTTCCCAAGACGACGCGTTAGACAGAGCGAAGTGGAAGACGATGACGAGGAAAGCAGACCCCACCATCAGATGGGAATAACGCTTAGGAGAGAGAGAGTAGGTATATGATGATTTCACAAAATACACTTCATGAAACAAACCTTATCTCTCTGCCTTTTAGTTACAGAATTGTGTGAAAGTGTTGTACAGTAGTATATTGTAAGTGAGAAGTGAAACTTATTTGTAATAGTTATTCAATGGTTTAGAAGGCACATTGTGTTCTCACCTTTACGTAGCGACAGGTTAAATGAGCACGGACTTTGATTGGATGTAGTTTAGGAGCTAGATAGCGTTTTTTTCATCGCGTAACGCAACCTTTTTTGTGAATTTGGATTTAGCTTAGAGTTATTCGGATGAACCTATATCTGATAAAAATTATCAAAATAGATGAAGCCGATAACGAGAATAATTACGAACACTCATCGGAATTGTACTTAGTATTAAATTTATAATCACATCTATTTTAGAGGCTAAAATTTGTTACTTTAGTTGTAAGTACCTATAATGAAAATGCTCAAATAAAAAAATATTTATGTACAACAAAACAAACACTAAATTAGCTTTACATTTTGCATTGACTGGCCTCTTAGCTCAGTTGGTAGTAGCTCTGCCTTCTGCGCTGTAGGTCATGGGTTCGATTCCCATTCAGGACAAACATTTGTGTGATGAACATAGATGTTTGTTCTGTGTCTGGGTGTTATAAAGTATTACTATGTATGTACCTATTTAAAACAAAAGATTATAATAATAATAATAAAACGTTTATATAATAAATATATAAACGTTTATATAATAATATAATAAGGATTCTATCAGTTATCTGGTTCCCATAGTACAAGCTTTGCTTAGTTTGGGGCTAGATAGCGCTGTGTGAAATGTCCATATTTATTTGTTTATTTATACATTTATCACGGCTTTGTCTTTTTTTGGTAGAATTTTTGGAATCATAAACTAATCCACGAAAATTTAGACGACTTTATTGTTGTTTTTGTAAGAGTTCGTCAGTCTATCTCTTGCACTATTAAAGCTATGTTCACATTGTGCTTAGCTATTAAACAAACTTTCGCGTTCCGTTCTCACGCCATGTTTGTATGATTCGTTGTATCTTTGTTTACTGTTGATTGATTGATGATGGTATACGCGCTTATTGTTTCTGTAATAGATACATTGAAGGTTCAATACCGATTCTATGTAATAACTTCATCCGCTTCTAGATTATTTTTTTATGCTGTGTGAAGAGCCGTGTTGGCCGGGGGGGAGGGGATTCCTCGACATCCGAAGGTCGTGGTTCAAATCCTGGTAGTGCATCAATGAGCGCTTCCGTGCTTCGGAGGACACGTTAAATGTCAGTCCCGGCTTTTAATTCGTTAAGCCATGACGGAGGCCTTTAGGCGGCCTAGAAACTCCGTCACCACAGTTGGCCACTTGCTCGTTCGAACTTACTTTATCAATGGATTTTTCGTTGCGAAAAATTTAAATGCGCTGTAACACGAGCTCTAAGCGGTGAAGGAAAACATCGTGAGGAAACCCGCGGCTTAGTCAGTCCCACAAAATTTGCATGTCCAGCAGGGGCACTGAACGCGTTAATCACTATCTCCGATCAAAGTTTAACATAGTAAAAACCTCTCTGTACATCTAGCTAGACTTTAAGGTAATAAGAAGTTATTAAACAAACACCAGTGTTTAAAAAAACAGTGTTTTAAACTCAACAGGTTGCCAAACAACATTGTGTCTTAACAAACATTTCACTATTCACCCAATTCTTTGATCTCGTTGAAGATAAACATCAAAACAAAGAACCAACAAAGTGCCGACGAGTTAAGAGCCATAAAAAGCGTGTATCTATTTAATTATCTATACCGCTTCTCATGTCGATCACTCGTCTACTCAATTAGTATATTCTCTAAATTATAAAGTAACACATTAATGAACGCTTGCTGTAATTACTGTGTATTACGGGGGAGACGAGGGTAAATTGCGCTAGATTCGCCTAGAACTATAATTATCCCTTTAAGCACGTGTATCTTGATGAATTATAATGTTAGTGTTCTATTTCATTCAGATTTTATATTGTACCGGTCCCGTTTGGTAAAGTAAAACTTTTATCATTAAACTTTAAGAGAATGTCTGTCTGAGAATAGCATATGCTTTAAATTTAAATGAACTATTGTTGAAGTAAAAACCATAGTCAATTTGCTTGTATTTTTGTTTGAAATTTTAAAAAAGACATAATTCTGATAATTTACATTTTAGTTGTTTTAAGTAGGTAGCCTATTCTTAGCCTAATCATCATCATCATTTTATTTTCTCTCACAAACAAAATATAATATACAAACCTAAAGTAAATATAAATACATCCATATTTTTAGTCTATTTTGTAGCTTAATTTTTTCATTTTTCATTTCATTCAATCATTTCTAGATGAACAACAAAAGTCAAAAAGAAAAAATTCACAAGAGAGATTTGTAAAAAAATATATAATGTTTACATTTAGTTTTTTCTAGGTCATTATTGCCCCACCTCCCCTAAGTATCGGTCGATCGCTCGGATTACGGGTAGATTACAAGTCGGCGATCGCTTTTAGCGGATAACAGTTATTTGTGCTAAGAAAGTGGTTTATTAGTTTGTTAATAGATTTTATGAGGTAATAGTGAGTGTGGGATCTTTTAAACTCATTCTTTACCTGATAGTTTTGGATCTTTGTTTTACGACGTCGAATGAATATATAAAATTTATTTATTCGAAACAAAAACACAAAGTGAACAATAAATACAAGTAAAACGGTGAAACTGCAAAAGTTATAAACTGTGATGTAAGAGACGCATTCAGAAATGCGTAATTTACATTAGGTACTTACACCCGTATTAAAAACAAGTAAAAGTACAAGTAAAATTACTCTAGTAATGATTTTATTTTATAGTTTGAAGTTAGAACTGTCAACAGTTAGGGAGTGAACACATTGCGTTTTCTGCAGCGCGTTTCGAGCTGCGCGTTTGTATCGATACAAACGCGCTGCAAAAAACGCAATGTGTCCACACCCTTAGAATTCTTCGCCAAGTAGAAAAAGTCATATTCTTTACCTACTTGTAGCATTGAAAACTCGACCATTTTGCGTTTGATTTTGACATACTTACTTTTGAAAATGAGGTATTCTATCCTCAAGGAATGACTTCATTGAGTTACTTAGCAGCAAGTAATAATTCCTTGTCTAGAAATACGGGTGTTAGATTATTAGATGTGCATTGTGTTGGTTGGCCGACAGGCATCGTCGGTCGCGGCTGCTCTCAAACAAAAGACTGAGAGAGAAGAAGCACAGACACGGACAGACACGTACCGTGCAGATATTTTTTTTTGCGCTTATACTGTATGAAATGTCCGTGTCTGCGCGGCCCATGTCTGTGTGTACGTTAGATAAGAATAAGTTCATACAGTCTCTAAGAATATTATTATGTCTGCCACGCTACGTGTCTGGAACGCTCAATGTCTGTAAATATAACCAGTCCTTTAAATTTATGAAAATCAGCAGTTTTTAAAGATAGAGGATACTTACTTACTCCATTTGCTCAGGGACCCAAAGTGAGTCTTGGCCTCCGAAACGAGAACTCCACTTCTTTCGGCTCCGAGGTCGCGCAGCGGGCTTAAAAAGGTCGCTATTGCAGAATCGCAATAAAGGAATTGCACTATTGCCATCTCATTTCACTCTCAGTCAATGAAAAGAGATGGCAATAGTTCAATTTCTTTATTGCGATTCTGCAATAGCGACCTTTTTAAGCCCACAGGTCAGCTTCTAAAGATAGAGGATGATTTCTTTAAAACAATCCTTAAGTTTCAATTCAGCGTAGTTTAAGAACGGATTAGAATCTCTGAAATATAATTATTTTAAATCATAATCCGTTCATCGGACTGTCATCGCGCTAATCCTAATTCCATCAGTAAAATATTAATAGCTCACAAAAAAATGATTAACACCCGACAATCATCATCTAAATGAGGTAGCTGTCATTATAAATAAATGATCCAATTCGGATATCTTCTAAGTGGTGAACTATAATTTATCATTTCTCTTATCTGTCTACAGAAATGGCCGAGTTCCGACTTTTTATTTTTTTTCCGGAAAAAAATCGTTTTTACTAAAAAAAATTCCGGTTGAAAATCCTTTCTAAAGTCGTATTTCTAATTATACCTACGCACTAAAATTGACGGTCAAAATGTCGTAGTTCGTACAATGAGCAATTCCACTATAAAATGATAAATCATTTTTAAAAGTGCAACATAGAAATGGCATTGGAAACTTATTTTTAAAAACAAAAAAATCTTGGTAAGTATTACAAATATTTCAAAATAATCTACATAGTCGCATATTTCTTCACTAGTTTTATTTGCTAGCCAATCAAATAATTTTGAAATTAGTTTATGTAATAATGTTTCAGTATAGGTTTACGTGAA
Source organism: Camptogramma bilineatum (assembly GCA_958496255.1). Taxonomy (NCBI): domain Eukaryota; kingdom Metazoa; phylum Arthropoda; class Insecta; order Lepidoptera; family Geometridae; genus Camptogramma; species Camptogramma bilineatum. The sequence continues at coordinate 1,466,415 of OY292464.1, forward strand.
TCAAAAATTCGACCTTTTTTCTTGTTACTTACATGTCACTGAAAAAGAGTGATAACAGATTTATGGTGAGCGCATACCTAACCACGTCGAATTCTCAGGGTACTGCCAGATTCGGTCGAATCGGACGATTCGACGCGGGCAAGTGAGCAAGTTTTCATACGATTTCATAAAAATATTCTAAAATTCGTTCCGGCCGATTCGATCGGTGCGGATATCTATCCGCTCACCGAAGTTTTAACTATAACAAGCTAAAAGGTCCATTATGAATAAGACTGTAAGTTTCCTGCTGTCTGTCCTTCTTCAACGAATTCGTTTGAGAGTACTTTATTCTGTGAAGACTGTTTTTTTCATAAAGTCCGTCTTTTTAGGAAGATTGTCGACTCTACTTTCTCCTCTCTAAATCTGATAATGATCAACGCATTGTATTAATAGAAGAAGCCGCTACTGATACCGCCTAAGGCAATACAAACTGTAAAATAACCTGCGGCTTATAATGTTTCCGATTTTTCTATCTCGATATCCATTAAAATCGTAAAGATTGGACAAATGAGACATAAAAATTAAATTCGAGATATGTTTGGGTGGTCGATGTTGTTATTGAGCGGAGTTTTCCGTGTTTTCTAGTCGATCAAATATAATTTGATTCGTGTTATTGAGATAATTAAAAATAATAGAAGCATCGAGTCAAATGTTAAGATAACATAACAGACTAGCTGTTTCCCGCAACTTCGTTCTCATTTCTTAGCATTTGTTATCTCGGTTCCCCATACAAACTTTCACCACCTCCGTGATTGTTTTTGAAAAAGTAGCCAATGTCCGTCCCCGGGATCTATTTCCACTCCAAATTTTATCGAAAATTATCTGTCCCAAAACAATCTACCTTTATTATGAAAAATAACAAATACTTAATAGGCATGGTTCAGAATACTTTATAAGATATATTTATAATAATTAAATTAAAAAAATTATGAAAAATTCCTGACATAAAATAGAAAAGAGCTCATGATTTGAAAATGGCTGAACAGATTTTCATGAAACATAGCTAAGAACACTCTCGACAAAGACACCTTTCAAACAAAAAAATAGTAATTAAAATAGGTTCATCCGTTCAGGAGCTATGATGCCACAGACAGACACACAGATACACAGATTCACACTAAAAACTTATAACACCCCTCTTTGACCCCACTTTTAACGTCGCGTCGGGGTTAAAAATTTAACTATAGTTGGATTGCTCATTATACGCACTAAAATTTACGGTCAAAATGTCATTTTTCATATATTTTTAGTTCGTACAATGAGCAATTCGACTATAAGTTCCCAAAGAGAACAATAATGTCGAGACCTGCTTAAACCAACGCATAGAAAATCTATTTTTACCAATTCATCTGATTAAAAATAATAATTCTATCTTCACTCCGCTATCTAATGATGCCCAATTACCGATAAGACACGCTCAGATTTCAATAGACGGACGGACTGACAAGCCGAAAAATTATAATAAATGTACCATTTCTAGATGCAGGGTAACAATTACTGGTGGTCGTTGTGTGGGGCAAATAATGAGATGAAGCGATCGTCAGTGCGATTCCAAAAATGCGTCCGATTCGATGATTTTCTTAGAAAATTTGATTTGTTTTCACAGCGAAGAGACGTCACTTTTTGAATTTGGAATAGATTCCGAGAAGGTATAAATCGCTCTGCAGATCATTGCTATATTGACTCGAATAAAGTAATACACTTAGTTTTAACATTGCCGGTATTTCCTCACAACAAATATTGGATATACTTAAAAACAAAAAAAATCTAACGCTGCAAAACCATAATTAAATGGTCTGTTATTTCGAAATTAAGAATAAATTAAGCAGTGAACGCCTTCGGTGCCCTAAAAAGGAGTCAAACCTAGGGACCGCAGGACAGCCTGCTCACATAAAACATGTGCGCCGGTGGCACTTTAAGTATTAAGAATTAAATAGCAACAAGATACATTCGTTATTTTTTGGTAAATTGTCATTTCATCTTTGTCATCCCTTATTTCAATCTGAAACAACTCTGTTATTACAACTCCTGTATAACACTATCTTTACATTAATACTTATATTTATCTCTAAAGTTGTAAACTGATCAATTTGTGAAAAACGCTGTCGCTTGCAACTTAAACATGCTATTCCAATGTATATCATTTGGTAGCCAGTACTTGTGATTGATATTGAATTTGTAATGAATTGAAAAGTGATTTTGACAGGTAATATTTAAGAGTTGATGAAAGGCGAAAATGTTACAATTTCATCCTACATAATGATAATATGGAATTTCTATACATAAAGATTCGGTCAAACTGACACGCGTGACGCGACATAGTTAGTGTCAAGTACCACAGTAATGTCACGACAAGGCATGACATTAACTTTGTGATAATTTGTAGTCACCGTTTCGATAAGCAATCTTTTTTTTATTTCTTGTCAATTTGTCAACTACGTCACGGAAATACTATTTCTGCATGTATAAATACTTTTCTAAGACTTGAATACTCTTCAGTACCTACTCAATAGCTGAGTGGTTTCCCGCTTCGTTACCTAGGTCAAATAATAGGTCAACACAATGAGATAAATGGGACTTTATAACTATCTTTGTTGTCATTGTAAGTATTTTGACCTTTTGGTTATTTTTTTTAATCTGATACAGGGCTAGAATTATTTGCGGAAATAATAATGCAGCATTTTTGAGACGTAAAAATGTTTTCTAAAAAAATAACTCTGTAATAAATTTTCTTTATCAAGATTAACTTACAATTTATGAATTATACACAAAATTCAGAATCAGAGTTGCAATTTACAAAAAAAACTATCTAAAGCTCTGCTAGTCTCGTGTCAACGACCCATGACACCACCCGTGACACCACCGAATTCCATTACCACATGATAAGACAAATTTATCACACGCGCGAAGGCACTAAATCCGGACAATCTATAAAGCACAATACAGTGTCCAATGACCCGAACAATAAAAATGGCTGCATAAGTGCCGATTACGAAAGTGGTGGGTTTGGTTGTAGTGTGAGCGGGTAACGTTTTATAACATACTAACGTCCGCCCGCGACATTACCCGCGAGGTACCTACATAGCATACAGCTTATGTCCATCCTGATAGTTCATTCTAAATACAGATTAAATATTTTTGAAATCGGATGAGTAGTTTCGCAGATTACCTCCTTCATTCAAACAAACTTTATCTCTTTATAATTGTATTAGTACCTATAGATATCCACGCCATATTAGGCCACGCTAGGCCATCCACGATTTTGAGCTGACAGAATTTATAGTGTGAGCGGATAGCGTTTCATGAAACACAAGAAGCGGTCTGCCCCAACATTTGGTTGATAGTGGTTCAAGTGTAAGAAAATAGCGTTTTATAAACTAATTATGGCTATCAGACATGCTGTTTTTGGCATCGGCGATCGATGATTTTGCGACTGCATCGATGGTGCATTTCGTTTTGGCGATTCTCTGCGTTCGATCGCAGTACCAGTAGCAAAATCACTCGTTTACGATGCTGTATCGACTTCCTGCTTTCGGACGCGGTATCGGAACGTGCTTTTTAGCGACTGCTACGATCGCAGATTGCTGGCGTTTTTAAGTGTGTGGTGTGGAATGTTGGTCGCTGCATTTTGCTTCTCAAAAGCGCCGCGTGTCCCAAAAACTAAATCGCCGATCGCCTACGCTAAAATAGCATTATGAGAATCTAATTTAATTTCCATAATTTGGGTCCGAACCCAAAAATTGGTATCGCTTCATATCTATATCCATAATCTCTACATCGCACTTTTATGCATCATAATCAACTCCCGCACTATGACCACACCTCAACAGGTATTTTATCGACTCGTGCGCACAGCCCAGATGAAAAGGGCATAAATATAAAGAGCAGGGGCATATAGCATTTGAATTAATTAACAAATTTTGATGTCGACCACGGTGCATCATTATTGTAAAACAAATTCTTTGTATTTGCATGATGGCATGCCGCAGCGAGCCATCCATTTAAATGTTTAATGGATGGCTTTCGACAGAATGTTGTAAGGTTGTAACGTAAATAAAACAACTTTATTTGGGTTTTTATTATTTGGTGTCTGCTGATTGATAAATTTATTTTCTTGTGCATACTTAATTTTTAAATGATAGGAAATGTTTTAAAACACCATAAACATGTACGAAGCTGTTATGTTACAAGATTAACATTGGGCTATAATGTAGCAGGGTTCAAGTAGATTTTATATTGAAAAAAACTTTATACGATTTTGCAAACTAACCCATCGAAAAATTATTTTTTGCTAAAATAGTACCTAAAGAGCCTAATGCGTGTGGACGTGGTGCTTACTACTCCTTAGACATATGTGACAGAATCTTAAACATCTAAAAACTATTAAAATCTAAGTAGTTTCATTTAATCAAAACGCTTTTCCGGGTGAAATCATTCAACTCAAATTTCGAGCACTTCCCGATTAGCCATCTGGCTGAAACATTCAGGGTAGCTAAAAAAAAAAACACATTTTAGGTAATCTTTTTTAACTAAGTAGATTAATTTGGAATTTAATGTTTATGTTAAACCACACTTATGTTAGTATTATTTCATTGAAAATGACAAGTAAAATTTTCATTCTCAATGAAATAAGTAATACATTAATTTGTTTACCAATGCATTTAAAAGTACTTTTATTTATACATATTTCAATTTAAACTTTACAAATATATTCAGAATATAATAAATGATTCATGTGATCTACAAAAGGATTTGCGAACTGTTTTGGTAAGGCACGAGACAATTGTGACATTTTACGATGTGTTGAACAGTCGAGTAACATGCGATAAAGTTCATGAATAAAGATCTGCACATGAATAAAGGCGCATGAATAAAATAATTTTGGTAAAAAAAAAAAGTATGAATATTATACGACTGCGTCAGGAAGGCTGTGTTTCGAAGGTATTAGCGGCCTTCACACGTACCCCCTTACTTATGAAAGATGTTTAAAGTTGAACACAGGTTGAACAACGTCCTGTCTCTGTTTGTCACTATCCACAAATAAAGACAGGACGTGGTTTAAACAGTGTTTCACTTTAAACATCTTTCATAAGGCCCGTAAAGTTCGGACCGCAGGGAACAGCACGCACCGTTCCATCCCTCGCTCCGAAACGTACAGTCAGCGTCATCAATCGGTATCCCCCTATTGATTTGAACAAAGACCCTTTTCATTTCAACCTTGGATTTCAGTCAGATATTATAACCGCTATTGCATCGGCTCGTACTCGAGCGAAATTAGATATCCATAAGTAAGCAAGGATGTTAAAGTTTTTACAAAAGTTGAGATCAACGGCTTGCAAACCGATCTCTTACTAGGGGGATACCAATTAATGACGCTTTCTGTACATGTAGATGCGCGGGGCTGACAGTTCGATCTGCCATCAAAAAACTTTTAAAATTTATACCGTTCCACACGCCAGTCTAAACTGCGGCCGAAACTCTGGAAAATCTCGTTTTGCCTAAATTTGTCAGATTTTGTTCCAATCCGTGAACACATTTTTTATCGTAATTAGCACGAGCGCCAGTTTGATCCGCGGTCCAAACCGCACAGATCCATCCGCGGTTTGGAACGCAGTCCAGATGCGCTGTCCGAACTTTACCGTGTGGCGGCCGCTATTGCTTTGGCACGTTCGTCAGCCAAAACGGTTAAAGTTTAATTATCATAAATACTGTCATATATCATAATCCTGAATACCTCTCCTTTCTGGAGTTGCCTTGTGAGGAGGGCCCTTTAACTTGTGTGTATACCTAAATATTACTTACTGTTTGGGATTTTGATGAAAACCACCATAAACTTCCACTGCTATTTATTTCACTGTTATTACGCTTTTACATTAATACAATTTTAGAGAGACGTGTCGCCATATTCCTTGAAAAGTTCAGAAGCGGGGAAAAAGGAAACCACAGACTAAAATTACAGTCCTACCTAAATGTCACTGTCAATTTATTTAGTACGTCATTGCCAGTACTAAACATTCTGGGGCCTCCAAAGAAAGGAATGCCTCAGTAAGTATTTAAGCTGAGTTTACAAGAGTTTACACAATAATAAATAAAATTATTGAATTTAAATAGAACATTGAGTTTCATTATGTAGTTTAGAACCCTATTTTTTAGAAAAGTTAAAGTTAGGTACAGTTACTGTTAGCTAATTATAATATACTTGAGTATTATTAATAGTAAAGTTATTATCTTGAAAAGTTTAATAAACATTGGTTTAGTTAAATTTAGAAAAGTAAATCTAATGAGTTTAGCATTCTTGAGAACATAGAAGTTAGATAAACCAATATTAATCTAGGTTTAGTCTAGTAATTAATCTAGGTAAGGTAGGCAATTCTTAATCTAGGTTTAATCTAGGTCTTAAGAATAATTAGATACACATACTTACATGTTACGTTTAGTAAGTTACATATAGGTATATGTTTACATTTTTTAAAAATACAATGGAAATTAACTTATAATTAATTTCAATCTTTGCTTGGAAGCAATATTACTTTATTTACAGGTCTAGTAAATTCTCCTTTACTAGTTCGAATCTTTACAGATCTACATAGGCCATCTGCCTTGTTAGTGCTTACAGAGGTAATTCTACCTAAAGCCCATGAAGTGGGTGGACAAGTTTCATCTTTAATTAAAACTAAGTCTCCTATTCTTAAATTATTTTGCACTTTTAGCCACTTATTTCTAGTTTGTAATTCAGATAAGTAACTAAAATAGAACTGTTTCCAAAATCTTTGTTTAAATTGCATTATTTTCTGATATACATTCAGTCTAGATTCACTAAAATCTAGTACATTAGGTTCAGGTAGGTCAGTTATAGCTGTACCTATAATGAAATGAGCAGGTGTGAGGCAAGTTAAATCATTAGGTAAATCAGTGATAGGATACAATGGTCTGGAATTAAGTATTCCTTCAATTTGAACTAAAATAGTATACAACAACTCATATGTTAATTTAGTGTTAAATAGGTGTCTCTTGAGGAGAGATTTTACAGATTTAATTCCTGCTTCATAAATACCACCCATGTGGCTTGCAAGAGGACAGGTAAACTTGTATTCTATGTAATTTGAAGTACATAAGTCAATAATTTCACTGTAGCTAGTATCATTTTTAAACATTTTATAGAGCTCATGTAACTCAGTTTTAGAACCTCTAAAATTAGTTGCATTGTCTGTATATAAGCAAGTAGGTATTCCTCTTCTAGAAATAAATCTTTTAAGAGCACAAATAAAGGCTTGTGCAGATAAATCAGTTACTAATTCTAAATGAATAGCTCGAGTAGCTAGACAAATAAATAGGCATATATAACCTTTAGAGTATTTACAGTTTCGGGTCATTGAACTTCTTATAGCTATAGCTCCACTAAAATCTATTCCTACATGTGTAAAGGCACGGGTCAACGTGACTCTGGGAGCAGGAAGATCTGACATCTGTTGCTCACAGACCTTGCCTCTATACCTAGTACATCTAACACAGGAATATATGCATCTTTTTACTTCACCTCTACCATTGATAGGCCAGTATTTCAGTCTTATATTACAAAGTGTGTTCTGAACGCCTGAGTGGAGTAACTTGAGGTGATAATGCTGTATCAAAATCTGTGTGATGTGATTTTTGGCAGGAAGTATAATAGGATGTGCTTGATTGTATGGAATGTCTGAGTGCTGTAAGCGACCACCAACTCTTAGTATGTTGTCTTCACCTAAGAATGGATTCAGTTTCCTTAGTGGGCTGGATGTGAATGTGTAAGACTTTTGTGTGTGTGAAGTCTGCATGTTAGTATTATTTTTGAAAGAATGTAATTCATGCATTTCCTTTGAGAAGGAATGACTTTGTGTTGTGTGAACTATAAAATTGTGAGCAATCTTTAGTTCTGTAACTGTCAAATGTGATGTATGTTTATTATGTTTGTTTTTTAGGTTTTGTACAAATCTAAGTATGTATGCAACAATTCTGATAAGCTTAGAGAAACTGGAGTGTTCTGTGAATTTCTCAAAGAAGAATAAATGATTGATTTGTGAGTCTGTGCATACATTGACTACTTTGTCTTGTGAGATTTGATTGTGTGATATATTTATGTCTACATCAGGTGTATGTGTTATTGTAGATGGCCATTGTGATTGATCTTGGGTCAACCATGAAGGGCCTTGCCACCATAGTGTACAAGATTGAAGATCTTTAGGCATGACTCCCCGGGTGATCAGATCAGCTGGGTTTTGTTTTGTATTTATGTAGTACCAGTCCTCACCCCTGGTGGTGTCGATGACCTGCATAAGGCGGTGTGTGACATATGTGTCGTGTTTGTGCTTGTATGGAGTTTTGATCCAGTGTAGTACAATAGATGAATCTGTAAATAGATAAGTTTTCTCAATGTTAATTTTGTTATGTATAATGTTCATGAATCTTTTTGCTAGTTGGGCTAGCAAGAGAGATCCACACAGTTCTAAGCGCGGTATAGATTGTTGTTTTTTGATAGGTGCAACCTTTGATTTAGCTGTAATTAGTGTGCAACTTGTAGGTTTGTTAAGGTAGGTTGCTCTTAGGTACAAGCAAGCACCATAAGCTTTGTGTGAAGCATCACAGTATCCTATTAATATTATTTGTGTAGGTATATCTGTAAAATAATATCTAGGTATGTGTATAGCTTTCAGGCAATGTAGTTGCTGAACATAGCTCTGCCAGATGACTAGAGAGTCCTTTGAGATCAAAGAATCCCAGTCAATACCTTGTTTCCATATGTCTTGCATCAAAATCTTAGCTAGAATAGTTGTAGGTGCTAGAATACCTATAGGATCAAAAATCTGAGCTATTTGTGAGAGTATGTTCCTTTTAGTGCAAGGAGCAGTACTGTAGTCAGGAATGTTGACCTGAAGTGTGTCTTGTGTAGGTAGCCATTGTAAGCCAAGCGTTTTGACCGAGGCTGATGTGAAATTGTATGTTTCTTGTGAAGTTGAGTGTACATTGTTATGTAGAGATTGTATATTTTTTGTGTTTTCTGTAGAACTTGTGCCTACATGTAATAGAATGTCTGTGTGGTTAGATGACCACTTGTGCAGTTGAAAACCTGCATTGTTCAATAAGTCTATAAGCTCTGAGCATACTTGTTTACATTGTTCAAGAGTCTGAGATCCATACAAATAATCATCCATGTACCCAGAACTTTTAATACAGTCCGCTGCCTGCGGGTGTGTATCTGAATGCGTGTCAGCTAAATGTATCATTGTGCGACAAGCTAAGTATGAGGCACACTTAGTACCATAGCAAATTCTGTTGATCTCTAGACACCGAAGCGGTTCAGATCTGGAGTCTCTCCATAGAACTCTTTGTAAGGATGTCTGTTGTGAATTTATCTTTATAGCTCTAAACATTTTAACTATATCACAAGAAAAAGCATATTTGTAAAGTCTAAATCTGAGGATAATTTCTAATAGATCATTGTATATGTTTGGACCTTCATACATTATATCATTGAGTGATATACCAGTGGATGTCTTGGCACTAGCATTGAAGACTGTGCGTAACTTAGTTGTGATACTGTCTGGCTTTATGACCGCTAGATGTGGCATGTAGTAAGCTTGTGCATCTGTGGGTGAGAAGTCCTCTATGTAGTGAGCATGTCCTAATTGTATGAACTCATGTATGAAAGCTTTATACTGTGTGTAGAGATTTGTATCTCTTTGCATTTTAGATTCAAGTTTTAGTAAGCATCTGTAAGCTGTGTTGAAAGAATTACCTAGATCGTGTATTCTATCAACCTGTAGTGGTAGGTCCACTGTGTATCTTCCTGAGCTGTCCTGTGTAGTTGTAGACATGTATAGCTCTTCGCAGTGTTTGTCCTCTGGTGAGAGTAGCTTTTGAGGAAGCAGCTCTTCTTGCTCCCAGAAGGATTGTAATAAGTCATCTGTTGATGTGGGTGTAGAAAACATGCTAGCGTGCATGCTGCATTTTGGTGTATGTAGGTGAGTATCAGGTAAGTATGAACCAGAAACAACCCATCCAAATAGAGTTTCAATTAGAAAGGGTAGGTGCGAACCAAGCTGTATGCGCCCAGTTTGCAGTGTAGCATAGAATACTTCAGCGTTTAGCAGTAAGTCAATAGAACCCGGCATGAAGAATGTGGGATCAGCGAGTGATTGAGCTTGTTTGTCTGGTATATGCCATGTTTGTGTATGTACATGCGTGTGAGGTAGTGGCACTGAAATACTGTCCATGACTAAGAAAGTTTGATTGCTTTGATAGGTGTTGTAGCGAGATGCAATATTCGTGTTTACACTTACTTGAGTACGCTCTTGGCTATTGCCTACACCTAATATAAGGCATGATTGTTGATTGACTTGTAGTTCCAGTTGAGATGCAAGTCTGTGAGTAGCAACGTTGACTTCACTTCCTGTGTCCAGAAGTGCACGCGCAGTGATCCACCGGCCTGAAGCATGTTGAACTCGAACCAGAGCTGTGGAAAGCAACATTTGATATCTGTTAGTGTTTGTCACTAGTACTGTAGAAGGTGCACTGAGTGATGTGTTTGAAAATTGAGTGTGTGTTGGTTGTATAGAACCTTGTTGTATATGTGCTTGAGTAGCAGCTGTTGTAAGAGTGTTTGCTGTTGCATGTGTAGAATCTAGTGCCTGTTGGCTTTGTATAGAATTGTATGTCTGTTGACTTTGAGTTGGATTGTATGCCTGTTGGCTGTGAGCTAGATTGTGTGCCTGTTGGCTGTGAGTTAGATTGTTTGCCTGTTGGCTGTGAGTAGGATTGTATGCCTGTTGGCTGTGAGTTAGATTGTGTGCCTGTTGGCTGTAAGTAGAATTGTGTGCCTGTTGGCTAGAAGTGGTTGTAATGTAGTTAACCTGTGGTTGAGGCTTGTCCTCGTGTATGGATGTGTGATGTTTACCTTTGCATTTTAGGCAGTAAAATTTGGAGCACTTATGCCTGAATTTGTAGGGCTGTAAACAGTTATAACACAGTGATTTAGATTTGATCAGTTCAATGCGTTTCTGAGTTGTAAGCTCAAGATAAGTAGGGCATTTATGCAAAGCATGACTGCCATTGCATAGAATACAAGTTTCTCTGATTGTTGTAGATGTAACATGAGAGACTTTAACATTTTGAATTTTATCATTATTAGATTTGACATCATACATTAACTCGAAGGCTGTTCTGCGTTGGTTTAGGAAATCAAGCAGCTCGCTTAGGGAAGCAATTGAATTTTCTTTGCGATTGATCTCCCAAGCGGCTCGGAGTGAGTTGTCTAATTTTTGAGTTATTAGAAAAACCAACAATGCATCCCAGTGCTCCACAGGGAGCTGGATGGCTCTTAAGGAGTCTAGACTTTGTTGAAGCAGAACCAAGTATTCTTTGAGGTTATATCGAGTGATAGTACTAAAGTTAGTGATGCTTTTAAGATGAAAGTTTACAATTATGGTTTGATTTTCGTACCTCTTAGCTAGGATTTCGAGAGCTTTGGAGTAGTTCTCCTCTATGATGAGCAGTGAGGCTATGAGGCCCGCAGCCTCCCCCGTCAGCGCCGTCTTCAGGTACTGCAGCTTGTTCACCACGGGCAGGTCGGTGCTGTCCACGGACGCGTAGAAGATGTTCTTGAAGGCTGGCCATTGCCGTATGTCCCCATCGAACTTAGGGAGCTCCAGTTGAGGCAGCTTGACACGTGGCTTGGTGTGATCATAGTGCGTGCAGTTGAAATGATCCGTGTGGCGCGCAGGTGATGTCGCCGTCGTGGGTATTGGCGATCTAGCGCTCAACGCGTTCATCATGCATGACTTGAGACCATAATATCTGTCTTCGAAGACGCTCCGCTCCTCTTCATGAATGTCTTGTCGATCCGCGGCGTCGTCTATCGATTCTATTTGTAGCTGAAGTTCCTCGAACCGTTGCATCAATTGCTCTAAGTCTTCTTGACGGACTTTTATTTCGCTTAGGGAGTGTCGATCAGCGTCGAAGATTTGTATGTATTTCTCGATTCGAGTAAGCTTGCCTTTGATGGCACTTCTTCTTTGCTTGAGGGTTTGTAGATAGGTTTCATCTTCGTTTTGAGACATCATTGTATTGTATTTCGTAGGTAAGTTTCGCTGTTGCGTTGTAGAATATTTCGTAATTTTCGCTGTTGCGTTGTAGAATGTAGAATTGTAGTAATGGCGTCGGTGCGTAGAGACCGCGCGTGTGCGTGCTCACCGCGTGGCGCGTGGGCAAGATGGCGTACGGAAGTGTTGATTGCTCCGTACGATCGAAATCTGTTGATTTCTTGTATGTTGTCCTGTAGAAGACTGTTTTGCGTGTTCGCTGGTTGGCCGATTAGAGATGCCGAGATGTAGATGTATGAGATGAGATGTGGCTGTTGCCGTTTTGCAAATGTAGATGTTGCGGTAGGTATGGACTTCGTCTCGTTATTCGGTAAAACAGTGGGATTTTCTGACTCCCGTCGTTGTAAAGCAGTGGTTGATTTTTGATTCGACTGTTGTCGTTGCTGGCTCGCCGCCCAATCTCCGATTTCTGCGTTTGCGTGCGTGCGCACGAGCGTGGGAGCGTGGATGCTTCGGATGTTCTCTCCGCCTCCGCACCAAACGACACGAAGAAAATGTGGCGATCCTCTTGAATGACGGCTTACGAAGGACCAGAATGTTTGGGATTTTGATGAAAACCACCATAAACTTCCACTGCTATTTATTTCACTGTTATTACGCTTTTACATTAATACAATTTTAGAGAGACGTGTCGCCATATTCCTTGAAAAGTTCAGAAGCGGGGAAAAAGGAAACCACAGACTAAAATTACAGTCCTACCTAAATGTCACTGTCAATTTATTTAGTACGTCATTGCCAGTACTAAACACTTACCCTAGTTATAAGTTTTTTTCTTTAAGTACTAACAAGCTATGGACCATGTCATAAACTATTGATCGGATTGTGATGAAACTTTGGCAAGGTCTTCTGAGGATGCCCGTGAGGGTTTCTGGTAAACAAATCTACAATTATAAACTGAGGTGGTACGAAGTTCGTCCAGTCAGTGGAAAACAGTTAAAAAAAAACAAGGAAAAAACACTACCTTCTAACATACCATAATATTTTTTAAGTCGGTCAAAATCTTTCATCACCAAGATGATCTAATTTTCCTCACCATTTCCGTGAATTCCGAGATCTAGAAACATTACTCATAGGTATTTGCTCCAGTTATGTGGAACCTGATGTTTCCTCAACAGCCTTCCTTGAATGGTGATGTCACTGCGCTAATAGTTCCGTGAAAATTATTTGCAACTCGACTTGAAATAGATCTGTAGGCCGATTCTACTAAAAAACTGTTTATTAACCAAAACAAAACATCAACTATTTCGTTTTGTTTTATAATAATGACCGATGAGGTTAGGTTACTCTGTTGTGATGACGTTTTCAAACAAATTACTAATGAGGTTTTAGGCGGAATAAAAACTCTGTTAACTGAGTTGGCCACTAGCTTATACGATCTTACTTAATGAAGTTTTGCAAATTACTCATTGGTCATTTTGGAGAACGAAACAAAAAGCAATGATACGAGAATGGTTGAAGTTGTAAAATAGAGGAATTGGGCCCTGTACCCTTATCACGAGTTTACTAACTATACTAGTAGTTCGCCCCGAACTGAGATCTCGCGCACCGTAGATGGCCAACATTTGGACTTTCTTCTGACTACCCCTATAATTTCAAGTGCTACTACTGCCGGGTATGCCTATTGCGCTAGCTCTTCATGGTAAAGATACTAGCATGCATGCAATACATAATGTCGTGTCTAATTTTTCATTTATTTCATATTTATGAATTCTCGTCGTATTTTTAAAAGTATATGTCCTAGAATAAAAATAATAACTATTTTAGAATGTACAAATAAAGACCTTTCATTTGACACCGCACTCAATATATTTGTTTACTTAACTTTTTTTACCCCAATTATTTTCATTTTTTATCAAAAATTTTTTTATCATGAAAATAAATCAAGTAGCATCTAAAATCATTGCAAACCAAACCGCAACGATGCCACTCTCTTTTTAAGACCGACCAGTCAATGAGCTACGAAGACATCGAAACTCTATGAAACGGGAGCTCTTGCAGCTCTGGTTTCGTAGTTTTTGGTCTTTGGTCGTATTTCAAAAACTATACATCCTAGATTAAAAATAAAAACCATTTTGGAATGTACAAAATAAGCCCTTTCGTATGACACCCCACTCAATATATTTGTGTAACTTTCATAATTTTTTACCCCCTTGGGAACCCAATATCTTCACAACCCCTTCATCGATTAAGCTCATATGCTCCCCCGTAAATTTCCTTACCACAACCTATTGACCTACCAAGTTTCATGCAGATTGGATGAACGGTTCGACAGTTATGCTCGAACAACAATTCGTGAAACATACAAACATACAAACATACAAACATACAAACATACAAATATACAAACATACAAACATACAAAGCAAAATCGCCCAACTTACCACTAAGATCTTCGCTCGCTTCGCTCGCTCGATCGATTATCCGTGAGTATAGTAAAAGTAAGTATTTCAATTGTCTGGACTTACTTTTGCCTTACTTAGTTCAGTCAAGTTACCGCTTGGGGCGCTGCGCGGAATTTCATACATTTGAAATACTTTGCTATAGTCACGGATATTAGAATAGTAAACTGTCTTAGTACGATAAACCTTTGCCGTGAGTGAAGATGTGTGTTATGGTTGTAATTTTTGTTTTGTTTTTTAACATGCTTTATTAGCTTCACATTTAATGTTATTCAAGCTTAGAAGTCAATTACTGTGAATAATAATTAACACATACAATACTATGTAAGCAACTTGTAGTTAAGAGGATGCCGTAAAATTGAGCAATAGCGGCCTTTACACGATAGAGTTTTTCCCACGGATCCGGACTGTAGAGATATCTGTAAAGATATCTGTAAAGATATCTGTAAAGATAACCGCAGATGAGTTTTTACCACGCATCTGGACTGTACAGATATCCGTAAAGATATCTGTACAGATAACCGCAGAACATAACTCCGTCACCAGAGTTGGCCACTTGCTCATACGAACTTACTTACTTTACCGCAGATGAAACTGTCGTGTTAATTACTGTCACAGTTTTGGACTGGTGCGTGGAACGGTATAAATTTACAAAGTTTTTTTCTTAATTCTTGAATTTTGAACCTTAAATCTGAAATTTTGAATCTTGAATCTTTAAAGTGACAGCTGTCAAACTTCAAATGGCCATATCTTGGGAACTACTCGTCCTAGACTCCCCGTTCTCAGTTCAAATGAAAGCTATAACCAAGATCTTCATTTGAAGTGACAGCTGTCAAACTTCAATCAGCCATATCTCGAAATCTACTCATCCTAGACTCTTCCTTATTAGCTCAAATGAAAGCTATGACCAAGATCTACATTTTTAATAACAGCTGTCAAAATGACATCTGTCATCTAAAATGTAGATCTTGGTCATAGCTTTCATTTGAACTGAGAACGGGGAGTCTAGGACGAGTAGTTCCCGAGATATGGCCATTTGAATTTTGACAGCTGTCACTTCAAATGAAGATCTTGGTCACAGCTTTAATTTGAACTGGGAACGGGGAGTCTAGGATGAGTAGTTTCCGAGATATGGCGGTTTGAAATTTGACAGCTGTCACTTCAAATGAAGATCTTGGTCATAGCTTTCATTTGAACTGAAAACGGGGAGTCTAAGACGAGTAGTTCCCGAGATATGGCCATTTGAAGTTTGACAGCTGTCACTTCAAAGATTCAAGATTCAAACTTTCAGATTCAAGGTTCAAAATTCAAGAATCAAGAATCAAATCGAAATCCAGGATCGAAATCCAAGATCGAAACCAAGGATCGAAATCAAGGATCGAAATCAAAATCGAAATCAAAATCAAGGATCAAAATCAAGGATCGAAACCATGGATCTAAATCAAGCGCTGATTTTGTCGAGCACGATAAAGTAAAAATATCCTGAAATTTAAATGACATGGGCACACTACTAATCCAACAACGAGTGTGAAAGAGACAAAGCTACCAAGAAAGCCTCTCAACAAGACCAATAATCCGTATAACCAAGATTAAATGATAATTATCATTTAATCTTGGTCATAAGGACACGATCGTTGTGTGGACTGTACAGATATCTGTAAAGATATCCGCGGATAAAACTAGCGGCCTTTAAACGGTAGAGTTTTTAGCACGGATCTAGACTGTACAGATATCTGTAAAGATATCTTTACAGATAACCGCGGATATAACTGTCAAAGGTTGGAATGGCAGAGATCGGCCCTCGGGAAATCCCGCAGGCCGATCTCTGCGTGTAAATGCTGCTAATCTTTCTTGTATAAAAGACATCAACGAGCTTCTGGAACAATGTAATAGGAACCTAGATAAATACTGCCTTAATCTAAATAATAACATAACCAATAAAAATGGTTAAATTGTAAATGCATTTGGTATTAAGTTTGTATGGACATTCGTCAGTCGCAAACCCCTTAAGTTTCATAAGCTTAGGAAAGTCTAAATACATAAATCATCTAGTAAAGACGTGAGAGAGAAAGATATATTGTTTCTTTGTCTACTTGACACAATCCTAACACATAACACCGCCATTGAAACATACAAACAGCTAACAACAAAAACCTATTTATTTTATGACTTTCCAAAACAGTCCTTATAATGTCCACATAAAGTAAGTTTTAGGTTCGACTTTTAGTGCAAACTAGTCCCGTATTTCTAAGAGTCATAAACATTTATTGTTGTCGAAATGTCATAAAATCCGCACCTATGACCATTTGCACAGGTGGACAGAACCAGTCTGACTCACTTTTTGTAATCACTAAATCTAAATGATAGTTGATGCCCACGCTTTGGAGCCTATCATCGTAGAATAATGGAGTCAGCTGGTTCATTTTGTAAGCTGTGGACTGAGGTATAGTCGTGATTTCGTTTGTATTTTTGTGAAAATTTCAAACGATCGAAAATTTCAAAAAAAGAAGCACGTCTGTAAGACACTGTAGACACGTTCCCTAAGGCAGTATTTTTTTTCTAAGATTGTTATTTTAATTTTTTTAAACCAAGAAAAAACCTTCAATAAATATTAACACTAAGGCAGTAAATTGTAGTAGACATTAGAGTCCTTTTCTCTCACTCAAATGAAGATCTCTGGATGAATTGATACTTTGTTGGTATATTTTTTATCTATTTGTATAGAGAGTTTAGTATTGTATAGAGAGATTGAGAGTTTACCACTCAATTCCAGTTTTAGTTTACTACTCAATTTAATTAAACCAAGTACCTAAGTTAAAGCTCATCCCAATAAGTATTCTTCATTAAGAATAACGAATAGCTACAGTATAATTTCAGAAAATGACGACAAAAGTGACTTTTCAATATGTTATCGTTTGATGAAGTGATGCAGCTGTTTCCAACAAGGCTGTGGCATTATTCAATAAAGTTTTTATCAATTTGTTACTTTGACCTGCGCCCACGCATTGAACTATGTAAATTACCAGAATATGGTGTAATATGGTTTTTATGGCAATTTCTTCGCGATGGATGAATTTTATGGTGCCATTTTTATGTGTGATATTTAATTTAGGTTCAAATAAATAAAGACCAACCTTTTTATTTCCTTGTGTTGTGTAGGGTCATAACGCATTTTTTATTTGAGGGCAAAATTTTTAAGTCGAAAGTAATGTGAAGTGTGCCCCGTTCACTGTGTCAAATTAATAAGTTAAAGAAAATTATAACATTGACATACTTCTAAGTATATTTTTACGTGTTTTATTTTGCTAAATTTATTGAAAATGAAAAGTCTTATCAAAATTTATTTCGACGGGATTCGAACCCGCAAAGATACAAGCGATCCTCCTTAAGCTGGAGTGCCTTTACCAACTCGGCCATGGAATCCTTATTCATTAAGCTCATTTATCGATTCAAATCATCGATTGGCCTAATTATTACCTAAGTGTGGTGCCTTCTACTAAAAAAATAAACTATAAAAATAAAATTACCTATACAAATAACGTATAGTCGGATTGCTCATTATACGCACTAAAATTGACGGTCAAAATGTCATTTTTCATATACTTTTAGTTCGTACAATGAGCAATTCGACTATAAATCTAATGTGGTTTTTTTGGTACCTGAATAATTTAATTTAAACTATGTGTAATTATTTTGCACAAAAACTAAACACCGATTCACCTACTCCCATAATTAATCAGCAAAACCACTAATTAGAACACTAACAGCTAAGTTAACTACTGCTAGTTAACATTAATTGGCGTTTAGCACACTAATCACACTAATATTATAAATGCGAAAGTTTGGATGGATGGATGGATGTATGTGTTGATCCTCTTTATCTCGACAACCACTAAACCGATTTGCCTGAAATTTTAAATATAGATAGATAATGACCGGAAATAGGACATAGGCTACTTTTTAATCCCATAAATGGGTTTCCATTGGACAATAAACCGCAGTCAAACCCCGCGGAAGCTAGTACAAAATAAAATGTAGGTTAATAGCGTAATCCCCCTCATTTGCAGTTGGTTAAATGAAAAGGTTGGAATACTCAACAGAAAAATGAAGTCATCAAATTTTTTTTTGCTATTCTGACGGGATTCGAACCCGTGATACAAGCGATCCTCCTTAAACCGGAGTGCCTTTACCATCTCATTCATGGAAACCATATTCGTCGGTTTAACTTAGTTATTACGAATATTTCAATAAAATTATACCTAAGTGTGGTTTAAAACACTATAAAAATTAAAATTATAAACTCAACAAAGTGACCAACATCTCACACTATCGTCCAAAAACCGTCTTATTAGCACCCAAATCAATATCCATAAACAAAAGACTTGCGCAAGCGTTTTCCTGATGTATGTGTTGTGATGCCAAGATTACACCAAAATTATTGCGCAGTTGCATAATGTACGCGATGCATAAAGATATGGATTTATTTAGCAGGAGTTTTTCTTTATTGAATTGCATCAGAAACACAATGTACCTACAATCACACTAATATTATAAATGCGAAAGTATAGATGGATGGATGTATAAGTTTTAATTTTTATAGTGTTAAACCACACTTTGGTATTATTTCATTAGAAATGAAAAATCTTACCAAAATTTTTTCAATTCCGACGGGATTCGAACCCGCAATGATACAAACGATCCTCCTAAAGCCGGAGTGCCTTACCATTCGGCCACGGAATCCTTATTACATCAGGTCGTTTGTATCATTGCGGGTTCGAATCCCGTCGGAATTGAAAATTTCGGATGGATGTATGTCTGTTCCTCTATAACTCGACAACCATTGAACCGATTTAGCTGACTTTTAAACTATAGATAGATAATGACCGGGAATAGGACATGTGCTACTTTTTATCCGAGTACCACGCGGGCGGAAGCTGGTAAATTTATAAAACTGTGTTGGTTAAGTGGAGACATTCGACCTCAAGGATGTGGGGTTCTGATCCTGGTCGTGCCTCAATTGGTTTTTTGTTACGGCAAAATTGTTATGCGCAACACATGCGCTCTAAACGGTGATTTAAAACATCAAAAAGGTAATCAGTTAGTACATAAAATTGAAAACGTACCTACTAAAAAATAAATAAAAAATATTATAAAAAAATACATTAGAAAATTAAATTTTGTCACATCACAAATCATTTTTCTACACAATAAAATAAACATTTAAACATCATAAAAACAAACAATCCAGAAACTTAAAAGTAATTTATTATAATGCCTTCTCAAATTACAAATCCGAATATATCTTGCTAAGTCTCTATAAAAAATGTCGCCAATAGCTTAACAAAATTCATTGTCATAGCTTATTCATAGGCCGTGGGAAACGCCGCCCACGCGTGGGCACGGATTCCACAAACATTTGTCATTTTCTTTACGGTACGCGCTTATGTCATAGAATACAGAAAGTGCGCTTACATAGATGTGAAAGCTTAAAATAGGCTCATAACTTTATACAGTTGTTCTATCTCACGAAGTCCGTTTGGTCTTAATTGTGTGTGTAGATGCACATGCACGTTGTTTATGTGTGCGTGGGCCGATTCTGAGCGCTCCCGAGCTTACGCACACAGAAACAACGTGCATATGAACACACACACAATTAAGACCAAACGGACATCGTGAGATAGAACAATTGTAGGTACTTGGGTATAATAGACATCTACTCAGGTCTGTAGGCATTTTATTTGAAGTTTTCTATGGAGTAGTCAGATGAAATTGCAAACACATTTGGCGCATCCTCACTTTTACAAAAAGTTATAAATTCGTAACATATTTGGTGATGTAGTTTTAGGCTGCATTTTAGGCCTCCACCATGGCTAAGACAACCATTTTTTCTAGATCTAAAAAACTTTTTTCTTGCTCTGTGGCTAAAACCTTTTGAGATATAGTTTCGATATTATTATCACAATGTGAGGTTAACGGATCACTCTGGTAATAAAAACTGAATTATATGACTGTGTAGGCAATAAGTAGTTTTTCACACATAAAAATGCATTTTTATTGAAAACGTCAGTAGCTTGTTTATTTTTTCAATCAGCTTTGATAGAAATCGTCATGAGGAAACGAGTCAAATTACAAGCCAATGATATTTAAAATTATACTTAGATGTTTCTAGCGTGCGTAAAATGAATAATCGAAAACGTCCCAATCGGGACGTCTTGTCTTTAGTCCGCGTCAAGCAGGGCGACAAACGCACCTAGGTCGACAAAAATAATAAAAATGCTATTGTGTTATAATCATTGTTACACGCACTTCGTGTCGCATCTTTTTACCCGACTGCGCAAAGCAAAGGAAGGGTAATGTGTTTATCAGTCTATGTATATATGTTTGGATGTTTCTATGTGGCATTCTAGAGGCCAAACGCGTGGACCGATTTTGATGATTCTTATGTCAATCGATTCGTCTGAACCTTGGGAGTGTTAATAAGGCATGACGGTAATCAAAATTCACCAGTGCCACCACCAGACGCCTTAATGTCAAAATTAAAAAAATCAAAATCGTCACACCATGTCAAGTGGGGTATCGTTGAATAGGTATTTCAAAATCAACTTTATGTTTTTTTTACCATTTTTCATTTTAAGTAATAGTTTAGGAAAAATAACGGTTTAAAGTTGATTAATAATTATTCTCGCTATGGATGTTTCTATGTGGCACTCTAGAGGCCAAACGCGTGGACCGATTTTGATGATTCTTACGTCAATCGATTTGTCTCAACCTTGGGAGTGTCACTAAAGATATGACAGTAATCAAAATTCACCTGGGCTACAACCAGACGCCATATTGTCAAAATTAAAAGAATCAAAATCGTCACTCTATATCAAGTGGGGTATCGTTGAATAGGTATTTTAAAATTAACTTTATCATAACTAAAAAGTGTTGAATAAAAAAATATTTTAAAAAAACAAAAACCCGACTGCGTCAAAACTAAAAAGAAAAAAACAAGCCTGCAAAGAATTACTGGGCAAAAACGCGAGAATCTGTACATTGGCATTTTCGAGGTGTCCCCGGGTAAAATTGACTGCTACGCAGCTCTTTATAAGTTTTACAGGAGTTGTAACCACATTATCTGATTCATGGTGAAATTGGCATGCCATATTTATTAAAATGTAACGCTTAAAACAACATTATGATATCGAAAATTAATTTTAAAAAATCGCAATTTTAGCCTGTAGTACTGTCCCCTAAACAAAATCCGACCTTTAGCAGCGTTTGGTTAAAAATAATTCCACTAGACTGGCAAACTTTTAGCTATATATTTGAAGTTTAGTGGGTTACCTAGGGTTCTAAATGTACAATTTGCTGCAAAAGCCAGAATTTCTACTAAATAAGTAATATTTAAGCCTGTCCCCGGGATTTGGGCCAACTGGACATGTCCGGATTCCGTTACCGCGTTTTCGAATGATTTTACAGTTTTTTTGTTCCGAGGGGTAGTTATTTTTTTACTTATATAACAACATTGCAACGAGACAGACGTAAAAGTAAAGGAGATGTCCATAGTTTTTAAGCCAAAATATTCAAAACAATTGTTTGATATTCGGCGTCAGTGAGAGGTTGTGTTTTTTCGGGCACTGTCCGGTGAGTATTCAATTTTTTTTTTCATGTTTAAAACGTATTTCTAATGCATATTTTTATTTCAAAACTGAAATAAACTATCCAAGATTAACTTAGTGTGAAAAATCGTGTGATAAATATCAGCAATTTGAGATAATTCATATTTTTGTGAACAGGTACCCAAGTTCGTTACTTCCGATTCGATACCATAGAGCTGATAATCACGTTAAGCAAGGTTTACATAGCGTTCACTTTATTTCATCTATTATTATTTACCCATTATTTTGGTAAACCTACGGCCACCATAGGTATCAAAATTATTCGTTTTGACCTATGTTCCGAAGAAAAAGTGGTTAAATATCAGTAGGTACCACTATTTGAAAATATTTTTTTTTGTGACGAAACAAATTATTATGCTTAGTTCCTTTACTTAGTTAAGACTAATTTTCACAAGTTCTAGTTTACTTCTAAAATCATTATTTTCAACGATTTTATAGCTAGTAAATAAAAATTCAAAAAGATTTAGAATTAGGCGCTATGTAAACCTAACCTTAGATGTCTGTCCCCCAAATCCAAGTTACAAAAATGTTAAGTTTGTATTAAAAAGTTTAAAATAAGTGTAGATATTGTTTAGCAAAATGATGTGGTTTCTCAAAATACTCAATATTTAAATAGTTAATTAAGAAAATAGTCAATTTTGGGAATTTTATTATAACTTTAAAGGCCATTTTAGAGCATAGGTAACGAACTGGAAAGGAAAAGTTGATAAAACTCGTGTATTTCTAAGATATCAAACTGATTTTATACATTTATTATTTAAAAACATGTTCTCTTTCTTTAACAAATAAATTAATAAAATAATTTTGAGTTTTACTATCTTAGAAAACCAAAAACCAGCGGTAACGAATTGGATTAAAATTTCTCCTTACAGTAATAAACTTGCTAATTTCTCCTAAAATATCAATTTTACGAGAAAACTTTTTCGTTTGTAGATAGAAGAATAACTATAGATAGCATATAAATAAACATTTCAATGAAATTCCACAAAAAAAAAACAAATCACAATTTTAAGAAAGTGTACAGTTTTGCGCGTTTTTGCCCTACTCACAGTCGGGACCCATAACATTGGGAAGATTTGATTGGTAATAAAATGAATGGGTACCGACTGTGAGTAATTCTTTGCAGGCTTGTTTTTTTCTTTTTAGTTTTGACGCAGTCGGGTTTTTGTTTTTTTAAAATATTTTTTTATTTTATCATTGCCAATCCATTGTTCTGCGCCTGTAGTCAAATTAACTTATCTACAATCGCTAACGCTATAGATAAGCAAGAAATTGTATTGGAATTGAAATTCAATGACGACAAGACACCTGGGCCTCTAGCCAAGTGGCATCAAACGATTCTATTGCTACAATTCGCTTCGCTTCGCTTACTATCGCCGATGTTTCATTGGTGGATAAATGAAACGAAGACCACGTGACCTTACGTTCGACCAATGACGTTTGAGTGTTAGTGAATTATAGAAACCGGTTGGCTAGGCCCTCTAGTCAGAAGTTTCAATGGAGTCGCAAAGTCGCCGATCGTTGATACTAAAAGCATTATGTCTGCTATAGCCCTTATATACATACTCTCTCTTTATAATTATTGTAGAAAACAACACGTAAAAATATGAACAATATCTGCTAATTCCATATTTAAATTATTTATATATTTTAAATAAACTCATCATAATGTTCTTGTGTTCTCAATAAAACTATTTATTTATATCAATTATTATTATGTTCAACAGTTACAACTTTATCAAGGATATAGATATAAAGTAACACTTTGTATTACAGATATAAAATGCAAATATATAGACAATAAGAATAATAACCGGTAGCAACTTGAAGTCGCGTTTCCATTGATGCAAAACAATAAAGATAATAATATAATTTACAAACATAAATCTTGCTCTATTTCATCCAATTCTTATTTGAATTCAATCATGATTTCTCTCTCTTTCAGAGTAGTTCCCAGTCGTTAACACCCTGAAATACGATTGTTTATGTCTACAGACCAAGGAATTTATAAACTAACGTAACTGGAACGTTCACTGATACAGAAAACGCGGTCCGCTTGAGACATAAAATTTGGGCGGTGTGTCTCTTTCTAAAGGGCGACCATAATTTATGAACTAAACATTCCTAATCCTTAGTGAGTATCCTGAAATTCATATGACATGGGCCAAGAAAGCCTCTCAACAAAACCGACAATCCTTATAACCAAGATTGAATTATAATAGATCGTTGTACAGTCGTGATAAGATTCAAAATCCCTTAAAATCGAAAAATCGAGTTAACTATCCTGTTACGTCTAGTATACAAAATCCTTGATCTACAGACATTGAGCGTAACTGACACAAAGCGTGACAGACATCGACAGACAACGACCTTTTTCTTCGATCGGAACTTATAAGTTCCGAATTATGTTCCGAAACTATGGATTCACTCCATTTTTTGTCCCTTTCGGCGGCACGCTAGCTTATTCTAGTGGCTAGTCTAGTACTTTACTAAGTCTATGGTTAGACCTAATTATTCTATCACCTGTGTACTTATTTTATGATTCAATGAATTTATTATTATTTCGTAGGTATTGACAAAAATATATTTTACGCCAATTTGTCATTATTAATTTTTATTGTGTAATTTTTATTAATTATGCTACCCAATGTTAACCTTTAATTTTGACATAATCTGGAAGCATAAACATGGTTAATTATTTTTAAGTACACATTTTATTTGTCGTAAATAAAAGAGACTGTAATCCTCTTACTCTTCTTTATTGCACAAGTCAAGTGAAAAATATGACAACACTTTATGACAATTTAATTTTATGTTTTTTAAAGGGGTGCTTAGGAGTAAAGGAGCAGCGAGCGAAGTCATTGAATTGTATCTTTAGACACTAAAGGCTGATTCACATGGTGCGAGTTTCTCGAATGCGAGAGGCGATTATCGTCATCAATGTCAAAATAATGACAATGTAAACTAAACATTGAAATCATACGTGAAAGGACGATAATAGCTAACACTGCGAGCAATGTACGCGACCGCGAGAAGTAACCTTGCCGCAACTCCCTCCTTATCCAGATGAAGATTCTCCGGATGAATCGAAACATTGTCGGTATCTAAATCGACGATATTTTTACGTGAGTAATTCCCGTGTGTTAAATCCGTGGCACGCGTGAATACGTTGACATGTATAAAACACCAACTTTTCAGGGCGGCCGTTTGAAAGTTTGACCTCTTCTGGTTTCTCGGTAAATTAGTTTACAGTATTTGTGTTAATTGTTTCTATGGTTATTTTATGCCCTCTTTCGAATGATGACAATAAATAACCAAAATTCCCCATAGTTTCCATGATATAAGACATGTCAACAAAAAAATTGATGAGATTTAGGTTACGTCTCGAGATGTCCAGTTATGCCGCAAAAGATATCAACTTATTCACCTTTAATGTATGGAATATTGGTAGGTAAACAATGCTATATTATCGGATTGCAAACAGATAGAGACTATAAAACCGGTTTTTTGAGTTGCTGAAGTACCTACTTATTACTCAGAACCATTCATACCGTTTAGAAATGAGATTTAACATAGTAAGGGTTAGCTGATTTTAAATGAGCCCAAACAAGGATGCTCTACTGTTAATCACTGAGAATTTGAATGGAATACAACCAAATTTTATCAGCACATCTGCTCATTGTCACCATATTATTACAATGTATTCGGAACTAGAAAAAAATGCAAAGTTTCACCTCAATCGAAAAATTTACTGAGGAGTTTTGTTGAATAACTCCTGACTCCAGCATCAGATCAGCTTGTTGTTATCATAATATTACATTTTTATCTAGAGTCTATAAGTGTGCCAAATTTTAGCTCAATGAGACACTGGAAAGTGGGTCAAATTAAACTTGCAAGAATTCACTAAAAAAAATATGAGTTTTGTTGAACAGGTCCTGGCTCCATCATCAGATCAGCTCGTTGTTACAATAATATTGCGTTATCACCAAGAATCCATAAGTGTGCCAAATTTCAGCTCAATCAAACACTGGGAAGTGGGTCAAATTAAACTTGAAAGATTTGACCCGAACACATATTGAGTTTTGTTGAACAGCTCCTGACACCAGCATCAGATCAGCTTACTGTTAACATAATATTACATTGTTATCTAGAATCTATAAGTGTGCCAAATTTTAGCTCAATCAAACACTGGAAAGTGGGTCAAATTGAACTTGCAAGATTTCACTAAAAAAAAGTGAGTTCTGTTGAACAGCTCCTGGCTCCATCATCAGATCAGGTCGCTGTTACAATAGTATTGCATCGTCATCGAGAATCTATAAGTGTGCCAAATTTCAGCTCAATCAGATGCTGGGAAGTGGGTCAAATTGAATTTGCAAGATTTAATCCAAACAAATATTGAGGTTTGTTGAACAGCTCCTGACTCCAGCATCAGATCAGCTTATTGTTAACATAATATTACATTGTTATCTAGAATCTATAAGTGTGCCAAATTTTAGCTCAATCAAACACTGGAAAGTGGGTCAAATTGAACTAGCAACATTTCACTAAAAAAAAAGTGAGTTCTGTTGAACAGCTCCTGGCTCCATCATCAGATCAGCTCGTTGTTAAAATAATATTGCATTGTCACCAAGAACCTATAGGTATTCTAAATTTCAGCTTAATCAGACACTGGGAAGTCAGTCAAATTTAATTTTCAAAAGTAGACCCGAACAAAAATCGCAAGTTAATAATAAAAGCTTGTAAAAATCAAGCAATGTCATTATAGTTTAACAAATAATTAAAATCTATCAGTTTTCCATGTAAAAGCAATACTTAAAAAAAAAAAAGATTTCTGAACTGACGTTTTGTTTACCAATACGAGTGACATGTTCGGTTATGCCAGCGCGAGAGCGCGCGGGCATAACTGAACAACTCAATGTATCACAATTTAAACGGAATACTTTGGTTAGCCATAACCTGACATTTTAATTTGTTAAAAGTTAATCAAAAATATCATATGTATATGTCGAGATATCATGTAACAAATATAATTTTGGCGAATGACTAGGTTGATAAATCGAAATATCTACAAAAACATGTGTGTGTTAGTGGCTTGAAAAATTGACAAGTAGTTATGTCAACTAAAATACGAAAAATGGAGGAGTTGGCAAGGCCATAACTCGAAAACTTGTCTAGCTAGGGAGCTGTAAATTTTTTTATAGATACTTCATAGGCGTAGATATCGTTTAAGCCAATAAAAAAAAAATTTGACATCTCGACATATCAACGTATTCACGCGAGCCACGGAAATAATGTCTAGTACAACTCACGAAAGTTTTGAAAGTGAAATCCGTGGTATTGTTTTTGTATGACAGTCAATAAAACAGGAATCAGAGAAAAAAAACTTCTTTCATAGCTAGTTATGAAAATGGACTAAAGAGTTTTTTCTCCTACATTAATTGCAAAGTTATTTTGGCTTTTCGTGTGTTAGTACGTAATTATTATGTTACAGTTAACATAACAGCGCGTCGTTTTCTTTTACTCTCATATAAATAGACAATTTTTTTCTATAATGCGCTCAAGCAGTGATGTCTGTCATTTGAGCTCACTCTTCAACAATGACAACTTTTCCAGTGGTCGCTAAAGACTAGAGGTGCATCTTAAAATATTATCAAAGATAAAATTCATTTATTTGTTTTGAATATGGTCATAAAGAATGGTACATTTCAATTAAAGTCCAGCATAATATTCAGTCATAATGTCATGCATGACATACAAATAGTAAATTGGTAGGTAAAGTGTTCAGTTAAATTTCAAAAATGTATACCGTCATACTGTAACATCAAAAAAATGACTAGAGGAAACCTGTAAACCAAAACGTCATTTAAAGTAAATAAATAAATACCTAATGCTGGACATCTCACACAGCATCGTGTAGCCCCAAAGTAATCAGAGCTTGTGTTATGGGAACCACTGACTGACACTTACACACTTTTTTTGTAAATACATTATTATACTTACATAGAAAACACCCAGACCCGAGACAAATATTTATAGAACATGTAAAAATTTCTTCCGCAGCGGGAAACAAACCAGCACCTCTTGCGTCTCAGCCGAACGCTCCCCCACCACGCCACCGTCATCAGTAGCTTCCATTCGCAGTACTTAAGTCTAAATAACCCTCGCACCATGAACTTTCAACTTAAAAGCAATCCCACATAAATCTTTGATTACATAATGCTCCTCATTTACATATATCTGTGAGGTCTTCTGGACCTCACAAGTGCATAAATTCAAGATGCCATATGCTTAAATCGTTTTGTGAAATGAAATTACTATAGGTCTATTTAAGATGATTTATAATGTCAATCTTTGCCTACACTTACTGGACTATGGGACATTGTTTAAATAGAGAAAACTTGTTTCGTATATACCATTATTTCAGCCCAATTTCATACCCATATTATAAATGTGAAAGTGTGTTTGTTTTTTTGGATGTCCTGCTTTCACATCAAAACAGAGAGACGGATTGAAGTGATTTTTTGTGTGGAGATAGTTGGAGGGCTGGAGAGTGACATAGGCTACTTTTTGTCCCGAAAAAATGCATGTTTCTCGTGGGATAAAAAAGTAGTAGTCCACGCGAGCGAAGCCGCGGGCGTCCGCTAGTAATTTTATATAGGAAAATACCTAGTTATTATGTGTAAAAATAATTATTATAAGTATTTTCGACCGCCTAAAAGCCTCCGTCAAAAATTTTTTACGACCGGTGGTGAGGTGGGTCAACGACATAGTTCACTGATGATGATGATGATGTTTTCCTACACCAACTAAATTTTATGATAATGCGCACATATTTTTTTTCAAAGGAAAATAGATCTGAGAAAATAATCCATGAAAATGGAAAAATCAAGGCACTATCTTGTCTGTCTCTTTCAGATTACAGTTGAAAATGTTAAGTTTTCATGAATCATTTTGTTTATACAGCCCAATTTAAAACTGTTTTTGAAATGACCACAGATAACCCCAAGATGGTCCCACAGATCCATAAAAAGTAGCAAAAATGCCCTTACTTTAGACAATTGAGGTAATTCGAGTGAGTCAGAGATTAGAAAGCGATATGAACGCTTCCTTATGGGCGCGGATCCTGCGTTACAGATTATAAGTAAGGGCGCATTCATATTGAACATGAAGTATTAACAAAGCCCAAAACATCACCTGAAATTGCAGGGCAATTCTACTAGATGACAACGTCAATCATTCCGCTGCGTTTTGGTTCGATCTCTTAAATGTCAGCCATTTGGTGAATAGTAGAAAAGCTTTTTAAAAATTTGTTCTACCAAAGTCCAAACCTTAGCTAAAACGTCACCTCAACTGAGTTGTTGTCATTAGTAGAATAGGAAACAGTCGAAAATCTTAAGTTTAGTTGAGGTTTTGCTTGAGGTTGATAAAAAGTTTTGTACTTACTAAAATTGCCACCAAGTTATCTCTTAACTCTGTGTTTCCAGGAGTGTTTTCAGGAGTAGGCAGAGACCACGGATAGGTATATTTTCTTCGTCTGTATTTCACACGCACAGATTTCGGATTTTATTCCCAGAACTAGACTCAGTGTGTCCTTAACCTTACAAAAGCCAACTAATTGAGCTCGGTACGTGACTTGATTTAGTTACGTGTTTACAGACAAGTCCATAATGGCCAGTGTCCGATCTTTTAGTTTAACAAAACAACATACCTATTCGTTTTATGTAGGTACATACTTAACTGTAGACTGGAATCACCATGTAACGGTAATAATTCTATAAATTTATAAACAGGCCTATTCATATTGAAAATGTTTATGGACACGGGATTTTATCGCGTAATTTACCTTATTTATCCCATAACATTAACATACTCCAGTCTGCCCGCGACCACGGCTATTGTAACATAGCCGAAACGTCGGGATAAATAAGGTAAATTACGCGATAAAATCCCGTGTCCATAAAATTTTCAGGAATATTTTTTGCGAAAGTTTAAAAAAGACTAATAGGCCTATTGTTATACTTAATAATATTAGTTGAATTTATTATCTACGTTAATTAGGCCATTATTATTCTTTTATAATTTCAAATTCAAAAATAATTAGGTAGGTATATTCAAAGATTGCTTCCTGACACTGTATAAATCATCTAGTAAAGATGTAAAAAGGCCCAAGTTTCAGTCAGAAAAGCTTTCACCGTTTTGAATAAGTACATGAATGCACTTATAAGTTTTCTAAGGAAAAATTAACACGTTCACGATTCACAGCCAGAATATGAACCCACGACCCTTCTTTTAATTTAATAGTTGTGATACATTAAGACATTTTTTTTTTATCTTTGTGTTTTACTCAGTTTTTATATTATTTTGTTTTAATTTATGTGTCCTTAGATATACGCCTTAGAATAAGAATTCAGTAAAGTAGTATCTAAGTTTAATAATAATAAATAAATTATAAATTATAATTATAAATTATAATTACAGGGACACAAAATATTAAGGAATACACAAACATTTCAGAAACCGTTAAGACGTGGGAATTAAAAAAAAATCAGAAAAATCCAATTGTAATTAGAATCAAAAATTCAAAGTAGCAGAAATGTACTGCAAATTGCTTTGCAAGAAATGCCGTGATCCGAATTAACGTGACATATCGATATTGGTTCTGAAAATTGATCCAAAAACTGTATCAAAGTACTGGCCACTTTAACTGTCGTATCAATGTAAAATATGCTTTAAGTTAATTGTCTAAGACTCAAGATTTGGAAGCATGTCCACTGGAATCTTTGGAATCATCTACGAACGTATTTTTAATTTTGAAATGAAGAATGAAGAACAAATCCCAAAGGAATATTTTGTTCAATATTTGAGTAGCTTAAAACTAAAATAACAGTTTAGTAAGTAATTCAAAAATTGTGATATTTTGAAGAAATTATCATCAACGTGATAATAATACTATTTGGTGCTAAACTTATAGGCAAAAAAAATAATCGAAGAAAACTGCTGTATTTTGTCCTCAGTCAATCATTCCAAATTTGAATTTCCT
This sequence comes from Camptogramma bilineatum, assembly GCA_958496255.1. NCBI lineage: Eukaryota > Metazoa > Arthropoda > Insecta > Lepidoptera > Geometridae > Camptogramma > Camptogramma bilineatum. The sequence continues at coordinate 1,497,688 of OY292464.1, forward strand.
TCCACCGCATTATGTAGGTTTTAGTGAGACTTTTTCACCCAAGTCATATTATAATCTGTGCCCCAGTCACATATTTTACGCTTTCGCTCGAATATAATTGAGTAAGAAGACCCGATCTCAGCAGGGTGACTCCCAAAAAAACAAAATTTATTAAAAAAAAATCGCAAAAGTCCCCCATTACTTACGTCGAACGGATCCTGTTGCTTCGCCAATATTAAGTGTGAGATACGGCCTTATTTGTGGTGACCTAGATTTTTGTACCCCGCAATGCTCTTTATGACGACTTTTTGAGAAATGCAAGTTTTAATTTGGAGTTGGTGCCTACGTAACTGTATCGTATTGGTTCTTCTTTATGTACCTTACATTTTTGATCTGTGAACATACTATGTTTATTATTGTAGATTCAAACAAAACTCACATTGCTAAATATTAAAAAAATGAGCTTCCAAGGATTCATATAAAAAATACAAAAAAATGTGCCTGCATATTAGAACAGCCTTTGATTTCTCCGCTAGACATTTTTAAAGTGTTTTGACTGCCAGAAAATCAACTAATACATCGTTTCTGTAAATTTAGAAAAAACCGTTTTAAAGTTGAAGCTATTTACTAGCTTTCCCCATGGCTTTGGTCGCGTGATACCTTCCCGAAACCATTAGACAACCGTATCAAATACTTTCAAATCTATTGCCATCTCTTTTCATAAGTGACAGGAACCCATCAAAAGCGTCGCTTTATGTCACATCATGCTGAATTACTTTAAAAACTGCCATAATTTAATTACTTAGGTACTAAGGTATATAATACCTTAAAAAACCTTTAATATAGATTGTACGCCTAAAATGGGTAGACTGTTGGAACCATAAATTACTGTAACACCTTACATACACAGTTTTACAATAAATTATTCTTATTCTTATTCTTAATTTGTTCTACGATTTCATTCCTTTATGCGGTAAAATATCAAATAAATAATACAATATTGTATCACGAGTGGAATCTCCTTTGAAACATGGCTTAACTGTATCGTGTAAACTGCAATTTCTTATGCCAACTCTGTCAATATTTTACGCTAAATTAATGCAGGCGTGTTCAACGAAATTGGTACCGCCATTTTTGCGAAAATCGAATGCCCTTTTTCAGTTTTGCATATATCATATCGGATCCCCTTACACTCATTTGGGATCTTTACATAATGTTATTGGGTTGTCGTCATGGAAACGCGTTAGTGGGAATTTTTCGTGTATATTGAAATTAAATTTACAGCTATCACTTGTTAAAATTTTTGATTTTGATCAATCATTTATGCACTGACTTATCTTGGATTTCTGTACGCAAAGATAATATCAACGATAACGATCTCCAAATCTTCCCAATCCGTCTATACCATAGTTTCTCAACCTTAGTTTGCCCACCGACCACTTTAAGAATATATTTTTTAAAGGGCCCCCCTCCCCATATCCTTATGGGCCATCTCAATGCCCCCTAATTTTCTCTGGGTCTTCTACTGCCCCCCTGAAAGTCTCAAAAGCCCACAAGGGGGCGTTATCGCCCACGTTGAGAACCTATGGTCTATACAGACAATAGTATAATGAGAGCAATAGTATAATGTGATTTCTCTTTGTTTCAGTCATTCTTCGGACGGACGTACAACAACCTGTCATCTATATCAGAGTGCAAGAATAACGGAGAATGCGTCATCAACAAGAAGAACAGAACCGCCTGCAAGGCGTGCCGTCTCCGAAAATGTCTCCTGGTCGGCATGAGCAAATCCGGCTCCAGATACGGGCGAAGGTCCAACTGGTTCAAGATCCACTGTCTCCTTCAAGAGCAACAGCAACAGCAAATCCACCAGCTACACACAAGCAAGTCCCCTCCAAACTTCAACTCTTCAATCAACTCCTCATTTATACCAACCAACTTACTCCCCGCTGCAGCTTTAGCTGAATACTACAAGAACTCAGACAAGAATCCATTCACAGAAGAAATGACAAGGCAGAGCGTCTCGCCTTCAGATTCAGGAGCATCATCAGCTGATCCTGAAGATGACAACAGTTCTAGAAGCACCAGTGGTCTCAGCATCTTTAGACCAGCATCCTCACCAAGCAGTGAGAAGGATGCCCGATTACAAGCCATTAGAAACCAGACCAAGGACGTTCGGAAACGGAAACAGACGTCAATGCCTCCATCTCCCTTCAACATGTCTCCATCCCCGAGCTACTCACCCAGATCCGCTCCGTTCCTACCACTTCATCATAGATCTGTTCCTATGACCTGGCAGAACCGGAATGGTGGTGACCTGATGCTGCATTCTCCAGCTGTAGCTGGCATAGCCATAGACCAGGACAAACCCATAGACCTATCGATAAAATCCACAGCAGTTCTCTTCAGAAGTCCAAAGAACGAGGAGGTCAGTGACTCAGAACCGGAGCTAAGCATCGATTTGAGCGAGGAGAGTAAAGATATGATGAAGAATCCGTTGGATTTATCTCTCGTTCCGAAGAGGACGGAAGAAGTGCCGATGACCGGTTGTTAGTATTCCTGTTGTGATGATGTTGGCCATTATAGTGTAAATATTTTGTAGTTAGGATTTCTTTAGCTATCTTCTAAATGGGCTTTACACCGTCTACTGAATACAGGAACACTATGCACAAACACTTTAATTTGCATCACAGGAGCCACTTAGCTTAGCATCAACAAATCCCAAGAATTTCAAATATGTATGTATGTATGTATAAGTATTAGACCATAGCCAAGATTTTAGGAGTTTGTCTTTAGATTTTTGAAAAACTTTTGCCTCATTTTTCCTATTGCTAAGCTAACTGCTAAGTTTTGGACTTACAAAACTGGTTTGGTTGGACGGGTAAGCTCATCATTCTCTGCCATACAGTATTTAAGTATTACTAATGCATTCCTTCGTTCTTGATTACCTGATTTTACCATTAAATTAGAACTCTTTTGTGCTATAGAATAGTTTTGTAAATAACGCCATGAACTTTTAGAAAAATATACAAATTGCATTTGTACCTATGTAGTTTCTAAAGATACATTATTTTATGTACATTTTGGCCTCTATTAATAAACTCCGCTCAACTTGTGTCTAAGTTGCACCAAGGATTTAACTATTGCCATCCTTATTTGTCACTGTCTAACAAAAAAGGATGGCAATAGTTAAATCCGTGGTTCAACTTTGACAGAAGTTCAACGGAGTTAATCATAGAGGCCTTTATGTTTTTTCCATGCCAGTTTGTGCCAGTGTTTTTACCAATTTAGTTTTAAAATATGGGATAGGAGGCCAGTTAAAATGAAGCTCAAAATTGAGATGTACAAATTGAGTCTTGTAAATGTTTTTTAAGTATTTATTTCGTTAGTTGTAGGCCAGTTTTATTGAGTCATACTTTTAGTTTAGTCTAAGTTACTGTAATAGTTTTAGGATAATTTCGCGTGTTTTGTTTTTTGTTTATTTTGTTGGATTTTATACTTTTATACATTCCATTTATATTCGTACTAGTACTTAATTTAGTTTAATTTAATTTGCCTGTTGTTTTGGCGAGTCACAAAGTAAAGAACGTAATAAATGAACTGTCATAATGCTCTGAAATTTGCATAATATTTTTGTTTTTTGCCTCATTCTGAGCATTAAAATAAATTTTGGATTACTTTTAATAAATATGGTGATCTTTCATAAGAACATAATTAATTGATCGGTTTCCGTTAAAAATACAGTTTTTTTTATTTACATAGATCAAGTTTTAGGTACAATGAAAATAAATTGCTATTAATTACCTACATTTGTTTTATGAGTAGGTAGAACGAATTCAGAGAATGTGTTGATACTTTTTGCGTTTTTATAAATTTAATATATTTTTGATACAAGAAATTAAATGTGAGTGCCTTGAACTCTTGTATTTTATTAATAACCCTAACCTAGATTTTAAACGTAGGTAACGGTAACTTTACATCCTAGATGAGTTTATTCAAGATGGTTCATACAGCATCAGAAAGCAACCTTTGCCTGTACTTTTTTATACTACTAAGGTAGCAGGCAAGCATACGGCCCACCTGGTGGTAAGCGGTTACCGTATCCTATGGACGCCTGTGACACCAGAGAAGTCACACTCGCGCTGTTGACCCTCACTGCGCCGACAATATAATGGACAAGACTAGTCCACCAGTTGTCACCGCAGAGCTCTGGCAACCTTACTAACCGCAGGGACATAACACCATTCGAGAAGAATTATGTCATTTGACTGCGATATTCTGTAAGGCGAAGGTACTTCCCCAGTCGGACTGCTTGAATAAAGAGTTAGAAAGACCCACTATGCCCTTCCTTATTACCGGGGGACGTTGTAGTACCTGGAAAAATATTTCAGATGAAGTAAGTCAACCAAATATTTCACTGTGCTTAACCTTCGAAGCCTTAGAAACAATATAAGTACATAAATAATAATGTTTTCATGTCAAGAGCAATATTTAAGAAGTTAGAAAAAAACAAAGAAAAACTGAAGTGAAATTAGAATAAAACTTAGTCAAGCGTTTAGCGTATCATCTCTGTCCAAAGTTTGATTACAGATCGCAAATGACGATGATAATGATGAAATATTTTAGTAGCAAACCAAATTTTGTAGCTAAAAACGATTTCTCAAAAATATTTTTTTTTCTCAAAACACCAAAAACTCTATTGGCCTGGATTAAGTTAAAAATAAAAGAGCTACACAACCGAAGCCGCGAACGGAAACCATCACAAAAAGCAAATATTAATTTACCTTTGTAAGCACAAAACTAGGAATTCTGAATTATTCAAAGTTGATACAGTCACGTAAATAATAGACTTGTTCACCAGAAGTATTCTAATATGACATTCTCTAATATAAAACTCAAATAAAGCTGTTTGAATATTCATAAGTAAACTTGAGATTTCTCCAAAATTCATTCCCATATTTTGTTCAGAATTATGCATGAAAATACCGGACTTACACATCGTAATTGCTGTGTAATACAGCTCTTATTACGTTGTAATAACGTCTGTTTGATTGCTTTGAATTATTCAGTGCAGCTACTGTGAACTACTGTTTGGTATCGATTCGTTTCAATAGAAGTTTGGTGTTGAAAGTCAACAAAATGCAAGATGAAGCTTCTTGCATTATTTAAATTATACTCTGGTCACAGAACAGATAATAATACTACTTATAGAATGGACACTGTGAGTTTGAGCTGGCGAGGAGCTGACTTTGAGCACGGAACGCGCCACACGCGCAGACGCATAGACGAGACCGAGACCACAGTGTACATTATTCATAAGGTGACAACCTTACTGTGTACAAAACTGACATTGTGTAGTGTAAATATAAGTAGTTAGATGCCGCTTCTGCACAGAGATTTCGTCGAGTGTCCAGGGTGTGCTCTGGTAGTAATTCGTTCCAAAAAGCGTTACAGGTACCTACTAAGTAGTTAATAATGTATGACCCGCTTATTGATTGTGAGGAATGCAGCTTGCATTCTAATGGTGGACGCACACCTAATTCGCACCGAACGTGCCAAATTCTCAAAGTACTGCCAAATTCAGACGAATCGGACGATTCGGCGCGGAGTGCGAGGTTTCATACGATTTCGTACAATAATTCTAAGTTCGCCGCGCTCAAAAAAAAAACGGGGTAGTCAGAAGCAAGTCCTAAAACATTTAGTTAATCAAAAAGCATGAACCATGTTAATGTGATCTTTCAATGACTTTAAGTGAGCGCTCGCGATTCCAGCATCCAGCAGCGTTTTACAATAGGTTGATGGTGATGAGAAAATTTGTAAGAAGAATATTGCAAAATTTTGTTTCCAATTTTCGTATACTTTTGTAAAAAATCTTACTGTACGTTTAATGGCTATAAAAACATTTAATCAAGCAATTTAGTGATCTACATCAGTCGTAACGGTGAAGTAATAACATAACTGTCAACATCCTAATAAGGGAACAATAAAACCTTAACAGATTTAATTGTCATTATTATCTTCACTAGCGAGGGTGCTTGGTTTCATTCGCCATGCTAAAGAATAAAATCACCGATGTCGTAAGCTGAACGTACATTTTGTACTACGATGTTTAGGTATACGAACGCGCCGTACATGCCGTATACTTTATGATGTAGGTATAATATCTGAGCGACCGAGCTACGCTTGGGTGCAAATAGAGATAAATTAAAAAAGAACAAGAAAAATAACTTACAAAAAATTAACTTTCACTGGCTGAGATTCGAACTCGAAGCCTTCGGCTGAAAGGTGGACATCCAATCCACTAGGCCACGTTAGTCTCAACAAATTATGTGAAATTACGAACCACATTGCACTGGTAAATCTTTTTGCGTGAAAATGCCGAGAAAACGAATTTTCCCAGATATGAGATATGATTATCAATTTTAGTAGTAGTTATTTAGTAGTAGTCTTTTGAAATTTAATATTTAAATACAGCCAAACAAACACTTCAAAAACCTCAAACCTAGTGATATCTTCATCATCACAATAAACTAAAATTAAACCTTACCCCATTCAAATAAAGTCTTCAATGGTATCACAGTCGGCATCTGTTAATCATGACATGATTTTTGTCACTCGATTTAATTGTGATGTTGCCATTCGTAGTTGCAAATCATCGTTTTTTGGGAACGTCTGTCGGTCACTTCCAGAAATGGCTGGTACTGGAGAAATGCGTCTCGTTAGTGGTATAATGGGAGCAGTACAGTCGCGAACTCAAATGTTTTATTTTGTGAAACTGTGCACTTCAGTGTACACTTTACATTATTGTATGAAGCTAAAGCAGTGTTGTACATTCGTGAACTCAAATTGGAACAGTGTTGAGTACAGTTGAAATATTTTTTGAACTCAAAAAAGTATTTTAGTGTAGGTACCGAAAAAGATTCTCTAAAATTTTTTATAAATAAATTCAAGGTTTTTTGCGTCTGCACATTTAAATTTTGTAGGTTGTATAAGTCAGCTACACAGTGAAAATTGAAATATCGCTTAGAAACAAAAATATAAGTTTGTAATAATAAGTAGGTACCTGTAAGTATTTACATTTATTTTAAATTATACAAGCATAATAGATAAATAAGAGGTAATATGTAAAATCAAAATAAAGTATAAAAAATGGTGAAGGTTTTTGTTTGTTAAAATTCAAAATGCCAAAAAAAAAAATACCTAAAAACAAAATAAAAGTCTATAAGTATCAATTTTGATCTCTTCTTAGTTAACTTTTCTACATGACCATTCTTCGCAAACTTTTTTTTTAAATACTTAAACCTTTTCCCTACGATCACACCATCGAAATACAGACCGGCCGATTTTAACGAGCAACACACCGAGCTAATTGAGATTGCACCGCAGAAAGCATTCAAAAAATCATGTCATTACGACCAAAGCCGGCGCTGATTTATTAAGACGTCTAAAGAATAGACAGGTTGAAACGAGAGCGGACGCGGTCGGAATCACTTTTCTCTCCGAGTGTACGCGTGGCATTTATATTAATTATTCAGTATTAAATATAATGGGTTGATTGATTTCGGTCACTGTATGAATTGTAGGTAGTTTTTTTAATGCTGAGTGAGATATAATAATTTATAATCGGTTTGGTCTTGATTATATTTAATTCAATGTGAATCGGAACCGTTTCATGATTAAAAGAACAATAGTTACATTATACTATTACTAGCTGCTGCCTGTGGCTTCGCTCACGTGGTACCGGATAAAAAGTAGCCTATGTTACTCTCCAGCCCTCCAACTAGCTCCACACAAAAAATCACGTCAATCCGTCGCTCTGTTTCGACGTGAAAGCAGGACAAATAAACAAACAAATAAACACACTTTCACATTTATAATATGGATACGGATTATTAGTGCTTCAGATCTAGTCATCATCGTCATCATCATCTCAGCCGTTGGACGTCCACTGTTGGACATAGGTCTCCCTCAAAAATTTCCATGTGTTGCGGTTGGAAGCAGCTTACATCCACCGCTGACCTGCAGTTTTTACAAGGTCGTCTGTCCATCTTGTCGGTGGACGTCCAACACTACGCTTGCCGGTCCGTGACCTCCACTCGAGAACTTTTCAGCCCCATCGGCCGTCAGTTCTGTGTTCTATATGGCCTGCCCATTACCACTTCAACGTGCTAATCCGTTTGACTATGTCGGTGACCCGAGTTCTACGCATCTCCTCATTTCTGATTCGAGCCCGTAGAGAAACCCCGAGCATAGCTCTCTCTATATTAAACAACATGGAACTTTAAGAAAAAGTGTCTGTTATCAAACCACATTGCCACAAACTCTAAATAGAAAATCGAATAAACTGTCTACTTTATAGACATTTATTTTATAAGAATTAAATTAGATCAAAAGTTTATTTCATCCACGTCAAAATAAGAGCGTTTTATAAGTTCAACTGGTACTTAAATTTTATTATATTTCTTTTTATTAATTCAAAATTCTTTTACGAGAAATATCATACACAATGTTAATACTTTTAAAAAAATCTTTTTAGATTAGGTATGCGCTAAAGATGATAACAATAGATATTTGGAGTTTTTTAAATAATATATTGGTATTTTTCTCATTGAAAATGGCTTAGTATCGATAAAAGAAAAGGTCAACAAAACGATCATCGTAGAGTAGAAAAAACAACAAGCGTAGCACAACAAGCGAAGCGTATAATAAAGATTGAGGTAGGTATGGTTTAGTATGGTAGAAACGCCTCTATAAGTTGAATTATTACTTGCTAATAATGTCATCATTTTTTGTAAATTGTTTCTTAGTAAGAATAAGTAAGTTCGTATGAGCAAGTGGCCAACTCTAGTGACGGAGTTTCTAGCCCGTCTAAAGGCCTCCGTCATGGCTTAACGACTTAAAAGCCGCGACAATAAAACTTGTAGCCCAAAATAACACATCCGTCTCCAGCAAGGTGCAAATGCCACAAAATTCAAATTAGGAGCGCAAACAGTCACTGTGACATGCTGCCTTTCGTCGGCTACGAACTTATACCTTAAGTTACAATAAATTGTGTCAAATTTTCATGTTCATACTCCAGTGTGATCAAACGAATGATTTGCAGTTACATGATATAACTCTGTAGCCAGTACAATCTTTGATCAGTATGCAATAAATTCAAATTTTTACTACCGCGGCGCTTTTGGATGCCAAACGTGACACTTCTGATACAATTTTAAATAGCCAATTTTAATTTTCCATACTTGAAATTGGGAATATTGAATAAATTTATTCACTATTTATTTTTATCGTTTTTTAATTTGTTAATAATACAGACGAGGCAAGACAAAGTTACCCGCAGTGTTGTCGATACAATGGATTTTATTTAAATTAGGTTTGCTATTACCGGTTGCTTGCTAAACAAGAAACCAACCATCATACTAATGCTAAATTATAAATATTAAAAAATGTAATTATAATAATGTTTGGACAAATAATGTTTGTAATTCGTCACGCAAAAAAAAAAATTTTTAACTTAGGCAACACCACGCCGCGGGCACATTTTTTTAATAAAAAAAAATGTTTCTCAAAAAAGTAATGAATTTATTAAAAGTGTTTTTTCAACTATTTTCTAAACAAAGCTTCAACATCTGAGGTCAAAATGCCACGGCATCCGAGTGGTTGACTCATATCGCAAATTCCTCTCATTTCTAGTTAGGGCTTAGATGTTTCTAGCGCATAGTCCGCAGTTTTAACAGCTAGGTCATTTATATTCACAGAATTATTTCACAATAAATAGTCAAATGGCGCAAATTCTTAATAAAAAATCTGCTTTATTATAAATCGAAGACTAAACATATTCCTAAATCAAGTACACGATTAGATTATCAGTGATCCTGATCACACACTTTTTAAATCGACTACACCAATTGTTACTCGAAGTACTGCAATTTTCATCCAGCTTCTGAAATACGAACTTACGCGATAATGATATTAATAATAGAGTTGTTACATTAATTTTATGTAGATGTCTTTTGTAATTCTTCGCAAAGTTTCTGAGCAACCTTGCAAACCAATCGTTTCAAATAGTTTTATTTTTTAGGGATTATATCCTAGGAACTTTTTTGAATTGTAAATGAAAATTATATAATTACCATCATGTTTCTAATAACACTATAATCAAAATTGTCGAGTTTTAATCTAAAATTTTTTTGGCCTTCCTTTCTTCGGTGTTTCAAAGGAGGAACCGGTTTTTTATCCTTCTCTTTTAATAAATTATGTTAAAATCGTCTAGATATGCCATTTACAACGCAGTCTTGAACTTTATAAAAAAATCCGTTTTCCAAATTTTTGAATGCTAAAAAATAATTATTCAAAATATATATTTTTAAAATAAAAATGTTTGTTAAAAAATAAAGGTACAGGTAGGTACCTATAAAATTTCACGGGACTGTGCATTTATAGGTTTTATCATTTTTTATTCAGTTTTTAATTTAATTCTTCATAATTACTTGTTTATAAACAGTGACCCAGCTGTCTTCACCGTCGTTGGCTCCAAGACAGCTGAGATAGGGTATATTTGTGGCTCACCATGAGATTCCCTAAATTCCATGCAGAGATGAGCCGATAGGTTTGTTGGAATATACCTTCGGGCGTGAACTTATACTGTGGTCTATTTACGATTTGAATCAGTTTAAGGCCGTGACTTACCATAGTGAAAAATTATAATTATATAATTATTTTTGGAAAACCAACAGCTAATTATATAAGATAGCAGCTATAATAGATAACAGAGAGCCTATTATAGGTTTTCACTGATGGAAACATGATGGTCAATAATGTGAACACACTAACACAATACAACGCACCTTCCTGAAAAGTGACGCGTGCTCATTATGCATAATTATTATATTTATTGCATAATTATTATATTTATCTTCCAAATAATTATATAAAACAAAGCCGGGTTAGTTGCACTTACTCCCCTTGCTCCTAGTTGTCTTGTATTTTCGTCAAATGAATTTTAACTCACTTTCTTTATGATATGCTCAGTTTATGATTTATTTATAAAAATAGGCCTAAAACTACTACTAACAAAGTATGGATCAACGTTATCCGAAATAAAATGTTTTTATTTTATTTTATTTTATTTTATTTAAAAAATAAGTCTACTCGTGACCACGGCGACTGTAATGTCGCCGAAACGTCGAGGTAAATAAAATAATTTCATTACGCGATTAAGTCCCGTTAATAATAATTTAAAAAAAAGGCCTAAAAAAGGCACGAAATTAATAATATTTTATATTTTTTATAACATTTTTTCTTAGTCATCTTTGACAACCATTTAACCTTTCAGTAAATATTGAATCTATATTAAAATTATGAATTTTGTTGAAAACTATTTAATTAATTGAAAACTACATTTCTTCTAAGAAAGCTTCGTTGGCCGGCAAAAGCCGCAGGGAGAAGTTAGGCCTTACTTCTCCTTCTTTCATTCCATCCTTTTTTTATTTTAATTTCTTTTTTATTGTATTTTCAGTCATTAAATCACAAGATGCAAGTACAAATAGACTGTATACACTCTAAACTGTATTAAATTAAACAACCCGTTCCTCACAACTTTTTCACAAAATCATCTATCAATCATACAATTTATGGTTCTAAAAACCTAGTTTTAACCCTACAGCACGTTTTTTGAGGCATTCACACTCTCCCATTGGGGATCTGATAGGTCCCAGTCTTATATAGGGCTATCGCGATGCAGCGCCACCTAGCGGGTACGACATATCGGGATGATTTATACGACGCACATGTTTTGTCGTAGCTAATTTAAATCTGTTTTGAAATCTGGATGTGGACACTTAAATTGGAGCTTATGGCGAATGTGTAGATTTTTCGTTCGTGATAGATTTTCAATGATTTTAAATTTTCGAAGTATGTAAGTACCTAGTATCGTTCAGAAAAAATTGCTCGTTGTCAGAAATAAACGAGTGACCGCTAGTGACAATAATAACAATGTAAAAGAATACCTACCTAAGTTATAATTATTATTGTGCCGGCTATTCGAAACGAAGTTTGAGCTTAATAGAAGTAGTGCGCGGTCACAATTTGGATGGGTGCAAGTGGCATTCCGAGCCGAGCGCTTCCGTGCTTCAGAAGGCACGTTAAATTGTAGGTCCCGGCTTTTAAGTCGTTAAGCCATGACGGAGGCCTTTAGGTGACCTAAAAAATCCGTCACCAGAATTGGCCACCGACTCATACAAACTTACTTTTATCTAAATCACAATACCTGCCAACAATACTTTTTGAAAGATCGGTGTTACTGCACATTAACTTTACACTCAGTTGACTGGCCTCTTAGCTCAGTTGGTAGTAGCTCTGCCTTCTGCGCTGTAGGTCGTGGGTTCGATTCCCACCCAGGACAAACATTTATTTTGTGTGATGAACATAGATGTTTGTCCTGTGTCTGGGTGTTATAAAGTGAAATGAAAATGAAAATGAAAATGTATTTATTTACTACTTAAATAACAAAAGTTTTGTAAGATTAAGTAAACTAACTATGGCGAACATCTAAGTAGAGAGGTTACATAAAGTTAAATTACTAATGATTCCCACACTAGGCTGGGCCTGTATCGTGGGAACCAAATATACGATTGGCAAAAAAGGGCCTCAATTAGCTAGGTAGTTATAATTATTAATAAGTAAATAAACCAAACAATAACAAGAAAAAAGTGAACAATTTCCAAAATACCTACTTCAGAACAAAATGCATTATCTATAAACGCCTCTCAACCAGAACACCGGTTAAACAATTTGTAACTAACAAAAAAGGTTGGCAGCGGTGTGGAAGGCGCTTCAATTTTGACAGAAGTTGAGTGGAGTTAATAAGTCCTAGAGCAGAAAATACATAAATAAATGTGTCCGTGAATGAGGGAATGCTGTTATTGTAATTTTTCCAATAGTTTTTCGGTGTCATCATATGACAGCGTTAGCAACCAATTTTTCACGGTAGATTTAGCCTGATGTATAGTCAATGAATTAATTTTTTCTTTGCTACAGTGTCTGATAACCCTTTTGTAAATAAAGCATCGGATGAAATCGCCAAAACGTTGGGCAAAAGATGTAGAGACTAAAGGGTACAAATATCTGTCTGAATTGCTTCTAGAGCTATATTTTTCTAGAAATGAGTTAGAGGAGTGAACAGAAAGGAAGGTTTTGAGGATAAACAGCTTTCTCACAGATAACACACCACTTTCCCTATATACCTCGTTAGTTGAGTACCTTCTCGGTTTTTTTAATAATACTTTTAAGAAAGAGCGTTGAGCGCGTTCAGCCTGGATTAAAAAAGTTTTCCCAGCAGAACCCCAGCAAGTTATACAATACATCAATAGAGATTGACATAATGCGTAATAGACAGCCAACAACGTGTCCATACCAGCTACACATCGAAGTTGTTTAAACATATGAATAACCTTCCTAACCCGGCCAGATAGTACGTCAATGTGCTTTTTAAACGATAGGTTTTCATCGATGATAACACCTAGATACTTTACGAATCCTGCTCTAGTAAGTTCCTCCAAGTATAACAAGTATGTATTTACAAAAAATATATAAGTATTCTATCAGTTATCTGGTTCCCATAGTACAAGCTTTGCTTAGTTTGGGGCTAGATGGCGCTGTGTGAAAAATGTTTACTAAATTTATTTATTATTACTCAAGTCTCAGTGCCAGGTCAAAGTAATATTTCACTGCTACTTTGTAAGTGCTAACAATACAATAACCAAACAGAAATATCATCCCTATGATCTGATAGTCGAGACAAGGTCCAATCGTGACCTCTCAATCGCTACATCAATTTATGTACATTGTTCTCGATGCGCTATTTGTATGTTGCGAAGAGATAGTACTTCAAAGCTACGATGAAGTTCTAAGCAGGCTAATTTTATTATAAAAAAGTAAAATATTTGAAGAAAAATATTTTTTTTATTTGAATAAAATCAAACATATGTTAGATGTTTTAAATGACAGATATTTTTTATATTAGTAAATTGCTACAATCGCCTATAACTGTAAGTAATCATCAGTAAAAAAAAAAGTGAACCTACTTAGGTACTTACATGATTTTTTTTCATAATAATATTTAAATGATTTGTATAAATATTAATTCAATACTTATTAAACAATGAATTAAATTTAACTAACAGAGCAACATGGTGGAAATTATATTATATCTGCCAAATTTCTGCATATTGAGGCAAAAAAAAAAACAAATACAGGTTACCTGGTATTTTAATATCATAATTAGCATTTTAAACTAATTAACGATTTTCCTACCTCATTACTCAATATCTAGACTACAACTTAATTAAAATGATTTTTAGATCTCTGAGTTATTGGTATCATTATTAGTAATAGTATCGAGTTACGAAGACTTTGATCATTTAGAAATTCGATCCACTATTTAAAGTAGATGAGAGAATTATAATTAATAAACAAGCCTATAAAAAACCGCTACATGATATTGTTTAGTAAAAATATTACGTACCTACCTAACTCATATTAAAATCAGTTTTTTTGTAAATTTTGTATTTTTTTCGTTTTTTGTATATTATTGTAATGTTACTTACAATTTTACTTCATTTTATTTTATTTCAATTTTATTTCAAATTGAAATTTAAAAATCATTTATTCAGTAGGACCGCTATGACCACTTTGAAACGTCTTAAGAGCTAGGTCATTCTACTCCTGTTCAACGCTCGGTTCCGTTCTTTTCCATTAGAGTGCGGAACAATTTCAATCTATTCATCATAAACTATTTATTCAATAAATATTGTTATCAACGGGATAATTACCATGATTATTGAGTTTTGTTGTTTCCCGATATTTCGTAGTAGTAAACGACTGAGAAAGAGGGTAGACCGTTTCGTCTGCACATAACTACCCTCTACCTCGCAAAGACTTCAGTTACCCGTGATCATGGCGCATGCAACTGCGTCGAAATATCGGGAAACAACAAAACTCAATAATCATGGTAATTATCCCGTTGATAACAATATTTATGTTCGTAACCATGATAGTTTCAAAAGTTATATTTATTCAATAGAAGGAAAACCTCTCAGCAATCTCTCAATAGGCAATCATTCAGAGTGAACTAATTTTCAAGTCGATTAAACTAGACTAGTCACTATTGCAAGTGTTGAATGATTTCTAGGAAGTGCATTAGGAAAATTAACTTGAAATTGTGTGTTTTGTCATCATCATCAAATTCACACCTTTCACTTTACTATGGCATAATGTTTTGATTTATCTATTTTCTTCTATTCATGAAACAATATATTTATTTACAGAAACTAAACTACTACCTACCTAATTACGAGTACATTATCTTTACAATCTATTATCTTTCAAAATCCAATTAGAACCGGTTGAGCCATATAAGGATACTAGTTGTAAACATAATTAATCACACTAATTTTATAAATGCGAAAGTTTGGATGTTTGGAATGATGGATGGATGGATGGATGTATGTTTGTTCTTCTATAACTCGACAACCACTGAATCGATTTGAAATTTAAAATATAGATAGACAATGACCGGGAATATGACAGAGGCTACTTTTTATTCCGAAATTTTATTCCGAAAATGCTTCCCGTGGGGTAAAAAAACAGTCCACGCGGCCGAAGTCGCGGGCGTGCGCTAGTTAAACATAATTTATCCTATTAACTGATAGTACCTTGTGTTACCGTTCCTGTGTGTTATTATAAAGCATAACTTTCTTTTAAAAGTCAAATAAATTGCGTATAAAATAATATTAAATCTTTCTATGTCAAAAACTTTTTATGTTTTTGAATTTTTTATTATCATTGTCAAATATTAATTACTAGCGAATATTGAATATTAGTTATTTGACTAATATTTATATATTTAATTAAATATTAATTAGCCCGCGGCTTCGCTCGCGTGTTACCTAGATAAAAAGTAGCCTGTGTTCTATTTCCGCTCATTATTCTTTGTTTTAAATTTCAGCCAAATCGTCAAGTTATAGAGAAACAAACATACATCCATCCATCCATCTAAACTTTCGCATTTATATTAGTGTGACAAGGGTTCTATTAAAGTTATTTAGCAATTATTCACCATTTTAGATAGTGAAACAAATAGTTCAGTTAGAGTATTGCATGTCTAGCAGTTAGATCCGCGCGAAAATTAAGTCGGCAACCACTAGTGCTACCGCCTGTGGATCAGGGGTAACCAACATTTTACAAACCATGGAAAAAGAAGAAAAAAAGGACTTTGACAAAAACTTCGTCAAAGGCGAACGGATTTAAAAAAAAAACCATGGAAGACCAGCGCTATGGTAGACTGTCTACCGTAGATTATACTGACTGGAGGCCCTTTTGCTAACTCAATTCATTAATTAGAATAGAAGTTTAATAACTTGTAAGTTTTGTTAACAAATAAAGTTCTTTGATTTGATTTAAGCCATTTGAACTGCGAATAGTAAAAAAGTTCGACCTGCAAAAGCGAAGAGAGGCCTATGCTCAGCAGTGGGATGGGATAGGCTGATGATGATGATGATGAACTGCTAGGTTACGGTAGTTTTACTCACGTAGATGGTTTCGCAGATTTTCTTATTTAGGGATTGTTTAGAACCTTCAAAGGCATGTTTTTTGTAAAAAAAATTAACATACCACGATTACGAATGCATCCCCATATCATGGTAGACATTCTCTCATATCTTTTAGGCATTTTAAATCCTTTGAAGATGTAGGGGTAGTCGGTCCAATCCAAATACATATTTGATACGTGCCCACATCTGCAGAAGTAAGCATTCCATGCGTGGTTTCTTCATAATGTTTTCCTTCATCGTTTTGAGCTCATGTTGATGACAAATTAAATAAACTTTATTCATTTATTTACCACCACTTATTTAACAAAAGCAAAAGGCAACTTATTTGGCAAAAGGGCATACGATGAAATGAAATTTAGCTAAAGCGAAATGGTCGCATCCTCATCGAAGATTTGGCGTATAGGGCATACAAATATGAAAGGTCAATATCAGGTCAGAGTCAAGGTCAAATTCAAGGTCAAAGTAAGTTGTTCCAAAGTCTCCCCACCCCTGCTTGCAGCACAGCAGCAGCCGACAAAGGGCAAGTGTACACTCGCAAGCACGACCGCAGCCAATAACCTATGTTTTAGCTGTTATTTATTGTAACGCGTCCCGGCTTCT
Source organism: Camptogramma bilineatum (assembly GCA_958496255.1). Lineage (NCBI taxonomy): Eukaryota > Metazoa > Arthropoda > Insecta > Lepidoptera > Geometridae > Camptogramma > Camptogramma bilineatum. Next base: position 1,514,877 of record OY292464.1, read on the forward strand.
GTATGCGTCACGACTTCACTATCCGATCTCAATGGAATTGCGGGGCATGTAGAAATTGAACTTTACTTTCTTTATTAACTAGTTGCGCCTCGCAACTTCTTCTTAAGGTAGGGTCAGGGAAGCTAGGTTGACTCGGATTTTTTCAGAGGGCTCTAAAATGCAGAAGAACTCAAAGGATTAACCTGAAATTTACACATGATGTTGCTAAACTATCCTAGTTTAATATAGTATCATTAAATTTTCATTAAATACTGCTAAAACAAAATTACAGACCAAAAATCAAAAGTGAGAATTGAGCAACTGTAGGCCTACAGAGTGGCTCAGTGATTCAGTAGTGGTAATTAGTGTTAATAAATAAAAGAATTTTGATTTTTTAATTTTTATTAGAAATGAAGAAGAATTATTAAGTCTCAAAATGTTGTTCATATCAGGGTCGATCAACTATTTTACCCACACTTTGGACAGGTTCAGACCATATTTTTTTGAAAAAAAAAAAATTTTTTTTTTCTATATTCTGATTATAGTAAGGCATTAAAAAGATTATGGACTATATATTCTCATTATATTTTGAAATATTATGGACTTCGTGGACTGGCGGCTCGACGGTGCTATCAAAGGACACCACCACGCCACAAGACCAAAGGAAAACACAAATGAAGCTATCTACGGCAAACCTGGCCTTCTCTGTGTTTCCGGGTCAAATTTAGGAGGGTAACTCAGCAGACACAAGTAAGGGGATTCTAGTGAGGGACAGATTTTTGAGAATTTTTTTTGGAAAAGTTAATTAGCCTATTTCTATTTTGTTAAGTTCACGATAAACTATAACATACTAACTTGTTCTAATAAAAGAATTAACCAAAACCAATAAACGTAAGTACATTTAAATTAAAGTTTACATGTCGAATGTGGTCTTCGGACAGCAATATTTTGTATGGAGCGGACTTTTTGTCTACTGAGTTACCATAAAATTTCATGGAAATTAAAGATTTTCGAGAACGTAATCAAGTTTCCCGTTGTGCCTAAGGAGCTTAGATCCCATTGTTATGTTCGTTATGTGTGTAAATATAACCATTTAGCGTATTTTAATAAAAAATGGTCGGGGACAGCAAAGTGTGGGTAAAATAGTTGATCGACTCATCAACCTAAAATCACTTCTGAGATCAACCTTATGCCGTCTTTTATTCTTTCAGCAGGAGTATTTCCTATTCTTCTCGTCATAGTAGTCGATGGCCGTGGCATCTATTGATGAAAAAAATAAAAGTGGAATTATAGAGTGCTAAAATAATTTACTTTGGGTCTTTACGCTGCACAGTGACTCTTTTTAAAATTAAGTCACTGTTCGCAATCGACCTACTACGCAGATCACCTACCTATTTGATACCTACAACTCCGTGGGATACTGGCAGCTCTATATATTTTTATTCTATTTATCCTCGTGGTAGAATTCCATTCCTAAAATGTTTAAAGTTTGCAAAGCTTATCTCAATCTGAAGCTTCCTGTTCCAAAATATCATCGTTGAAATCCAGTAACATCGTCATTGTAATCACTCATCTTTGTACAATCTGATACAGTTTGTTCAAAACAAGATTTTATAACATTTGAAAATGAAAAATCTTATCAAAATTTTCAATTCCGACGGGATTTGAACCCGCAGTGATACAACCGATCCAATTAATCGATAAATTAGTCTTAACAAGGTTTTCAACCTGACAAATATGGATTCCGTGGCCGAGTTGGTAAAGGCACTCCGGCTTAAGGAGGATCGTTTGTATCATTGCGGGTTCGAATCCCGTCGGAATTGAAAATTTTGATGATATTTTTCATTTTCAAGTGTAATAAATAATACCTAAGTGTGGTTTAAAACTATCAAACATTATAATAATTAGGTAAGTATAAAGATTGTATAACGTGGATTCTTGAAATGTAAAAATACGACTGTATCGTCTAAGCGCAGTAGACATTTTGTAAAGATCAGGGGACTTGATACACTCGATTCTAATGATAATAAAGTGAAACTTGTAGAATGATTGGTTCGCATCTGACCTAGTAAAATCGTTTTTCCAAAATAACTGATCTATAAACCACAAAAAACTTCTGGCTGGATTTTACCAAACTGGATTAAGTTATAACTGGAGATTAAACCACAGATTAAACTGCTGTTTGTTTGAATATTTTGACATTGTCAAGTTGACACCTTATAACCAGGGTAATTTGAATGTACCTAATAATGTTCGGTTGCGCTTTCTAAATAATTGTATTTCGAATTCTGTCGGCTACGAGAATAACTAGGTACTCTAGGAGTAAGATGACAGTTTGGTCAAATCCAGCCTAAGTCAAAGTTTTATTTTACACAATAGGCGAAAAATATTATAAAAACGTTTTTCAGGGTTTAAATTACTTATTTTTAGGGTTTTAATGAGTAGTTATAGGTTTTTTAATCTGGCAGCAGCTATATACAACAAAACTCCCGCGTCATAGCTTGTTTTATGATAAGTACATAGTCAGCATTATCTTTGTGTATATAGATAAATATGGGTAACATAGGTAGAAATAATTTCCATAACAAAGTCAATGTTCAAGGAAAAAAAAGAAAAAGAAATTCTGAATGAATTTGTCATTGACTGTACCCATTTTTTCCCTTCATAAGCAAAATTGATGACCCCGACATCAGATAGCGCTAACAAGCGGTAGCAGATGTGCGTGCGATTGTACCTCAGAGGTGCAGCTTTGATCTCAATAAGGATGCGAAATCGTTCCCTTGTGTTTATCAAAACTCCACAAGTCTTTTTGCTTAGTTTGACGAGCCTCACTTTGATTAATCGGTGTTGTTTGTAATCGATTAGGCTCCAGGCTCTCAACCACATGCCTCCGGAGAGTTCTAGAGTTCTTTGGACACATTGCCAGAAAGACGGGAGACAATTTAGAAAAACTGGCAGTCACTGGCTCTGTAGAAGGAAAGAGGGGAAGAGGCCGCAGCCTAACACGATGGTCCGACCAGGTTCGGAAGTCTTTCTCCATCCAGATCTACGATGCCATTGAAGCCGCAAGAGATTGGACTGGCTGGAGAGCAATCATTCGCGAAAATGTGATCCGTGGAGGAGGTCACGACCAGATATTGTACCTTTACTTGAAATAGTTGCGTCACATTCTGAAAAATGTCCTTTAAATCTTTTAAGGCAACTGGTTACAAATTGACTTAAAAGTGGGGACGTGACAAAAAGCAAATCATGTGAAATTACCTGATTAATTGTTTAATTAATTGCAGGCGGCTCGGGACCGGTCTGGGGACATTTTGGACGAATTACAGTTATGATTGTCGGTGAAATTGAGGATTTTGTTTAAACTGTGACCGTCAAATAATTATTTTCAATGTTTGTTCAATGTAATATATGTATGAGCTAGTGGCTTATTCTGGTGATGGAGTTTTTTTTGATAGCTGAGTTTCTAGCGATGGTTCTTATACGTGTTTTATCAAAATTGGTTCAGCCGTTGGAAGAATATCAGTCCTTATCTAGTTTATAAAGGGATAATGTCGGGATTTTCTAAACATGTGTATTGTTTTTTGATGTTAATTTATAAGAAAAACAAACTTGTCCATTTCATAGAAATCATAACAATAAAGTTACAACTAGCAAGAGTGTAGTTGGCAAGGCCATTCGCTCACTGACGCCCCTTAAACAGTCAAATAATAAACAGTAAAATAATTGTAGGATTGAAAAGTTTCAAAAGTAATGTCAAAGTCGTATTGTGAACGTAAAATAACGACGGCCGTTTCTTACAGCCTCGAAGATTTGAGAGCACGTATGTCCATGATGAGTCACTTCCTCTGCAAGGTTTTTCATGGTTCTCACACTTTAAAACTTTGATACATATTGTTTTCTGGAAAACCTAGAATATTATGAAGTACTAGCTTCCGCCCGCGGCTTCGCTTGCGTGGTACCCGGATAATAAGTAGCCTATGTCCTATTCCCGATCATTATCATCATATCATCATTATCATTATTATCATTATATTTTAAGATGTTGACTAAAAATAAATCACACTATCACACTATTATAAATTCGAAAGTTTGGATGTTTGGATGTATGTTTGTTCCTTTATAACTCGACAACCACTGAACCGATTTGCCTGAAATTTAAAAACTTATCCGGGTACCACACGAGCAAAGCTGCGGGCAGAAGCTAGTAAACAATAAAGTACTCTTGTTCCAATGAATCTAGCCATTAATAAAGTTAACCATTTCGATGCGCATTGTAGATTTTTCTTACAAAATTTTCTACTGCGCAGCTAACTTCACGAATGTCTAGCTAGATCCATAGTGAGTACTGTATGTATTTTTTATTTGTTATAGTATTAAACCACACTTAGGTATTTACATTTGAAAATGAAAAATCTTATCAATTTTTTTTCAATTCCGACGGGATTCGAACCCGCAATGATTTTCAACACTGGCGACTAAAGGTTCTGTGGCCGAATTGGTAAAGGCACTCCGGCTAAAGGAGGATCGCTTGTATCATTGCAGGTTCGAATCCCGTCGGAATTGAAAATTTTGATAACATTTTTTATTATTTTCTACTGTATGTATGTTCGTATGAGCTAGTGTTACCAATTAGAAACCCATAGAAAACACAGCTGTTTATGGGTGGCCTTAGCAATAAATTCTAACTAATTACCAACAGTTGAATAAAAAATAAGCCTAAAGTTATAAGTATTATAAATGAGCTATTTATACTGATTATTCTATCCTCAAGATAGCTTGTGTCCTAAACTCTATAACTCAACTCGTAAACTTTACGTCCTAGAGTTTGCGGGTTAATTTATATTACCTTTTCTATAACTAAAAACGTCTGAAAAGAGGTCACCGTCAAAAACAGTTGTGAAACAAACATCGAGTTTTTAAACAAAAACAAGGTTACGATAAAAGCCTACAAAGATCTCGTTAAAAAAAGTATTTTTACGATTTTTTTAAAAGTTACTTTTTTTGACGTTTAAAAATAAATAGGTAAGTACCTATTAGTTTAAATATTGAAAAACGCTTTAATAGAAAATCAGACACCAAAAAATTAAAATAACCTTTAATAAGTTTAAATAAAAATACTATTTTCAAGAGATAAATACAAAAAAATATTAATTAATTTTCAAATTCACGAAAAAAAAATTTCATTAATTTTTCATACATTTTGCATGGTTTTTTATATTAAAATTTAAATAATGAGGCGTTAAAGGTACGTCGGGTTAGCCAGAATTGAATAAAGGCTTCCTGACTTAGTTACTATTTAATTCCTTAGCGCGTTCATCACAAACAGCAACAAATTTTTCATAATGTGTCGGTATATTGTAAATTTAATATGATGGTCACAGCATTACAAACTACCATAGTCACAATAAAATATCAAAAGTCTCCTAAATCTGCCGCTTCTATCAACAAAAAGAATGTAAATAATTCAACGGACTACGCCAGTTTGCTCCAACTATTTATGATAGGTGTAAGTCATAAATACGAGATTTACACATTTAGTGGTAGAGTTGCCGGCATTTACTCTGGCAAATAAGGAACGGATCAGAGAACAGGTGTAAAACATACCTGTTAAGGTAATTTTATATCCTACTAATATTATAAAGGCGAAAGTCCGTGTGTGTGTTTTAATGTTTGTTACCACGTATCCCCGTAACTACTAAACCAATTTTGATGAAATTTGAAATGTATAGGGGTCGATCAACTTTTTCTTGTTCCGAGGTTGTCCCCATGAGTATGCGAGTATAGAATCAAGAAGATCCTATTATTCACGGTTTTAACTCTATAAACTATTAATGAGATAAACTGGCATTGCATTTACGAGTCAGTAAAGCCAATATAAGTATATTTTTATTCAAAAATAATGGTTACCCAGGGGACGAAACCGTGCCTCCCATACAAATCGGAGATGTCCCTTTCACAAAGTTAAAATGTTTGCGCCACTACGCTATAAAATTTTTCAATGAAAATCTCTAAATTAATAATAGGAAAATAATAACAAACTTACTGAATAACTATTTCACTTTCAAAACTATCGTGAGTTGTACTAGACATTATTTAACACACGGGAATTACTCACGTAAAATTATCGTCGATTTAGATACCGACAATGTTTCGATTCATCCGGAGAATCTTCATCTGGGTAAGGAGGGAGTTCAGTTGGTAAGTTCAGTGTGAGACGCGACCGCGAGGAGTAACCTTGCCGCAACTCCCTCCTTACCCAGATGAAGATTCTCCGGATGAATCGAAACATTGTCGGTATCTAAATCGACGATAATTTTACGTGAGTAATTCCCGTGTGTTAAATAATGTTTACTGAATAACTATTGCATTATTATTCCATTGAAAATTGTTTTCAGAATTTACAAAATTCTAAAATATCTTTACGCCGAAATGTGTCCCCAGTGGTTTCCATTATTACGGGTCCCCTGTCAAACTACCATAAGTTTAAGAAAATGTTAACAAGGTGGCTATATTAGTAGGCTTGATCAATCAGGAATGTGTCTAGGTTTCATACGATTGCGGCCAAGATTGCTGTTCCCTTGATTTTGCTCGGCCATTTTGCCCGCGGCTGCATCGGAGGCAACGTGTTTTTATTGTGTGTCTCCTGGGAGACCTACCAAAAAGTCGTATGTAGTCGTCAATATTTTACATAATATGGTAATTTCTACCTTAGTACAAGGTCAATAGTTCTAAAATTACATCTAAATGTATTTTTATGCAAATTTCCTCAATTTCTTCCTTTTCTGGTTATTTCATCGCCAAATGTCTCTTGGATAACCCGTCCCTTGAGTCACTATAGCGGTGACCCAAGAGACTTTTCGGTTACCCAAGAGACTTGATAACTTATGTTTATTGTGTTTACAGACAAAACACCGATTCCTAATAATTTATTAGGTACTGTTAAATTTTGTCCAAACCTTTGTTTTCATGTGAATTAGGTCGTTTATTAAGCAAAAGGCAAGCCTTCATTGGTTACTAAGTTCCTTGGGTCACTAAGTGTCCCTCATTTTCAGACAAGACTTTTTAAAATATTTCTTTGTTTAAAAAAGTTATCGAATTATTTTCTTAAGCAGCAGTTATTTAGACTTGAGACATTTAAAAGCTAAGTAAAACCATTTCAGTTTAACAGCAGAACCACAGGTAACTAAATAAAAATTCATTTGTTTTTATCATTGGTTACCCAAGAGACAGTAAATGAATAGTTTCAAAAAAATGTACTAGCTTTTTTTACATGTTTTTTTTCTGTAGTAGTAGTTTTAGAGTATTATTAATATTTTAAGTGCGAAATTTCTTACAAAAATCTATTTATACAAGAGAAAATTGTTGTTTTCAAACTGGTTACCCAATGGACATATTTCGTGGTCCATCTTTGATTTCTATGTGAAATTGATATTTATCTAAGGTTTACTTCGCGCCCCATCTTATCATCAAAAATTGAATATATTTCTGTTTATTTTTCGATAAAAAATCATTAAATACTTGAAATTTTATTATTTTTGCTTTTTGAACGTTTGGTACAAGAAAAAGTTGATCGACTCATAGGCAACTTTTCATCCCGGAAAAATGTATGGTTCCTGTGGGATAAAAAATAGTAGTCCACGCGGGCGAAATCGTGGACGTTTTATATAATACTACGGCTTATTGACTCGTAAAAAAGCTTGATACAAAAATTATAAGGAAGTTTAAATACAATACATAATTTAAATTAAAGTTTATGTCTAAATTACAATCAATATGTAAATAAGTAGGTAGGTGTAGGTATCTGCCATCGCGAACGTTCGCGTTTTGATATCGATTTTTTTTTTAGTTTCATTTCAAACGTTTTAGTTGCATTTAATAAAAACAAAATGTTGACACAAACAGCAATTCTAGCTATTTATTACGATACGTTCCTAACGACCCCACTTGCCCACCCCACCTGTGGGGTCGTTATTACGACCGATTGCTCATCTTAAAGTGCCAGACTAAGAGCCGTTAGCAGTAAGTCCGTAACTTTTCTTCAAGAATGCACTATAAATCGGTTCGGATGACGTCAGTAAGTAGGAGCTGGATCAGAGAGCAACTTTGATTTGTGGATTACTGTGGATGATATCGTTTATCCTATCCTACACATAAAGACGAGGTATAAGCAAGTTCGTATGAGCAAGTGGCCAACTCTGTTGACGGAGTTTTTAGGCCGACTAAAGGCCTCCGTCATGGCTTAACGATTAAAAGTCGGGACCGACAATTTAACGTCCCCTCCGAAGCATGGAAGCACTCAGCTCGTAATGCCACTTGCGGTCTCCCATCCAAATTGTGACCGCGCACAACGCTGCTTAACTTCAACGATCAATCAAGAACGTCTAAGCAAGCTATGCCACGAGCACTTCCGAGGTATACTAGAGCTGTGTTAGCCTAACGGGTACATGACTTTATATTTGAGGGTTGTGGGTCTTGAGTAACCAATTGATATTAGACTTAAAAAATCCTACTAATATTTTAATGCGAAAGCCCGCGTGTGTATGTGTGTGTGTGTGTGTGTGTGTGTGTGTGTGTGTGTGTGTGTATGTGTGTGTGTGTGTGTGTGAATGTTTGTTACCACGTATCTCCATAACTACTCTACCGATTTTTATGATATTTTGAATGTAGATAGTTTAGGTTCTGGAATAACACGTAGGCTAATTTTTATACCGGTAAAATGTATGGTGGTGGGATACAAAAATAGTAAGTACTTAGTACATGCGTAAAAGTATACAATTTTTTACGACCTCTGTGGCGCAGTGGGTGTAGTGTAGGTAGGTACGCCTGAGACGCATGAGGTTGCGGTTTCGATCCCCGCCACGGGACTAATGTTTGTATGATCTACAAATATTTGTCTCGGGTCTTGGTGTTTTCTATGTAAGTATAAAAAGTATGTATTTTTTACAAACAAATATAAAAGCCTCCGAATAGACAAAAAAACCTTCAGATTTATAGTCGAGCTACAATATGTTCGGTACAAACATGTCTAATGCAATGTAAACTCTAAAACAATTGCTTTAAAGCGCTTTTTACCTTGAATGTCAACGATAAGTGATAAAGACCTACAGTGACTCCGAAGTCATTTCGGATGGCAAAAAATTAGAGCACGCTCTCATGAAAATTAATAAGAATTTCTCAGGAACCCATCGGATGCACTTTTGGGGTATTTTTTCTCTGATGACAATTTGTCTGCTTTCAAATTGAATTCGAGGTTTTAATTAAAACGAGTGGATTTTGTTTTTGTTTTATAAAAATAAACGTGCGTTATTTTTAAACCGGTTCAAAGCTTATGGTAGACAAAAGGCCTCAAGACGTTAAGAATTGTCTAAAGATCATTATAGGGTTAGTCAGAGGCACGTCTGAATAAAGTATTAGTAGTAAGTTGGACCTAGTCACTTTGTTTAACAATACTGGATGAGAGTAGTTTGAAACAGTAAGTATTTTTATAATTTATTGAAATTCTTTACAAAACAAGGTTTTAAATTCAGAGAATCCTGATTTACGAAAAAAAAAAAACTTACTTATACTAATTTTTATTTTTTTTGAATTTTTTTTTAATTCAAATGTAAAAAATACTAGAATTCAAGAATATTGTAAAAGATTGAATATGCCAGCAATAGAAACGAATGGAAGAGAAAATATGGTTAGGTGTTGTCAAAAAATATATTTAAAAATACGCTTAAAAAGCTCTTGCTGAAGGGTGCTTTTACTCCGTGGACGAATTTGGTACAAGTACGGGTTGACATAGCACTCCTTGTACTTTAACATTTTTAATTTAAATTTATGTGTGTTAATTTGTTCGATAGTTTTAATTAAGTATGTGTGTATCATAGGTTAATAATTTAGTGTAAGAACTTATAACATTCAAACACAATGTAATATTGTTATTGAATAAATGAATTGAATTGAATGGACCTGTCATTATGCCCAGAATATTTTAGAAATGTAAAAAAAAATCATAATCACTACATACTAAAGAAGTGATAGATATTCTCTAAGTTTTAATTTTTATAGTGTTAAACCACACTGTTTATGTTTTTCATTTCTAATGATAGATATTCTCTCAGATATTTAAATATTTTGGGAGCAGTCATAATAAAGTTTTAAAAAGTACAGTACAAAATTAAAAATTCAGAGTTATTTATGTGACAATGTAAATTTAAAGAACCGTTACGAAGACGATCCGAACAGGTCGATCGAAAAACGCTGTCAAATTCAATTTCTCATCTCTGAACAGAAAAAGTAAAAAACGCACGCCCATTTTCCCAAAATTAAGGTGAAACACCCGAAAACCGAGCGGAGAAACAGGATGGCTGCCTTATAAGGAGGCTGATCGGGCGGTCGGGGAAGGACTTTGATATGCATCAGTGACAGGGACGAGACTGGGAGTAAACTGTGCTGTCTCAAAAGCACTTCAAAACCGCAAACAGAATATAATAGAAAAAAAAAATTTTTCGCCACCACGAAACATACAAAACACAATAATAATAAATAAATATTGGTAGACATTTTCACACAGCGCCATCTAGTCCCAAACTAAGGAAAGCTTGGGTACTATGGGAACCAGATAACTGATAGAATACCTATGTACTTTTTTTTTGTAAATAGGTACATACTTATAATACTTTATAACACCAAGACACAGAACAAACATCTATGTTCATTATACAAATGTTTGTCCTGGGTGGGAATCGAACTCACGACCTACAGCGCAGAAGGCAGAGCTACTACCGACTGAGCTAAGAAGCCAGTCGAAGTCAGTCAGTGAAGGTGGCGGTTCGCGCCTGAGACCGAGACAGAAGACCGTTTTCATATAAACTGACGGTTTTCTGTTTCGTGTCACTTCCGCGCGTCCCTACAGAGCCTGTCTCAGGTCTCGGTCTCCTGTCTCGCTCTCGGGAATGAACCGTCACCTTAAGGAATGAGATCAGGAAAGTAACTGAGGGCGTGTAACTGTGGTCTTACGAGCACTTGAAAACAAAGAAGTAATTTCGTATGAGCTAGTGTCTGGTGACGGCGTCCTTTACCAGCTTTTATTTATTTATTTATTTACTTAAAGCTCGCAATGCAGATTACAATCGTTAGAGCACTTATTTTATTGAGGATACAAATCGAATTGTTCTAGATTCGTAAACTATTTATGCAACCATGAAAGAGTTACCAAGATTACTCAACTTTAAGCCTTCGCAGATTTTGTTGCTGGATTCAATTAAAAAAAATTGAAACGGTATATAAAATACTTGATTTTTTTCTTTTGTAAACCCGGTCATCTTTCGCCCCTGAGGTTGTAGAGACACTCGCACGACCGATCGGGCGGTCGGCATAAATGATTCAGAAATTGTTTCCGTGCGCGCGATTCGTCGCAAAAAACACGTGTCACAGCAATAAATCATTCGACGCCGAGTCCAGTTTACTCGATTAAACGTACGAATCGATTCTCGATGCGACGATTACATACTGTGTTTATAGAGAGAGTTGTAACGAAGAATGTCGCTGCGGCTTTTTGTTTGTCGAAAGTTCGTATTTAAATGTCATTTTTTTGTTCGTTACCGTTCTGCAGTAAACGTTTTTGACAATGTACATAGTTATTTTAAATTTATGAGCATGGAGAAGCAATATTTTTTTATGAGAAACAGTGTTTTTAAGTTTTCTTGGTTTCATTATTAATTTTATTATTGTTGTTGTTGTTGTTTATTATTTTATTAATTTTATTATTATTTTTGTTGTTGAAAAATTCATGAATAGTGAATCTTATTTTTCTGTCAATGGAACTAGTGCGTAACTATATCAATTTCTAAGATTCAATATTTGTTACGAAAAAAATAATGTAAATGAATCAATAAATTCGTCCAATTTTACGACATAATAAATTTAGCGTTAAACCACAAAATGTTTACGAGAACTACTGGTTTAAACGATCTAAAGATAGATCGAGTGATCCAGATTATTAATCTTAGGATCATCTAAGACAAGGTTATGTTTGATTAGTTTTAACACTAGTCTAACTTAGCAACAAAAAGTATTTATTTATTATTTATTTATATTTTATACATTCCGACCGCCATCTTTGTTATCGTGGTCAATAAATCACATAAATTTTACAACATTAACATAATTGCTCTAACATATTTTATGCTAACGATTACGTATGATGGTGATATGTTTCTCTGTGTTGACAGTTTCTGTACTTATCTTAATGTTTTCTAATGAAAATATAGTGCTTAGAATGATAAGACTTAAGTTATCTGAGTGAGAAACATTTTATTGGAACATTGGTTGAATTTACGATGTATTTTTAACATATTCTTGAATAAAGGATATCGAAGCTATTTTCTATTTATAATCATGATGTAGGTAGGTACCTACATATTTAAAATTATTATAATACTCGTAATCTTAGAGGATGGTATGGGAGGGCATGCTACTCCAGAAAATAGTTTATGGCCATACATAATTATGTATGCAATTAAAATAAAAGTCTTCAAGACGAAAAATATATCATTAATCTAGAATATTATGTAAAACCCTAAGCATTTTAATTGAATTAACCATTTATATTTTTTTAGAAAACAAATCCTTAGATGGCTCAACTGATTCCAATGTTTTTGTAAAGCTTTGTAGGTAAATATTTAGTTGATTAGTTACTGTAAATAAATGTACATTATGGCAAAATAAATAAAACTTTTATCTTTACTAGATGATTTATACAATGTCAGGAGGCAATCTTTGCCTACACTTATCGGAACACTGTAGTGCCTGGGACAATGTTGAGATGGAGTAGGCCATCACCTACACCATCCTCTCAGCTTAACCGGCCATATCTACAGGAAAGACATGGTCCATACGTGAGGGCTAACTAAGCAGCGGGTTTCCTCACGAAATAGTATAGTAGCAAGAAAAATAGTAGACTACAAAGTTGAATTGTAGAGTCCACAGTTGTAACATTTCCCAAGATGCAATAAACCCGTCTTTATCCAGTTTTTATCAGCAGATCATCCACCTTGCCGACCCCAATTTATCATAAAACGAAAAAACGATATCGAACTCAATCGATTATAATGTCGGTATCATTCCAAAGATGGTGACAGCGCAAAAAAGTACCGCTCGTGAATAACAAATGCGATGCACCGCTCGGACAAAAAGTCCAACTGTAATTAAACTGGCAGTTTCAAGAAAGAGGCCCATGCCTAAAATGTTTGTAAGCCCCGCCACCGAAATTCACAGCATTGCTGGCTTACCAAAATTGAGCCATAAATATTCTACGCGTAATTTTCGATTGTCGCTAAGAATTTTGTCCAGGAGTTTTGCATATCGGACCTGTGTGTGTGCGTGCGAATCGGGTGAACGCGGTTTAATTAAAAGCGATTTGCAAAAGTTTGCATACCGTGTGAATATCAACCTTTTATACGGGGTGTAAACAAAAGATGAAAGATGGACGGATTGTGAAGATACGGATTTGGGTATGAAAGAAGTTAGTACTAAGATGAGGAGTAATAGAAGAAAATGGAGAAAGGAAACATTGTCTAACTTGTCTCAAACTTCAAATTGGTGTCAAACTGTCAAAATGATCGCGTAGGTATATTTTGTCGCGTTCGGTCTCATTGAGATGAGAGTGACAGAGGTAATTGCGTGGTCACTGAACCGTCATAATTTGACAGTTTGAGACCGATTTTGGTCACTATTAAAGATAGATAATAATCAGCCCCCTGATACCACTAATAAGACGAGGGCTGATGGTTATATGGGATGTCCAAAAAATTTAGCAGGAGTACCTATATAGGAATTATATTAATACTTAGGTACAAAGTTTGTATGATACAGTTTTTTTTTTAATTTATTTATTTATCAACATACAGATGTTACAAGTTTGTGATTAGTGTAAGTGTAAGTAACTTAGTCCGTTAATCATTTTGGAAATATTAGGCCTCTCTACTTGAACACTGGTTAAACTATACTCAACATTCGCCCCGTTAGGTACTATTAGTTACTATCAAACAAAAAAGCATGGCATTATTTTAAACGGTGTTTCAATTTTGACAGTTCGAAAAATGAAATGTGTTAGATAGGTATAATTAGTGCTTAAGTTAAACTGGACCGACAAACTGTTAAATACTTACCTTTATGAAAGCATCGATGTGTGTTCATGTAAGAAACACTTATCTTTGTCTTATTGATAATAAAATATTTTAAACCGGTATTAGTAGACCAGACTGTTTCTTCTTGTCTCCGAATGAAATAAGTTGGCTATAGATTAAGCAGCCTAGGCTACAGAAGACCTATAAATCTAATAATAACACGGTGACCGGAAAAGAAAATCATAAACAATTTCATACTCTAAATTTTGACAGTTATATCAGCTATCTTAAACGATTCGAGAGCTAAACTTATTTGTCTCTGTACTAAGCACTTCTAATTACCATGTTTAGTTGCCGATAAATCATACGGTAGCTAAACCAAGGCGCAAATTAATAGAGCCGCCATGAAAATCTATGAAATATCTCAATCTTCGCGTCAATTACGGACACAGATATAGGCGGAAATAGAATTGCTCTGAGTTTTAACAACTATTTACAATTTTACACACAGTGTTTTAATATTTTACAATAGTATGTATTTTAATTGTTTCAATACCTTTAAAATTTTCTTCTTTAAAATGAAAACTATTATTATACCTAAGGAAAATTTCGAATTTGACGAGTCGGGGACGGAGACTAATTTTGTGAATGTTTGGTAATTTATATTGAAATTCATCCAGTGAATTGATTGGCTAAATCTTGAAATAAAAACAGTAGCCTGTTACCTGGATTACTTGGTTAGTAAGTTTTTATCGGAGTCCATTTCATTCATTTTTATTTTATGTACTTAACTCTATAACTGTTTTCTTATTACGCCATTTAGCCTTATTTTTAGGTTAGAATATAAATGGAAATTCATTTAAACGTGTCTGAAAAAACCAAATCCTTATGGAATTTGTGGTTTTCTTACAGATTTTATATCACTTTTGACAGTTGTACAGTGGATAGGATAATGTCACTAAAACTTCATAAAAGTTCCGTCAGTTCTGTCTCCACAAATTCCACGGCCAGGCGTGAGCTGAGCAAGCCCGGAGGCAGTCGTGACTACTGTTTCCAATGTTTAATAATGGTCTGTATCGTGGGAATAGGAGTAGATCCAGCAGATTGGCGGTTCTACTTAAAAGCTGTTCTTTGATTTACTGGACCAAGTTTTCGGGGGCCTAGACAGATAAAGTGAAATCAGTATGTAATATTATGTATGTAAGCTTCCGTGGTTCGGAGGGCACGTTAAATTGTCGGTTCCGGCTTTTAAGTCGTTAAGTCATGACGGAGGCCTTTAGGTGGCCTAAAAACTCCGTCACCAGAGGGACACTTACTCATACGACCTTACTTACTTTATTAGTATGTAATAAAAACCCTGTCTGATCTGTAATCATGATAACTCTAGTAACTTTTAATTCCAGCCTAGTTATCGTGTAAAGGTGGCAGTTCGCGCCCGAGACCGAGACCGAGACCGAGACCGAAACCGAGACCGAGACCGAGATCAGAGACATACTGACTTAGTAGGGGCGCGTGAAAGTGACACGAGACAAAGAACCGTCAGTTTATGACAACGGTCTTCTATCTCGGTCTCTGCAGGCTGATTGTCTAACTTGTCTTAAACCTCAAATGGGTCTCAAACTATCAAAACAATCGCTTAGGTGTCTTTTGTCGCATTCAGTCTCGTTGAGGTGAGAGTGACATACGCATACAATTTTATGTTGTTTTTGGAATAAATGAATTGAATTGAATGAATTGAATTGAATTGACAGAACTACTTGCGTGGTCACTAAACTGTCATATTTGACAGTTTGAGACCGACTATCAAAGTTAGACAATCAGGGGGCTGGTCTCGGTCTCCTGTGTCGGTCTCGGGCGCGAACCGCCACCTTTACGATTGTATTTATGTTAAATATTTCAGTAAAGAATCCCAAATAAAAAAACCTTTGGCATTTACTGGACTGTCTCAAATCAAAGTGGATATGTTCAAAAACATATAAAATGAAAATTTAAAATAAAGTTAGGGCAATTAAAATATTGATAGAGGGAGATTAATTTAATTACATTTAAAGTTTTATCTTCATTTGTTAATAGATTTCGTATTTTTTATTTGAAAATATAGGGAGATTAATTTAATAAAAAATTTTTAGTTACATTTGTTAACATAAGTATTTCATATTTTTATTTGGATATAGTATTGGGACTTCCACAAAACACGGACAAATTTTTAATTACAAATTGTTTTGCCTAAAAACGTACTTATAAATAACCTAATATGACATATTCATTCTTTTAAAACAAGATTTACTAAACAGATTTTATATATTACTAACAAATCATCCAATTATACATGACATTACGTAAATCTATACAAATCCAAGCAAAGCTAAACTTATTGTACTAGTATTAGTGACGCCTAATCTAAACGTCTGATTATAATAACCAGCTCTTTAACAGATGTTTTGTATAGTGAACTGTCAGCATGACATGATAAAACATTATGAGAACCCAAATATTTTAAATGGTTTTAGGTGCTATTTTTTAGTTTTTTTTTTTTTCACGGACCACAGATCTCCTGCTTATTGTCTTAAATTGAATTCAGTAGGAATGGCTAGAAATGTCACTATAACAAATTATATAGTTTTTATTTTTAAGTGTTAAACCACACTTAGTTCTCGAAACATAGGATACAAATCCCGTTGGAATTAAAAATTTTAATAAAAATTTTCATTTTCGCTGAAAATGTGTATTTTAGCACTTTGAAATAAAAACTATATACTCGAAGATGGTGGAAAGAGTTCTCTGTTCTCTGGTAAAAACTGATGATCTTCTTATATGTTCGGAGATAATTTTCAAGTATTTTGCACACTGTATTGGTGAGCTTGGGACATACTCAGAGGTGGTATAAGCTCCTAATCCTTGGTTAAAATTTTGGTGAGCTTGGACTGGTTAGCACCTGGCGTAGCGTGTTCGGAAGCAATTCAAACAACTGCATAAATACTGATCGGGTAACACCTAATAGAATAATGTGGGAAACCACGGGCCTTGTACCTACTGCTTTCACTGAACTTAGAAATCGTTTTGTGGAAACGGTGACCGATATAATAATTCTAACCTTACCGCATAGCTTACACTAAAATGGGCGCACTACTACGCATGTAAAGCTTTACTTATATTATTATAAACACCTCTCAACCTTGAACACTGGTTACTCAGGGTCTTACTTATGAAAGATGTTTAAAGTTGAACACTGGTTAAACAACGTCCTGTCTTTATTTGTGGATAGTGACGAAAAGAGACAGAACGGTGTTTAACCAGTGTTCAACTTTAAACATCTGTCATAAGTAAGGGGGTTTGTGTTCAAAATCGCCCTGTCATTATTAACATAATTAAGTAACTATCTAACAAAAAAGGATGGCAATAGTTTAAACGGTTTCAATTTAGACAGAAGTTCAATGGAATTTATAAATAGAGTGGTTAGTGTTTTTTTAGAATTATCTTTTTAATTATAATTATAAAATATTATTTGAAAGCAAAATGTCGTCCTTAAATCACGTGCAGTTAAAACGCTACTTAGTTTTCTATAGAACATATTTATTGCATCTCGTAAGTTTTCGTAAGTGATTATGATTATAGACACTAACACGTTGTGTGCCAATGACGAATAAGGTACTTGCTCACGCTCAGAGGGCAACCGCTGATGATTTCACTGAATGCGTTTGCACTGGCTCTCAAGCTGTACTCTTGACTGGCCTCTTAGCTCAGTTGGTAGTAGCTCTGCCGTCTACGCTATAGGTCGTGGGTTCGATTCCCACCCAGGACAAACATTTGTGTGGTGAACATAGATGTTTGTTGTGTGTCGGGGTGTTATAAAGTATTCTATGTATGTTTACAAAAAAAAGTATATAAGTATTCAATCAGTTATCTGGTTCCCATAGTACAAGCTTTTCTTAGTTTGGGGCTAGATGGCGCTGTGTGAAATGTCCAGCAATATTTATTTATTTATTTACTCGAGCACATATACGTCATGGGCGCTGACCACCATCATTGCACCGATGGAATACAGTCACAACTACCAGATCTAATTATTTTTCTATGTAATATAACGGTAGCCGTATTTTAAACGCTCAAGAAACTGAACAAGCTGTGGTGTACCATGTTCGTTTATAATTAATGGTGTACTCGCGACAATTTTAGGCAAGACATGCGATGGACTATGAACTTTTGGTCTTAAGCATGGCCTAGCCTGATTTATAACTAGCGGAATGAGATCTTCACAATTATCACGTATGGTAAACTTGATACACAGCTTAAATTCAAGAAACTTCACTTCGGAAAAAGTCGAGGAAGACTTAAGAAATTAATTCGTGTTGAGCTGACTAAGCGGCGGGTTACCTCACGATGTTTTTCTTTGCCGTTTAGGGCTCGTGCCATTTGTTGTTTCGTGTTTTTTGGTTGTGCCGTCCTAATTACGTTGTTGTGTAGGTAATATTAATTTTTCGAAACGAAAAATCTATTTGTGTCGACACGGCTGAGATTCAAACCCGCGACGCGAGTCATCTAGGTTGTCTAGGACAGTCTAGTAGTAGGTACCACAGAACAATTTATGTTAGTAGTACCTACTATTTTTAAAAAGTTTTTATAAAAATCGAGAAACGAATCGAAACATGATGACTTTACCGCGAAAAATCTAACCAAAAATGTCGTCGAAAAAAACGTGGTAAGTAATAAAGAAATTAACTCCAAAAGTAAAATAAAAGGACACTTTCGGTTTACGACATTTTGAGTATTAATAAAAGTTGTTATGGATGTTAAACTAAGCTGTTATGACGGATAATGTTATAAGTGTGTCTTGTTTTAAGACAATTTTAATATAATCTTCATGTTGATGCTATAAAGTATTATAAGTATTAATAAAGAAAAAAAAATGTATTATTATAAGTTTCTGACATAATACCGAAGTATTGTCTAATATCTAAGCTGACGGTTCTCTCTGTCTCGTGTCACTTTTACGCGCCCCTACAAAGCTTGTCTCTCCAGAATCAGGACTCCCTCACAGCGCGAGCGAATTTGAGCTGGCGAGGGGCTGACTTTGAACTAGGGACGCGCCACGCGCGCAGACGCGACGACGAGACCGAGATCACAGTGTTGGTACAGTAATTATTCATCGGTGGCAATCTTACTTCACGCACACAATAGGCAATATGCGTCTGATTCAAAAGCGGGTTAAATGTATTTTATTATGAACATTGTTGCTTTAGAGGTATGTGTGTGTAATTATTTTTTAATATTAAAACATTTTCGATTAGAAAATAAATTTTAAAAATTGCAAAAAATAGTAGGAATTTCAAAATAATTGAAAAGGATGTGAAAGGATGTGACGTCACGAGTTCATAAGAAAAGTCAAGGACGAGTCAGATATGACGATCCATAGATAAGTTTTTTTTTTAATTTTCACAATTCCTAAACTCGAACTTATTATTGTCACAGATTACTGTTGTACTTAGTATCAATTTGTGAACTTTGACGCGTGACGTCACAATTCAAAAATTGTTACTACAACAGTAATCTGTGACAACAATAATAAACGTGTTTCAGATGCCTGAAAATGTTGGTAAATTTTAAAAATTATTTTTGTTATAAAATTTTAGTATTTCGGCGCTGGAATTTTTATTACGGTTATTTTACGATATAACCTATCGTATAAAATCATAAAAAAAAATTGTGGGAGTTCCCTATTGCGCGTGTACAAAAGTGACATTGTGTAGTGTCTGTGTGGTTTCCCGCTTTTGCATAGAGATTTCGTCGAGCGTACCTTGAGTCAAGAACCTGTAAACTACCTTATCTTAATAAAATGCTTCCCTTCAAGTAAATTTACTTTACGATCGCGTTTTACGATTTTGAGTAACTCTGAGATAGTAATCGCTTAATACAAGGCTTTATGGCGATCATGAAACCACTCGGAGTGGCCAAATAAACACATACAAAAACAAACACAAAGAACATTCAAACTAGGGTGGTCTGATTAACTTGAACCCATTATGTAGTACTCGTATTTGTCAAAGTTGACAACAAATATCAAGACATTTTATGTAACTCAATACCACCCCGCTTAAATATTTTATGTTGCCTGGAAGAGATCTCATTAAGCGATAAGCCTGTCTCTGGTCTCGGTCTCCGGCGTGAACCGCCTCCTTAAGGGGTAGTTAGAAGCAAATTCAAATACATTTGACTGTCTGCATTTGACAAAGTTTGCATTATATTTACAGTAGCTTTGTCAATATTTTTTATCAAAACTCAATATAGCTCAGATATTGTATACTTAAATAGTTTTCTGACCAAGTTATTACTAAATAACTGGATAATGAATAAAATTCACACATTAATCTCAATACTTACCGTAATGGTCTCGGTTTTTAAAATACGTTGACTGTAACACCCTTATCTGCCATCTCCTTTAGACTCCAAAGTGAGAGAAAGAAGGATGATTCTTGAAATTTGTATGGTGCAAACACACGCTGAGCCTAGCTGGCCTATATCTATCATTTGTGTATGTCTGAGCCAGCCTAAGGGCTTGAACACAAAACTGCGAATTGGCGCGATGGGAATTTGCAATACCAGAAAATTGTACTATGTTGTACCTGTGTGTACTGTAGATTTCTGCGATGCGACGTCACTTAGCAGTTCTATGTACAAGCCAGTGCGAGCGACGGCGAGTCAATGCAAGGCGAGTGCTACCGTCCGCGAGCATTAGCGAGTCTATGCAAACCAATGTAAGTTGGCGCTCGTTCACTCGGCCAACTAGGCAAGAAATGGCAAGGCGAGGCGAGTGGTGCTGCCCACATGTAGCCACTGGAGTTTACTTGGCGAGCCTGTGCCCAGCGTGTGTTTGCGCCTGCATATCCTTGTTTGTAGTTAAACGGATCCCCGTTATACTCTTCTTGCTATCCAGCAATCCAGTAAATCCAGTATAACGCGTTCTCGAAACCGAAGCACTCATTAGTCAATGTCTGTATGTATGTATGTTTATATGAGATCGTACCTAGCTCTGGTGTTGGCGATTTCAGGCCGCCTAAAGGCCTCCGTCGTGGACCGTCAACGGCTTAAACGGGGCCCATAACTTAATGTCCCTTTCGATGCACGGAAGTGTTTAGCTGGCGATCACCAATCCATATTTTGACCGCTCAAAACGTTACTTAACTTTAACAATCTAATATAACGGTAACGACTACAAAATTACAAAATATTTTTAATTATTGTTTTGACTCTTATCACGACTGTTATATGACTGCAACTAGTTTGGGTAGATCAGAGTTTTAACCCGATTCACATTCATATAAATTACATTTAAACACAGCAAGTTTCCATATAAATGTCTGCTCTCATTTCGCCACTCGCTGGATATTAGCACGGCATGCGACAAATTGCTACATTTTGTTACGCCTGCTAAAGCGGCGTAGACACTGACCAAAGCACTTACTTCGAAACGAAAAATGATCTCGATTGTATTGCCAAGGTGCGGTAGACAGTTCTCTCAGATCATTTTTCATTCATTTCATTTATACATAAACAATTTCACAATCGTATTTGAATGTCGTCTTATAAACTAAAATAGATCAGGCGTAAGATCTTTTGAAGAGGTATGTCCAAATAACTTAGGCCTTTCCACTAGATGATTTAAACAGTGTCAGGAGGCAATCTTTTGCCTACAGTTAACGCTACACTGTAGCGCGGACATTGTTTGAGATGGAGTAGGCTTGCCCAGCACCTACACCATCCTCTCAGCTTAACCGGCCATATCCACAGGAAAGACATGTTTAATGCGTGTGGGGCTGACTATGCCGCGGGTTTCCTCACGATGTTTTCCTTCACCGTTCAGAGTTCGTGTTAATGAGCATATAAATTTTTCGAAACGAAAAATCCATGGAGGCACGGCCTTTATTCGAACTCTCGACTGACACGGCTCTATCTCCAAATACATATTTGATAAATGCCTACATTTTAGAAAAGTATAATTTGGATGCCTTCAAATCGAGAGTCAATAGGTTCCTTCTAGGTAAGTGTGCTCCATCTTAGACCACACTGTTGCTTTACATCAGGCAGAGTGTGGTCAAACGCGAACCTATTTTCGTTAAAAAAAATTGCATAAATAAGTATTTCATATTTTTGACCACCTGTTAGACCCTTTTACCTTTCAAATTCTACCGTGTATACTGTATTTATTCCAAACATAAACAAAGTTAAGTGCCGACACGCCTAGTCATAAAGTCTGGATGCATGTTTCAATCACATTCGAAGTTATGGTCACAGAATGTTATAAATGCAAACTATTGGGACTAAAATGGCGCTCGTATTAGCAGGCATGTGAAAAAAACGAGAAACTGGACGATAGGTATATTCCACTTGCCACTATGACTAGAATATTTACGTGAAAATACTAACAAGCTTATGACAGTTAACTGATTTATTTATTTAGGACACCAACAAAAATACATAATGAAAATTAAAATGCAAGTAAAAAGAGGTAAAAATATTCTTAGTAAAATGTATTCTTTTTATGGAATTCTATGGACCAACGCTCACTACATCAACTCTATATCGGATCACCGCATCGCAAGCTGTCGAAGCGTGGATTGCGAGTGGGCCACTAGTTGACAACTCATTGACCACGCGGTCACAAGTCGACAACGAGTAAACGCTGAAATCCGATACGGTGCTGTTTGGGCGCGAAGTTGACATGTCAGCTTACACGCAACATTGATTTTTTTTTTACCTAAAATTAGTTTGCGTTTGACCACACCCTTTGATGTGCTAGCTAGAGTGCGGTCTAAGATGCACGCTTACCTAGGAAACCTATTGACTCTCGATTTGAAGATACCCAAATTATACTTTTCTGGAAATACAGACCCTGGCAAGGAGTTCCACATTTTCGCTGTGCGTGTGTGTGAAGCTCACTATTCTACGTCACATTTTTAAGAATTATAGAATAAATAGTATAAAATTTAATGTAATCCTAAAATACAAACCATTAATATCAACTTTGTTCATCAACTGAGTTTAACATGATAATCCGTGATGATAGGTGAATTATTATTAAAAATATTCGATGCCCTTTGAATGAAGACGATAAACCTTTTACTTTGTTTCCTGTACATCTTCCTTTCAAAGGTTGCGAAAGAAACTACGGTTACGATCAGTTTACACAGATATTACTCAATAAGATGTTTAAATTAATGCCATTGTTAGACTTTGAATTTTGTCGTTACATTATTCATTAAGGTCTTTGAAAAAGTAGTAGTAAAAAACATTGATTTTTTACTAAGAGTTATATTGAAATCACTAACTTAATAATTCAGTAGGTATCCCATTTCATATGTCTAAAGTTTTATCAATTTTTTTTAAGATTTTGTCATTAAATTTTAACCTTATTCAATAGATTTATTTTAATCCTTAAAATACACTAACCTACATGAGACGAAAATCTTGTGTGAAAATGTCTCCTTGATTTTACTAACGTTCCTTCAAATAACACTAAAATTGGTTACCAAGTCACCGTAATGTCTTTGTTCGAAATTGCATCCAATTTATTTCAGTCAGTGATGAAACAAATAATAAATATTGATAGCTTACAAAAACTACAACTGTCGTACCGCACAATGTAGCATAGCCTTTAAATTTAATCCAGATGTTATGTATATGAAATATCGTCTGGCATTTTCGGCAAGGATTAATTAAAAATAAGGTCATTTTAATATCACCGGTAACATAAAATGAAGAACACTTTTAATTCGCAGTATGAACGCCAAATAAATATTGTACCTTTCAGTTTCGTTAATAAGAGATGAGTTATAGGTAAAGGCGGTGTTCTTTTGCTTCGGAATAAATTTGCAAAGCGATTTATTGAGAACGATGAATGATTACTGAGTATTGTATTTTAAATTCTGTTTGTTTTTGAAAAAGAAAGTCCGAGTTTCTGTATTTTTGTACGTAACAAATCTAAACCAAGGTTACAAAAAAAGTTTCTAGAAATAACCCCTCCAGCTAAATGTTGATCACCTAAGTTTTTTTAACAATTTTACTTCAATAAAAAAGAAAAATTCTGGCCTTTAAAAATGTAAATCAAGTTTGATAGGAACAGCCCTAAGGCCTCTATTAATAAACTGTTATTAAATTCTGTCAAAGTTGCGCCACGGATTTAACTATTGCCATCCTTATTTGTCACTGGCTAACAAAAAAGGATGGCAACAGTTTAATCTGTGGCGCAACTTTGACAGAAGTTAATACGAGTTTATTAATAGAGGCCTATTAGTTTAATGTAGATCACCTCATTATTTAAATTAAAAAAAGTAAATCAAGCCTTAAAAATCTAAATCAAGGTTGTAAAAATGTAGAAATAACCACAATAGCTAAAATATAGATCACCTTATTAATAAAATTTACAGGGAAATTGTGTCCTTCAAAAATATAAATCAAGGTTGCAAACAGAGCTAGCAGGAACAAGCCCAGTAGCTGACATGTAGATCACTCTGGCAGTAAATCAGCGCACGCCAAATGCAGCGCGCTGCGTAAGGCGCTTACCGCGGAAAGCGAATAATAAATCTATTGGACTTTTAATTTTTTTAGATAATTTTAACTTCCAAAACGGCTTATCCTACTACCCTACTAATATTATAAAGGCAAAAGTCAGTGTTTATATTATCCCGTTTGTATGTATATTTTCACGGAAAAATGTATGGTTCCCGTGGGATAAAAAGTAGTAGTCCACGCTGGCGACGCTGCGGGTGTTCACTAGTAATATTAAAAAGGCGAAAGTCCGTTTAGGTGAATGTTTGTTATCACGTATCCCTATAACTACTAAACCGATTTTAATGAAATTTGAAATGTAGATAGTTGAGGCTAATTATCCCGGAAAAATGTATGATTTCCGTGGGATAAAAATATAGTAGTTCACGCGGGCGAAGCTCGCTAGTTAAATGTGTATATATAGACAGATTTTCACAAAATCTAAAATGTCTGAAGATCTGGATGTCTAGAGTAAAAATAACAGTCTAACTATTATTACCTTTCTAGTAGTATAAATATTTTTATTTTATTTTATATATTTTCTCTCAAAACAAATAAATTGCATTAACTTTACGTTATTAGTAATCTTCACTGAACACAAGAAGTTACTGTTATTTGGTTTTGAGGCCTTGTATGAATAATATGAAGTGATATGATTCACTTTTTATTAATACTGTAAAAGAATCAAAATAAAATCGATACGATTAACCTTGTCATAATAATAGTGTTTGTCTCTTTCCGAAACACTTCAATTTAGCGCTTCCCTGCGCGCGCGCATATCTGTCAACGCAGCCAAATAAAAACGTATCTTAAGTACACAATTCCGAATATCATATTAACCGAACGGTACTTGCGAAAACTAATTATTTTTAGGGTACAGTGCGGATAATGGGTGATAAGGAACCAATTTTATGACATGGCTTCCTGACCTTTTTGGCAGCCATTAGATGTGTATTTATGTTTGGTAACTGTCTAACCAGCAGGCTGATTGTCTAACTTGTCTCAATCCTCAAATTGGTCTCAAACTGTCAAAACAATCGCGTAATTTCTTTGGTCACTCTCGGTCTCGTTAATATGAGATTGACAGAGCTACTTGCTTGTTCAATTTTCTTGCTGTTCACTAAACTGTATTATTTGACAGTTTGAGACCGATTTTGGTCGCTATCAAAGATAGAAAATCGGGGAACAGGGGCAGGGGCTGATTGCGTAACTTTTATAGCAACAAAAACTGGTCTCAAACTGTCAAATAATGGTCATATTTGACAGTTTGAGACCAGTTTTTGTAGTAGTCACTGTCAATCTCGTTTCAACGAGATCGAACGCGATAAAAATACCTGTATAAATCATCTAAGTACTAAAGATGTAAAGGCGTATTTTTTTTTAACGAAATTAAACTATAATGCTGCTCTTGCTTCTATTCATATTACGAGTACTTGGATTCATATTACTAGTACAATTCCTTTCAGTGAAAAGGTAGCGCTCGGTGCAGATCGGGCGCTGTCTTATATGATTTGTAACGCTCCTGGCTCGGGACGTGACCGAGTTGTAGGTAGATAATATGCAGAGGAAAAGCGAGTTTAGTAAATTCAAAACATTTGAATGTTTAGGACTTTTTTTTCTGAAAATGATGATTTAAATCTAACATAATAACATAACAAGGATCACTCAAGGATTACACACCCTGTACAGTAAAGTGATGTCACTCTTCCTTCATATTATATTTATAAACAACTAGGTGTGCTTGGCGGTTTCAACCATCGTTTAGTTAAGAAATACACAATAACCTTTTTAAAAAAACAAGCTACCAAATGCAGAAATACATTTTCAAATCCGAATGGTAGTTCCAGAGATTAGCGCATTGAAACAAACAAAAAAACTCTTCCGTTATATTATTTAAGTTTAGATTATTCTTCGCTTACCGCGGTTTGCTTCGCTCGCCACAACCCGCTAGTGTAATAGATAGTAGTAGTCCGCTGTTCGCTTCGCTCACCACAGCGCTGCGTGGCGACATGTCATAGAGGTCACGTACGTGCTCTAACAGATGCGGGTTCAATTCCGGCCTCAGGTGCGCCTGTTACCGGATTCTCAGATCCAGTTATCTTGGTTTCCCAGCTTCTTATGTTAGCGGAAATAGTTTGAATTATAATAAATACTATGGGCCTTACTTATGAAAGATGTTTAAAGTTAAACACTGCCCCCCTACTTAT
The DNA here is from genome assembly GCA_958496255.1 of Camptogramma bilineatum. Classification (NCBI taxonomy): domain Eukaryota; kingdom Metazoa; phylum Arthropoda; class Insecta; order Lepidoptera; family Geometridae; genus Camptogramma; species Camptogramma bilineatum. The sequence goes on from OY292464.1 coordinate 1,541,722, forward strand.
GAAAAATGTTTAAAGTTGAACACTATTTAAACAACGTCCTGTTTTTCACTACTAAAAGACAGGATGTTGTTTAACCAGTGTTCAACTTTAAACATCTTTCATAAGTAAGACTCTGGTTAAACAATGTCCTGTCTTTATTTGTGGATAGTGACAAACAGGACGTTGTTTAACCAGAGTTCAACTTTAAACATCTTTTCATAAGTAAGGGGGTATTTATCTGGGTCATATTTTCCGAGTGGTGTAGGGCCTCAACTTTCGATGCAAAGGTCATGGGTTCCAATATCATCCAAGCATACATTTTTCATTTCCAAAAAAATTGTATGAACACAAAAAACTTAGGCCTTTACATCTTTAACTAGATGATTAATAAAGTGTCAGGAGGCAATCTTTGCCTACGCTTATCGGGACACTGTAGTGCCTGGGTCAATGTTGAGATGGAGTAGGCTTGACACAACGGTGAATAAAAACATCATCAGTTAGCTTTTTGATAGGCGTCATCAACTGTCACGTAGAAAATGCTTTGAAAGCCAAAGTTCGAAGAGTCTTATTCGGTTAGTTGTTATTGCCGCTAGCGGTCATCCATCCATTTTGTAGTTGCACAGAACGTTGCACAATTTTAACGTTCTATCAAGTACAACTAAGTACACTTCAAAAAAATAATGGATTGAAAAGTAAAATGTACGCGGCGAGGAACGCGTTGAAATCTTTTGTATGAGAAATGTCTCTCTGAGTTCTAATCGATATGTGGGTGTATTTCGCATCGCAAAATTAATGCAAAATACTTACAAAAACCATAAATATAACTTTCACCAACCTTTAAAGCCTCCATTGAACTTCCATCTCCAAAAGCTGAGTACAGTGCAGACGAGCTTGTGAGTTACATCAACGTTTATTAGACGTTTATATTTCATTAGTTTTATCTTATACAGTTTTTAAGCTATTCTAATTCACGAAATATTAAAAAATAAAATAAATAAATAATAATAAATATTGCTGAACATTTCACACAGCGCCATCTAGCCCCAAACTAAGCAAAGCTTGTACTATGGGAACCAGATAACTGATAGAATACTTATATACCTTTTGTAAATGGTCTGGGTGTAAAGGCACAGAACAAACATCTATGTTCATCACACAAATGTTTGTCCTGTGTGGGAATCGAACCCACGACCTACAACGCAGAAGGCAGAGCTACTACCAACTGAGCTATGAGGCCAGTCAATTATGATTTTACTTTGCGTTAACTGTACCTGCGCAAAGTCGAATCTGCCGCGCACTTCAGCCACCATAAAGTCTGCGGCGCGTTATACTTTAGTATTGTGTCGTACTGTAACTGAGTGCAGTTTCACAATGCATGCTCCGTGCCCGAAACAAGACCATTTCTTTAAGTTATGGGGGCACTTGTTTTATTTATGATGTCCTGCTGATTCTGTGTTCAACGGTAGGAGGCTGGGAGTAAGAATAAGTAAGCTATAGATAGATGCACAATATATTACTAGTGGCTCTGTGAGCTATAGACCTCGCGAGTCTGTCCTTGCAAGTAAATTTAAAACTGAATAAAAATTAATAATTCTGTAGTTTTGTGATGAGAAGGTGGTCCCAGGTTCTCCATCAATTCCTACCTAGTAGTTAAAGGGCCGATTCCACTTCCACTGGTAGAAATCTAAAAGTGAGCAATTTGCTTCATTTTGAGGAACTATTCTACTCGTCACGCTGAAGATCCTCATCAGATCCTCACAAAATATTTATGAGACTAACATTAAGTTACAACCTTTCAAATAAAAAAAGAACCATCGAAATTGGGTGTCATAAATATCCTTTAGCCTCAATTTTTGCTCTTATTTGAGGAAATACTCCACCCTGAAATCCCCGACGACAATAAAATTCTATAAAATTATCGAACCTGCTCACAAAGTTTCACGAAAATTGGTTGAGAAATGCGACCTGTAGAGGAGAACATACAGACAGACGTTTAAAACAAAAATTCAAGTATGTAAAAATAATTTAAGTATTTCTTTGAAAAATCTGAATGTTCATACAATAATCTTCAATAGAAAATAAAAAGTCATCAAAATGCGATTCCGACGGGATTCCTAAGTGTGGTTTAAAAATCTTCAATAGCTTTACTTATCCCTCTATTTAAGTAAAATATAGTGTTCCGTGTGATTGATTTACGTGATGGCTGGTGATGTGATGTGATCAGTTGGTGATGGGCGAGGGTCAGCGGACGTATGACAGTTTCCAAGAATGGCAGCATCGGTAGCAGTAGGGATCTAGATATTTTTTTATAAAATCACACCTGTTATGTTATAAAATATTTAAATACACATTTCCAAAAGGCACCTCAGAATTCGTGATATCCAAAAACCGTTCTATAAAAAATGTATGAGAAAATGAATTTCTCTTTTTAAATTTTTTTTGCGTGAATTTTTCCGAATGTTTTAATACTTAGTTATTCTGCTATTCAGATCAGATCCAACAAATCAAAGATCCATAAAAATCGGTCCATTCGTTCTTGAGTTACAAAATGGAACTAACCGGACTTTGTTTAATTTAATTTAGATTATAAAAGACCGGTACAGGTAAGCAGGATTATTCTTATCAGATGTCAAGTAAATATCTAATTTAAACTACATAAAAGTTTACTATTATTTCAGGGTTCATTTGGCTACCATTCACCTCTTAGTGTCTAAGCACACTGTGCGGAAAATACGCGACCGAACTTCGGCGTGAAAGAAAGAAAGAAAGAAAGAAAAAAAAAAGAAAGAAAGAAAGAAAGAAAGAAAGAAAAAACACTTATTCATACCACCACTACAAAAGACATGAATTAGATGGAGAGTAGGTGATAAATGAATCAAACATACAGGCGTGATTACGCCTGCAATGCTATTTCAATTACAAGCAACACATGTGCTGAAACTACGTCACGTTTTGGCGGACAACCGAACTTCGGTCGGGCGTAAGTTTGGCGGCAACGTACTCTTTATAGCAACACATTATACGCGACGGAATTTCAAACGTTCGACGACGAACGTTTGAATGAAACAAAAGCCAAAACGTTACGCAACCGAATTTCTGTCGTGTAATTTCCGTGATGTCATATCAGCCGAAATCGTCGGAACGTAAACATTAGCCGCGGAATTCCGGTCCCGTACAGTTGTCACAATGGATCTAGACATTCGTGAAGTTAGGCTTTTCGCTGCGCAGTAGAAAATTTTGTATGAAAAAGATGCACTGCGCATCGAAACGGCTAACTTCACGAATGCCAAGATCTTCTCAGCTCGCCTCAGGCATTCAAAACATCGCTTGCCAAATTAATTATTGACGATAATTACTTCGATTAGTGCGTCTGTTGAATGCTTGAGACATGTTGAATAATTTTGTACCTAAAATACTAGATACCTAAAATACTAAATATCTATCAGCCTAGTAACCTAAACCTACCTACCAAGCAACTGTACCATTTTAGAACGTACTACTTAGTTACATAAATTAGTTAAATAAGTATCCTCATCAAAGTGACTTTGTCTTTTTTGAGAATAAATTCTTTAAACCTAAACCTAAGTCCGTTGGAAGAAGTGTAACTTTGGTGAAGTGTGTTTAGACACTAAGGCCTGTGGTGTTGCAATAAACGAAGGCCGAGAATGGCCTACACGTGCGATCAAACTGTTTTTTCCCACTCGTCCTCCGTCCATTCGAACAATAACGATCACTTCTTGATATGAGTGGAGATCATTAGGATAAGGGCGTGCACACACAAGATAGAATTTAACTAGATAGAATTTATTATAAATACATATGTATCCAGATAATTATCACGTATTTTACCTTATTATTTAGTCAGACGTTTCGACTGGATTTGAGATAGAATTTACTTATTTTACGAATAGTTGAGCAATATTTACACCATCAATAAAACTAGAGTTAAAACTCTAAAAAAAATGTTTCTTGATAAATCAAGAAAAAAATTTTAAACCACAGTTATTTGTTATTTGACACAAAAATAGAATTTACACGTACGAAACTAAAGTTTTCTTACTATAAATGAATCAATTGAGTTTATTTTTGTTGGAAATATTATTATAATTTTGACTTACCCCTGTCGGATCGGACGGGAGAGAGATATAGAGGGAGATACTGATGCAATTCCTTTTAATAAGTAAATCACCGTACTCTATTTCACATCTTATCAGTTCATTCATTTCATGTCACTGGTTATTAATCGCAGTTTTTTCACCTCTTAGTTCATTCATTTAGTTCAGTTCATCCTTTCATTACAAATTCGATAAGCAAAGCTTTGCGAATTTGTAATGGAAGGACGTCCCTGTGCGCGCTAGCTTCTTATTTAGTTTATACATTATACATATACCTACTTAAAAGTTGAAAGAACGTGTGTCTGCTCCTATTCTTACAATCCAGATTATGTGTTAAGAGAACACTAGGGTGTCTAGTCAAACCTAACATAGGCTTTAAGACACTATTTAAGGGCTCGGCGAACGTATCTACTTACCTAGGAACGTAATACCAAAATAATTTAAAATTTGAGCATATTTTTATCACTTTACGTTATTATTTGGATAAAAGTAGTATTTATCTAGGTTCCTGTTAAACTTTTGTTTCAAAAAACTTACTATAGAACAAATGAAAAGAAAAAATGCCATTTTTGGTGTACCTACAAAGATTTCAATTCAATTGGCTTACATTTCTTTTTAGGTAAGTTTTTCGGAACAAAAGTTTAACAGGAACCTAGATAAATACCTACTCTCCTAATCTAACAACATAAACTGATATAAACATGCTTACATTTTAAATGATTTCGGTATTACGTTTTTATGGAAATTCGCCGGTCGCAGCCCTCTTAACAGACAAATGTATTGTATAATAAAATATATGTATATCTACTTATCAGTCAAATATTTCCTTTTCTCTATTGTGCACATACCCTAACCAGCTAATCGACGCCGTGTGTGGTCGTCACAAAACATCGTAAAGTCTCGTGTCAACATAAATTAAATTCCTTCTATGTTTGAACAAACTTTAAGAACTACTACTTAAGTAGCCACCAAATTGATGAGTCGACGTCTATTTGAGGTTTTTGTTAGTGTGTACACGCATTAATTCAATGCGTAGGCTTGTATAATGAGGATTTTCGTGTGACATTTGGGAAGCTATTGGTCAATCATAAAGGGTCATTTGTTAACACTTTGTTGATTAATCTGTTCTTAATTTAGCTGCACGTTCACGAATGTCCAGCAGTGTGATTCAGACCTTCTCGGGATGTATTCCGAATTTGGAAAGTGAGGTTCTTTCGCTAAAAAAACGTCAACTTTTCGAAGAAATCATCGAAACGGATGCATTTTCGGAAGTCTGTATCACACTGCTGATCATTTCCAGCAATATTTATTTATTTATTTTCAACTTCGTGATATTTGGAAAATTTAGATTTTATTAACCACCATTGAAAAATTATAGAGATTTTTTCTAAGTACCTATTATTCCTTATCCAACAAGAACCGTGCATTTTTCTGTCATAAAAAGTAACCTAAGTGCTATTCTAGACTATAGTGATATAATCTATCTCTGCACCAAATTTCATCCATTTCCATTGAGCCGTTCTGGCGTGATTGAGTAGCAAACATCCATGCAAACATCCAAACTTTCGCATTTATAATATTACTAGCTACCGCTCGCAGCTTCGCTCGCGTAGTACCCGGATAAAAAGTAGCTCGGTCATTATCTATGTATGTTTTAAATTTCAGTCAAATCGGTTAAGTGGTTATCGAGTTATAAAGGAACATACATACATCCATCCAAACATCCAAACTTTCTCATTTATAATATTAGTGTGATGATTAAGAAGTAAGATTTACCCATCACACACATCCTCAGGGAATGTAGTCCATAAACTTCGAAATTAGATCATTCAGTTGAACCACGTTTTAGTTTTATCACGTTTTATGTAAAAAATGATGGTATTTTGCTCTGAAAAAGCTGATGCTGGACAGGAATGATCCCTAATTAATGAGTCGGCACCGCTTGATCAAACGACAACAATTGTAAAAAGCTCTGTACTAGATGTGGGGTAAGTGTAGTCTCCCATTTGCTGATCCCGAACACATTGACAAAGAGTGGGGTTGGGAGTTTTTTTTTTTTCACCTTTTATTTATTTATAAGAGTGGTTTTTCTCACTCAATATTCAAGCAGCCTGACTGGAAAAGTCCGCCTTACAGAATATCGCAGCCAAATAACATCATTCTTCTCGAATGGTGTTGTGTTCCTGTGGTGCGTAAGGTTAAAATCCTTAAACATTATTTTTCTCTAAAATGAAGATTCTCCAGATGAAATTACTAAACACTATCATTAATTTATTTTATTTCTTATTATGGTTTTCTAATTTTAATTTATTTAAATAATTTATTTAAAAAAATAACTTTATTTTAATTTAACTTTATTGTAAGGTGAATATGTGAAATATGGACACTTGTCTGAAATAAATGAAATTATTATTGTCGGTACCAAAATGAAAAATATTTTTACGTGATTTTCAAAATCCTCCAATGAGCGACCAGCCTACCGTTTCTTGACACGGCAAATGGCAGACAAATTAAAGCTCAGAGCAAAAAACACTATTCTGCGCACGACGGCAACTTTATGTTGGCCGACACATCGCCGGTTAATAGGGCTCCGAGCAAAAAAACTGAAGATCAATGAAGCAGCACGAACCATATACAGAACCTAGAAATTTCATGGTCGATGGAAAATATATCTATTAACTACAATTTTTTGTACTGAATAAATCTAGCGACATTAAGTTAGATACAAGATATTTTTTTTTTTAATTAAAAACAGAGTTCTCTTTCTTGATAAGCGACAATTATACTCTTTCAAACAAAAATAAATTCAAAGTACGTAATTGATGGAGAAATTGTCGAACATACTACCGTGTTTGTTGCCCTGATTCTTCACGGTGTTGGTCGCGAAAGAACAGGAGTAGAATCACCTAGCTATTAAGTGATCCTATTTAATAAATTATATTTGAATTTTTGAATACCGCTTAAAATAATGAGCCGTGTTGAGGTAGTACGGTAGTACGAAGTACCTCGACTTTCGACCCGAAGGTCGTGTGTTCGAATCCTAGCCGTGCATCAATGGATTTTTCGTTTCGAAAAATTTATATGCACATTAACACGAGCTCTAAACGGTGAAGGAAAACACCGTGAGGAAACCCGCGGCTTAGTCTTTCCGTTGGATATGGCCGGTTAAGCTGAGAGGATGGTGTAGGTGCTGGGCAAGCCTACTCCATCTCAACATTGTTCCAGGCACTACAGTGTCCCGATAAATGTAGGCAAAGATTGCCATCTGACACTGTATAAATCATTTATTTATTCATTTATTTATTTAACAATATCATTAATAATAATATAATTAATTAATCATCTAGTATAGATGTAAAAGGCCTATGTTTTACATAATACACAATCTTTATTTCCTTAAAATCTTTGTGTAGATATGCCACTTTTTCGGTGACGATAAAAACGTACATAAAAATTCACTACCGTACTTCGTCTTTCATAAAAAGCGATACCGATCTGAATTTATCATAAAAATTAACCATACCGCCGATAAAGTGGTAGATAGCTCGAAATGTTAAAACCACCAGTTAACACGTTGTTAACATACATAAAATAAAATGTCAAAATAAACTTGTAATCCGTCATCGGATGATGAAGACAGATTTTATCTATCCTGTCAGATTGAAGACCTCTCGATGATGCTGAATTTTACAAAAAACCTTTAATTAGGCACACGATTGAATAGAATAGAATAGTTTTTTATTGTAATTTATTGAATAATTACAAAGGTGGAATAAAATAGAAAACTATTTATTTTTAGCACACATAAGTAGTAAACAAACAAAAAGTACAAAAGAAGAAGAAACAAGGGCGGGGGATAGACTTAAAGAAAACCACAAGTTTGTTTTTCAAATAAAAGTGCAAACAGTTAGCCCTTTGCGTACATACAACATTAAAAATACTCACAAACTAAAACTTACAAACATTCAATGACCTACATTAAATCACTGGAAACTGAATCTCAATGTATAGATCTTCAGGCTTTCATGATTTCTTTGAATGTTTAAGAGTAGTCAGAGGCACGTAAAATGCACAGTGAAACTTTAGACAAAACTGCAATTCTGTAGCAAAACTGTTACATCAAAGTAATCGTTGACTCTAACCATACCATATCGATCTTCTTCAATTTAAGAATTTTGGCATAACTGATGCCTCTTTCTCCACGAACCGCTTTCCAAGGCAGCCGCCTTGACCTCCTTATATGACATGAGAGCAACCTTCTCCTTCACTTGGTTCATGTAGTCTATCCTCGGTCTTCCTCTTCCTCTCCTTCCTTCCACTTTTCCTTCAATGATGTTCTTAATGAAACTGTCATGTCGTATAAGATGGCCAATCATCTTCCTTCTATTCTCAACAACTTGCAACAACTCTATCGTTTAAAAAAAACTTCATCGATAGTTGATAAAAAAATATTATAAACATTTTTTTTATGTTCCTGGGTATGGTATTTAGACACCTAGGTCTTCAAGCATACAAGATCAATTTTATAAAACGTCTATACAAATGAAAGTGTATGTAATGTCAAAGTTACCGCTAAATACTTAGTATTATAAGGTACATAAAACATTTTTTTTTGTCATATAACTGAATAAACTAGGATAAAACTTAGGCCTTTACATCTTATCTAGATGATTTATACAGTGTCAGGAGGCAATCTTTGCCTAAACTTTTCGGGACGCTGTAGTGCTTGGGACATTTTTGAGATGGAGTAGGCTTGCCCAGCACCGGCCATATCCACAGGAAAAGACATGGTCAATACGTCCCACACGTATTGACCATGTCTTTCCTGTGGACTGTGTGCTTACTAAGCCGTGGGTTTCCTGACGATGTTTTCCTTCACCATTTAGAGCTCGTATTAATGCGCATGGAAATTTTTCGAAACGAAAAACCCATTGATGCACGGCCAGGATTCGAACCCACGACCTTCGGATCGAAAGTCGAGGTACTATACCAACACGGCTCTGAATATCCTTGATTTAAACCACCGTTATACAGTGACTTCCTATTATGTACGCGACTGACATAATGAACAAAAAATAAACCATAAAAAAATCAATAAAAATCATAAAAAGTTTCTCCGCCACTCCCCCTGATAAAACAAAAGTAAATCACTACCGAAATATTACATCGATTAATTTTAACCAGAACATTGTACATGTACCTGTTATGTGCCTGATATCGTTAACTTGTCAATAGCCGTCTTTACACTGACAAGTATTGACGCACAATCTCGCGCGTTAAATGATTGTATGCGTGAAAATAATTTTGTTAGTGATAATCTTACTTCTTACTAATTTAGATGTCAAAGTTTAGATTGTGTGGTTACTTTATCACGCCAAAACGACTGAACAGATATAGATGAAAAGCACAAAAATAGATAAAAGTCAATAAGCCACTTTTATTCCGGTTCCGGTGGGATAAAAAAAATAGCAGTCGACTATACTAAACTGTGAAAAGAATAAACTGCATCGTGACATTTGTTTATTTTATATTCAATAGTTTTTCCTCCATTTCCTACATTACCTACAGATCCAAAGAGCCAGTATCTTTAAGGATTTTTTTTATATTTTATTTTATTTTTAGTTTGCGTAGTCCAACTGCAAGGCCGTTCCATTTTCCCCCACCTATGGAGTTCTTATACTTTTCAAAAAATATTATATTAAAACGCTGTTTCATTTTGATTCTCGTTTCAAGACTAGAGATTTTTACAGTTCTAAAGTTGTGTAAGAAACAATTTTCAATTAAGTTAAATTCAAACCTAGAAGTGCGTGAAATCACGCCAGTGTAAAGACGGCTAGTAAATGAGTTTTTGCGCAAAACTGTCGATGCTTATGGGCAGAAGATGAATGGTGGTTCTCGTGAAAGTTCGGCGATTAATTGATTTTTTGTACTTTTTGGTGCATTGTGTAAAATGTAGAGTTATTAATTATGTACGTTTAAATTAATTGTCTTTTGTCAGATGTTGGACGTGCAAAGTGAAGTAGCGGGGTCAAACTGACAGATTTTTTGTCAAGTCGAATGTCGACGCTGATACAACTAGAAATAAAATAATTGACCTGAGGTTATTCTATATACATTGTGATTCAGACCTTTTCGGAATTTATTACGATTTCTAAAAGTGTACTCTTTTTATAATAATAGTCTTCTTCTTCTTTGGGTTCTCCTCCTTTCGGAGATTGGACAACATCATGGCTATTTTGATTTTGGAAACTGTGGCTCTAAATAGAGATGTGGTACTGCAGCCAAACCAGTCCCGCAGGTTTTATAACCAGGAATGGCGTCTCATGCCATCTCCTCTTCTCCCTTCTATCTTTCCTTGGATGATCAATATTAGTATGGCGTCTTAATAATAAATAATAAAAATGTTTATTTGACACACACATAAAAACAACAACAGTAGGCAGGTTTTCAGAATTAAAAATAGGTACCTTATAATAATAAACACCTTAATATCTACCTAGGTACTACACTTTGCTTTGTGGTGTCAAACAGGCCCGGTCTCAGCTATGTGCTGCTCCGATAGGAGACAACGTTGGTTTTCAGACAGTGCCTTACCTACAGAGTGACATCACGGTAGCGGAACAGTCTCGAGAACAAAATACAGAACATTATACATTAAGCCAGATAATAAGTAAGACTATTACCTATTGCTTAAAACAAACAGAACAGAATAAAAATAATAATAATAAAAGTGACAGCGACACAAAAACACTTGACAGATCTTGACATTACATAAATTAAACTAGCCCTGACTGACACTAACTGACAGAATAGCATAAACACAAGTAGTTTGTTGCTAAAATATGAAGATAGAAGGGCATTGAAAATGAATGTTACTAAGTACCTACTCAAAACTTAAAATACACACAACATAACTATAATACCTACTTTCAGCATTTTAGGTTTAGGATATTATGCAAAGCATGCAGTTGATGACCAAGCAAGCTGCTTGGCTTGTTGGTTGGTGAGTAGCTTTTATCGTAGGTTAACTTGTGAAACTTAACTTAACTTGTGAAAGTAATACTGATCAGCAGTGCGATTCCGCGAATGCATCCCATTCGATGATTTTCTTCGGTAAGTTGACGTTTTTTTTCAGCGTAGAACCGTTACTTTCCGAATTCGTAATACATTCCGAGAAGATCTGAATCGCACTGCTGGTTCCCATTGTACAAAGCTTAGCTTATTTTGGAGCTATTATATATTTATAGAATAAACTAAGTAGGTACCTACACACTTTGGCCTCTTAGCTCATTTGATAGTAGCTCTGCCTTCTGCGCGGTAGGGTTCGATTCAGGACAAACATTTGTGTGATGAACATAGATCTTTGTTCTGTGTCTGCGTGTTATAAAGTATTATATTTTAAGTATGTATTTACAAATATATAAGTATTCTTTTAGTTATCTGGTTATCAAGCTTTGCTTAGTTTGGGGCTAGATGGCGCTGTGTCAAATGCCCAGCAATATTTATTTATTTTTTATTTTACTTTAGCTCGAAACAGTTACCTTAAGCATATCAACACAAGGTTGTGCACAAAAATCCGTCAAAAAACATTTCCCCCTTTCCATATACCTGAAACTTATCTTACTTTTAAATTAATACGCGTTTAAGAATACCTCATCAAAAATGCACATACATTGAAGTATTCAATTAAGTGCCATCCTTGATATTAAAAGTTAATTTTAGGCAAATTGCTCTGAAGGTGTCTGAATATTATTCAATGTCTGTGATTGTGTTGATTATAGGATAATAATTGATTATTAAACGATAAAGATCATTTTGGTGGATAATTGATGTAGTTGTCGCTAGGGCTGCTTCTGTTTGTTGATTTAAAGAATAAATTAATAATGCTGGACATTTCACACAGCATCATGTAGCCCCAAGCTAAGCAGAGTTTGTGTTATGGGAACCACAAGACTGATTTACTACTTGTTTTTTTTTATAATACTAGGTACCTACCTGAAGAATGTTGGTATGTTTGTATAATTCACTTTTTTTACGTTATAATAAGTGAAGTAACTAAGAAATTAAAACTTGAATTAGAGATGGTAAAATTAATAAAATAAATAAAAATAAAAATCGTTTATTTCAGACAATCTTACAGTCCATAGAGACACACAAAAGAAACAAATTAAACAACCACATGCAAGATAAACATCTATGAACCTACCACCTGTAGGTTAATATCTGTATATATAAATAATCTGTAATATCTGCCAGGCAGGTATGCACTCAGTGCCAGGTATAAGTTGCAAGCACTGAATGCATCCCTACCCAGTGCCGCAGGAAACTACCATCCCAGTCTTCAGCAATCGCTGACAGGAGGCTGTTTCGGCTGGCGCGCAGGCGACGCAGTGCGGCGGCGCAGCGGGTTCACATTATAGCGGGGAAAATAAGCTCTTAGTTTGTTAAAGACACTAAGGTTAATAAAAGTTAAAGTTAAATGATTGATTTCTCATAAATAGTCACAGATTGACATGAAAATGATCTAAGTAAAGAGCTTTGCTGAAACAATGGTAATTCGTGTTCATTGATAGGGTTGTCACTAGCTTAGCAATAATTTTAATCAGTTAAATTACATTAGTTATATAACAACATTATATAACTTTCATTGAACATATTTTGGTCAATGATGGTAGAATATAGACTCACAAAACTTTAGTAAAAGAAACACCTTATTGAAGTGAATCTTAAATAACTCCTAAGCAGCCGTAACCTTCATCAAATATACAGAAAACATTTATTACATTCAAAGTCAAATTATATAAAAAAAAATTGCTCAACAATACACCGAATTAAATTGATGATAAAAATATTTCATGGCCATTTCGGTCAATGTTCAATCCAAAAACGATCTTACAAAGAATTTTATCTGCAAATACCAAAAGAAGAATGCAAAATCTTAAAATATAAAATTCAAATTGATACCCTTTAAATAATATCGAAACACGTAATCGAATGTGAGCCACGGATTTATTTCTCAATTTTATTGAACCTTATACACTGGCCTGCAAAACTAAAGTATCACACTTTTAAAATTGCAATAACTTTTGATGTACACAAGATATACTTTCGAAATAAAAGAAATAAAAAGGACTTGAAAAATAGTTTAATTTGTATTTATGGTTTCAAAGAAAGCTGTTTATTTTAAATCTCTAACTTCTATAAGTAGTTTAGAAAAAAATAATAATTTAAAAGTGTAGTAAGTACTTACTTAGTTTTGCAGGCCAGTGTAGTAACATATTCTGCTTTTACTTACTTCGTCTTAAGGACTGTCGAACTAAAGTGGTCGATGTTGGGGACCGTAGTATGGGCTTAAAATGTTGGGCAGGACACTTGGCAAGATTTGGTGACGGTAGGTGGGCTAAGGCCTTAGTCTTTTTTAAACTTTCGCGATCACTATTCATATTGAAAAGAATCTGAAGATCAGTGAGGGTAGTTTTGGATACTACCGCCGATTCACAATGGACCTTGAAAACATACTCCAGTCTGCCCGCGACCACGGCTATTGCAACATAGCCGAAACGTCGGGATAAATAAGGTAAATTACGCGATAAAATCCCGTGTCCATAAGGGCTAAGGCCTTTACAAAATGGTGGCCCCGGGATTTACTAGACCTCTTGGCAGACCACCTGTCAGATGAATGGACATAGTTGGCGTACAGGGTAAGACCTGGATGCGAAAGGCCCAGAATAGAACGTTTTGGCGGGTAGGGAAGGAGGGTTATGCCCAGCAGTGGGTCATTAAAAGCTGATGATGATGAAGGACTGTTTATATCAGACATTCGACAGACAACGACAGACATCGTCGGTCGCGGCCGCTCTCAAACAAAAGACTGAGAGAGAAGAAGCACTGTACGGTCCCGATACGACATTTACATTGACCGGCAGCTAATGTAACGTAGAAAATGAAAAATCTTTAATTCCGACGGGATTCGAACCCGCCATGATACAAGCGATCCTCCTTAAGCCGGAGTGCCTTTACCAATTCAGCCACTTTATTGCGATAGCGGGTTTAAATCCCGTCGAAATAGAAAATTTTGAAGAGATTTTTCATTTTCAATGAAATAATAACAAAGTATGGTTTAACACTACAAACATTAAAAATTAACGTAACGTAGCCGCACACACACGATAGACACGCACCGCGCAGACAAAATTCTTCTCGTGAATACTGTGTCTGTCCGTGTCTGCTCGTGTCTGTGCGGCTACGTTACGTTAGATATGAAAACGTTCATACAAACTGTATAGAAGAATATTATTTTGTCTGCCACGCTACGTGTATGTTACGCTCAATGTCTGTAGATATAAACAGTCCTTTAAAAGAGACTAATGCCTTCATTTGTTAGTATTTCACGGGACAGACTGCGAGCCCATCGCCGCTCATTTATTTCTGCTCATTTTGAGAATATAATTACCAAATGCGGATCATTGATCCTGTTCTATTAAACAAGCAATATTTGTTTGTTTGTTTGTATTCACGTTCTCGAAAACGGCTCTCTTTCGATTACATCTGCGGTACGTTGGATTACGGGGGCGAAAAATCGATCTAGCTAGGTCTCATTTCATCGAAATTCGTTTTCTCGGCATTTTCACGCAAAAAGATTTTTATCGTGCAATGTTTTTCGTAATTTCACAAAATTTTTTGAGACAAGAGTGGCTAAGTGGTTAGGGTATCCGCCTTCCAACCGAAGACTGTGAGTTCGAATCTCGACCAGTGAAAGTTAATTTTTTTTATCTTGTAAGTTTTTTTTACGTTCTTTTTCTATTTTCTTTTTAAAATTTTCTCTATTTGCACCCAAGCAGAGCTCGGTCGCCCAGATGTATAATGTAAAAAGAATGATGTATGTAGAAATAGACAGAAATCTATGTTTAAAACAAAAACACACAAGAGATACCACATACACACGCCAGTGGTCCATAAATAAACACCGCACAATACACCGTGGTCCAGATAAGAATTAACGTTCCAATTTATTCAAGTCCTTGCTTGCATTGTGTGCCGAAATATTACAAATCATTTCGTATCGGAACGTGTTTATCTGTACCCTTAGCACCAGTTAGGCTGATTTTAGTCTCACGCTCACCGTCAGCGCTGATAGGCGAGTGATCTTTATTAGAATGAAATAAGGATACTGATTGTCCAGCACTGACGAGAGCAATCAGCGTAGCCATTTCTGCTAAACAATCAGTATCCTTATTTCATTGTAATAAAGATCACTCGCCTATCAGCACTGACGGTGAGCGTGAAACTAAAATCAGCCTTATCTGTTATGTTAGAAGCTCTGATGTCGTTTAAGATCAAAGTCGAGCAATTTTCTGTAGAGTAAATTTAATAGGTGACCGAGGTTTTCGTTACTAAGACCTCCTTGTACTCCTATCAAAAAATCTTATCTAATGGCTCCAATTCTTCTAATTTATAACGTCATTCCTATATCACTATAGCTGCGTTTTGTTTCGTTCTCCAAAATGACAGTAATTTATTTGAAAACGTCACCACAACAGAGTAATCTTAACTCATTGGTCATTAGTAGATTAGGAAACAAAACGAAATCTAAGGCTGGTTTTAGTGTCACGCGTACCGTCGGCGCTGATAGGCGAGTGATCTTTATTACAATGAAATAGGGATACTGATTGTTCAGCACTGACGAATCCAATCAGCGTTGCCATTTTTGCTAAACAATCAGTATCCTTGTTTCAATGTAATAAAGATCACTCGTCTATCAGCGCCGATGGTACGCGTGACACTAAAACCAGCCTAAGGTTGATGTTTTGCTTTGGTTGATAAACAGTTTGTTAGTAGAATCGGCCTACCGATGACAGATTTTAGAAAAATTAAGCTACAATTTTTGATGATGGCGTTCTTAGGCCTCATTAGGGCCTCCAACATTGTCGTTTATACTTAATCAGTAGTTTATTGCCAGATAGAAACCACATAAGTACATTTATTTGGGATTTATCGTTCGGAATGTGTGATACCCTATAATTATGACGGCACTACTACTTCACTACCAATTTTTTAAGAAAAGTATTTTCTTGTGTTAAGGATTTATTTATTTTTAACCGACTTCCAAAAAGGAGGAGGTTTTCAAGTCGACTGTAGGTTTTTTATAAATAAATAAATCCTTATTGTGATCACAATTTGCATATAGTGTTGTCGCGCATCGATGTATCGTTATATTGTTAGTACCGCATGTATTTTTAGTTTTTTCATGACGTTTCGCTTCAACCTCTTAAACACCAGCTTGTGCTGAGTGTTCAGCTTTCTCTTTTGATTTAAGAGGTCAGTTTTGGGAATACCTTTATCTTGAAGTACCTGAATGAAAGGACGAAATATCCGCAAACTGTTTGTGCAACAAAACGCAATTTTGGCGTTTCGATTCGAGTGTTGTACACACAGATCTCTTTTTGAGACAGTTATTCTGAATAAAATTTCTAATGTACAATCAACTGTTTAAAGAGGCTAAAATAATATTATGTTCTGAGGTATGTGTAGTGTAAGATTTTTTTTTCCAAAAAAATTCTTGCTGTTCACCAGCGGGCTTAAAAAGGTCGCTATAGCAGAACCACAAACTATAATGCCGTCTCTTTTCATTGACTGAGAGTGAAAAGAGACGGCATCATATAGTTCAATTCCTATTTTGATTCTGCTATAGCGACCTTTTTAAGCCCGCAGATGCTTATGACTGTGGCGACTAAGAAGTAAGTTGGAATGAGCAAGTGACCAACTTTGGTGACGGAGTTTTTAGGCCGCCTATACCTAGGCCTCCGTCATGGCTTAACGACTTAAAAGCCGGGTCCAACAATTTAACGTGTCCTCCGAAGCACGGAAGCGCTCAGCTCGTAATGCCACTTGCGGTCATCCATCCAAATTGTGACCGCGCACAACGCTGCTTAACTTCAACGATCAAGAAAGTCTAAGCAAGCTAAGCCACGAGCACTTCATAATGATATTTGTAATGTGCCAATGACAATTCAGTCACAGCTGCATTTATATTTAGATCTTTGTACATTCGCAGAATCGACATTTGGGCTAAGTAAACACACCAGCTCTCAGCTTTCAAAACAAATATTTGTGCGTCGAAGTGCGGCCGTGCGTGGGTTTGGGTCAGCTTATAATTGTTTTAATACGAACACCGCGGCGTCGGGCTTGCAACCCGTCACATACTTTATGTACAGAGACTCCCTTTTCCGCATTTAGATTCGAAGGTGGTCCTTTATGCGTGGGGATGACCTTGGCCCATTAGATATGAAGTCAGCCTAGCTCCGAAGAGCACAGAAGTTTCTTGGGGTCTTTGAGGTCACAGGCTTTGAGGAGTATCCTCGGGTTTTTGAGGATTGGTTGCCGTTGTACTGCTACACCGCATTCCAGGACTACGACACATACTTACATAAGATCATGTTTTATTGATACTGACAATCATGATGTTTATCATTTACTGGTTCATCATCATCTCAGTTGTAGGACGTCCACTGTTGGACATAATGTGCCTCCGTCAATGATTTCTATGTATTGCGGTTGGAAGCGGCCTGCATCCACCGCCGACCTGCAGTTTTTCTGAAGGTTAGAATGAATTGAATTTCGATTTTAAAACAGAAACAACAAACACGTCTGATTGAGCTAGGTACTAATTTCTAAAAACGAATTCCAAAAAAAGATATTAAATACATTTTAAATCCTTGAATATAATAATTCAAGTCAAAGAGATACCGACAAAGTGTCAATTGCTAAAAACAGGACCAGTATCAAGACAAACGATATCCTTTGTAAGCAAAATTCCTCACATGTGCAAATTAAGTTATAGAGGTGATACAGGCCAGCTCATTAAAACAAAACTAATTTATTAGCTGTGGTAAATGGACATAGTAATTAATGGGGTGCAGACTCGATAGAGGATAGCCTAGTTAGGCGCTTCGGATCCTTAGGGTACGTTTAAACTGATAAAAAAAATATTTAAGTATCTATTTAGAACGCTTATTATTTAGATTTGTGATTGAAAGTTGACATGAGTAAGAAAGGGGTGAATGCTGAGATGACGGCTGATAGAGGGAAATGGAAGAAGAATACATGTTGTGCCGAAAAGGGCAGGAAGATGATGATTATTTAGATTTGTGTTTATTGTTTACTAGCTTCCGCCCGCGGCTTCTCTCGCGTGGTACCCGGATAAAAAGTAGTCTGTGTCCTATTCCTAATCATTATCTATCTGTATTTTAAATTTCAGGCAAATCGGTTTTGTGGTTGTCGAGTTATAGAGGATCAAACATACATCCATCCATCCAGACATCCAAATTTTCGCATTTATAATATTGTGATTTATTCAGAACTTCCATTATTATTTACATCTTTACTAGATGATTTACAGTGTCAAGAGGCAATTTTTGCCAACACTAAACGGAACACTGTAGTGCCTGGGACATTGTTTGAGATGACAAAAGGAAAAAAACACAATGACAATAAAATGGAGTAAGTAATACCTGTGGTAATACCAATACCTAGTAATTTGCGCTTCCATGCTTCGGAGGCCACGTTAAATAATCGGTCCCGTCTTTTAAGTCGTTAAGCCATGACAGAGGCCTCCGAGAACCTCATCACCAGAGTAGCTCATATGAAATTATTTACTTTATAGGAATATAGAAGAGCATTGTGAACTCCGGCTAATATCTCGCGTGCTGTACCTCGTTCAATTAAATTGGCTGCTCTATATGGCTACTGGGCTGCCTATTGTTGCGATATCATCTCGTTACAAATTAATTCAGGATTGCTGGCTTCTGGATGCTACCAAATTGTCTGCTGGTAGTTTTTTTATAAGACTGCTATTTTTACTTCTTCTTTCGTATGAGCAAGTGGTCAACTCTGGTGACGGAGTTTTTAGGCCGCCTAAAGGCCTCCGTCATGGCTTAGCGACTTAAAAGCCGGGACCGACAATTAACGTGCCCTCTGAAGCACGGAAGCGCTCAGCTCGTAATACCACTTGCGGTCACCCATCCTAAGAGTGACCGCGCACAACGCTGCTTAACTTCAACGATGATGTTTACTTGGTCCTACTTTAGTATCTAATAGCGTAAGTACCTACATTCCGAATAAACTTTATTTCACTATCACACTAATCCTATAAATGTGAAAGTTTGGAAGTTTGGATGTATGTTTGTTCCTCTATAACTCGACAACTACTAAAACGATTTGACTGAAATTTAAAGTAAAGATAGATAGATAATGACCGGGAATAGGACATAGGCTACTTTTTATCCGGGTACCACGCGAGCGAAGCCGCGGGCGGAAGCTAGTTTGGAATAAGATAAAATATAAAAAAGGGCCAGGAAAATTTTGAAAGGTACAATGTATATAGTTTATAAAGAGTGTAGGTACTTACTATTGAAAAAAACATAATGTCAATTATGTCTGATTTTAAGAACTTATTAAGACTTTTTAGATGTGGCTTATCCTACCAGAGTTGTCAGGTTTAAGACATCTTTAGTTCGTATTGAAAAATAACCACATAAGTCGCGAAGATGAATGCGCGTACGAAATCCCAAAAATACTGAAATAAACATTACAAAGAAAGTTTAACAACTTTATCGTGGTTCGAATGTGTTTATTACGACATAACTTAAGCGTAATATTAAGTTGAACAATGCCGGGTTTTATGACTAAGTGTTTCGTGGTCGTTTTAAGACTTTTGGTTAAGGCGAAGTCAATATTATAAAATTAAAAATTTAGTCAAAAATACTTTTTTTTTAATACCGATTTAAACGGAGTTGGAGCATATTATATTCAGTCTTAGGTGCTTTTGTTGTTCAAGTAGGTAATCTAAAATTTAATACGCTTTCATAATAGAGATGAGACGTCCGCTTTTTAAATTGTTTTTTTTAATTTGTTACTTAATCATTTTTCTATTCCATTTCGGGATAAAGTTTAGTCCATTAAAGCTTTCCAATTTAACATGACTTCCAAAGCATGGAATATAAATTTTTGAAATCCGCGATTCCTTATTTCTCATACTGTCCTCTTAATCAAATAATTCAGTTTAACCATAAACTGCTACTTAATCCCATGCAAATTATATCTCTGCAGTATACGGCAGCGAGTTACGAGCGCCGAAACAAAGTGTTAATGTTGAGATAGCGATTAAATGCCTTAAACGAGACAGGCGGGATTTAGTGGACGTATTCGCGAGTGTACTGCTAATTAATTACATGCAAAATAAATAAAAACTGGTGCGAGTTTTGGTTCATTTTCAGTGTCAAGTTGAAATTATATAAAACATTGTCATTACTTTTTCCCGCGATAAAACGGTACTTATATAATACTAGCAGACGCCCGCGGCTTTGCCCACGTGGACTACAACTTTTTTATCCCACGGGAAACATGCATTTTTTCGGGATAAAAAGTAGCCTATGTCACTCTCCAGCCCTCCAAATATCTCCACACAAAAAATCACGCCAATTCGTCTCCCTGTTTTGACGTGAAAGCAGGACAAACAAACAAACAAACACACATTCACATTTATAATATGGGTATGGATCCCAAGCATGGGTTTTAAACAGACAAACAGAAATAGACAGAAGTTTCATACATGTGTAATTGAGAGTATTTTATAGATAATGAACGGTAAGGATAAATAACACATAGGCTAATAGGAATTCTACGAAATGTGGGCATGCACAATCAGCGAAAGAAATCGATGAACATTTTGAGTTTTTCAAGTCACTTTTTCTTCGCGCTTTGTGCTAATTTGTCGCTGACTGTACCGTATATGTTTTTGGACATACCTTTGACTGCCCTCTTAGAAATTTTTCAAGGATCTTAAATACCTAAAGATCTAAGAAAATATCTACAGTACCTTGTGGATTCAGTCGTGATCTTCCGTTTCGTTTTCGTTTCATAAAAATATACCTGACGATTAAAATTGACGATAGTTAAAAACTGGCTATTATATTATTATGATTTTTCATCTTAACCTGTCACTGCAAGCTTTATTTAACCCTCAAACGGGCACAAAAAGCACCGGTTTTCGCCTCAATTAGTACTTTCCAGTGCATGCCGATAGCAAGGGCCATCTTCACTGCCTTATTTGGACGGCGAGGTGTGCGAGGGAATAAGGTCGGCGGATATATCGAGCGATATCTTTATTGGAGTCAAATTCAGTCAATAGAAATGAATATGGATGTTTTTCTTTTTATAGTGTAGGATCTATAATTTTTTTTTAAACTGTCTCTTGCAAACGGTTTTGACTAAATCAAAATTTATAATTGTGTTCTCTACATTCATTAACCAGCGCCACAAACATGGAGCCGTCATTATTCATAAATTAAAATAAAATAATAGTTCAATTTATAATAAAGTTATAAAATTAAATAAAGTACCTACCTGTTGTCCAAATAAGTGTAGGGTCAGGGAGGCTAGGTTGGCTCGGATTTTTTCAGATGGCTCTAAAATGTAGAAGAACTCAAAGGATTATCCTGAAATTTGCAAATGTTGTTGCTAAACTATCCTAGTTTAATATGGCATCATTATATTTTCATTAAATTCTGCTAAAACAAAATTACAAACCAAAAATCAAAAAGTGAGAATTGAGCAACTGTGTACCACCAGGTGTACAGAGTGGCTCAGTGATTCAGTAGTGGTAATTAGTATTAATAAATGAAAAAAACGTTAATTATTTATCATTCATTTTTTATTAGAAATAAAGAAGAATTATTCTAGTCTCAAGATATTGTTCATTTCAACCTAAAATCATTATTACTGAGATCAACCTTATCCCCTCTTTTATTCTTTCAGCAGGAGTATTTCCTATTTTTCTCGTCGTGGTAGTCAGTGGCCGTGGCATTCTATTGATGAAAAAATAAAAATAGAAATAAAGAGTGCTAAAGTAATTTATTTTAGGTCTTTACGCTGCACCAATACACTGAGACTCATGAGTCACTGTGTACTTTTTAAAATTGAGTCACTGTTCGCAACTACGCCGTTTTGAAAATATTCAATGACGACAATCGAATCAGCTAACAAACACATCAAAGAACTACACAAATAAGACTTCTACAATATCTACTATACGGCAAACATAATGGTCACCACAAATTACGATAAACTAAGGTTTGACAAACAAAAGAAACTTACCTTAAAAGTAATTTTGTAGGCGCGAAAACTAAGAAATGCGGTGACACCTCGGTACTGTGCTCGATCCGCCGCCTGATTGGTTTGAACACATTTGGGGTACACACGCTTCAATTGTGTGACAGAGATAGCCATCTAAAGCACGCCGTTCTAGTCAAAACACGTGTGAGCCACTGTTGTCTCCTGAGTCACCGTACCCTCCCTGACCTACCTTCTAGAGCAGTAGTTTTTCCTGCTCAATATTGTGAAAACGCAAATGTACTGAAAACAATATAAGGCAAGGTGAAATGATAATCTGAGCACGGCTGGCATGCAATGGCATGGCTCACAGAAGCCGAAGCCTATTTCCAACAGTGGACTGCTATTATAACACTGTTGGATAAATGCTTCGGCTAGAATGATGATTATGAGATAGTTGTTTGTTGTGAGACATAAGTATCTCGCGACCAGATAACCGTGTATGCCAGCGAGCAAGCGCTTATAAATCAATTTTGGGTGCGGTCGGGTCGGTTCGCATGGCGTAACGAAGAAAGTGCCAGTGTCTTATATTTCTGACATTGTTTTACTTGCACTTATACAGAGAAGATAGTATTACTTCTTTTAAAAATAGAGAAAAATAAGTATATTATAGAAATGAATAGAGAGGAAGGCAAATATCTTCCTAAGCTAATGTCCTAATGTAATAAACTCCATTGAGTGTAAGTATGTAATTAAAGTCGCAGACACAATAGAGAATCAATTGTGTCTCTTTGACAGTTACGTTCCTGCATTCAGAGGTTAATTCTAATGTTGTAGTGAGTTCGAATCCCGGCCTGTACGGCAAAACCATCGCTGCTGTAGAAAGCGGGTTTCCTCATTATGTTTTCTTTCACCATTTGAGCTAGTGTTAATAAGCATAAATTCGAAACGAAAAATCCATTGATGCGCTGTTGGGATTCGAACCTACGATCTACTTATTGAAAGTAGAGGCATTCAGCTATCTCGGACTTGACAAAAAAAAAGTACTACTTATCTAAAAAAAATTTCTTTTTAATGTAAAAATCTACAATTTAAAGTTAAGAAAAATTGCACATACATTTTTCAAAACGAAGAATCCTTTGATACATAGCCGGAATTCGAACCCACGATCTATTTATTTGAACAAATCAGAAAATCTCCAAAACACTATGACAACCACCAGCCACAAAATGCCCGCAAGGCGTAATTTGGGCATCAATTGAAATTTCCTTGGGGGCCATAAAGAAACCCAAAACGACTGATGTACCTGTATAAAAGCCGAGCACGTAAGTACTTTTTGGAGGAAAACCTATTAAATTTTATGGGTCTTTTCCATACTTGCTCTGCTCCAA
The DNA here is from genome assembly GCA_958496255.1 of Camptogramma bilineatum. NCBI lineage: Eukaryota > Metazoa > Arthropoda > Insecta > Lepidoptera > Geometridae > Camptogramma > Camptogramma bilineatum. The sequence goes on from OY292464.1 coordinate 1,565,315, forward strand.
TTTTTTGTGCACTCGCACGTATTTGGACCATGGATATAAAGAGACTGGAAGAGATGTTTTGCACAGTATAGCAGTGATAAAGTAAGTAAGTTCGTATAAGCTAGTGGCCAACTCTAATGACGGAGTGTTTAGGTAGCTTATAGGCCTCCGTCATGGCTTAACGACTTAAAAGCAGGGAACGACAATTTAACGAGCCCTCCGAAGCACGGAAGCGGTCAGTTCGTAACGCCACTTGCAATCAACCATCCAAATTGTACTAATTGTAAGTATCCATATCTACTAATGTGCATGTTATATTTGTGCAGGTTACACTGCGGCCAACTTTTGGAGGCACCGAGGCTTGTAAAACGCGTTATACATTTTACAATAAATTGCTCGATTTATTCTGGTGTCTACGTTACAATTGAATACGTTACGTTAAAATTGAAAAGAAATGAGCTTTTTCTTATTCTTTTTAGTTAATATCTGTATCATAGAAACGACCATTTATTCATTTCTGATATTCAATAATAAAAAGAAACCGATAATTGTATAAATTAAATATAAGTATTTACAATTTTCTTTGTTTTTTAAACAGGGTTTCTTAATCAAAATCATTTAAAATCAACATACATTTCAAACATCATTTAAAAACAACAAAAAAAGTCATACTGTTTCCTCGATCAACGAGAGATCGAAACTCGGCTTTACCATAACAAAAATTTACCGTAACAAACAAATTTTACCGTAACAAAAAAACTTACCATAACAAATTATGAATCACATCCAGAGGAGCTTAACTCCTCAACTCACGCCGGCAGTCCAGTCGACACGACCGATCTTGATTCTCATAAAATTTTATGTCCCTCAGACAAAGAGAATTTTGTTAATTAACTGCCCGTAAGTGATAGATATGCTTTTTGTATCAGAAGCGGCCATCTTGCGAATATTTTGGATGCGACGAATTTTGGGTTAAGATTTTTAATTTTGATCAGGAAGGGCAACGGTTTTATTATAACTAGAGCTCAGTGAACAAAATTGGCTATAACGTACCTACTTATTTAATTTTGAAAATTATTGCAGTTTTTAGTAAAGAGCCTTCTATGAATGAAACTAACAGAATATACTCTGTGACTGTGAGACTTTAAATTAATCAGTTCAATCAAAACCGTTGCGTAGGTACAATATAATCACATTAATATTATAAATGCGAAAGTTTGGATGTAAGTAAGAACAGAAAAAAAATAGAAGTTACAATCACCTTGCTCTTAAGACGTTTCAAAGTAAATGAAAAATTTATAAAAATATGTTTGTTCCTCCATAACTCGATAATCACTGAACCGATTAGCCTGAATTTTAAAATATAGATAGATAATGACCGGGAATAGGACATAGGTTCCTTTTTATCCAGGTACCACGCGAGCAAAGCCGCGGACGGAAGCTAGTGTGACATAAGTTAAGTACCTACGGTACCAAGTTTTTTTTTAATAATTTTTGCATCCAAAGACATTGCTACAGATGATACAATAAATGTGATTGACAGAATTTGAAGAAAAATATTCAATATGCAATTTTTCTCTAAACTTTCAATAGGCAATATGCGTCTGATTCAAAAGCGGGTTAAATGTATTTTATTATGAACATTGTTGCTTTAGAGGTATGTGTGTGTAATTATTTTTTAATATTAAACCGTTTTCGATTAGAAAATAAATTTTAAAAATTGCAAAAAATAGTAGGAATTTCAAAATACTTGAAAAGGATGTGAAAGGATGTGACGACACGAGTTCATAAGAAAAGTCAAGGACGAGTCAGATATGACGATCCATAGATAAGTTTTTTTTTTAATTTTCACAATTCCTATACTCGAACTTATTGTTGTCACAGATTACTGTTGTACTTAGTATCAATTTGACGTCACACGTCAAAGTTCACAAATTGTTACTACAACAGTAATCTGTGACAACAATAATAATCGTGTTTCAGATGCGTGAAAATGTTGGTAAATTTCAAAAATTATTTTTGTTATAAAATTTTAGTATTTCGGCGCTGGAATTTTTATGACGGTTATTTGACGATATAACCTATCGTATAAAATCATAAAAAAAAATTGTGGGAGTTCCCTATTAAAAACATAGTAATCACCAATTAACAAACATTGCTAAAGATTTAGCAACAGGCTCTTTATTATAACGTATCAAAGTTCACAATCCCCTGCGAATGTTGGGCATTAAATTATTTAATTACCTGTTTATTGTGGTTCTTTCGACCACCTTATGAGCATAGTTATAAGATTGAGATTGCAATGGTTTTGTGATGAAAATAAGTTGGTAAATAAGTCTTGCCAGTGAAAGTAGGCTCATCACCTGACCTTAGATAACCTTTGGTCGTAACCTGTCTTTACGAGGACATAGTACAAAAATATCGTAGCGCAATTAGTCATTAAATGCAGATATTTCCATAATAATTCGAAATGCGAACATTTCGCCGCCCCCGGAGAACAAAATGATAACTACAAAAACGTAACTTTTCAGGAGGAGCAAAAAACATGTTTTCGTTAATAACTTCACAAATACTGGACGTAGACAGATGATTGTTAGCTTTAAGCAATGCTGATTTTTTTTGCATTCGGAATGTTTTAATGATACACGCGTAAGAAATGCCAAAATAGAGATATTTAAAAAATAAGAAGTTAGTCAAAATCAATCACCGTCTAAGTTCTATAATGTCGATTTTCATTTTATTCCTCGTATTTTCTAGGCAAAACCTAATATTGTACCACTATTCTATCATGTTATTCGACGCTTTACCAGGGTGGAAGCGATTATGATAATAGTGTATTATACGAAATGCAAGGACGAGTTTTGACGAGAATAAAATGATAACATGCGGTTATCATTATCTAGACGAATATTTTTCACGAGAACATAATGATAATGATTGTTTGTCATATTAACAGGTGTAAATACAATTTGATAAGATTATAGTACAACTTTATTCTTGTAACTTCAGGCATGGGTCGAATCGTGGAATAGTATTGTAATATTTTGTAACTTCGCGAATAACTGTAAGAAAGTTACGAAAAAAATTGAGCAGATGTATTAGCACCCAAAGATTACAAATATGGCATAACACTAAAACTAAGATAATGGCAGTTATCATTTTGTTCCCCGGGGACGGCGATTTTTAGAATTGAGAGTATCATGATTTGATATTATTTATTAAATTTTTCGAAACATAATTTGTTGAACCAAAAATTCTATGCATTGCCGACATTCAAAGATTTTAATCGAAACTTCTAAAATATATTTGAAACTAGTTTAGTTAATGTTCATAGGTGTATTAAAATGATGACATCATTCAATTCTAAAAACACAAATAAAATAAAAAAACTAAAATACGAGTAAAACTTGCTGAGACAGTATGTCATTGGATACCTAACTTAATTATATAAGTACTTAGAATAGAATAGAATAGAATGTCATTTATTGCAAAACATAGGTACAATTAAGATGATAATTTATGTTTGTGTTCCCCTATGTTACCATCAGTGTTGGTATACAATAATTAGTACTTATTATAATAATTTTTGGCATGGTCCTAACTAAATATACCAAAAATGATAAAGTAATGAGATTAATGAAACTTTTATTAACTATTAAAGGTTTGGATACCTACTTTACACATATTTAGGTAATTAAGAAATCAAACCGCCATCTTACAAAATTGCTAGTCTGCACAAAATATACGATGTCCAGAACACTGTAAACGATTGTATTTTAAATGTTCATTTGTGTGCGTGCTTAGTCGTCTGATGTAATACTGTGCTTATACTATGTCAGTATCGTTGTAAATTATACTCGAGCGAAGTAAGCATAAGTTTGGACGTAGGCCAACAATATTACAATGACAAAACTGCGACGCAATAAAAATATATAAATCATAATAGCGGCCTTTACAAGAAGAGATCGGAACGCGGGAAATAGCACGCGCCATTCCAACCTTCGCTAAAAACCTTACGTGTAGATGCGCGACGCTGACAGTTCGATCTGGCAAAGTTTTTAGCACATGTGACAGTTTTTTGCACGCATCACCGTTTATAATCGTACCACGCGCCAGTCTAAACTGTGACAATAATTTGCACGACAGTTTTATCCGCGGATAAATCTGTATAGATTTATCCGCGGTTCGGAACGCAGTCCAGATGCGCGGTTAAAACTCTACCGTGTAAAGGCCGCTATTGACTGATCTTTCAGTCCAGTTGGTAGTAGCTCTGCCTTCTGTCACAGAACAGATAATACTTCGTATAGAATGGACACTGTGAGTTTGAGCTGGCGAGGAGCTGACTTTGAGCACGGAACGCGTCACACGGGCAGACGCATAGACGAGACCGAAACCACAGTGTACATTATTCATACGGTGACAACCTTACTGTGTACAAAACTTACATGACTGGGGTGTGCTTCTGCTTCTGTCGTGGGTTCAATTCTTACCCAGGACAAGCATTTGTGTACCTAATGAACATATGCCTGTAGCACACCTCCGCTGCGAAACAACAACTGCGAAACCGCCGAGCGAGTTTCGCTGGGCAACAGTACTTCGGTAAATAGCGGACAACGGGCGGAGATGTAGTAGGCGCCTGAGCAAATGAGCGAAATCATGTTAGAAAGAGACAACATCGTAGTCAGTTTTGTACGTTAGAGCAGGGAATTTCGCTACTGTTTCGCCGTCAAAGAACTCACAACTCACAGCGAAACTACTGCGGTTTCGCCTTTGAGTTTCGCAGCGGAGGTGTGCTACAGGCATAAAATGTTTGATCTGCGAAGTGTAGTAGTAGTAGAAGTCTGTGAAGTGTAGTAGTACCTAGATTAATTCTGTAAATTATCTTGTAAACCCAGTGCTCTACATAGAACAAAATCTTGAAAGCACAAAACCCCAAGTAAAGTTAGGATCGAATCGAGAGTTGGGAGTTACTCGCTTATTGATAAGAATCGATATCTCACTCCCTACCGATTATAATCGATTGTGGTTTATGAATCGGATTCTCTCGCAACTTATTACGATAAACATCTTGTGTCGGACTTAATTTTTATGTAACTTTCGAATATTAACCCATTTGGACCCAAATACAAACTAGTAGAAAAATTTAGAAACAAACTTTATTTATGTATTTATTGGTGGCTTAGTAAGATATTTTGAAAAAAAAAATTTAAGAAAAATAATTCCTTATATATAAAAAATACACGTCCTCAAATGGGGCCAATGGGCTCATGTATGAAACTTTTCAGACCATACTTTTTCGATGCACAATGTTTTGGTACAAATTTTTCAGTGCCAACAAGCTTTATTGTGGCAAACAGTGCATCTTAGTTGACACGGCAGTTTCTGGAGGAAGTGTCCATCACCATCTTGAGTCATACCGGGCACTGTTGAAGATGGTTTACGACGCTTTCTGTCAAGTCTTTCAAAGTAACTCCTCAAGTATGGTCAGGCTGCGCTTCTGCAAAATAAGAGCTGGTCTATTTTGGCTCCAGCGGCGGTCAGGACATGAAGATGCCAAGCATTAGCTACAGTCAGATCCAGCACATCGGTACCTAAACAAAACCCCTACCATTTCAGCGTAGGTACGAGAATATTACTGCGAATAGCGGTTCTGTATGCCATGCCTTTGTTATAGTTTTGGAAGACGAAAGGGATGTTTGTCCACGTCTACCTTTCTTCATTCTGCAGAGCTCCATTTTTTTACCTTGGACAGAGGGTGAACGAAGTCGTAGTCACACTTACGCCAACGCGGTCCCTGGATTTCTACCCTCCTGTATCATTGTAACGGTTCATCATCGCTGCTGCATTCATCGTTATTCCTGGACTCAAACACTTCAATTTTACCTAGGATATCATGCTGAAGAATATTGTGTTGAACAACATCTTCATCGCCTTATCATTATCAATGAGAACACTTGGGTCTGGAGGGATGGCCACTATATCATGACTCAGCAGGATCATCTTCTTCATTCAAAATGCTTTTAAAAGCTTCATCCAGTTTTCGATTATCATTGGAAGCATTGAATAATCGTTTAGTCATTATTTACTCTGAAACTATACCTACAAATAATAATAAAAAAATATATCAATTAGCCCATTGGACCCATTCGAGGACACCATACTAAAATACCTCGAATTATGGTTCAATCTTAGAAAATAACTGACATAACAGCATTATCTACTAGTTAACACTACTGCCGAGTGAAAAATACTAAAAACATACAATAACTAACTGTGCAAATAAAAAAATTATGACTTCCCTTTGGTCGAAAACTTTTTTGATCAATGAAGTAAATAAAGTCACTTGTTTTATTCAATTAGTCCAATAAATTGCAAAACCATACGTTGCATCATAAAGCCACACTCGTTGGTACCACAAATTCACCTCTAAACAAAAGATAGCTGAAATATGCTAGAAAATGTAGGTACTTCAATAAGTGGACCCAAATGGGAACAGCAGGCGTAAATGGGTTAATGACAGTTTTCGAAAATGGTTTTGCCGCAAACAATAGTAGATTGTTGCACGAGGGTTGAAAGTAACCTATTGCTGCACGAGATGGTTTGGCGCCTGAGCGTAGCGAGGGCGCTAATTGTTCGAGTGCCGTAATAGGTATTTCACCCGAGGTAAACACTCTGCTTTTCATTTCGAATATTAGGAAAGTAAATAAAAACCTGATTAGCTCATTTTATAAAAATCTCTACTCTCGATCGACAAAACAGATAAAAATCGAATTGGTGCTTTAAAAAAAATACTGGCTGGTAGCTTGCCACTGAAAAAAAAAAACAAAAAAGGCGCCTACCTTTTTTTTCAGCCAGTAGTTTTTGTCATTGAAGATGGTAAATATTTCAAGCTCAAAATCTTGTTTAAATAATAATAATTTAGTGAAAATTAATTATTAATAACAATACTCATGTAATAAATTGTTGAAAATATTTTTTACAGCAATTCTCAATAAAAAGGTAAAATAGAAATGTCAAATATTACTCTTGCTGTGTAAAAAGTTTCAATATGACTCAATAGAAATGTCAAAATAGAATGATTTTTTTTTTTTATTTGACAGCAGGGAAAATTGCTTCCCAGGGCGGAAAAGTACTACTTTCATCCCTCTGTTCAGGTAACATCAAGCGTACTTTCCGTGTATGAGAAATGAAAAGATGATTTAAGAATCATCGTCATCATGGGCATGTAATTTGGACATACCTCTGACTACTCCCTTAGACTCGAAGGATCTTAAAAAATGCCTAAAAAGATCTGAGAGAATGTCTACCGCGCCTTGGGGATACTGTCGTGATCATACTTTTTTTTTTCATCGTCATCATCATTCGCAGTCCGACTTCACCCACTGCTGCGTATAGGCCTTCCTTTGCGTGTGCCAAAAGGGATCATATATACATATAATCACGCCTCTTTCCATGTATAAGAAATGTGATGAGAGTGAATGAGGCGAAAGAGGTGTGTCAGGATCGTAGCAAGTGTAAATCCGTGGTCTCTGCCTACCCCAGTGGGAAAGTGGTATGAATTTAGGAATTAATCTAGTCCTTACCCGTGGCCCATCTTGTTAGTTCACCTGGGTGAACCACGGGCACATTTTTTTACCCGTGATAAACCTTTTTTTTTTTTTTTTTTTTTTTAACCCAGTAAAAATCCTTTATGGATACCACCCGCCCCGGGGGGAGCGGAGTGGTTATGTGGGAGTCTCCGCCAGAGTGGCGGCATACCCACTAAAAAGTCTGGGGGGTTCCCTCTTACGCCATAGTGCCGGGGCTATGGGTACGCTTTCGCATTCTTCCACGGCCCCGACGGCGTTGGCCCTGAAAAGGGCCCCCTCTCGGTTGACGTAAAAACGTCCCGCCACATCCTCTCTGTGAGAGGAGAGGGGGGCGCGCGGAACCTCAGCACGCGCCCCCCCTCATAGGGGCCATACGCGGACGGTTACACCCCCCGGTGCCACCGCCGCGGCCACACCACCGCTGCGGGAAGGGTTTACGAGCGTACACCTCCGCAATACCTGCCCGCAGCATCAATTTTTATTGAGGTTTTCTTCCTCGCGGCCCGGGCAACGCCAGCCTAAGCCCTCGGTCCCACTAGGGCCCCGGTAAACAGGGCCCCTACTAGAGCCCACTCAGTGTGGAATAACGAGATACGCCAGCTGCGGGAAGGGTTTACCAGCGACACCTCCGCTATACCTGCCCGCAGCGTCAATTTTTTACCGAGGTTTTCTTCCTCATGACAGCATCCCCCTTTCTGCCAGGCATACTCGGGGGAGCTTGCCCTCTTGGATCCCCCCCAGCAACGGCTCATGCCCGACCCAGCAACCATCACCCCCCCCATTCCAACAACCCCCCCGACCCTCCCAACCCCCCCAAACTACCCCAGCCACCCCCTTTCCCCCCCCCCTGTGGCCTTAACTGAGTCTATTTAGGAAAATAGACCAGTAAGACCTCAACCCGACAAAACCCTTCCTCCCAAGCCTATCCCACCGACACGTCCTGAAAAGGACGATGTCGGCGCCTGTGGTTTCTGTTGCGTCTATTTCTGAAGGAAATAGACCAATAACAGGCGGCACCTCGTGAAGGTAGTAACCACAGACTTGCCTTGGGGATCATCACGACTGTTGCGCTCTCCCCCAAGACCAAACGCCTCCTTACCCGCGAACCCCTGCGGCGTAAGGACGGCCCTGAGTTTGTCCAAAACCGGAGCTAGGCAGAACCAACTATTAATGGACAAACCCAGGACCCGCCCACCCGTGATAAACCTAGGTAAACTAAGGTGAACCATGGATACATTTTTTTACCCGTGATACCAAGGTGGACTAAGGTGAACCATGGGCTCATTTTTTTACCCGTGATAAACCTAGGTAGACTAAAGTGAACCATGCAAATAAATCGATTGCCCATGGTTCACCTAGGTAGACTGACAAGGTGGACCACGGGTATATTTTTTATTTTTCTACGTCAAAAAGAAACGAAATTATTATTATTTTTGAAAATTTTGTTCACAGTTATTCATGTTAACGCAGCAATGAGCGGTTGTTAGCATAATTATGAAATACTAACTTTTTTTATAAAGTAAGGAAGATATTAAATCTAATATTTGGAAATGCCTTTAATATTCCTCTAGACATCGTCAAAGAATCCAAAGCAGATGTTTTCCGTATCATGGATACAGTCGTTAGCCTGTTTTTACTTTTGTTGCTGACAGTACAACCCACTTAGCACGCTTATTTGCAAAAGTTGAACCTTTGGAATCAACTGTCTGAACACTAGGCATTTACTTACAGGGTGTTCATAGAAACAACCACAAAACACTAAATCGAAGTTTCTATTCCCCTAAGATTCGAAGATGTCAAGTGCTAGATGATTCTACTATTATTTCGGACCTATAACTATAGTTGGACTTTTCTTCAATGTTATTAATTAGCTTTTAATTAAAAAATCACATTTTTTAATTTCAGAGAAAAGTTTAAGGCTGGAATTGACCAAAAGTCATCTTACTCCAGAGTAGTTACTCTAGTTAGCCGACATAATTCGAAATACAATTATTTAGAAAGCGCAACCGAACATTATTATGTGCATACAAATTATCCTGGTTATAAGGTGACAACTTTACAATGTCAAAATATTCAAACAAACAGTTTACTCTCGAGTAAAAACTTAATCCAGTTTGGTTGAATCCAGCCTTAGTAAACATACTCGTAGAATTATGTTATCTGATAAAATCCTTATTAATCAATTTAATTTCTTTAAGACACCCAGTACATTAGAAAAGTGGTTGATTTTAATTGAAATAAGGTGTACTATTGACTTATTTATAGTCTTAATAGTAAATTATCGCGTCCATTTTCAAATTCTCTGCATATTTTTCGATGAGAATATATCAACTTCACTGCTACAGTTTCTTTTAGATTACCCTTGAACATAAGAGCGGTGTTATTCAAAAATCGACTGTATTAAGATGGAGATAAAGTAGATTTTGTTTGTGAAAAATTAACTTATAAATCAGCCTAGGTATGCTGATGGACGCAATTTTCTAATTTAAGTGTCACATTGATCTACTCTCATTATCGTATGGTGTAAAGACATTAAAATGAACTTTAAAAACATGAAAATAAGGCTGTCTGTATTATGCTGGTGGTTCGCGCCCGAGATCGAGACTGGAGACCGAAACCAAGACACAGAAGAAAAAAAACACAGAAGACCGTTGTCATTTAAACTGACATGAATCTACATACTTCGTAAACTGCCCCCCCTAGCCATATTACACTATCTATCGTCACTGTAGAATAGAAACACTTCAAAAGGATTTGACGTTTCAAGTAGATGAGTCACGTGGTCAGAAATACATTTTGAAGTGTTCTATTCTATCGCGACGATACGTAGATCGTTCTACAGCGACGATAGATCATGTAATATGGGGCCCTAGCCATATTACACGATCTATCGTTGCTGTAGAACGATCTATCGTCGCGATAGAATAGAACACTTCAAAATGTATAGGAATTGACGTTCTGACCACGTGACTCATCTACTTGAAACGTCAAATCCTATACATTTTGAAGTGTTTCTATTCTACAGCGACGATAGATCGTGTAATATGGCTAGGGCCCATGGCTAGGGTCCCTGGATTGCGCACGAAGATTTAAAAGTAGTAATCCGAGTTAGCGACTTTACGTGTGAGTCAAAATAGCCCTGCTGATTGCTAATCTCAAAAACCAGAAGTTAACAAATAAACGACTAATTAAAATTAAGTTCGCTCATTAATTTGTCCAAACATCTACCTTGTTTGCATTAATTGTAAAGGCGCTAACACATTTTGGCCCTGAGTCGGCCAGCTTAGGCGAGTGCGAACGAGAAGGCGAATTGACGCAAGGCGAGAGCGATAGAGACAATACAACCCTGGGCCAACGTGTGTTAGCGCTTTAAGGTTTGTAAATTCACAGCTGATGTGGAACAGCTATCATATTTTACTGTAGGTATTGTTTAAATCGCACTAGTTAAATTATTTATAAAAAAATGTGTAGGTGAGTAGGTAAGTTTGTTACTTATTAATTCTGAAAGAGCTAAACGAATCTGGGTGAAATTTGGAATTGATATAGCTAAAATGCTGTTAACACACAGGCATCTTTTTTTCGCAATGTTGCCTGTTTAATGATAGAAAGACACAAAAGGCCAATTATTACAAAGTCAGAATTTGGATGGGTGACCGCAAGTGACACAGCTGAGTGCTTCAAGCGGCACGTTAAATTGCCGGTCACAGATTTTAAGTCGATAAGCCATGATGGAGGCTTTTAGTCGGCATAAAAACTCCGTCGTCAGAGTAGAGTCTGCAAGCACTAAATTCCGATAGACGCAGCGCTGCTATCGCAGAACTAGGTTAGGTAGAAAATTACTAATTGTCCAAATAAGGCTTGAATAATAATATTTATGCAAGTTTGTATGTTCTCTAATTCTACACACCAGAACAACTGAACGACCGTGACTAAAAGAGCATATTAAAGTAAATAAAACAATTAGTTCCTGCTTTTGTCGTAGGACTTGAGTGCTGACGCCAACTCTAAGCCACTAGCTCATAGTGGTACACTAAGGCTGGATTTTACCAAACTGGATTAAGTTTTATCTGGAGATTAAACCACAGATTAAATTGCTGTTTGTTTGAATATTTTGACATTGTAAAGTTGACACCTTATAACCAGGATAATTTGAGTGCACCTAATAATGTTCGGTTGCGCTTTCTTAACAATTGTATTTCCAATTCTGTCGGCTAACGGAATAACTACTCTGAGAGTAAGATGACAGTTTGGTCGAATCCAGCCTTAGTGATCTTATTGAATAAATGAATTTGATTTTTGACATACAAACATGCATTGAGGTGAGTGTATTAGCTGATCTCTCATGACCTACAAAGTCCTTTAACAAGTGTTAAATTAAGTTAATGATGTGTTTTACAATATTAAGTTCGCTCGAATTTGGTTTTTATCTTTTATCATTTAAGTTAATTGTAAAGTAGTACTAAAACTTGATGGTTACAACTTAATTATACAAGATCAATTCCTTGTAATCTGTTTAATTTTGTCCCTCGGGTGTAATAACCCAAATAAAGTCAGTCAACAGGTTTTTTTTGCACCATTATTTTTTATTATTGTGACGGGTATTGCTTTAGAATCGCCCCTATGGTAGGCGTTACTATTTCATTGTCACTTCTTCTTTCGTCTGAGCAAGTGGCCAACTCTGGCGACGGAGTTTTTAGGCCGCCTAAAGGCCTCCGTCATGACTCAACGACTTATAAGCCGGGACCGACAATTAACGTGCCCTCCGAAGCACGGAAGCGGTCAGCTCGTAATACCACTTGCGGTCACCCATCTTAAAAGTGACCGCGCACAAGGCTGTTTAACTTCAACGATCAATCAAGAACGTCCAAGCAAGCTACGCCACGAGCGCTTCAATACTGGTTACAATACTTTTTTTTTGTTTGTTCGTATGACGAACCAACAAAAAAAAAGTAATGTAACCGTAACTAACTCTGGTAGCGGAGTATTCAGGCTGCCTAAAGACCTCCGTCATGGTTAACCAACTTTTAAAGCAGTAAAGCGAATCTTGTTTTTCACCCTGAAAAAAAAGACAAAACAATACCTACTCAAAAGTACTATTCAAACAAAATTGCAGGTTTTGAGTAATTCTTAAAGGTATAGCTGACCAGTCACCTCCGCACTCGAAATTCACCGCATCATTTCATTTCATTTCATTTCATTTATTTAGCCATAAAGTTACATAGCATAACATTGGCAAGTCAATTTACATAGGTTCATATTTTATCATAATTTCATTTAGATACACAATTAACAAAATAGGTAAGTACTTTTACATTTTAGGAATCCGAATACAAATCAGAAAATGAACAACTCATATATTCATCGATATGGTAAAATGGATGAGATTCAAGGAAACATTTTAATACTTGTTTGAATTTACTTAGGGGAAGACTAGTTATTTGTAACGGCAATTTATTATACATTTTAAGTTTAATGCAAAGTCCTTGATTACTTGTTTTTGCAAGTCTTGTTCTGGGTCGCATCGGTATTCTGTGAATGGCAATTCTATGGACCAACGCTACATCAACTTTGTAACGTCACTATTAGCGTCAGCATAACGTCACATTTAGGAAATAATCTCATTTAGAAAAGTTGTTTCTAACTTTTCAGTTCAGCCGGGTTTTTTTATTTTTAAATTAATTGATTGTTAATTTCGTTGTTATTGTTTGTAACTTTCTGCGTCTCTTACTGTTCTATATTTTATCTCTCTATGTGTAGAATAAACGTTTTTCTATTTTATTTTATTCTAAATAATGCGACCGTGAAAGACATTTCCTCGCAAGCCCGATAATAAACAGGGCTCCGTTTTTGCGGGATGTGACTCGGCGCGAAATAGTCGATTCAATTCCAATGTATCGCAATAAGTATTCATTCTGAGTGCAGGAGCTGGTTGGAATTTGCAGCCGCATTAGCGAAAACCCTATGAGATTTCAAACAATAAGAAAATTGCAGATATTATAGTAGGGCCAGTCAATAGATCACATTAGACACTTCATCGAAATTCAACAACGTAACCTTGTAAATGTTATTTGATTTTTCAAAGTTAGAACTGCACAATTGCTTAACTTTTTTCAGTTAAAATACATTTATTGAAAAGGCAATTCTACGAATTATTTGGTTAGGACTGACAGAAGATGCCAAATGTGATCTATTTAATTGGCCCTACTATAAGTAGGTACTAATAACAAATTCAGTTTCTTTTCTTCATAAATAATAATTAACTTTTTCAAGCTTTTATTTAACGGCATGCTCTTTCGCAGAATCTTATAGAATACAGGATAACTTGCTTGGATTTGCATATTCTGCTGTCAATTATTAAGGACTGTATTGTATAAATCTACAATCTACAGATGTTGAGCGTTATCTACAGACACGTAGCGTGGCAGACGAAATAATATTCTTCTATACATTTTTATGAACGTATTCATATCTAACGTAACGTAGGGGCACAGACATGCACAGATACGGACAGAAACAGTATTCGCGCAAAGAATTTTGTCTGTTACGTTCAACGACTGTAGATATAAACAGTCCTTTACTTGAGAGTCAATAAATACAAAAAAAAAACACAAAAACATTTATTTTGTTTCAGAAGGTACATTGTTTCCGTAACATAATTGAACATAGGTTATATTAAATAAGGTAGGTAGATATAAGCTAAGGTTGATAATGAAATAAGAAGATATTTCAACTGGTGGTCTCCCGTTCTACCGATTCATTTAGCTTGCCGTCGTCTCGATGTGTGTGGCTCTTTGTATGGCATTATTAATTGCTAAGCCCCTTTCTGCTAGATTGATTGAAGATGTTTTTCTTGAGCTGTTAAGCCCGGGTACGTAAGAGTAATCATGGCGGTCGTAATCCAACGTTCACTGCTTTTATGAAATACACCAGCATTGACGCAGTGGTAGCGTAGAAGTAGAAGTGGCTAAATACTCGGAACACGTTGTCTAACATCTTTTAATGTATTTTGTATCACTGACACGAAGAAGAAGTGGAAGCGTGCTGGGCCCATAACCTATAATAAAACAACTTGCTTCGTGTAGCTTACACCATCGACAACATAATCTTTATTTACGTAAAGGTTCATACACACTAGCGCAGTACTCTCGTAAAGTCTGTGCACACTAGATTATTTTGCTAGTTATAACAGATAGTAAGGAAAATGTTTTCATTTGTTGAAGAGTGAGTGAGAAAAAATTGATCTTTCGTACATTTCAACTGAAAATAAAAAATTGTTTTTACCAAAAGAAAATAACAACATTCGGATTTGTTCTTTAATTTCCTGTGTACAATATACAGGGTGTGGCAAATTCTTGGTCACTGAAGGGTAGCTACCTTTTCTCTTGTAGTTAGAAAGTTTTGTTCTTAGAAAATTTCAGTTTTATTTTGAAGAAAAAAATAATTGCATTTTTAGATTTTTGAAAAAAAGTACAGTTAGCCTAAAAAATTACATTTGTCAAAAAAAAACAAGTTGGTCTTAATCGACTCTATTTCCCACCAGAAACACTTCTCCAAAAGTAACTTATCAAATCAAATCGTAAGTTTTTGCAATAATTCAAAAAAACACATCCCATACATTTTCTATGAAATTAGTAGTTGTAAACATTATAGTGCCACTTATTCGATGGTTATTAATTTCAATTCGTAACTGCTTCGGCATGCTGGGAGGCTATTGTAAAGCCTAATAAAAGTAATGGTATGCATGGAGCATACCATTAGTACATCTACAGGGAAGCACTTTGTTCTAAATTTAAATACGCACTTTACAATAGCCTCCCAGCTTGCCCGAGCAGTTATGAAATTAAATTAAGAACGATCGAATAAGTGGCACTATAATGTTTACAACTACTAATTTCATAGGAAATGTATGGGATGTGTTTTTTTGAATTATTGCAAAAACTTACGATTTGATTTGATAAGTTACTTTGGGAGAAGTGTTCCTGGTGGCAAATAGAGTCGATTAAGACCAACTTGTTTTTTTTGACAAATGTAATTTTTTAGGCTAACTGTACTTTTTTTCAAAAATCTAAAAAAGCAATTATTTTTTTCTTCAAAATAAAACTGAAGTTTCTTAAGAACAAAACTTTCTAACTACAAGAGAAAAGGTAGCTACCCTTGAGTGACCAAGAATTTGCCACACCCTGTATACTCGTAGTGTGTACGTACAGTCAGCGTCATCAATCGGTATCCCCCTATTGATTTGAACAAAGACTCTTTTCATTTCAACCTTGGATTTCAGTCGGGTATTATATCAGCTATTTTTGTTTAGGAACTCGAGCGAAATAAGATATCCATAAGTAAGCAAGGATGTAAAAGTTTTTACAAAAGTTGAGATCAACGGCTTGCAAACCGACCTCTTACTAGGGGGATACCAATTAATGATGCTTTCTGTACAATAACGCGATCTAAGAGAGAGAGAGAGAGAGAACAGAGAGAATTACAGAGCCCATGACGCATATTGTGAGCCGGATGCAGGCTTCCCTGCGATAATCTTTCGGAGCACCACGGCAGAGATGAGGCAGAGAATGTGTTAACTGTAGCGGCCCTTCTACATTCTAAGAGAAGGCGATAGGCTTGCAACCTGTCACCTTGGCTAATATTTGCAAAATGTGGGCATTAATCAAATTTTGAAATTCCTTGCTTCAAGACATTTTGTGGTCGACATTTCTTAGTGACCAACGTTTTACTTTTTACTTAGAAAAGTGGAAAGGATATTTATTTTATAACGTAAAGTATTTGATTAAACTTATTGGTGCTATGATCTTATTTAGTTTTTAGGTAAAAATGTTAAATTGTAAGTACACTAGCTTCCGCCGGCGGCGTTGCCCACAAGGTACCCACAAAACATATAGGTAGCCTATGTTCATCCTAAATCCTAATAGTTGTAAGTAGATAATAATGAAGCGCTCGTGGCGTAGCTTGCTTAGACGTTCTTGATTGATCGTTGAAGTTAAACAGCGTTGGGCGCGGCCACTCTTAGAATGGGTGACCGCAAGTGGTATTACGAGCTGAGCGCTTCCGTGCTTGGGAGGGCACGTAAAATTGTCAGTCCCGGCTTTTAAGTCGTTAAGCCATGACGGAGGCCTTTAGGCGGCCTAAAAACTCCGTAACCAGAGTTGGCCACTTGCTCATACGAACTTACTTAGTACATAATTTACTTTTTGCATTAAAAAGTGTTTAACAACCCAAACAAATAAATAAGTTTTTCTCCAGGAATGATCTTTTGGACGACCAAAATGGCTACTATTTAATTATTTTATTACTACTCCGGTTTGTTTGAATAAATAAAAATAAATAAAATAAGTTTTTCTCCAGGAATGATCTTTTGGACGACCAAAATGGCTACTATTTAATTATTTTATTACTACTCCGGTTTGTTTGAATAAATAAAATAAGAAAATAAATAAACTAATAACAAATAAATAGCTTTGACAAGACAAGATTATTATTTTTAGTACATTTTATCCTTTTTTATAGAAATCTGTGGATAATAATAATATGCAGATATTGTGAAGCACGAAGAATAATAACGAAGCGTCTATATTGTGACTATAAATTAATTTCTCAAGATTCCGTAACGGATTAACGTTTTATCAGTTGAACGTGGGATATAAAATTTATACAAATCATAACATTTATATTAATATCAAACCGTTAGTTTAGAGTTCCTTATTGAAAAGGTTTTTTTTTGCAAAAGGTCAACAACCTGAATTAAATTTTTCTTGAAAATTTTAATACGGCACGAATAATCCAATACCTAGTCTAAACCTAGGTAGGCATCTACCTGAATAATTGTCTGACGAGTCATAGTTTGTGCACTTAATAATTTATAAATACTTAGTGAATTTATTTTGTTAATGTATTACACCTATGATAATAAAGGTTTCTTTTCTATTCTATTCTATTCTATTAAACTGCAGTCATACAAAAATATTCTTATTTTGTTTTACGATACGATAGATAATGTAACAAAATACGTACAGTCAGCGTCATCAATCGGTATCCCCCTATTGATTTTAACAAGGACCCTTTTCATTTCAACTTTGGATTTCAGTCGGATTTGCTAGTATAGGAACTCGAGCGAAATTAGATATCCATAAGTATACTAGCAAATCCGACTGAAATCCAAAGTTGAAATGAAAAGGGTCCTTGTTAAAATCAATAGGGGGATACCGATTGATGACGCTGACTGTACCTACCTACGTTTATAAATATGTTATTTTTTTTACGAAAAGAAAATAACTAAAAAAAGAACTGAATTTTAATTTATTTATTTGTTGGTTGATTGACATGGTTTGTTAGATAAATATATTTTTTCAACCCGATTTATTTTCAGACACCGTAAAATTAAATGAAAAAGTGTCAACTAATAGTATGGATTCATCGCGTAGTAATATAACTACTTTTTTTTAAGGTAAAATAAATTGCAGTAAGTAGGTACCAGACAGGAACTAAATTCCGTGATTGCGAAAATTTAAACAGATTAAAGTTAAGTAAATACTAACACACTCAATAAGTTGCTTTCATATCTACGGAACCTTCTTACATCTGACCACAATTTCACCCTTCGCCAACCTTTTTAATTTCGTCCAATGATACCATTCAGATCGGAGGTTCCGTAATAAATATAAATAAAACCATAGATAAGCCGATGTAATGTTAAATTACAATTTATGAGTGCTAAAATCACTATATAAATAGTTATAAACCGTTTATTGCTATTACGGTTATTTATCTTAGGAATGTTTCTGAGGTGTGAAAATCTGAAGCATTTTTCCGTGTTAGGTGTGGGCGTTTTATAAAAGGCAGTGGAATAACTAAATCATAAATAGATAATGCAAGATATGATAATATTTTCAACATTATTTCTTTTGATTTACAATATTTTAGCATAGGTACTATTTTTACGAAAAACTTCTTTACTACTTTAACTACCTACTACTCGGTCCCATGGGTCCCAACAGAAAACCAGCGCAAGTTTTTTATAACCTGCACATTATGCTGAGTTGGAACCATTTTATGACTAAACTAAACATTAAGTACCTACCTACCTATTTTCAACCTAATTATGTTTGCATGATTAATGTGATTTTTTTTTAGTTAGAAATAAACGATTTGATTGATTGATTTATGCACGCTTGACTTGGGGAGTATCTAAGCTGGTGAATGCGTGACGAGAGCGAGAAAAGTGTGATCGGGCGAGGCGAACGGAAGTTTTACTTCAGTCGTGTGGTCTAAAAGCACATTCGTTTTTATTTTATTTTTTAAACAAAGGAAAGCCACAGGAGCATTTTATATCACAATAAGAATCAGCAATGCGATTCAGACGTTCGAAAATGCATCGCATTCGATGATTTTCTTTGGAAATCTGACGATTTTTCGGCGAAGAAATGTGACTTTCTGAATTCAGAATAAGTTCTGAGGTCCGAATCGAACTGCAGATGTTCAATAGATACCATCAAATCTATACATTCTACTAGCTTCCACCCGCGGCTTGGCGTGGTACCCGAATAAAAAGTAGCTTATGTCCTATTCTCGGTTATTTTTTATCAGTACATATTTTTTTCAGCCAAATCGGTTCAGTGGTTGTCGAATTATAGAGAAACAAACATACATCCATCCAAACATCCAAACTTTCGCATTTATACCTTACTAGCTGACGCCCGCGGCTTCGCCCGCGTGGACTACTATTTTGTTTATCCCATGGGAACCGTGCATTTTTTCGGGATAAAAAATAGCCTATGTCCTATTCCCGGTCATTATCTATCTATGTTTCAAATTTCAGCCAAATCGGTTCAGTGGTTGTCGAGTTATAGAGGAACAAACATACATCCAAACATCCAAACATCCAAACATCTAAACATCCAAACATCCAAACATCCAAACTTTCGCATTTATAAGATTAGTGTGATTAGTGTGATAGTGTGATAGTGTGATAGTGTGATAGTGTGATAGTGTGATATAAGTGTGATACGTAGTGTGATTATATCTAGCAAATAAAATAATATTAATAAATAAATATATTTTTATACCTTCCTAACAAAATTATAACAATCCATGAAATAGATGTAAGGATTTAAAGTTCTTCTTCTGAAGAATATTTCATGAAAATGATCTTGAAAGGAAGCTGATGTGTCCATAGTTCAATTGCGACAAGTTTCTAAATTCCTATCCAAAAGTAACATCATCGCGATAGGCGCAACACGGGCCTTAAATACGGCCCGGCCAGTGCATAAACATATCAGTGGTCTATTCGCTATCGTCTGACTGAAGGCACATTGACACTACCTCTGAAACTCGAATGTTACATCGTTAAACTCAAATGGTAACAAGTGGCTAACTCAAAAAAAAAAAACCGACTTCAATGTTACGTGCAATTTTCGGCACTCTCGAGGTGCATTTCTGTTCACAACTCCGAAGATCCTCAACATATCCTCACCAAATTTTATGGCACGAAAGTACCTATACCTACCCTTTCAAACAAAAAAATAATAATTTTCAAATCGGTTTAGGCGTAATCGGTGAACATACATAAAAAAAGCCCAAAATTTGTGTTTTTTTTTTTTCATTTTATTAATTATTTTTTTTCATGTTTATAAGTAAGTATATGAATCACCTGCTGATAATTGGGAAATGTAAAAATAAAATAATATTATTACATTTCCTTTGTACGTCTCTTTTGAGGGACAAGAGCAGGAGGAAGGTGAGTCATAGACTTATTAGTTATTAGTAATGACATGGTTTATTATTATGTCATCATCATCATCAGTGGTTAACATCGAAATAGATGATTCAAACAGCGTCAGTTTAAGAACTCAGGTAATTACTCTCATGGCTTGTAAGGCCTAATCGGGAGCGACAGCTACGTCCGCACTTGCGACAAACGAATTGCGCCCCTTAGGGAATGCTGCATGTTGGGGCCGAATTTCGCACTTATATGCCAATAATCTTTGTATTTATACAACAGTTTACAATAAAAAAAAAAAAAAAAAACCAAGCGTTTTCATGAGCAACAACGCCATCATCCTTAAATAAATTATTATGTAAATGTAAATATAATCGACTTGAGATGCTCATTATACTATCGAGTACTCGTAGTAGTTAATACGATGCATACTGATCTCCGCCCAATAGAAGTCCGCGTCCAGGACATACCATTGAAGATAGCATCTGCCGCAAGTCCTGCTAGATGGGGCAATTCAACAGTTAGGTGCCTTCAGAACTAAATAGACGGGCAACTTTTCTCATTTCAATCAGCAGTATTTACGGGAAAGTTTCATGCATCATCATCACCATCTCAGCCGTAAGGACGTCCACTGTTGGACATAGGCCTCGCTCAAAGATTTTCATGTTGCGGTTGGAAGCAGTCTGTATTCACCGTCGACCTGAAGTTTTATCAAGGTCGTCTGTCCATCTTGTCGGTGGACATCCAACGGTGCACTTGCCGGTTTGTGGCCTCCACTCGAGAACTTTTTGACCCTATCTGCCACCTGTTCTGCGTGCTATTGCCACTTCAAAGTGCTTATCCGTTTGGCTATGTCGGTGACCCGATTTCTTCTACGTATCTGCTCATTTCTGATTCGATCCAGTAGAGAAACCGCATAGCCCCCTCCATAGCTCGTTGAGCGACGAAATAATAGAATAGAGTAGAATAGAAAACAGTTTTATTTTTGCCACTACGACACCTACGTACAACATAAATCAGAAATATTACATTACAGTGACAAGAAAATAAGGCTACCCTAAGAGCATTTGCTCCAGCAGCGCCATGGCTGTTAGAGCGCTGGTTTTCAGTGGCGCCAAAATGTGATTGGTGCAAGGAAAAAAACCATTGTTAATATATAACTTCGTTTTATAGCCTTATTACAAGCAGAAACACAATTGATAAAAATTTACAATAAGTAGGTAGGTACAAAACTTTTTAGTTCAATTGCATTTACACAACAAATTGTGCAACAACAATCGCTCGTTTGTTTAAAGTTAAACATGCCCAGATCTAACTGTGGAACAAATGATTGCAATTTAACTGCTTTTGCTCAATTTATGCTTAAAATACTTACATTTTAAGATATTCCTAAAAAGAGGTTCGTATTTAATAAAACCAAACAGTTCCTGTTATCTTTAATTTTTTATTGTAAAAATCACTGAAACCAGAAATTACTCAGAATATATCGATACCTCGGGGCTCAAATGTCGTAAAGCACATTTTGGGCTTTTTGAGTTATTTACACCATCGTACTCAGTTTTTAATTCTCTATCGAACTGTATAATTAAAATAGCGAAATTAAAAAAAAAATTACAAATACAACCCATCATTTCGGTTACTCTAAACACAATCTATTTGAAAATTAGGGGTGTAAGGAGCATGTAACTGACAACACACAACAGCCTAAGTCGTATAACCCAGTTTGGTATAAAACTCTTAGATAGCATGTGCTTTACGACCAAAAAATAAAAATAGATGTTCCTTACACCCCACTGCAAAATTCACTTTGAGTAAGAGCATAATTATGATTTATCTCAATTATTAGGTTTTTATCTTGAGTAAATTGATAACTTTTATTATATTTAGTTTGCAATTTTAGTCATGCACGAATGGGTAGCTTTTAAGATATCAGATTTAGTACGTTAGTGACTGAATTTAAGTAAATCACCTATTTTGATAATTTTAAAACATTAATTTCACAATTTATTACAAAATACAAAAGTTGAAAGTGAAATAATACAAAAGTTTTGGCGATTACACATAACTATTTACTTCTTCTTCTTCTTCTTCTTCTTCTTTTCGAATCGAGACTCAACTTATTTTATTTTTAAACGGTTTTTTAAACTATTTACTAGACACGGGTCTTTATCGCGTAAAGCTTCATATTATCATCCAGACAGTTTCGCCAACTACCCTCACATTTGACAGACGGATCCCATAATACCTCAGTGATTGATATCAAATATGCAAATTTTCAAAGACGGCTACAAACTTGAAAATCTATAGCCGTTTTCGTGGTTAAAAGTACTAGATACGTACGAGTCTTCATCGCATATAGCTTCATATTATCCACGTAGCAGCGAGTACTTCAGTCTACCCGTGACCACGGTTGTTCGAACACAGTCGAAATTGTCTGGATAATATGAAGCTTTACGCGATAAAGACCAGTGTCTAGTAAATAGTTATGTGTAATGTGTAGTTAATAACTGCTAAAGATTTGTGCAAAAATATCTGCTTCTGTTGTTAGTTGTTCTAGTGATTATTTCTACTTTATTACTTTATTTTTACTTATTTTTACCTCGACTGAATCGCTGTACCCTTCCAGACACTCAATTCTTGTCTGAATAAGACGGTTATGAGAGTCTATAGCCGTCTTCGCGGTTAAAATTTCAGTACTTCTTGATATCCACCACTATGGTGTTATGGCATCCGGTTAACAAAAGTGAGGGTAGTTGGAGAAACTAACCTCACAACTGCGACGAAGGTAGCAGCGAGTACTTCAGTCTACCCATGACCACGGCTGTTCTAAAACATTCGCAACAGTCTGGATAATATAAGTTTTACGCGATAAAGACCCGTATCTAGTAAATAGTTACAAAAACATTTATATTTTCCACTAAATTGTGAACTAAAATGTTCTGTAATTCTTAAAATAGGTGACTTACTTAAATTCTTTCAATATCGTACTTAATCTGACATCTTAAAAGCTACCCGTTCATGCATGACTAAAATTTCAAACAAATTATAATAAAAGTCATCAATTTACTCAAGATAAAAACCTAATAATTGAGATAAATCATAATAATATCTCATATTATAATCCTTTACAACCTTAAATCTTCATGCAAGTGTTGTATACTCCCCTGTTTCACTGCGATAAAACGACAGGTTGGGTTTTACGCTCTTGTGCTCTTGCTCAGGCTGTATTTCAGTGGGGCGTAAGAAACATTTTGTTTATTTTTTTGGTCGTAAAGCACATGCTATCTCCGTAAATATTAGACTAGGACAAATTTTGAAATAACTTTATGAAACTATGGAAAAATCTGATAACTTTGTTCCTAGGACATTTTTATGTAGCGCTAAAAATGAGAGAGTTATGACGAAAAACATTTTTATTTTTTTGTTTTTTGCTCCTCCTGAAAACCTTGGATTTGTGCTTTACGACATTTGAGCCCCGAAGTATCGATATTTTTATTATTTTTGTATCGATAAAAACACATAGGAATTACAGTGACAAAGATCACCAATATTAAAAAACTTAAAGTTTGTTTATAAGTTAGTGTTTCAATCAATTCAACCACTGAAACGATCTGAATGAAACTTGGAAATTAAGTAAATTGCCACCAAAATGGCACACAGACAATGATATTTTCAAAGAACATCATTGCACAGACCTTAAAATGTTGGACGGAATTATTCTTCAGGTCAAAAGTTGAAGTACTATCCCATCTAGCCAATTAAGGAAAGCTTAGGAAAATAATGCAGAAAAAAAAAATGTATTGATAAAAGAAAACACGTAATTGTTGTTTTATAATATTGATTATTTTAAAACCACAATTTATATTAAAAATGATCCTTACCTCTTTTCATCCAATAATCATATTTAACAACTAAATGGTGAAACTGCCGTAATTTATTTAATTTTTAAACAAACCAATATACTATTAGTGTCATTGGGGTATAAGAATACAGTAATGCACAGTGTGGAAGTATCATTAGCAGATCGAAAAACCGGTCACATTTAGATTAAAATTCGTCGCGTACGTCAAAATCAATTTTTAAACAATGCATTGAATAAAAAAATATTTAAAAAAAAACAAAAACCCGACTGCGTCAAAACTAAAAAGAAAAAAACAAGCCTGCAAAGAGTTACTCACAGTCGGTACCCATTCATTTTATTACCAATCAAATCTTCCCAATGTTATGGGTCCCGACTGTGAGTAATTCTTTGCAGGCTTGTTTTTTTCTTTTTAGTTTTGACGCAGTCGGGTTTTTGTTTTTTTTAAATATTTTTTTATTTAACACTTTTTAGTTATGATAAAGTTGATTTTAAAATACCTATTCAAAGATACCCCACTTGATATAGTGTGACGATTTTGATTCTTTTAATTTTGACAATATGGCGTCTGGTTGTAGCCCTGGTGAATTTTGATTACTGTCATATCTTTAGTGACACTCCCAAGGTTGAGACAAATCGATTGACGTAAGAATCATCAAAATCGGTCCACGCGTTTGGCCTCTAGAGTGCCACATAGAAACATCCATAGCGAGAATTATTATTAATCAACTTTAAACCGTTATTTTTCCTAAACTGTTACTTAAAATGAAAAATGGTAAAAGAAACCTAAAGTTGATTTTGAAATACCTATTCAACGATACCCCACTTGATATAGTGTGACGATTTTGGTTTTTTTAATTTTGACAATATGGCGTCTGGTTGTGGCACTGGTGAATTTTGTTTACTGTCATGTCTTTAGTAGCACTCCCAAGGTTGAGACGAATCGATTGACGTAAGAATTATCAAAATCGGTCCACGCGTTTGGCCTCTAGAGTGCCACATAGAAACATCCAAACATACATAGACTGATAAACACATTACCCTTCCTTTGCTTTGCGCAGTCGGGTAAAAATATGTGCCAGCGCATTATGATCTTTTAAAGTATGAAGATGATAATCAATGACACAAAGATAAACTAAAATACTTACATTTACAAGTTGCGAAAGATCAGAAGAATCTCTCAGTTTTAAGATGTTTCAAAGTGATCCCAGTTGTAGTTCCCTGTTTTTAAACCCCAGACACAAAAATAGAGTTGTTATAAGTTTGACCGTTATGTGTGTCTGTGTGTGTGTGTCTATGGACGAATTAACGATTTGAATGCAGTTTTTTTTGCAAGCTGATTTTCTATCAATGGTTCTTACACATGTTTTATCAAAATCGGTTCAGGCGTATGAATATCATCAGCTCTTTTCTGGTTTATGAAAAAATCGGGGGTTTTTAAACGTGTGTTATGTTTTTCATAATGGACTTAAATCTTTCATTGACATAAGAGTCAATAGAGACAAGAAAACAATTTTCTCTAAAGTCCTTCTAAATTGAAAATGGGGTAAATGTTTATTAGCTTTGATCGTGACTCCTACTCTGGGCTGTACTGTACAGTTGACTGTCTGTCAGTTGTATTGGTAATGACGGTAGCGTAAATGGGCTTAAATCAAGATTGCATTTATTATAATAGGGTCAGTCAAGCAATGCCATTTTTTCTCAGACAAAAGAACAAAGAAGTTTAAAACATTGTCTTTTCCTTAATATTAATTTTATCGAAGTTATGACAATGATAAAAGTTTATTTTCATCATTGAATTTTCTATTTTTAACATTCCCTATTTTTTCTTTATTTTTTCTAAATTGGTTACATACAGGTTTTTTTTTTTAAATGTCTATTCGTTAAGATATAAAAACCTTTATCCATTATCAGATAAATTTGGCCCCATATTTGGGTAAAATATTCTTAAAACAATTCGAGATTTCCATTAAATTTTTAGAGCTCGTGTTGAAAAAAAAAAAACTTAGGCCCTTACATCTTTACTAGATGATTTTATACAGTGTCAGGAGGCAATCTTTGCCTAACTTAACGATACACTGTAGTGCCTGGGACATTGTCGAGATGGAGTAGGCTTGCCCATCACCTAAGCCATCCTCTCAGATTAACCGGCCATATCCACAAGAAAGACATGGTCAATATGTGTGGGGCTGACTAAGCCGCGGGTTTCCTCACGATGTTTTCCTTCACCGTTTAGAGCTCGTGTTGAAACGGATTAAAAATTGTATGAAACTTAAGACTGCGAGAAACTCAATTGTACTTTGTCAATATTAATGAATAAAAACTGAGTTGAAATTGTTTCAATTTACATTATATCAGAGATTTTATTGTGTCACTAATTTTGTAAGTTAATGTTTGTAGCCCTTGTGTGGTATTTATTGGTTTTCATTAAAAATAATGAATTAAAAAAATACTTCAAGCGTAAATTCTTCATTTCAGAATCGATAAAATAATGAAACTACATAGGTAAAGTTTAACATCGATCACCGAAAAGAAAGCTAGGCCCCATACCGTGTTTGTTGCCCTGATTCTTCACGGTGTTGGTCGTGAAAGAACAGGAGTAGAATCACCTAGCTCTTTAGACGCGTCAAAGTGATCATTGTGGTCCTACTGAATAAATGATATTTGAATTTGGAATTTAAGTAAAAAACTAAACAATTTATAATTTAGAAAAATTATCTTAAAATTTAATCTGATTAAAGTTACATTATTTCTAGACCAGCTATATTATTATTTCTAAATCATTAGTTTAATACTATCAAAATGCAATCAAGCCGACAAAGCGACTCATTATAAAATCAACAAGGAATCGCAGCGGATCTATTCAGGCTCAAATAGAAAACAATGTTCATTAAACGGATACCAAAGGAAGGATTCAATAATTGCTGGCTCCATATATCCATTGAATGGGGGTAGGGTTGGCACATTGAAAAATTTAGCCGGAGTTGCTTTCGGGATTAAAGATTACTGCAGTCTTGTAAGCCTAATTGTGTGTCATAAAATTGTCCGGTCATCGCGATTTAGAAGTGCAAAGGCAAAGGCCTCTTATTTATCAGAAACTATCATCTAAAGATGTATCAAAGTAGTGTATAAAAGAAAACCCAGTAACTCAATAGTAAATTATAAAACAAATAACCAGTAAAGTTCAATTGAAAAAAATACAATGGTACTTATATTTTAAATAACTTCTGATTATTTTTTAACTGTTATTAATTGGTTGTCTATTTCAGTTTTAGTAACAGGATAAGGATACAGGATATATGTAGATTTAATCCCTAGGCCATACATTATCTCAGATCTTAATGATGTCTGAGGGGGACCTAGGAGACACAAATACATATTTGACAAAATATTTAAGTAAGTACTCATTTAGAAATAAGAAATCCATAATTAACAGATTGCAAGCCCATCGATTAAATTAGTAACTGGTTTCCTCAAGATGATTTTCTTCATTGTTTAGAGATTGTGTTTACCTACTCGGCCAACATCAAAAAAGTCAGCATAAAAAATACTGAAATAAGACATCAAAAATCCTTCTATATTAATTTAACTGTCTATTTTATGTGTAGCTATTATCATTAAAGCTTGTTTTTGTTCCCTAAAAGCCGGAGAACCGAATAATTTGCCGGATAAAAAGCCGTAACTTCTGAATTTGGACCTCAGCAACCCTATAAGGGAACAATTTGTCGGCCTCCAGTACCATAAGGGACTCCAACAGACGTTTGCAAAGGTCCAAGCGGAGCGTTGTAATACCTCGTTAGTTACCCACTGTCTCTAAATAATTCAATTCAATTCAAATTATTTTATTCAGACAACAAGGATCCAGATTACACACACACAATGTCAATACACTCAAAAATTTATATATACCTACACAACAAAACACAAATTAAATTAGAATTAGACTTACATAAATACACACACAACGAAAGTCACAGGCAAACATTCCATCAGTCATCAAGCTCCTATTAGTTTTTAGACTTCTAATTAATTAAGATAGTAAATTTGTTTGGCAAATGGGTGGATCAAGTTAGACACCCAGTACCTTTGCAGGTTACTGTCGTGCCTACCAGCCAGGACTCCGATCAGCTTGTTAGAGCTACCCAGCATCCTGTGTTTGACTGAACTGATTTTATTGCGAATCATTGCGTAGAAATCATTGACATGTGCGTCAGCAAACATTCCAGAGGCACTACAGAATCTGGGCAGCCCTACCATTGCTCTAAACAAGTTATTGTAGAGGACACGTAGTGCGCTGATGGATGATTTGGTATATGAGACCCATAGGCCGCTAGTATAAAAGGATTGGCAGTAGGATTTAAATAATGACACTTTTACCTCCACTGAGCAATGTGCGAACCTACGGATCAACATATTCCCCCTCACCGCCAGCGCCCTACGTTCCCTCTCTATATCACAGTTATCTTTAAGGTCATCAGAGACAACATGACCTAAATATTTAAATGTATTTACCCTAGATAACTCACAACCCCCAAGAAAAATAGGCGGAACGTACTCAAGGGGCCAGCTACCTGCAGCGAAGACCATGACCTCGCTCTTACTGCTATTATATTTGAGCCCATGGCACTTGGCATAGTCCTCGCATACCTGCAGCAGCCTCCTCAACGCACACACCGACGGGCTCAGCAGCACCATGTCATCCGCGTAGCTAATGTTATTGATCATTTGACCATCGATGGAGCACCCCGCACGCATGCTGCTGAGCCCGCTGATGAGCTCGTCCACGTACAGGCAGAAAAGCCGCGGCGATGATAAGCCTCCTTGCCTAACGCCGCATTCCAACCTATACGTGTCCGAGACTTCCCCCGCCCACCTTACAGAGTTGTCCTGGTGTGCGTACCAATGTCTAAACAAGTTCACGACCTCGTGGGGTGTCCCAGTTGCCGACAACTTGTCCCACAGCAATCGATAAGACACCAGGTCGAATGCCTTCGATAAATCGAGGAAGCATCCATACACTGGTGTCCTACGTCTGGTGTAGTATGAGACGGTCTCCTTGAGGCAAAAAATGGCACTCTCCGTAGAGAGCCCCGCTCTAAAGCCAAATTGAGCATCGTGTAGCTTTATGTGTTTTCCAAGTTGTTTATCAAGGAGACCGTCTAACACCTTCGCGATTACCGTAGCCAGTGATATTGGTCTGTAGTTGTTCGCATTAGACACATCACCAGTTTTGTTTTTAACAATTGGTACAACTATGGTCCGCATTAGGTCCGGAGGCAAATAGCTGTGTTTGATACATAAATTGTATAGTAGGCTCAGCACCCGAGGCAGATGTACCCCCGCGTGTTGAAGGTGCTCGATACTGAGCCCATCGTGACCTGGCGACTTACCACGGCTCATATTTTTAATAATAAGATTGATTTCACGGGCCGTGAAATAAACGAGTGCCTCTTCACGATTGGGCGCAGAGTCGGGCACCCCCTCCCCCACCCCTGCATCTGATCCAGACCTGCCGCTTATAGGTATGGCTTGTGTTTTAAAATGCTGCATGAACAAAGAAGCAATAGCTTTGTGGTCGCTGGCACCATTCACGCTCACAGGTAAGCTAGGTTTTGCATTCAGTTTATTAATACTCTTCCAAAATTTTGAAAAATCTTTTTTCTGATGATGTTTAGCAATAATATCCATTTTGATTTGATTTTGATTTTTTATACACCACTTTAACTTAGCCTTAAATATTCTACGAGAACTCACCATCATTTCATAGTAATGCCCAGATGATGGTTTGCCAAACTCCAGCCAACTCCTAAAACATTCCCTAGCTTCCCTATGTGCGTTACTTACATGAAGGTTCCAGCCCACAACTTTCTTTTTATTAATACATTTCTTTTTCTTATGAGAGAAGGTAGCCGCCTCTGAAAGAACAGCAGTTATCTGGCTATACAAAGAATCAATAATTTTATAATATAATATAATTGTAGCACAATTTAGTAGAAAAAATATTATGAACTGTAAAATTATACTGCACTTGAAAAAACTTTATAGAAAATAGAGCAATGATTTCACCTATTTTATTTTTTAAATCTTAGTCCGTTGAATATATCTGACAAAATACTTACACCAACAAATAAACAACAAAGGGAGGCCTATACCCAGCAGTGGAAGAGATCGAGCTGCGGATGATGATGATGATGATGATGTTATTATGACGCTCGATAGGTACCTGCGCTGATGTCTCTTAAAATTAGGCAAGACGAAAAATCTTCTGCAAGAAAATAAAGTATGGCAATTGAAGAATTCTACCATTTTTAAGTATTACAGGTCTTGAAAATTACATTTCAAAAGTACGAAATTTAGCTTAATTTACTAATATTTTTATTCTTGTTAGAAAGGCAAGCCTTTGTAAGTTTAATTTTGTTATTTCAAATATCCTTGCCATGTTTATTCGATCGCATAAAAACGGCTATGAAAAATAAATACGAACACACCTAATATGGATAAGAGGAGGTATAATCGGGAAAATATTTTTACTAAAGAAACCGCCCTGTGTTTTCGACATCGCGATCTAAGAATTTGTTATATTTAATCACGCCATCTAGTTGTAAAAATGGAACTATTTAATGAGCTTTTTTAAAAATGTGAGATACATACTTTCATCCATAGAGTAACAACGAAGCCGCAGGCGCATCCTAAATCTTATTACAAAAAACTTTTAAACCCATAAATTGTAATCAATAGCGAGACGTTAATGACATCAATTAAATAATCGTAAAAATAGATGCTTATCGGTTATTTTCGTCGTGTTATTTATTACTGTGTTGCGTGCTCTGCAGCTATGTATTATTTATTGGTTCTAAACCTATGATACTAGAGTGACAATAATCAGTAGGCCCACTCGTGGCCTACTCCCAACAGTAAAAAAGATACATCGTGCCAATTTTCGTAGCTCAGTTTATGTCGGTGGAAACTGAATTCGGAACAGTTGACCAACAAAAGCTGAGCTGATAATTGGCACGATATATCGTTTTCGGTTTCGGGATCACGGGCCCAGAACAATCTAGCATCTGGTAGTTTAAGGGTATGAACGTCAGTTTAGTTCATACTTATGACATGGCATTAGAAGGATTTGTGAAAGAATCAGCACTTTTATAATTTACAAGCTTCCGCCCGCGGCTTCGCTTGCATGGTATCTGGATGAAAAGTAGCCTTAGTCCTAGTCCTTATCTATCTATATTTTAAATTTCAGCCAAATCGGTTCAGCGGTTGCCGAGTTTTAGAGGAACAAACAACCATCCATCCAAACATCCAAACTTTCGCATATATGAATTAGTGTGATACAGTGTCAGGTCAGGAGGTTTTTGCTTACACTTAATGGGACTCAGCAGTTCAGATATTGTTGAGATAGTGAACTTGCCCAGTACTTAAATCATCCTCGCAACTTAACTAGCCATATCCATATGAAATACAATACGTGTAGAGGGGGTAGTTCCCATCTGATCATATGATCCGATTGGGGTTGCATCTGATCACACAAGACGATGCTATCTGATCATTGATCTGTTGCAACTGCTTTTTTGAAATAAATTTTGTGCCAACGGATCACAATTTATATTTTGGCGTACACATTTTAGCGTCTAATATTACTAAGCAATAATAACCGTTTCTATAAGACTTCTTTCTACCTTCGCAGTAAGAACTATCTAAACAAAATCAACCTGGGTTGGAAAACAAAACATAAAAAAATTATGTCTGCTTATTTACTAAGTTGTTACCTGACAATTATTGCCGACATAGACAATCCCACCCCCTTTCACCTCCGCTACTTTGTTTTTTTTTCCCTGGACCGGTCTCATTATCTCTGCAACTGGTGTTGATGACGTCATACCGGTGTCTTGGTTGACAAATATTTCTGTCCTTATCTATTCTATTATTTGCAGCGCAACTGACACTTCTTTTATTTAAAACTAGCGGACGCCCGCGGCTTCGCCCGAGTGGACTACTATTTTTTTTACCCCACGGGAACCGTGCAATTTTTCGGGATAAAAAGTAGCCTATGTCCTATTCTCGGTTATTATCTATCTCTATTCCAAATTTCATCAAAATCGGTTTAGTAGTTATGGAGATACGTGGCAACAAACATTCACACACACACACACACGGACTTTCGCCTTTATAATATTAGTAGGATAGTAGGATTCCTGTTTATGATACTTTGTTTGACAGTTAAGCTCAAGTCACGCAAATTAGGTCATCAGTGCATTTTAAAGTTTCTAGACTATGGTCGTGAAATTAAAGAGTTAATATTTACGTGCTCTGTGTTGTGTATGTACGAGTGTGTTCCTGGAAAATGTCAGTACTACTATATAGACTAGCGATGGGTACACTAAAAAAATATTTAATAGGTACCTATTTTCAATTACTGTGATTTAAAAATGTCTGTGACAAAATACTAGCTAACATTTAAGTAGCAAGTCACAGTAATTAATGTATACTAAATACACGCCAAAATATAAATTATGATCCGTTGGCACAAAATTTATTTCAAAAAACCAGTTGCAACAGATCAATGATCTGTTGGTATCGTCTTGTGTGATCAGATGCAACCCCAATCGGATCATATGATCAGATGGGAACTACCCGTGTAGGGGTAGTTCCCATCTGATCATATGATCCGATTGGGGTTGCATCTGATCACACAAGACGATGCTATCTGATCATTGATCTGTTGCAACTGCTTTTTTGAAATAAATTTTGTGCCAACGGATCACAATTTATATTTTGGCGTACACATTTTAGCGTCTAATATTACTAAGCAATAATAACCGTTTCTATAAGACTTCTTTCTACCTTCGCAGTAAGAACTATCTAAACAAAATCAACCTGGGTTGGAAAACAAAACATAAAAAAATTATGTCTGCTTATTTACTAAGTTGTTACCTGACAATTATTGCCGACATAGACAATCCCACCCCCTTTCACCTCCGCTACTTTGTTTTTTTTTCCCTGGACCGGTCTCATTATCTCTGCAACTGGTGTTGATGACGTCATACCGGTGTCTTGGTTGACAAATATTTCTGTCCTTATCTATTCTATTATTTGCAGCGCAACTGACACTTCTTTTATTTAAAACTAGCGGACGCCCGCGGCTTCGCCCGAGTGGACTACTATTTTTTTTACCCCACGGGAACCGTGCAATTTTTCGGGATAAAAAGTAGCCTATGTCCTATTCCCGGTTATTATCTATCTCTATTCCAAATTTCATCAAAATCGGTTTAGTAGTTATGGAGATACGTGGCAACAAACATTCACACACACACACACACGGACTTTCGCCTTTATAATATTAGTAGGATAGTAGGATAGTAGGATTCCTGTTTATGATACTTTGTTTGACAGTTAAGCTCAAGTCACGCAAATTAGGTCATCAGTGCATTTTAAAGTTTCTAGACTATGGTCGTGAAATTAAAGAGTTAATATTTACGTGCTCTGTGTTGTGTATGTACGAGTGTGTTCCTGGAAAATGTCAGTACTACTATATAGACTAGCGATGGGTACACTAAAAAAATATTTAATAGGTACCTATTTTCAATTACTGTGATTTAAAAATGTCTGTGACAAAATACTAGCTAACATTTAAGTAGCAAGTCACAGTAATTAATGTATACTAAATACACGCCAAAATATAAATTATGATCCGTTGGCACAAAATTTATTTCAAAAAACCAGTTGCAACAGATCAATGATCTGTTGGTATCGTCTTGTGTGATCAGATGCAACCCCAATCGGATCATATGATCAGATGGGAACTACCCGTGTAGGGGAGCTGACAAAGCCGCAGGTTTACTCACAATGTTTTCCTTCACCGCTTAGAGCTTTTAATGAGCATATTATATTTTTTACCGACACAAAAAATCCATTGACCCTACTAACATAGAATAAGTTAGTAGGTACTTACCTACTAAGATTATTATGGATCTATTTAATTATCTGAAATAAAAGTGTTTTATTTATTGATCTTATTTATTGACGCACGGCTAGAAACCCACAACTTTTAAATCGTTAGTCGAAATACCATCATAGGAACCATAGCTCTTAAGTATATCTCTGAGGTGCCATATTTGACTATCAATAGAAAAATATAGCCATGAAGAAAAATGTTCGAGTTTTAATGATGTTTTGAATCTGGATGTCGGCTTATCTCAAATATACGAGCTTAAGATACCAGCCAATGAATTAGTTATAATTTTCTTTCGAAATATCACTGACAAAGTGGACTTAGAAAATCTTATGAAAATAATGAATAATGTTTTGAACTTATGTTTGAACTACCGTTTCTAAAAAGGCAAAAGACTACTTGCCATAAAATAAAGCTTTCGAAAAACTAAGTATTTGGATATTCCTTTGCCAGCCTCGCCAACCTCATACGAATTTACTTTTAAGTTCTTACGAGCAAGTGGCAAACTCTGTTGACAGAGTTTTTAGGCCGCCTAAATGTCACGGCTCCGTTATGGCTTAAAGACTTAAAAGCCGGGACCGACAACTCCGAAGCACACAAGCAAATTGTGACCGCACACAACGTTGCTTTACTTCAACGATCAATCAAGAATGTCCAAGCTACGCCACGAGCGCTTCGGTAGACCTTACTACACCTTAGACATCTCAAATTAGAAAGACTGATTTTAGTCGCTATCAAAGATAGACAATCAGTAAAGCCCGTCACAGACTTAGCTATAATATATATTAATAGTTTTATAGCTAGGCATATTACTATATATTTTCTATACTAATTTTCGCGTGACAACACACTCAGCTATAATATATATTATAGCTAACGGTATAATAGTACGGTATATTAATATATATTATAGCTAAGTCTGTGACGGGCTTAAACGACTAAAAGATTTGAGAGAATGTCTACGGCGCCTTGTTTCGCAATGATGTTTTCAAAGGAGGAAGATGGGTGACTCACCAAAATGCCCGGTCCTACTCAACTGAGTCAACTGACAAACCTGCCCTCAGTGCCGCGCGGAACATCGTCTTGAACGCACCTTGAAGTTGCTAAAAGACAAGTATATAGAGAGCAACTAAAGCAGTTATGCGAGCGAGACAGCATTGCTGATCGGCCGGGCTCTGCCCCCTGATTGTCTATCTTTGATAGCGACCAAAATCGGTCTCAAACTGTTAAATATAACAGTTCAGTGACCAAACAAGTAGCTCTGTCACTCTCATCCCAACGAGACCGATCGCGACAAAACATACCTATAGTCGTATTGCTCACTATACGATACGGACTAAAATTGAAGGAAAAAATGTCATTTTTCCTTCAATTTTGATTATTTTTGATATGTTTTATGTCAAAATTGAAGGAAAAATGACATTTTTTCCTTCAATTTTAGTCCGTAGAATGAGCAATCCGACTATACGCGATCGTTTTGACAGTTTGAGAACAATTTGAGGTTTGAGACAAGTTAGACAATCAGCCTGCTAAGCACAAATTTTTGCGTGCGATGGTAGTACGTCACCTATCTTCCCCTTTTTTAACATCATTGCTGTTTCGCTTTTTTTACACTAGGTTCCCACAAGTCCTTATTTAATGGTATAGTGTCAGACCAGTAACATTCCTAGGCGTAGAATTCTACACTAAACAGTACTAATTAGACGCCATAACAAAACTCTAAACAATCAGCACAAAATAAATTCTAAGTTTCTTTAAAGCTCGTAAAGCTTAAGATTTTTATAAAGCGGTGACCGTATTTACACGCCATAATTTCGCTAGTTGGGACCTTGTCATTCCGAGGGTGCGATATATTGAATCGTTACTTGATGGAATGTATTAAAGGTGTTAATATTGTTTTAAATTTTTTGGGTGTCAGTTACATATTGTACTTACTTAAAATAGTCTGTTGCCTGAAATTAAGTTGTATTATTTTGAAGTAAGTAGGTACTTATAGTTTTATATTTTTAATCTCCTTCTCCATACGTATTTTAACCATGCTTTTCTCGTTCAATTGAATTCGCAATATACATAAAACTAGCTGTAGCGACATCTACCTGTCGCTAGATGAACTACAGAGAAACATGCTACGCACTACAGATGGCGCCACGCTCGACATCAACGACTCCTATCTGAGTTATCCTTGGATAAAGAACGTCCAAGCTACTCCAAAGCATCTACTACTGCAAAGGAAGAACACGCTGTGCAGTATCAGACCTCAGATCAGATTGCAGGCTAAAGGAGCACCGGAATCACCACGCAACATCAAGAATTCCTAGATCGCACAAGTGAACGCCGATTCGCCGATCAGCTTATATACAACTATCCGACATCAATTACTGTTGGTCGAAAGACCACGGGCAAGTGGGCCAGATGGGCCGGCCCGTTGCAGAGAACCACCTACTCTGCCTTTGGGGAACTATTCCACCCTGTTCCCCAAACTAGCTTTCACATATTTTTAAATAGATTAATATAAAATGTTCGTGTGAGCTAGTGGCTTTTTCTGGTGACGGAGTTTTTAGGCCTTCATTGCTAAAATGGCTATCAAATATTACGTCCATCATTTCAAAATACCAAGGAAGAAGCCTACGTGAGATATGAATTAAACGATCACAGATAGGCCCCCGGTCGAGTAATGGGACACTATATCTTTTTAATTGGAACCCTTTTTGCGTGAACACATAACTCTGACGCGGCCATGTGAGAAAAACACATTCTCAAATGTAACCCATTCATCTTTACGTATAGCACTTGGTCCAAATCACAAGCTGATAGGAAAATAATTGAAAACGATCTCGACAAATCCCCAATGCACCGACATTCTCCAAACCTTTGAGGTCTCGACAAATCCCCAATGCACCGCCACGACATTCTCCAAAACTTTGAGATCTCGACGAATCCCTAATGCACCGATATTCTCCAAATCTTTGAGGTCTCGACAAATCCCCAACGCACCGACACTCTCCAAACCTTTGTGGTCTCGACAACCCCCAATGCACCGACACGACATTTTCCAAAACTTTGAGGTCTCGACATATCTCCAATGCACCGACATTATACAAACCCCTTTCGAGGTATTCAAGCTCATTTGAGTAACGACTTTGAAAAAAAATTAATATTATTTTACAATTTACTAGCGGACCCGATAGACGTTGTCCTTCCTAGAAGTTTGAAGATTTGGAAATGCTGAACATAATTTCATCAAAAAACCAACTATTTATTTAATTTTTAATTAACCGACTTCGAAAAAAGGAGGATTTTTTTTTTTTTTATGTATGTTCACCGATTACTCGAAGACGCGTCGACCGATTTCAAAAATAC
Source organism: Camptogramma bilineatum (assembly GCA_958496255.1). Taxonomy (NCBI): domain Eukaryota; kingdom Metazoa; phylum Arthropoda; class Insecta; order Lepidoptera; family Geometridae; genus Camptogramma; species Camptogramma bilineatum. The sequence continues at coordinate 1,602,781 of OY292464.1, forward strand.
TTTTTTTGTTTGAAAGAGTATACTTTCCAATTGGTCCTTTTGGTCATGAGGTCAGGATCTGATGATGGGATCTTGGAGAAATCGAGGTAACTCTTCAAATTTTATAGGCACACTTGAAGCGATTAGGGTATTTTCTAAAAGCTCTATAGGTTATCGGTGATAATGCAATATTATGGTAACATTGAGCTGATCTGATGATGGAGTCAGAAGCTGTTTAACAGAACTCCTCAGTAAATAGGCCGATCGAGTTGAAACTCGGCACGTCTGTCAAGTTCCGCCTAAAATGCAATAATATGGTCACAACGAGCTGATCTGAGGATGGAGTCAGGAGCTGTTCAACAGAACTCCTCAGTCAATAGTCTGATTGAGTTGAAACTTGGAACTCAGCATGTCGGTCAAGTTCAAACTACAATGTAATAATATGGTGACAGGTAGCTGATCTGATGATGGAGTCAGGACCTGTTCAATGGAACTTCTCAGTGATTAACAGCGGAACATCCATGTTTGGGCTCATTTTATTCAGCTCACCCTTCCTTAGCCTTACCCAATAACAGTTTGTATTGAAGTCGGTTTTTTAAAATTTTTAATTTAGCCACTTGTATTATAATTATAATAAAGCAACTGTCTTATTACATAGTCATATTATAAAGAAAGTGTTGGATATTAATGTGGAATAAATAAGTTAGAGGACGGCCAAAGAAAAGATGGATGGATTGTGTGAGAGAGGACATGCGTGTGAAAAGAGTGACTACTGTGATGACGAGTGATAGGAGGGAATAGAAGAGGAGAACCTAGTGGAAAACGTGCAAGGAAATGATAAAAAAAACTGTCTTTGTTTTATCCAAAAGTATATTATAAAAAAAAAAACACTTAAATAAAACGCTTATAACTTGCAGCACACATAAAGAAAGCAATATTACAGATTAGTACCTTCAATGTGTCGATAATACCGTTCCAGAAACAAAGTGCTGCCACATACCATTAAAGCAATCCAGATTTACATAAAAATGTAGCTGATTTGTTTGTTTGTACGTAGTTATGTACCAGAGTGGTTGTATTTATACGTTGAATCAAACTTTAATTTAAGAAATATGTACTTATAAATATTTTTTTCAATGATGATAGAAAAAAAAATCCGCGTATTTTATAATTTTGGTTCGTAAAGCGTTACAATTATAGCTTTCCTGGGGATTCAGTAGTGATCATTATTTCATTGTTTTGAAGTAAAACTTTTATAAGCACGCTTGACTTGGGGCGTGACTTGGTGAATGCGTGACGATAGCGTTACGAAAAGTGTGATCAGGCGAGGCGAACGGAAGCTTTACTTTAGTCGTATGGTCTAAAGCAGTGTTCCGCATAGGGTGTGCCGCGGCACACTGGTGTACTTACAGTGGTCAGTAGTTGGTGTGCCTCGGAAAAATAAGGTTACCTATCTCAGTTAAGCTACTCCAAAGGACCGCTAAACAAGCTCATGTTTCGCAAAAAAAAAATATTTTTCATTTATGGTATAAGTAGGTACATGTACGGAGTATGTGCTACTTATAATTTTATTTTAAGAACTTCTTCTACCATACTTCACGCAAATAAATTATTTCATTTCATTTCATTTCATTACATCCGAAATTTTCCAATTTCCTAGATGTACCTTGAACACAAAAAGTTTACGGTACACTGTACTAAAGCACACTCGTTTTTTTAGATGTTTGTCGTCACAAGTGAACCCGCAAGCTTAAGCTTGTATAATCTTGGAGGACATTTTATTCTCAAACTCCAAGAACAGAACTATTTATAGGTTTTTACAATGTATTGTGATAAAGTGCTATAAAGGTGTTTGGTGTTTCCGTTTCACATTTGTCTGGGCCGTGTAAACGATTGGCGTTGACTTTTTGCTGTTAATATGAATGGTTGTTTGTCTGTCTGACCGTGCACTGAATTTAATTAAGGTATTTGATTTATCTATAAGACTTTTGTAAGATGGACAATGAAACTCTAAGCACGATAATAACTACACCTTTGAAAAAAAGTTTAATCGATGAAATAATATTAAAAAAAAAACTATAAACTGATTATACAACTAGAAAAAAAAACAAGAAAACATAGTCATGTAAAAACTTAGTTTATCGTTGAGGAGTTTTTTGGCTCATCAGTAGATAATACGAGTAACTTCACCAAATTATACTTTTTTAAGCAAATACAAAAAAAATATATTAAAAAAAAAAACACAAAATTTATTTCATGACAGAGTTCTAAGGTTACAAACATTAAAAAAATACAAACTAATTTATAACTTTTGAAGCCGGTTGAAACATGGTAGATAGAAGTCATTTTTGTCAAACTTTTTTACCAAAATTTCATACTGTATATTTAATTCAAATATTGAATACAAATTGATCTCTCTTGATACCAGACAATCATTGATACGAGGCAAGGCGCCGATTTATTCACATTTAATTGGACGTCTGAAACTGCGGGTGGCAACACTGCCCACTTATTAACAAGTACTTATAAGGGGTTGTGGGGTAATAAATTAGATGTTGCTATTATTTATGTAGGTTCTACATTATTTTTATTGCGAACATATTTAATTTGAATTTTAAAATAAACCTATTTTATGGTTTTGCTTTTAGCCAGAGTTATTGATAGTGTCTAAACGCCTCTCAACTTGAACACTGGTTAAATAATGCTCAAAATTCGCCCCGTCACTATTATGACACACTAGTATCACACACACAGCAGATATTATATCTTATGAAATATAAATCTTGACAGATCGCACCAAATATATTTTGTAATTTATATTCGCTGTGTGTGGACCTCCATAGAATTTGTATGTGCGCGATCTCAAGTTTTATATTTCATAAGATATTATTATCTGCTATGTGTGTGATGCCCTTTAGAGTACATATTCAAAAATAGCTAATGGGGTAATTACACTTTTAGATTGACTTTAGGTTAGTCATCTGTGCTTTAGTGAGCAACGCCTACTTAGTTTATTCACTTTGAATCTTTGAGACAAGTGCACAAACATTACAATCAGCTACAAAAAATAGAAATCCACGCGGGTAAAGCCGCGGGCTTTTGGTAATTTATTCTAAATATCATTGAACAAAACCTTTGCTACATTAAATAGAAAAAACAATACTTTTAAAACTTTTTAAATTTTTTCATGATAAAGCTTTGCGATAAGGCTAAAAAACTGAAACTGTTTTAATTATTCTACCTTTGTTTATGACTGTACCATACTGTCCCCAATACAACTGGAATTCCAATACAATTGTGCATACCTTCACATGGGAACGGAATAGCGCAGATTTATGGAGGAAGCCATCGCTTCTGGTTATTACTGTTATAGAATGCAAAATATTTGCGGTTGCGACCCCTAGCTTTGTAACCTGTGCCTGTGCGAACCGAAGGTTTAGGACCCGTGACTATCATAATGAAATTGGATTGTGGTGTGACTTTGGTATTCTAAAAAAACTTAGGCCTTTACATTTTACTAGGTGATTTATACAGTGTCAGGAGATAACTTTTGCCTACACTTTACGGGACACTGTAGTGCCTGAGATATTGAGATGGAATAGGCTTTCCCAGCACCTAAACCATGCTTTCAGCTTAACCGGTCACAGGAAAGACATTGGTCAATACGTATGTGGCTGACTAAGCTGCGGGTTTTATCACGATGTCTTCCTTTGCATATAAATTCTTAAACTTCCCAATTACTATCTTAGAAGTAAAAACTAAAAGAAAATCTTATCTAGAATACAAACTATTAGTGTTTTGCGACCCCTAGTTTTGTGCTAACTTTTGCCGTTGTGAACCGAAGGTTTACAATCTTTTTTTTTTCTGATAACAAAATTGGATTCTTGTAGAACTTTAGTATACCTACTTAAACCTGTCTTTAAAACTATAATCTTAGAAGTAAAAACTAAATAATAGATACAAATAATAGATGCAAAATATTTGCAGTTTTGGGACCCCTAGGTTTGTAACCTGTTCTTATGCGAACCGATGGTTTAGAATCTCTGACTCTGATAATGAAATTGGATTGTGATAGGACTTTGGTATAGAGTCTAAGCCTGTTAATCATAATAGACTTATAGCCTTCCTAGAGCTGAGATGGCTGCTAAATCAGTTGTAATGATAATTGACATGAGAGTGATGAAAGAAACATTATTTTAAGGGCGTAAAACATTATTTAGATTGTAAAGATGATTATCTATAATATCTATACTTTTATATTATTAATATATAGAGAGGAAATATTTTTTTGTTTCTTTGTAACGAATAGGCTCCGAAACTACCTACTGAACCGATTTCAAAAATTATTTCACCAATAGAAAGATAGAAATAGACATAAGGTGGAGTGCCGTAATTGCAAATAAAAAACGTGGAGTCCTAACTTCATCACTTGATAATTCTATATTTTGTATCAGAAATATATTTTTTGAAAGATCTGTTCTATAGTAAATTTTATGTAGATTTATATCATTGTTATGAATAAAGTAAAGCGATAAAAAATTAAATTATATTGCATAAATTAATGATAGAGGGAGCAATAGTTGCAATTACCCGTTTTTGCGGGTAATTGCAACTACTTGCTTTTACTTCTTATTTTTCTATGGCGCTTACTACTGGAAAATACAGAACACATGCCTTGAATATCGTTCTATCGATTTATATAAGTAGCTATGCCCTTGCTACTAATGTCAAATTTTGCGCGAAAACACTTTTAAGCAAAGAATCCGGTAATTGCAACTATTTTACTACAAATAGTGATGGGAACCTTATCGTGATTTTTATCGACTCGATGTTTATTTTAATCACAGTAATCTTTTAGTTATGAAACAGCCTCTTTTACTCTTATCTTTAAAGTCTTCAATTATCTTTTACTAATTATTTTTTCTAACTTTATTTCAATCGCAATAAGTAATATTTTAGAAGTTAAACAGCCTTTTTATATTCGTTTCACATATTGAACGGCTTTGGAAAGGGCTCCGCTAGCGCCAACATAATGAAGGGACTCAATCACTCAAACTAATTGCTAAGAACTCATAGCATAGTATGGAAGTAGATAGTACCCCTTTCAATAAAATATTACATATCGACATAGTCATCGTCATTGTTACATCACTAGGTTTTTCAAACTTCATACAAAACCGGTCGTTAAATTGCAACTGTCAAAAAAGAAACAAAATGGTTACAATTACAAGACTATGCACTTTTTGTCTGGCAAATGTAACTACAACCATAACTCTGAGTAGATTTATCGTAGAATACAACAAACACATAAAAAACAACTTACTGTGTCTTATAATCACTCTCACTGTGAACACACTGGCGAAAAACCACGAAAAACTTTTTTTTTTCTATAAATTGCGAAGAGCGTCCGAGCGGCGTCACTTCCGAAAAATTGGCTGTTTAAAAGGCCTGTCATTCGCTCAGTTTTGGTCCTATCAACACCATCTATATTTTTAGACTGATACTTTTAGAAGAAGTTCAATACCACATCTATCGATGTTCAAAAAGGTGATCCTAGAGGGAGTTATTGACTCCAGTTGCAATTACCGGACAGTTGCAATTACGGCACTCCACCTTATTTAAAAAAAATTAGGGATCCGTAAGAAAATTGCAATATTGTAACCCAAGGTAGAAAACCCAAAATAGTTTTTGATCACTACGGGGGCAACGCCGCGAGGGCACTGCTGGTTAATAATAAGACAAATGTTTTGAGGTCACAGTAGCCTATAAGGTTATTACAGAAGCATTACTTGAACCCATTAGAAACAGGATCTAAAGGAACCAGTAGTGCACCTTTGAAATACGGCTCTTGTAGTGACAGAAATCATTTAAGTTCGAATAAGCGTGGTATGTTCCCAAGCGATCTGTTTTTACAATGTTGGCGATTATATTATTTGCATTTATACAATGTTAGTGATAATGCTATTTACAGCCTAAAATGCCTAAAGATCTGAAAGAATATGTCTATATACCGCACCTTGGGAATACAATCGAATACAATCTTTACAATTTTTTTTTCATGACATCATCAGGAGGCTACGCTCAATGGGAAGCCGATGTTCCTTGGACAGTTTTGAAATAAAGAAGACTTGTCCAATATCTAAACCATACTCTTAGCTTATGATAACAGTCAATACGAGTGCAACTGACTTAACTGCGGGTTTCCACACAATGTCTTCACAGTTTAGAGGTAGTCAAAACTGAGTGAAATAATGCCTCGGCTCTCGATGAGTAGGTGCTTCGTATCGATTCCTGGTCATGTGTCAATGGGTTTTTCTTTTCAGAAAGTGTTTCAAATGAGCACTAATTTTTTTACCTAAGGCGCGGGACATACAGAAAAGATGCAAGACGAGAACGCGTCGCAGACAATGTCTCTTCCGCGTCCCTTTCATAGAAAATGTATAGAAGCGTCGAGCCGCAAAACATACAGAAGAGACGGGGCGCCGTCACATTTTGTATGAAAGGGACGCGGAAGAGACAAATGTCTGCGCCCCGTCTCTTCTATCTGGCCTGCGCCTAAGGTAGCCTATATAAATAGTGCTAGAGACGGTGCTCTTAAGAACAGTCCCGTACACACACATTACTTCTCCATAGAACATAAAGATGCGCGCGCATAAATCGTAACACGATATTGATATAAAGTACGATCCATACATCCATACGTGACGACATGCGATGTCGTACGATCTTATCGTACCGTGTGTACCCTTATTTATTAAGCCTGATATTAATTGCTAATTTGTTGAAATGTAAATGCTCGTTATTGATAGTCGGATAAGTGAATTCGAAGTGACTATTTGAATGAGGCGACTACACCTATCATGGAATGGTCATATGCAAATGTGTTTCGTGCGTGGATTATTTCCGTGGCTCGCGTGAATACGTTGACATGTCGAGATGTCAATTTTTTTTTTTATTGGCTTAAACGATATCTACGCCTATGAAGTATCTATAAAAAAATTGACAGCTCCCTAGCTAGACAAGTTTTCGAGTTATGGCCTTGCCAACTCCTCCATTTTTCGTATTTTAGTTGACATAACTACTTGTCAATTTTTCAAGCCACTAACACACATATGTTTTTGTTGATATTTCGATTTATCAACCTACTCATTCGCCAAAATTATATTTGTTACATGATATCTCGACATATACATATGATATTTTTGATTAACTTTTAACAAATTAAAATGTCAGGTTATGGCTAACCAAAGTATTCCGTTTAAATTGTGATACATTGAGTTGTTCAGTTATGCCCGCGCGCTCTCGCGCTGGCATAACCGAACATGTCACTCGTATTGGTAAACAAAACGTCAGTTCAGAAATCTTTTTTTTTTTAGTATTGCTTTTACATGGAAAACTGATAGATTTTAATTATTTGTTAAACTATAATGACATTGCTTGATTTTTACAAGCTTTTATTATTAACTTGCGATTTTTGTTCGGGTCTACTTTTGAAAATTAAATTTGACTGACTTCCCAGTGTCTGATTAAGCTGAAATTTGGAATACCTATAGGTTCTTGGTGACAATGCAATATTATTTTAACAACGAGCTGATCTGATGATGGAGCCAGGAGCTGTTCAACAGAACTCACTTTTTTTTTAGTGAAATGTTGCAAGTTCAATTTGACCCACTTTCCAGTGTTTGATTGAGCTAAAATTTGGCACACTTATAGATTCTAGATAACAATGTAATATTATGTTAACAATAAGCTGATCTGATGCTGGAGTCAGGAGCTGTTCAACAAACCTCAATATTTGTTTGGATTAAATCTTGCAAATTCAATTTGACCCACTTCCCAGCATCTGATTGAGCTGAAATTTGGCACACTTATAGATTCTCGATGACGATGCAATACTATTGTAACAGCGACCTGATCTGATGATGGAGCCAGGAGCTGTTCAACAGAACTCACTTTTTTTTTAGTGAAATCTTGCAAGTTCAATTTGACCCACTTTCCAGTGTTTGATTGAGCTTAAATTTGGCACACTTATAGATTCTAGATAACAATGTAATATTATGTTAACAGTAAGCTGATCTGATGCTGGTGTCAGGAGCTGTTCAACAAAACTCAATATTGTGTTCGGGTCAAATCTTTCAAGTTTAATTTGACCCACTTCCCAGTGTCTGATTGAGCTGAAATTTGGCACACTTATGGATTCTTGGTGACAATGCAATATTATTGTAACAACGAGCTGATCTGATGATGGAGCCAGGACCTGTTCAACAAAACTCATATTTTTTTTAGTGAATTCTTGCAAGTTTAATTTGACCCACTTTCCAGTGTCTCATTGAGCTAAAATTTGGCACACTTATAGACTCTAGATAAGAATGTAATATTATGATAATAACAAGCTGATCTGTTGCTGGAGTCAGGAGTTATTCAACAAAACTCCTCAGTAAATTTTTCGATTGAGGTGAAACTTTGCATTTTTTTCTAGTTCCGAATACATTGTAATAATATGGTGACAATGAGCAGATGTGCTGATAAAATCTGGTTGTATTCCATTCAAATTCTCAGTGATTAACAGTAGAGCATCCGCGTTTGGGCTCATTTAAAATCAGCTTACCCTTACTATGTTAAATCTCATTTCTAAACGGTATGAATGGTTCTGAGTAATAAGTAGGTACTTCAGCAACTCAAAAAACTGGTTTTATAGTCTCTATCTGTTTGCAATCCGATAATATAGCATTGTTTACCTACCAATATTCCATACATTAAAGGTGAATAAGTTGATATCTTTTGCGGCATAACTGGACATCTCGAGACGTAACCTAAATCTCATCAATTTTTTTGTTGACATGTCTTATATCATGGAAACTATGGGGAATTTTGGTTATTTATTGTCATCATTCGAAAGAGGGCATAAAATAACCATAGAAACAATTAACACAAATACTGTAAACTAATTTACCGAGAAACCAGAAGAGGTCAAACTTTCAAACGGCCGCCCTGAAAAGTTGGTGTTTTATACATGTCAACGTATTCACGCGTGCCACGGATTTATACTGGCCATATAAGGTATCTTAGAAGCCTATAGAAATATTATGCTTAGAAAAATCCTGTTTATTGTTCTGGTACACGGTATTGGTCACGAAGAAACACAAGTATGTATGTAATGTCGTATGAAAGAGCCGTGTTGGCCGAGTTGGTTAGTACCTACCTCGACTTTCGAGCCGAAGGTCGTGGGTTTGAATCCTGGCCGTCCATCAATGGATTTTTCGTTTCTAAAAATGTATATGCGCATTAACACGAGCTCTAAACGGTGAAGGAAAACATCGTGAGGAATCCCGCAGCTTAGTCAGCCCTACACGTATTGTCTTTCCTGTTAAGCAGGCGATTTTCCTGTTGGCAGGTTAAGCTGAGAGGATGTTTTAGTTTAGGTGCTGGGCAAGCCTACAACATCTCAAACAATGTCCCATCAGGCAGTACAGTGTCCCGTTAAAAAAAACTTTACATCTCTACTAGACTTCACTTCAGGACAAGCAGACGTACGGCACAGTACCATCCTTACCTTGTGGACATTCCATCCACTCGTACCACGCGGTTCTCCTCCACCTTCATCATCCGCACTGCTAAGGTCTGGAACTCGCTGCCGGCTTCTGTTTTCCCTGAAAACTATAACTTGGGTCTCTTCAAGTCAAGAGTGAATAAGTGTCTTCTAGACCTTTGTGATCCATCGTCAGCCACATCGTCGCTCATCAGGTGAGATTGTGGCTAAACAAAGATCTAGAAAAATCTAGAATAGAATAGATGATTTATACAGTGTCAGGAGGCAATCTTTGCCTACACTTAACGGGACACTGTAGTGCCTGGGACATTGTTTGAGATAGAGTAGGATTGCCCAGCACCTAAACTAAACCATTCTCTCAGCTTAACCGGCCGTATCCACAGGAAAGACATGGTCAACACGTGTGGGGCTGACTAAGCCGCGGGTTTCCTTAGTGTCCCGTTAAGTGTAGGCAAAAATAGTGAGCACATAGCACGTTGGTTCATAAAATTCCATACAAAGAATACCTAACAGCACAAGGCGTTGCGATGCGGTGCGGTGCTGAATTGATCTAAACAGCTATGACCTTTAGGCGGTTTCTTAAACAGATCAAGCAGTAGGTTAAGTACCTGAACAATTCACCATTCATCACCAATTGTGCGCTTAACGATATGATTGTTCCCATTATAATTGGTGGGACATCTCATAACTTAGTGAAAGTTATCGGGCTCGGCCGGTGATTTGCGATGGTATTTTTTAATGAGTATCACTGGGGCATGGATTAGGTAAGAGTCAGTGAATACAGATGGTTCACTCTTAGGCTTGTTTCAATCTTCAGCGTGTCGCCCGTCGCGTCCGCGAGTTGACCATTCACAGCACAGAGAAATTAATTTTGACCATTCACAGCACACAGAAATATGCTGGGAATGGTCTACTCGCGGACGCGACCGGCGACACGCTGAAGAGTGAAACAAGCCTTAGGCCTCTATTAATAAACTCGTATTAACTTCTGTCAAAGCTGCACCACGGATTAAGCTATTGCCAACCTTTTTTGTTAGACAGTGACAAATACCTAAGGATGGCAATAGTTTAATCCGTGGTGCAACTTTGACAGAAGTTAATACGAGTTTATTAATAGATGCCTATAGGTGCAAGCCAGACAAAAGAGACGTAAGACGAGGACGCATCGCGGACAGGCGCAGACGAAAAAGCTTTGCGCCCGCGCCCCGTCTCTTCTGTATGTTTTGCGTCGCGACGCTTCGATACATGTTGTATGAAAGGGACGCAGAAGAGACAAATATCCGCGCCTTGTCTGCGTCTTACGTCTTTTCTGTGTGTCCAGCGCCTGGGAGTGGGCACACGACGTTTTCTGCAGCGCGTTTCCGAGCTGCGCGTTCGCATCGCGTTTCTATTGATACAAACGCGGATTCACAGCGCGTTTGTTCCCATACAAATGGGAACCGGGAGTGGGGCAGCGCGTTCGCATTAGCAAAAAACGCAGTGTGCCCACTCCCTAAATTTTTTTAAAAATATCAACCAAATTCAAACTCCCTTAAATTTAGGGATACCTATACCGATTGTCAATTCGATTATTTACTTACTTGAGTAATTCCCGTTAATACAATTACATTCTATGTGTAACACATACTTTGATTTTATAGCAGAGTTTCAGTCACACTACACGGGATGGTAAGTGATGCAGGCCTGCTTGAGTCGGCTCAGAAGTTCAGAACACAAAATTTAAGGCTACACTGAAGGATCGTAAGAAATTCAGGCCCACTTGAGTCGGCTCAGAACACAAAATTTAAGGCTACTGAGGATCGTAAGTGATGCAGGCCCGCTCAAGTCGGCTCAGCAATCACTTGCCGCTCGCGATTGTTCCGTGTGATGGATATAAGGGGTGCATATTTATGGCCCTGGTATAATGATCTAGCTTAATTATCATCAGTGGGTCAGTGATGACGGATTTATTGTAATAAGTTGTCAATAGGATAATTAGTTATTGTTAGTGATAGTTTAATAATAGTCACATAAAGAAAAAAAAATATTTCTGTTTTCTCTGTTATTAAATTGGAGGAGTCCATACAATTAAATTTATGAAAATTATCGATTGACTTTTGTTACTGAATTTATGTTCATAATTATTGAAACATTAGTAATATTTCTGAATACTTTATTTTTAAAATATGAACTATGTTGCTTGAACTGAACATAGCTATATATAATGAAGAATCAGATATAATTTGAGGGTCTCACAGTAATTCGATATTTGCTATTACTTAATTAAAGCCGCAGATTGTTTCAAATATAATAATCTTCTCAAAAAATCGGTAAATCGTGACCAAAATCGTGCATTCGATTCAATATCGACCTCAGCCCCGCCCTAAATTCACGCCAGGACCACCTCTGTGGTTAACTTTTTTCAAATTTCGAATGAATAATCGCCAAGAAATTACTGGCCGCTATGTTTTTAAATTACAAATCTTTGAGACCGGATTCGATTCTGTTTTGAAATTGGAGCATGTTTTTAATCGAACTCTTTTTCGGTAGCGGCGCTTTAAAAAGGTTTTTTGCAAGTTAATTCAAATTAGAAGTAAACCCTGCAACATGATTGAAATTTGAAAACCGAACATTATTATTTATATGAAATAAAAAGTAGGTAAGCACATTGAATTAAAAAAACATGTAGGTAAGTAATTACATTGTAAGTACAATAATGTTAATAAAACCCAAGAACAAAAGCAAATAAGCGGAATAAAATGGGCGTCTTTGTTTATAATCAGATTTAATAACCTGTCTGTATGTAATTTTATGACCACATCTTACTTGATCTCAATAAAATAATGTTTTGAAATAAATGTTTCCCTGAAGTAGTCAACTGCCAATTTAAAGGGTCGTAAGTTATTCTTTCAAAATCAATTTTCGTGTTTACAGTGACCACTAAGATCGGGTGCGCTGTACCCACTACTTACGCAACTTTCTTGTCAGGGTTGTCACTTTTCGAAAAAACACGCGTAATTCAATTGAGAAGACAAAAGTTGGGAAATCACTTAAACTGGCAGCCGTTGATTTTACATGGAGAAAAAAAGGTTTAAATGTAATATAAATGTAAAAAAGGTTAAATGTTTAAATTTTATGGAGAAGGTAGGGGCTTGACCAAATATGCATGCATAATCTGCATGTCCAAATAGTTCGCCTGGTTAGGCGAACTATTTGGAATATTTTTGTCCAAACAGTTCGACGATCGGACTACTAGGAGGACAGATTGGAATAAGCGCATAGAACATAGAACTGTGTGTCTTTTAATTTATCTGTCTGTAACAGGTATTTTTCCCCAATATTACAGACGTAGGAATTTACTGAATGTTTATTTAATGCCTGGTCCGTAGTAAAGTCAAAGTCAAAGTATTTTCAGTATGACTAGATTGACCAGGCAATCAGCTGAGTTTGGTAGTAGCCCTGTTTTATAACCAACTTCAAAAAAAGGAGGAGGTTCTCAATTCGTCGAAATCTTTTTTTTTGTGCTTTTTATTGTATGTTCACTCGGAGAAGCCTCTACCGATTTGAAAAATTCTTTTTTTTGTTTGAAAGGATATACATTCAGATTTCACAATGAGGATCTTCGGAGTTGTGAATAGAAATGCACCTCGACAGTGTAGAAAATTGCTCAGCTCATATCACATTGAATTCGGTTTTTTTACTTTTAATAAATTTTCAATTTAGCCACCTGTTGATTGACACAACGATTGAGTAACAGCCAACCCTAAGATATTCTACGAACGCAGTATGAAGATCTCGATCTCGAATTTTCAATTAAGTGTTATAATCGAACCACAAGGCATTTCGCGAAATTTATTATTTGGTACGTGTACGCGATTATTTCGGTTTCTGGAAGGAATCTGTCTCGATTCATGTTATTTTGAGGTCATAAATTAGAGCACAGGCACCAATAATGGAGCCTGGTTTGAGAAATTGAAAATATCGCGAAATTATGGATTAGTCATGAAACCTGCTTAAACTGGTTCGCGTACCATGAAATTAACTTGAGCAGTTTATGATTGTTTTAATAATATTTTTTTCTTAAATCAAATGACAAGTACTAGTTTATGTATTTAAATAGTATATCAGCCATGTGGTTCCCATAACACAAGCTCTGCTTAGCTTGGGGCTACATGATGCTGTGTGAAATGTCCAGCATTATTATTATTATTATTTTATTTTAGGTTTTATCTACGTACAAGAAAAAAAATAAACAAAATATCTTTCATATAGGTAATAATATCTTATTGATGTTCAAAAAATCTTTCATAAAAGTATTTAAGTACTTACCTGTCTAGTAATATCTACTTACTAATTTCTGTTTGAAATATGTGAAGTAATTTATTTACAGAAACTAAACTACTACATATTTACATAAAAGTATAAAGTACAAAATACAAAAAGAACCAGTTGAGCCACCTAAGGATCGTTAGAAACGATCTATAGGTAGCTCAACTGATCCAAGCTACTGCCAGACGGAAGCGTGCCCAAGACACTGGCAGCATTACCGCGCTGGATGGCAATGCTGATAATATCAGCATTGCCATCCAGCGCGGTTCAACATATTTGGCTCAATTTGGCTCAACATATTATGTTGAGCCAAATTTCTGTTTCCGTCTTTGATCATAATATTATAGTAACATAATATTTAATAGCCATGGAGACTGGCAGCTTTCCGACTTTAAAATATTTTTTAAATCGGATAGTTGATTTAGAGACTTCCTATATCCAAGAATCTTCATTTTCTGTATAGGTAATTTATGTGAGAGTAATCAATTTAGAGCCGTGTTGGACAAGGGGATTAGTATCTCGACTTTCGATTCGAGGGATGTGGGTTCGAAACTTGGCCGTGCGTCAATAGATTTTTCGCTTCGAAAAATTTATATATTAACACGAGCTCTAAACGGTGAAGGAAAACATCGTGAGGAAACTTGCGGCTTAGTCAGCTCCACACGTACCTTTTGATCATGTCTTTCCTGTGGATATGGCCAGTTAAGCTGAGAGGATGGTTTAGGAGCTGGGCAAGCCTACTCCATCTCAAACAATGTCCCAGGCACTACAGTGTCCCGTTAAGTGTAGGCATAGATTGCCTCCTGACACTGAAATCATCTAGAAAAGGTCTACCTAATCAATTTAAAAAAGTGTTTCATCGTCTGAAAAGCACATTATTCTGGATGGACTTGAGAGCGAAGTTGGAGCTATTAGAACTATTTATAACCAATCTTATTAGCTTTTTATGCAAATACTGATCTTAAAATACATTTTAAGCTATTTATCTTGAAGATAATGGAAAAAGAAGGCTTCTTTAAGAAAGTGGAAGAACATAATGAAGCAATTCACATTTCACGATAATGTTTGGTATTTCCATATTTTACCCACAAAGTACCCTATAACAATAATTATTATAATAATGATAATAAATACAGTTTATGTTACAGTAACGAGGGTCAGCATATTTGGCATTGTTTAACACCTTTGAAAATGCGAAGGTTTGAAATAAAAACTGTGAATTACACCAAAATGAACTAAAAAAATCGGCAAACGTAGTGAAAGAGTGCACAATCTGGTTCCGCCATCTCCTTTCTTCCATCGGACTTCCAGACACCCGGAAAGGCGCCATTTGTACATGGTTGATATTCAGTGTTCGTACTAAGCGCTTTGATTCTACATTTTTCATACGCACGGTGAAAATGTGGAACTCCTTGCCGGGGTCTGTATTTCCAGAAAAGTATAATTTAGGTGTCTTCAAATCGAGAGTCAATAGGTTCCTTCTAGGTAAGCGTGCTCCATCTTAGACCATACTGTTGTTTTACATTAGGCAGGGTGTGGTCAAACAAAAACCTATTTTCGTTAAAAAAAAAAAAAGATCCTGCCAGGTGGAGTGACGATCTGCGAAAGGCTGTCGATACAAGTTGGATTCGTCAAGCTGAAGACAGGGCGCGACGGCGCTCATTAGGGGAGGCCTATGTCCAGCAGTAGACTGCTATAGGCTGATGATGATGATGAACTAAATAAACAAAAAAGTTAGCTTAGCACAGTTGGTAGTAGCCCTGCTTCTGCGCTGTAGGTCGTGGGTTCGATTCCCACCTAGGACAAACATTTGTGTAATAAACATAGATGTTTGTTCTGTGTCTGGGTGTTATAAAGTATAATAAGTGTGTATTTACAAAATATATACGTACTATTCTATCAGTTATCTGGTTACCAGAGTACAAGCTTTGCTTAGTTTGGGGCTAGATGGCGCTGTGTGAAAATGTCCACCATTGTTAGTCTACCCCTTCTACCGGGGCCTGGCGGAGGCAACATAGCTAAGCATTAATTCCCCATGTAGCTTGCCGGTTTTCGTAAAACGTGGCCGTACCAACGTAGGCGACACTCCTGCAATTTATCTGCTATGTCACGGACATGGAGGCTGCCGCGGATGCGAGAGTTCCTGACGCGGTCCTTCCGCGTAACCCCACACATCCAGCACAGCATATTCTCGTCTAGCTACTATCTCTTTTTCTTTTTCGGTATGAGCAAGTGGCCAATTCTGGTGACGGAGTTTTTAGATCGCCTAAAGGCCTCCGTCACGGCTTAACGACTTAAAAGCTGGGACCGACAATTAACGTGCCCTCCGAAGCACGGAAGCGCTCAAGCTCGTAATACCACTTGCGGTCATCCTAAAAGTGACCGCGCACAACGCTGCTTAACTTCAAAGATCAATCGAGAACGTCCAAGCAAGCTACGCCACGAGCGCTTCGCTAGCTACTATAATAGGAACTAATCGATATGTAAATCACCCATACCGCCATCTTTGGCGTGAGTGTTACAAAACGGTGTGATTGCGGTAAAAGCATCAATAAAAAACATCCCAATACGGCAGTCTTGTTACTACCGCAATTTGCCTATAATTATCCACACATGGCACCGACAAGTGAGAAATATTTTGATTAAAAACCTTTCGCGAAAGTGAGAATCTTTAATTTCTGGTAACAAGAGTTCTCGTAACATTTCGGGGTGTTACTTGTGAAATTAATTGGACATCTTCAAAACGGTGTGTAAGTGGCTGTCGTAGCGATTAAGTTTTTATTGTCAAGTCAGGAAATGCTTTTTTTTTTACTTTTGGATGATTTATTGTTAAACTTTTGAAACTATCATGGTTGTAAACATTGTAAACACTATAAACGGGATATTTACCATGATTTTTGGATTTTTGAGTTTCCCGATATTTCGGTTTACCGTGACCATGGCGCATGCAACTGTGCCGAAATACCGGGAAACTCAAAAATCCAAAAATCATGGTAAATAACCCTTTCATAGTGTTTACAATAATTAATTGTTTCCGTCCGCAACAGTAAAGTTGCTATTTTACTATTTCAGATTATGATCTGAAGGAAAACATCGTGAGGAAACCCGCGGCTTAGTCAGCCCCACACGTATTGACCATGTCTTTCCTGTGGATATGGCCGGTTAAGCTGAGAGGATGGTGTAGGTGCTGGGCAAGCCTACTCCATCTCAACATCGTCCCAGGCACTACAGTGTCCCGATAAGTATAGGCAAAGATTGCCTCCTGACACTGTAGAAATCGTCTAGTAAAGATGTAAAAGTAAAGGTGCAAATCATCATGATGGGGAAGATACAAGGCAAAAGATCTGTTGGTAGGAGGAAACTGTCCTGGCTACGAAATATAAGGCAGTGGACAGGCATGAAAAAGGCTGAAGACCTATTTAGAATAGCCCAAAACAAGAAAGAGTTTAAGGGGATGACCGCCGACCTTCAATAACCAGAGAGGCACTATAAGAAGAAGAAAGATGTTTTAATAAGATTGACTGCTTCAGGTTTTCTGCCAATAATATGTAGTATCTACTATCCTTAAAGAAAACAGAACTTCTATTTCGAAGAGCACATTCGTACAATTTCCCCGATGCTTTCCAATAGTATCGTATTTCGAGAATGTTCTCGTTAGCCAGCAACTATGTTATTCTAACTCTGATTCTTATGTTTTAAACAAAATATCAACAGCATTTGACGACAGAGAACAGAAAAAGTTTGTACGAGCTTTCAATATAAACAGACTCACGCGTTCCATAAAACATTCTCTATGATCTTCAAGTTTGAAAATGTCTAGAGAGATAGTCAAAGACAAGTCCAAACACACTTTTTGCACATGTCTTCATTTTGCCATTACCACACGTATAAAATTGCAAGCCTATTATCACTTCCGTGGCTCGCGTGAATACGTTGATATGTCGAGATGTCAATTTTTTTTTTTATTGGCTTAAACGATATCTACGCCTATGAAGTATCTATAAAAAAATTGACAGCTCCCTAGCTAGACAAGTTTTTGAGTTATGGCCTTGCCAACTCCTCCATTTTTCGTATTTTAGTTGACATAACTACTTGTCAATTTTTCAAGCCACTAACACCCACATGTTTTTGTAGATATTTCGATTTATCAACCTACTCATTCGCCAAAATTATATTTGTTACATGATATCTCGACATATACATATGATATTTTTGATTAACTTTTAACAAATTAAAATGTCAGGTTATGGCTACCCAAAGTTTTCCGTTTAAATTGTGATACATTGAGTTGTTCAGTTATGCCCGCGCGCTCTCGCGCTGGCATAACCGAACATGTCACTCGTATTGGTAAACAAAACGTCAGTTCAGAAATATTTTTTTTAAGTATTGCTTTTACATGGAAAACTGATAGATTTTAATTATTTGTTAAACTATAATGACATTGCTTGATTTTTACAAGCTTTTATTATTAACTTGCGATTTTTGTTCGGGTCTACTTTTGAAAATTAAATTTGACTGACTTCCCAGTGTCTAATTAAGCTGAAATTTGGAATACCTATAGGTTCTTGGTGACAATGCAATATTATTTTAACAACGAGCTGATCTGATGATGAAGCCAGGAGCTGTTCAACAGAACTCACTTTTTTTTTAGTGAAATGTTGAAAGTTCAATTTGACCCACTTTCCAGTGTTTGATTGAGCTTAAATTTGGCACACTTATAGATTCTAGATAACAATGTAATATTATGTGAACAATAAGCTGATCTGATGCTGGAGTCAGGAGCTGTTCAACAAACCTCAATATTTGTTTGGATTAAATCTTGCAAATTCAATTTGACCCACTTCCCAGCATCTGATTGAGCTGAAATTTGGCACACTTATAGATTCTCGATGACGATGCAATACTATTGTAACAGCGACCTGATCTGATGATGGAGCCAGGAGCTGGTCAACAGAACTCACTTTTTTTTTAGTGAAATCTTGCAAGTTCAATTTGACCCACTTTCCAGTGTTTGATTGAGCTAAAATTTGGCACACTTATAGATTCTAGATAACAATGTATTATTATGTTAACAGTAAGCTGATCTGATGCTGGTGTCAGGAGCTGTTCAACAAAACTCAATATTGTGTTCGGGTCAAATCTTTCAAGTTTAATTTGACCCACTTCCCAGTGTCTGATTGAGCTGAAATTTGGCACACTTATGGATTCTTGGTGACAATGCAATATTATTGTAACAACGAGCTGATCTGATGATGGAGCCAGGACCTGTTCAACAAAACTCATATTTTTTTTAGTGAATTCTTGCAAGTTTAATTTGACCCACTTTCCAGTGTCTCATTGAGCTAAAATTTGGCACACTTATAGACTCTAGATAAGAATGTAATATTATGATAACAACAAGCTGATCTGTTGCTGGAGTCAGGAGTTATTCAACAAAACTCCTCAGTAAATTTTTCGATTGAGGTGAAACTTTGCATTTTTTTCTAGTTCCGAATACATTGTAATAATATGGTGACAATGAGCAGATGTGCTGATAAAATCTGGTTGTATTCCATTCAAATTCTCAGTGATTAACAGTAGAGCATCCGTGTTTGGGCTCATTTAAAATCAGCTTACCCTTACTATGTTAAATCTCATTTCTAAACGGTATGAATGGTTCTGAGTAATAAGTAGGTACTTCAGCAACTCAAAAAACTGGTTTTATAGTCTCTATCTGTTTGCAATCCGATAATATAGCATTGTTTACCTACCAATATTCCATACATTAAAGGTGAATAAGTTGATATCTTTTGCGGCATAACTGGACATCTCGAGACGTAACCTAAATCTCATCAATTTTTTTGTTGACATGTCTTATATCATGGAAACTATGGGGAATTTTGGTTATTTATTGTCATCATTCGAAAGAGGGCATAAAATAACCATAGAAACAATTAACACAAATACTGTAAACTAATTTACCGAGAAACCAGAAGAGGTCAAACTTTTAAACGGCCGCCCTGAAAAGTTGGTGTTTTATACATGTCAACGTATTCACGCGTGCCACGGACTTGTTAGAATACTAAATAGTCACTATTCGCGTTGTTTTCTTTCAACGTATATTTTTTCGAACGTGTTTTAATGTTGTGAATGTGACTGAAAAAGTATGAAAAATCGTGCGGGGTTTAAACCCGCAACCTTAATATCAAAAGTTGACAGTACATGACTCTAGGTCAATACGGCTCTATTGATTTTGCTAAGCAACTAACTATAGTTGAGCCCAGTAGGTGGCGCTGTTGTCGAGATTCAGTTTTTTTTTAATTGTCTATGCTAGGACGTCCTCTTTACTGAGTTCGCTATTTTAGTTTATAAATCAGTCTTTCTTCATACTAGTTTATTATCTAAAAATAATTTCATTGAAAATGAAAATTCTTATTATAATTTGCGATTCCGACGGGATTCGAACCCGCGCTGATACACTGCACTCATTTTGATAAGACTTTTCATTGTCAATGAAATAATTACCTTAGTGTGGTTTAACACTACCTTTTGAAAATAAAAAATTTTGAAAATATTTTTTTAACTCTACAGAATTATGTCCGCTATATGAAGCTCACCGTTTGTTACAGACGTTCAAGTTATTCTAACAGGTTAACTTGTCCAGTTAAGTTAAGGTCATTGTTAACTTGACAAACGATTATGTTACGTGAACACGAGAACCCGTTGGACATTATTGAATTATAAATAAATAATTGTTTTACTTGACTTTGATGGCCGAGCGGGATCCAAAGGTCGTGGGTTCGGTTCCCGTTAGCATTAAGCTCCAACCGGTGAAGAAAATCACCAACAAAACAGTGTTTGAAACACTAGTTTCTGTAGTAGTTGTCACCTTAATTTTGTCAATTTTAGATATCGACAAAATCCCTTATTTATAGAAAAAGGCACAAATTCTTGAAAAACATCCACATACAAAAGTAACTGTTGTCTAAGATCTCGCTTCGCTCATCACTTTAAAGGAACTGTCGGTATACAAACCTCTGCCACAGAATAAATAGGTACAGAAGGCGCACTCCGCACTTTAGGTACAAAGCTACAAGTACATTGGCGGGCCAACTCGGGCGGGCCTTGGCAGGTAGGGTTCCCACTTGCCGCTCGGCTTGCACGCTAGCCACGTCGTAATACCTATCACGCGACAACTCGAAAACCCTTCCGCGTCACTCCGCGCAAAACAGTGACAGAGTTATGCATTAGAAAGAAAAACATTGTGTATGTGAATATTGCACAAGGTAACGAACGCTTACGCGAGCTGAATTGAACTTTGTGACGTCGTAGCAAGAGTCGGTATTTAAATAAACGTTTTCTCGAAGTCGGGCTTCTGTAACTATTCTGTACCTCTGCTAAACCCATATCTCCAATCCTAAAAGGGTTACGAACAATCCTACCACTTAACACCTACAGTGTCAATCAGCAACTTCACGTGCCCAGCATTGCCCTATTTCATGTCAATCTTCAGTCGCGCTATCTGCTGAGGTGTGATCTGAGATGGTATCCGACCCCTTTTGGTTTAAATAGTTAGGAATGTAAGTGGAGCATTGTTGTGGGGCACGTCTAGTAGATTGACAAAGTTAGACGGCATTTAAAGAATGGGTGACCGCTGGTGGATGGTGCCATCTGCATCGAAATCCGAACGAAGTAGGTAATGATAATAAATAAATAAATATTGGTGGACATTTCACACAGCGCCATCTGGCCCCAAACTAAGCAAAGCTTGTACTAATGTAAATCATTTTTTTCGAATCAAATCATCATTTTGTTACTTTTTGACGTGTTAAAGTCTTATAAATCGATGAATGCCGGCTGCATGCACGAAAAAGTGTCACATTCCGCCTGAACCGAGCATGCAAGCGAGAGCGCGGAACAAGCGTTAGAGAGGCACGATCGGCATGTAAAATATGCAATTTTTCATCAATGTTTTCTTATGACGTTACCACGTATAATTATTGCCCGTAAACCGTCTTTACAGACAATCAGTTTTTTTTTTGTTTTGTTTTCAAAGACACAAGATTTTTGTTCAGCATTGAACAATTTTTTTTAATCTATTGGGAAGCCTAAAAAGTAAGTTCGTTTGACCTAGGTGGCAAGTTTTTAAGTCTTAAATCCTCCGTCATTTTTACAACTCGCACCTTCGGTGAGAAAAGGGCACAATTGTAAAAAATTGCAATAATGAGTTAGGTATGACAAAATCTTTAAATTTTTTCAAACCATTTTGGCATATTTAACTCATTTTTGCAATTTTTGTCAATTTTGTCATCGTCTCACTGAAAGTGCGACTGTTATGTTAAAGTAAGGAAGAGCTGATAGGTAACTACACCTTTTTTATGATGCAGAGCCTTGGCGGCTCCAATCTAGATGGTCTTCATCAAAAATAACGACTAAGTTTTTTGCTGTCACAAAAATACATTTAGGTGATAATTTTGGACTCAACGATGGATTTATTCAGTGACCTTTTATTGAGCTATCACCAGTACCCTTAACACCAGTTATTTACTATTAATTCTCTTATGAAAGCAGTTAGTGTTATAATAGAGGATGATAAGCTTGCAACCTGTCGAACAACGAAAGTTTATTTTGCAAAACTTTCATGTGCGGCAACTTTTTTAAAATGAGAGCATAATATGTGGGTATATGCATTTTGACGTACGGTTTAAAAACAATGTTATCATGTTTATCCTAAACAATAAAACAAGCAATATTTTTATAAATATTTGTATTCGCGTTCCCAAAAACAGCTTTAACAATTTTAATGAAATTTGCAGTATGGGGGTTTGCTGGGGCAAAAAATTTATCTAGCTAGGTCTCATATCTAGGTAAATTCATTTTTTCGTTTTTTTTTTTAATCAAAAAGATTTTCTCGTGCGGTATGGTTTGTAATTTTGCTGTAACTGCTGTCGTCGGTAAATCTGAATTGCAACGCTGAAAGCTGCGGGTTGGAACACCAGCTTATTTTTTTGTTTTCGTTTTGTCAGTTGTTTTTTGTTTTTGTATTTATTTTCACCCGAGCAGAGCTTGGTCGCCCAGATATTTAATATGGTTCATGTACAAATGAGACGAAATAAAGTCACCTAAGCTGTAATTTCGTGTGTGTTTTGATAACGTAAAAATCTAGTGCTGATGGCCCAGTAATCAAAACGATGTGGATGACACATAATTCTTCGTTAAAACTGAGTTACGAAGCATTGTATACGAGTGATATTACAGTTTATGATATTTGTAAGGACGATTTTTGATGGTCACTGAAGTTTTATAGACATTGATTCATTAAATAAAAATGACATTGAATAGATTATTTGAAACAGCTAGTTAAAAAAGATTCTTCCTTAATAAATTTAAAAATCAGGTATCTGGTCCTGATCGCTTCCAAAAATTTACTAATTAGATATTTTTGTGATTCTGTTTTTATGGTAATTTTATCAAATTGATTCTTTTTAAACCTTAACCAACAATTAAATGATATTCAGTAATTTTTTTTTCAATCTATTTGATCACAAAGATCTCGCTAGTTTTTAAGGCTGATTGTACTCACAATGTCAATAACAAAAGGGTGTCAAACCGTGAGAATGTTAAAACGTGCCACTTTTGCATTTGATATGCAATCTCTTCAATTTTATGATGAACGATCATTTACTCACTGTTTATTAAGGTGCTAATAGTAGCCGATGACCTTGAGCGAATGGGTGTGGCTACTATTTCGGCCCCGCACCACCCGCACCTTCCGCGCGGTTCCGCGCCGGCCGCGAAATAGTTTTCGCGCGTAAACTAAGCCGCAATTGAAGACATCCGTGGAATGGTAAACGAATACTGCGCAAGAGATTCGGGTTCGATTCCCATTACGGGATACATTTTTACAAGATCTGCAAGAACCTATGTATTTTTTCCTGGTCTGTGTTTTGTGGTAAGTAGGTACCTACCTAACTTCCTAGCATGATGTGAGTAACCTACCTTTTCGAAATTCTTGATACCTACCCATGACGGATGTTTTCGAATTGAATAAGTATAAATTTTTTGACTTTGATTATGGATGTTTTACCATAATGATGTTCTAGTGGGGTACGTCCGAAAACCGAAATGCCGATCCTTGAAATGCCGATGCTTCAAATAGCGAAATTCGATATGTAGAACGGTTGAAATGTAGGAAGCTTGAAAGATAAAAATTTGTAAGGTCGAAAGCTAAAAGTCAGAATGCTCGAAATGCCGAAAGTTTGAATTGCCGAACGTTTACAAAGTAGAATGAGTACCTACTCAATAAGTATAAGTTCCAAATGCCGAATGACTAAAACATCGAAAATGATCGAAATAAGTACTTACATAAATTATTGTATTTTTTAGTACTTACTTTATTTCTTGGTAGTTTTTACGGGTGCGAAAGTAGTTTAGGCGTAAAGTAGATAGATGGAAACGTGATAGTGAAACGACTTAAATACGAGTACTTACTTACAAAATTATTGTATTCTTAACCGAACTTTAAAAAAAGGAGGAGGTTCTCAATTCGTCGGAATCTTTTTCTTTGTGTTTTTGTGTATGTTTACCGGTTACTCGAAGACGCCTCGACCGATTTCTAAGATTCTTTTATTGTTTGAAAGGGTACACGTTTCCAATGTTCCTTTTGATCATCAGGTCAGGATCTGATGATGGGATCTTGGAGAAATTGAGGTAACTCTTCATATTTTAAAGGCATACGCGATTCGGGTACTTATTTTTTAAAAACTTGATAGGATATCAGTGACAATGCAATATGATGGTAACATTAAGCTGATCTAATGATGGAGTCAGAAGCTGTTCAACTCCTCAGTAATTTTTTTTTGATTTAGTGATTTTCTCAAAAAATATTTCAATTGACCCCAGCCTCCCCTAGGTAGCAGTGTAAATGTGCAATTTTTTAGTGTAGGTTTTAATTGTACCTATTCTATCGTCTCATGAGTAATGTTTAGTAATTGTGCAATTTATAGTTTAGGTAGGTAGGTAATTATTGTGCTAAGTTGGTTGGTAGGTACTTTACATTATTTTTATTATTTTCAGTATAATATTGTTTTTTTTTTTGGTTTGCTGAATAATATATTAAGTTTTTAACTAATTATAACGAATTAGGTACCTGTAAGGCCTGTAATGTTATATTAGTATTACAATAATGAATTGAATTGATTTATAATTTAATTTTGTTTGGAAACGCCTACTTCTTTACGTGAGCAAGCGTCATGCCTGCTACTAACTGTCTGCCAAGGATGTAGGTGTGTTTTTCAAATCAAATCAAATTAAAGAACTTTATTTGTTAACATTAACTCACAAGTTACTAGGTAGGTATAATACCTACATTGTTGTTATTATACTAAACTAAAGTGGCCCGCCCAAATCTTTTCTCCGGAAGGAAAGCATAGCATTGCGTTTCATTATTTACCTACTTTACGATTTTGTAAGTGATCGAACCACTGAGTCTATTGCACACCCCCTAGGGGTAGTTTTGTATAATAAAATAGTGTTTCAATATTTAAGTAAGTACTACAAAGTTTATTTATGCCAAGTTTTGTGTGAATCAAACCAGGAAATATTTTTTTCCATACAAAGTTCAGGACTCTATTGCACATCCCCTAGGGATAGTTTTGTAAGAATAAAATATATCTGTCATCATTATTCATTTTAAAGTTTATTTAAACCGAGTTTTGTGTGAATGCTACAAAATCAAAAAAATCTATGCAAAATTTAAAGCTCCCTAGCACACCCCCTAGGGGTTATTTGAAAAATAATAATAGGTAATAATAATAAATGGGGAATAATAAGTCAAGCCGCAGAATTATTTTTTGGCCACGGAACCTAACTTCTGATTTTATAACTAAGCAACGGGAAAATAAGAAACCTTCTAATAAACTAACTCGTCTTTTTTACAACATCAACTAAATATTCCAAAGAAAGCGTCAAGTAAATAACAACAATTATTTTTACTTGACCTACTGATATATACATCGCCATCAAATTTACTAACTCAGCCACGGATTTTACAACTAACCAACAGTTTAGGTTAGATTAGATTATGAAATAACTACACGCAAGGCGAGCGAGCGTAGCGAGCGTGCCGCGGCAGCGGCCGCTGAAGCGACAGAAATCTAGTTCATAAAGAATACGATATATTATACTCCGGTATTTTCGACATTTTAAGCATTCTACCTTCCAAGTATCGTCTTTTTAAACTTCGATCAATTGATCTTTATACATTTCAAACATTCTTGATTTTGAAATTCGCGATTTTAAGCTTTGGCATTACAATTAATGTTACACTAAATTTTAAACTTGCTGAGTTATAAACATAGAAGTAGATAGACTTACTTTATTGGTGTCATATTTAAATATTTTAGGAGTTCCCGCTTGAATATGTGTTATAAATTTAGATCCTAAAAAACAAATTTAGATGCTAAAAAATAACTGCCATGCTGAGTTGTATTTACAGTGGTTTACATCGAGGATATTTAGTGGCTAAGATAGTATTTTTTAGAGGTACATTGATAGTGGCTGACTTAGTAATTCAGAGGTCAATGTAAATTTTTAGAGACAAAAAATGCTATTAAATAGAAGTCGGTTTAATTAGGACCCATAATAAATAGATAGGTGGGTACCTATTTTTTTCTAAATTAAATTGTACCGAGATTTGAGCGAATCGAGCCAAGGAATGAAATTTTAGACAAACGGTTTATCACCCCTTTTCACCCCCTTAGGAGTTGATTTATGAAAAATATTATAACTTATGTATTATTCAGGTCAGGAACCTAAGCTTTCTACATGCCGAATTTTAGCAAAATTGGTTCAGTAGTTACGGTGATACGTTCGGACAAACATACATAGGTACTGACTTCTTTAGTATTTAAAACTAGCTTCCGCCCGCGGCATTGTCCGTGAGGTACTTACATAACATAATAGCTATGTTCAACCTGAAAGTTCATTCTAAATCAGGGTTCGAAAAAATCCGATTTTTATAATAATTATCAAAAATCCGATTTTTTTATATTTATCCGATATATATCGGATATATATCCAGGCTAAGAAAAAGAAGCAAATTTCATTCTGTAACGGGATTTAACACTTTAAAATGTGAAAGCAATTTGTAAAACTAGTAGTTCGCCCCGAACTGAGATCTCGCGCACCGTTGTATTGATAGCCTAGATTTGGACTTGTTTCTGACTACCCCTATTAGGTATAGGGGTAGTCAGAAACGTTAAGTGCTCCTTCTAGTGTTTACCACACAATGATATCTAATGCACTACCTCAGTATGGTAAAGATTACAGGCATGCATGCAATACATTAAGTCGTGTCGTGTTTATATTCAATAGTTGACCCCGCGAACTTCGTACCGCGCCTCAGGGAAGGCCTCTTAGTTCGAGAAATTATTAAAATAGCAGTTCAATACAAAATGTATGAGAAAATCAATTCCCTCCCCCTCCCTCTCCACCTCCCTCCCCTCCCCTCCCCCGACCTTCCCTCTCCCCCCCACCCCTCCCTCTCCCCCTCCCTCCCCTCCCCCTCCCCTCCCCTCCCCCTAACCTCCCCCTCCCCCTCCGTCTCCCTCTATAATTTTGGTACATGCCCAGCCCACTATTTGCAGGAGTTAGCATTTGCATACGTGACAGGTTGCAAGCCCATCGCCGCTATTAGAACGTTAACTGGTTTCCTCACGATGTTTTCTTTCACCGTTTAGAGCTCGTGTTGATGCGCATTTAAATTTTTCTAATCGAAAAATCCATTGATAAGCACGGCCAGGGTTCGAACTTACGACCTATGAATCGAAAATCGAGCACGCTTCCACTCGGCCAACACGGCTTTTATTTTCAATCTCAAGGAAAAATATCAAGAAGCAACTAAAATCATTGCAAACCAAACCACAACGATGCCACACTCTTTGTCTGTTAACCAGACCTCCGGATACATCGAAACTCTATGAAACGGGAGCTCTCTCCATACATCCGTTAATTGGTTTTCATCATTTTTCTTTTTCTCTGTATTTCAAAAACTATAGAACCTAGAAGAAAACTAAAAACCATTTTGGAATGTATAAATTGAGTACTTTCATATGACACCCCACTCAATATATTTGGATAACTTTGAAAAAAATTTACCCCCTTGGGAACCCCATATCTTTACAACCCCTTCATCGATTACGCTCATACGCTTCACAGCAAATTTCCATAGCACAACCTATTGACCTATCAAGTTTCATACAGATTGGATAAGCGGTTCGATAGTTATGCGAGAACATAAAAATGAAACATACAAATATACAAACATACAAACATACAAAGCAAAATCGCCTAACTTGCCACTAAGATCTTAGCTCGCTTCGCTCGCTCGATCGATAATATAGGTAAGTGTCAAATTACCACATTTATATTTACAAACTTAAATAAAGTATCAAAAGAATTAGTGTTTATTTGAGAAAGAGTTTTTTTAATGAACACTTTAAAAAACACTTAAAATCACTTTAAAAAACAGTCTAAATTATTCGAAATTGTAGTTTTTCCTACGTGTTGCCAGGGTAAACATTTATCTCCAAAATTTTTAGTTCAGAAGACAGGAAAAAATCCATTAATATATATCAAGATAAAAATCAATTGATATTATCGTGATATATATCATGATAGGTATATATCCACTGATATATATCGGCGAACCCTGTTCTAAATACAGGTGAAATATTTTTTTATATCAGATGAGTAGTTTTTGAGATAACCTCCTACATACAAACACACTCTACCTCTTAATAAATTAGTATAGGCAAAAAAAAAATTTTACATCGTTATAATTATTATTTCGAGCAGTACTGGTTTCAAACTTTTATATTTCAAGCATTCTAAATTTTGAGCTTCGGCATTTTAAGCTTCTTTGTTTTAAGCTTCGGTATTTTGGCTTTCGGCATTTCGAGCATTCTGACTTTTAAGCATTCTACATTTAAAACTTCTACATTTTAAGCATTATACTTTACGAGCATTCGCTATTTCAAGCATCGGCATTTCAAGGATCGGCATCTCGGTTTTCGGACTTTTCATAATATGTACCCATCCTATTGTGTTCGAATTGAATAAAAGATTTTTGACTTTGACTTTGGATGTTTTACCAATGATGTTCTAGTATAGGTACCTACTCAAGCGTTATCACTCCAGTTTCAACTTGAACTTGTTCGGTCTCTGTACATTTGTGAATGAATAATAATGTACGTGAGATCAGTACCTACGGTAGACACCTACCAAACAATAATGAGTAAGAATAAGAAGCAAAGAATACGGGTCGCTAAGATGGTGTCGTCGGTGACCCAGATTCATTACCTATTCTCAAGTGTATTTAGGTACCTACAGGTAAGTTAGGTAGGTAGGTACTAAGTAAAGTACATATCTACTTATTTACATCTATCTTCGTTCATTTGTTCCTACTGTCCGTGCACGAGTTGAGTGCAGAGCTTAGGAATCGGCTAGTGTTGAATTGAAGGACAACACATAGCTATACATACACTACACCGTCGACGTCGTCGTCGGCGTCGTCGCGCGGATTGGTTTTACAATGTGAATTGACACTTATGTAGGTACATGCGCCAGAGAGGTCCTACTCCTACCTAACTATTTATGTACCTAGTAGGTATCTTATCTAGTAGTAGTAGTAGGTAGGTATAGGTAGGTTACACGATATCATTTTATTTTGGAATTGGTATATACCTACCTACCTACTTACCTACCTATTTTCTTTATCGGGAAGTTGTCTTTTTCGCGACCTCCTAATATAACAAACATACCTACTTACAAACATGAAAATCTACATACTTAATATTTCTAATAGGTAGGTAAGGTAGGTATTAACAACAAATTATTATCTAACACTAAATATAGCGTCCATGCGCTAATTACATTTAATTTCGTAACACTAAATAAAACGTTCATGCGCGGATAACTTAGATTACTAAATAAATCGTCTGTGTGCAAATAACATAAAATACCAATAAGTCGACAAGCAAAAAAAGGTGAGTGCGAGGCAGACGAACACAACCATCCCGTACGACAGTCAGCATTACTCTGCCGCCCGTCGCCCCTGCGACCGTAACGCCCACTAATTATTCGGAAAAATGGAAAATAATTAATTGCCACGAGAAAAACCGTCGCAGCACAAAATCGCAAGTACAACTTGAAGATAAAGTCTTTGCGCACATTTTAGTGAAAAAAAAATGTCAAAATTTTATGTCGTTTAGAGGTTGAATCGAATCAAAAGTCGAAAACAGCTTCACTTTGTTATTTTTTTTCACATAGTAAATAAACAGGTAGAACTTTTTCATAAGTTCACTTTGTAGATAAAAGGTCAAAGAATGACATATATTTTTTTGAGCACACAAAACTGATTCCTCTATGAGGAGAATGCCTCCAAATAAGACCAATCAGGTCCTACATGCGCCTTAATAAAGTGCTGTCTGACTGAGCACATCCATACATAAAATCTCCCATAGGGGTAGAGACGCACACATTAATCGCCTCACTCACTTTTATTAGTTATTCATACAAGCTCGCCGTGTACTTTTGACCTGAGTGCCGATTCTACTAACAAACTTTTAATGAACCTCAAACCAAACGCCAACTAAACCTTAGGGAATGGCCACACTGCGTTTTCTGCAGCGCGTTTTTGAACTCTGCGTTTGTATCGATACAAACGCGCGTTCACAGCTCGTTTTTTTCCATACAAAAATGAACTGGGAAAATATACATTTTAAACATTGTTTTGTAGCTTAGGCGTAATAGAAATACCAACTTTCAGATCCTTATAATTCAAAATATTCAAAAATCTGTATGCTCTTGTCTGTATTCATCTTTATAAACGCGAGAAATCGATCTCTTGATCTGTCACGAACAATCCTAACGACTGTTAGGACGATCTCTATAATAAAATAAGGTATTCTATCAGTTATCTGGTTCCCATAGTACAAGCTTTGCTTAGTTTGGGGCTAGATGACGCTGTGTGAAGTATCAACCAATAGAATTATATTATTTTTTTGTTTCAACTCTAAATAATTTAGACAGGAATACGTTTGTCGGGTCAACTAGTTTATTAAATACCAGCTTCCGCCCGCGGCGTTGCCCACGAGGTACCTACATAACATATAGCCTATGTTCATGCTGAAAATTCATGTAACTAAATACTGGTGAAAGAATTTTTGAAATCGGATGAGTAGTTTCGTAGATTACCTCCTACATACAAACAAACTTTTACCTCTTTATAATATTAGTAAGTAAGTAAGTAAGTATAGAGTAGTATAGAGCAGTGTTCTGCAAAGGGTGTGCCGCGGCACACTGGTGTACCGTGGTCACTGGTTAGTGTGCCTCGGAAAAAGAAGGTAACCTATCTCCGTTATGTTACTCCAAATTTGGACACAACTAAGCAAGCTAATGTTTCGCATAAAAAAAAATATTTTCATTTAATTAAGATTTCAAAGATTTTCCGATTTCTTCGATGTACCTTGAACACAAAAAGTTTTCGGAACACTGGTATAGAGTACAGATATAGAAGATCAAGGGCATCAGTTTAAACACATTTTTTTTAAATAAACCATTATGTCTACAATGGTTTCACCTATTAAATAAAACTTGGAAATCAACAAAGATAATAATCGCTAGAGTTCAGTTCACGTAAAGTCCACGATTTTCCTTTTGGCAATATCTTGTTTCTGTCTCATTAGCTTCGGGACAGTATTTATCGCTCGCCAGATGAATACTTTACCGAAAAAGGTTATTGAGTGAAATTTTACTGATAGCTTGGCAGTTTAAGTTGTAAAATAGTTGGATTGGATCAGTTGAGCTACCTATAGATCGTTTCCAACAATCCTTGGGTGGCTCAACTGGTTCTTATTATATTTTTTATTGTTAGTAAATTATGTAGTAGTTTAGTTTCTGTAAAGAAATGTATTGGTACTATAATGGTTACTAGGTAAGTATACTTTTATTCATACATTCATTTTGCGCGATACTCATATAATGTCTAAAAGTGTCATTTGGGACACTGTGTCCCAAGATATTTTGTCCGAAACGTCAGTAAGTCATAAAAAGTAGCCTATTTAAAGTAGCCTATTATGATTGATCGTCGAAGTTAAGCAACGTTGTGCGCGGTCACAATTTGGATGAGTGACCGCAAGTGGCATTACGAGCTGAGCGCTTTCGTGCTTCGGAAGGCACTTAAACTTCTCGGTCACGGCTTCAGAGGTCTAAAAACTTTACTAACACGCCACTTGCATGAACTTATTTCTTTTCTCTACTTTTTCGCAATGACCGTAGTCATGCTAGAGTCGCATGCGCAAATACTAAAACCCAACTAATTGTCCAACACATTAGTGCACACATTAGGCCATATCCAGTGTAATGCGCCATTAGGCGTCCTAGGCACGGATGGTCCATAGATGGAGGCCGTGGTTTATATCCTAGGCAGTGTCGGTGATTGGTGTTTTATGCTAAGTAATAGTCTAATAAGTTTATTTCTCAGCTTCTTTAAGTTATCGTCTGTTGAAAGCTGTGTTGGTTTAACGGTCTTCCGACTTTGGAATCGAAAGTCATGTGTTCGGATTCTTGGGTTTTTCTATAGAATAATAATAACTAGTAGTTCGCCCCGAACTGAGATCTCGCGCACCGTAGATGGCCAACATTTGGACTTTCTTCTGACTACCCCTATAATTTCAAGTGCTACTACTGCCGGGTATGCCTATTGCGCTAGCTCTTCATGGTAAAAAATACTAGCATGCATGCAATACATAATGTCGTGTCTAATTTTTCATTTATTTCATATTTATGAATTCTCGTCGTATTTTTAAAAGTATACGTCCTAGAATAAAAATAATAACTATTTTAGAATGTACAAATAAAGACCTTTCATTTGACACCGCACTCAATATATTTGTTTACTTAACTTTTGTTACCCCAATTATTTTCATTTTTTATCAAAAATTTTTTTATCATGAAAATAAATCAAGTAGCATCTAAAATCATTGCAAACCAAACCGCAACGATGCCACTCTCTTTTTAAGACCGACCAGTCAATGAGCTACGAAGACATCGAAACTCCATGAAACGGGAGCTCTTGCAGCTCTGGTTTCGTAGTTTTTGGTCTTAGGTCGTATTTCAAAAACTATACATCCTAGATTAAAAATAAAAACCATTTTGGAATGTACAAAATAAGCCCTTTCGTATGACACCCCACTCAATATATTTGTGTAACTTTCATAATTTTTTACCCCCTTGGGAACCCAATATCTTCACAACCCCTTCATCGATTAAGCTCATATGCTCCACCGTAAATTTCCTTACCACAACCTATTGACCTACCAAGTTTCATGCAGATTGGATGAACGGTTCGACAGTTATGCTCGAACAACAATTCGTGAAACATACAAACATACAAACATACAAACATACAAACATACAAACATACAAACATACAAACATACAAACATACAAACATACAAACATACAAACATACAAAGCAAAATCGCCCAACTTACCACTAAGATCTTCGCTCGCTTCGCTCGCTTCGCTCGCTCGATCGATAAATATTGGAGGATATTTTTTACACAGCGCCATCTAGCCCCAAACTAAGCAAAGCTTGTACTATGGAAACCAGTTAACTGATAGAATACTTTTATATTTTTTTTACGTAAATAAGTACTTATTATAATTTAAAACGCCCTGACACGTAAGTATATGTAAGACTATTAGCGCCCTCGCGACATTACCCCCGTAGTGATGGTATAATGGTAATGATGATGATGATAAAAAGTAGCCTATAACCTTCCTCATGAATTTAGCTATCAAATACAGAAACATTTTTAAAATGGGACTGGTAGTTCCTGAGATTAGAGTATTCAAACAAACAAACAAACTCTTCCGGTTTATTATATTAGTATAGATATAGAATCAGAATCAGAATCAGAATCATTTATTTCGTACAAAAGGGTACATGTCAGAAATACAATATAGATTATGGGTATTCTTTAAATCTAGTCACATAGAAAAGCGAAAGCGAACTGATACATAACATACATTAGGCCGGCCGCATACGTTCGGTTTCCTGATTCGGTTTCCGAATTCGTTTTTTTTCCCGATTGCTCTCTCTCTTCCAAGCTATGTGTCCCATATGGTGGTGGGGTCAGCTTTCCTGATAGTGTTCCTCCACTTCGCTCTGTCCTCGACGTCGTCTTTGGAAACTTGGCACTCTCTCATATCTTTTAGCACTACATCTCTCCATCTTGTCTTGGGTCTACCCCTAGATCTGCGGCCCGGAATGGAGAGTTGTAGTGCTAAATTTCCAACGTATTCAGGCGGCCTCCTCTTCACGTGACCATACCATCGCAGCCTACTCTCCTGTAGCTTGTCAGCGATGTCGCGTACGCCCAGGCTTCCTCGCACGTACTCGTTGCGGATTTTGTCGAACCGGGTGACGCCGCACATCCACCTTAGCATTTTCATTTCGGCGACTTGGATGGTATGCACGTTCTTCTGCGTTACAGCCCACGTTTCGCTAACAGCCCACGTTTCGTTTTTTTTTCCCGAATGCATTCAATACAAATTGTTCTACATGCAGCACACGTTCTTATTTTTTCCGAATGGAAAAAAACTTGACGTTCATTTCGAAAACAAACCGTGCGTACGGGTCATACGAACTAAAATTGAGTCTGCGTAAATTCCGAATCTGAATTCGTGATCAGGAAACCTAATCAGGATTCCGTACGTATGCGGCTGGCCTTATATTCTCGACGTTTTCGGTTCGATTCGCTTCGCGGTAAGTTT
The DNA here is from genome assembly GCA_958496255.1 of Camptogramma bilineatum. Lineage (NCBI taxonomy): Eukaryota > Metazoa > Arthropoda > Insecta > Lepidoptera > Geometridae > Camptogramma > Camptogramma bilineatum. Next base: position 1,637,438 of record OY292464.1, read on the forward strand.
GACAAGGCCCTATAAAAACTATTGAAATACTTTTAGTAAAAGGTGGTAAATGAAAGTTACCTTGCACTAAAAAACTAGACTTGTAAAGTTCTTTTACTAGTTTACAAGTTAACTAGCGGTTCCTTCGGTCAGTATAATGACTTGCCCAAGACAAGACAGGGAATACCTCTTTGAAGATCTTTCGCTCCATTTACCCTTTAAGCTTAGCACTAGTTTATTGGAAAGATCAAAACATCTAACAGTTTTTATACAGTTTTTTTTTTGTTAGCTATTGAACCATGGGCATCATTGCTTGAACACTGGACCCGCTTCGTCCAACAGCGATGAAACATATGTCATATGAAAGCTCTTGGAGTGTACTCTATTTCATTCTATAACAGCTAAGTTCAAATCGAGCGCGAAAATGGTGTTTTGGTGCAAAAATGGCGCGATAATGGTGGTTTCTTAAACGAAACTAGAAAGCTGAAACTTGGAATGTAGCTTTCTTTTCTAGTAAAACCACCCACTAAGGCATTTTATTTTCGAATTTCAACCCCTAAAGGGGTGAAAAGTAGTGAAAACGTTTGTATGAAACTTTTTAACGGGTAGTATGATTTGCTTGAAACTCGGTTTGCATACTTAAAATGCAAAATAAATGGACACATATTTCAGGATTATTCAAAACAACCCTTAAAAAGGAGTGAAATGGGGTGTCAAAGTTTTTATGGGTACTTTTTAATAGGTTGTGCGATTTGCTTGAATCTGGGTTTGAATACTATTGATGACAAATAAATGAACACATATTTCAGGATTATTCGAAACAACCCTTAAAAAGGGGTAAAATGCGGTGTCAGAGTTTGAATTGAAACTTTTTAAGGGCGGTGCGATTGGCTTGAGACTCGGGTTGTATATTATAAATGCAAAATAAATGGACATGGTCTTTCAGGACTTTTCGAAACAACCCTTAAAAAGGGGTGAAATGGTGTGTCGAAGTTTGTGCTGGAACTTTTTAAGGACAGGGCAGGCAAGTACCGGCGTCACTTGCATACACTTCGCCACCGGCTACCCGGCACTGGTTACCCGGTCCTTTGGTCCATTTTCGTTACTATTTTTCACAACCAGTTACGAAAGAATTTTTTTTTTTTCACTGATTCTTAACTGGTTATTAAAAAGGAATATTTATTCCAGGTACGTAACCATGTTTCATAGCCAGATATGATTTTTTTCATGTTTTGGTAACCAGTGACGAAAATGGATGGTTTTATTTTTCATTTTTCATAACTAGCTACGAAAATGGAACCTTGTTTTCTTTTTTCGTAACTGTTATCTAGCTACAAAAAGGGACGCTTCTTTTCTTCTTTTTATAACATTTAGGACGATTGATATTATGATGTCGATGTTGAACTGTATCTATTAGTAGGTACTAAATGTACCAATATAATTATAGTAGGTATGTTTTTTTTCTTTTTTCTTCACTCGATTACCGTCTACGATAATAGAGACTGTTTTGTTTACACTATTCAAATAATTATATGTGGAAACTCGGTATTAGCCTTAAGTATCTATCTTCTTTTAATCTGTTAGCTATAGCTGTAAGTTTTCCTAAAATTCAAAAACTAAAATAAAATAAATAATGTACTACTTCCAGATAAATAATAGGCATTGGCTAATTTCGTGTTTTCCGAATAATGGCCGATTATGCGATTATTTCTGATGTTCTAATGTTGACAAAAACAAACAAACAAAAAAAATGTGTATCTAAGTAGTATATCAGTCATGTGGTTCCCATAACAAGCTTCTGCTTAGCTTGGGGCTACATGATGCTGTGTGAAATGTCCAGGATTATTTATTTATTTATTTATTTATTTTCCGATACCCATTATTTATCTGGAAGTACTGTATAAAGTTGTCTAATAAAATTCGTACCTGGCTATAAAACATAATTACGTACAAGGAATAAATATTTATTTTTAATACCCAGTTAAGAATCAGTGAAAAAAAATCTTCTTTCGTAACTGGTTGTGAAAAATAGTTACGAAAATGGACCAAAGGACCGGGTAACCAGTGCCGGGTAGCCGGTGGCGAAGTGTATGCAAGTGACGCCGGTACTTGCCTGCCCTGTCCTTAAAAAGTTCCAGCACAAACTTCGACACACCATTTCACCCCTTTTTAAGGGTTGTTTCGAAAAGTCCTGAAAGACCATGTCCATTTATTTTGCATTTATAATATACAACCCGAGTCTCAAGCCAATCGCACCGCCCTTAAAAAGTTTCAATTCAAACTCTGACACCGCATTTTACCCCTTTTTAAGGGTTGTTTCGAATAATCCTGAAATATGTGTTCATTTATTTGTCATCAATAGTATTCAAACCCAGATTCAAGCAAATCGCACAACCTATTAAAAAGTACCCATAAAAACTTTGACACCCCATTTCACTCCTTTTTAAGGGTTGTTTTGAATAATCCTGAAATATGTGTCCATTTATTTTGCATTTTAAGTATGCAAACCGAGTTTCAAGCAAATCATACTACGCGTTAAAAAGTTTCATACAAACGTTTTCACTACTTTTCACCCCTTTAGGGGTTGAAATTCGAAAATAAAATGCCTTAGTGGGTGGTTTTACTAGAAAATAAAGCTAGATTCCAAGTTTCAACTTTCTAGTTTCGTTCAAGAAACCACCATTATCGCGCCATTTTTGCACCAAAACACCATTTTCGCGCTCGATTTGAACTTAGCTGTAATAGAATGAAATAAAGTACATTCCAAGAGCTTTCATATGACATATGTTTCATCACTGTTGGACGAGGGGGCCCAAAATGTCGCAACGTTCTTTGACGGTGACGGTGAGACGGTGATCGCAAGAAGTGGAAGGATATGGGGGACCTTTGCCCAGCAGTGGGACACTTTATAGGTTAAAAAAAAGACAAATAGTGACAGGGTTAATCTTTAACAGTGTTTAAGTTGAGTGGCGTTTATAAGTAAGGCCTTAATTACAGTATGTATTTTTATTTTTAAAAATAAATAAATGCACATCAATACAATCAAAATAGTAAAATGAGAACATTATGAGGAAATCAGCGTGCATTCTAATAGCTGGTGATTGTATTGAATCCTGAAAAATTTGCCGGAATCTTTTTTTAGTCCTTTTTAGGGTTCCGTACCTTAAAAGGTAAAAAAAGGAACCCTTATAAGATCACTTTCTTGTCCGTCTGTCTGTCTGTCTGTCTGTCTGTCTGCCCGTCTGTCCGTGTGTCACCATCGATTATCTCAGGAACGGGTAGAGCTAGCAAGTTGAAATTTATACCATATACTAAGGTCTATAGTCCCTATTGTGACTATAAAAATCAAGGTCCTGAGTCAACACTATAAAAAGATATAGGCAAATTTAGGTTTTCGTGAAAACTTGTGAGTACCAAAACTTACCTTAATTATCAACTTTTTTTATTTTTCGGAATTTTTCCTTTACTTGTGCTGTAAGACCTTGCTTGTAACCAAAATTGACAATTCTAGGTCAACCGGAAGTACCCTAGAGGTTTTGGGTCGAAAACCTAAATGGTAGTTCCCGTTGACCTAGAATAACGAAATTTGGCAAAAAGCAAGGTCTTATAGCACAAATAAAGGAAAAATTCCAAAAAGTTAAAAAAGTTGAAAATTAAAGGAAGTTCCCATACATACATAGTTGACGCCAGTTAAAATTGTCCTCCGAGTTGTATGGGCGCTCATACAATTAAGCGGACTAGCTTAATTGGCACCATGGCTAGGTACGGAACCCTCGGCGTACGAGTTCGACTCGCACTTGACCGGTTTTTTTATGTTTGTTCACCGATTACTCGAAGATGCCTCGGCTGACATCAAAATTTCTTTTTTTTTTAAAGGGTATACTCTCCGATTGGTGCCACAAAATTGGTGAGGATCTGTTGAGGGTTTTCAGAGTTATGAACTGAAATGCACCTCGAGAGTCGAGAAAATTTTGAAGTCGGTTTTTATATTTTATTATTTAGCCACTTGTTTCTGTGACGTTTAAACTTGTGCTAAAGGTCTAGTCACACTTCAGTTCCCTAGTCAGTTCACTTCACACCGTTACAACACAGCTTTACACTTAGGTGACCTTTGTATCGCCGCGCTTTTGAAGTGAAACTAGAGTTTTTGTTGGTTTGGCAATTTTATTACTGTATACTTTTTCTTGATTCTATTATATTTTTCCTAAGGTATAATTTTTATTAATAATTGAAATACATTAACGTGTGGTGTAACAAGAGGGTATATTGACAGCTGAAGGGAAAATAACCCAAACAACAACGTTATTATTAGAACAATTTTGTGACTTTTAGTGAAGGGCCACATCAAAAGTATTAATAAACCAAAGAACTTATCGATCGAGCGAGCGAAGCGAGCGAAGATCTTAGTGGCAAGTTAGGCGATTTTGCTTTGTATGTTTGTATGTTTGTATGTTTGTATGTTTGTATGTTTGTATGTTTGTATGTTTGTATGTTTCATTTTTATGTTCTCGCATAACTATCGAACCGCTTATCCAATCTGTATGAAACTTGATAGGTCAATAGGTTGTGCTATGGAAATTTGCTGTGGAGCGTATGAGCGTAATCGATGAAGGGGTTGTAAAGATATGGGGTTCCCAAGGGGGTAATTTTTTTTCAAAGTTACCCAAATATATTGAGTGGGGTGTCATATGAAAGTACTCAACTTATATATTCCAAAATGGTTTTTAGTTTTCTTCTAGGTTCTATAGTTTTTGAAATACAGTCAAAAATAAAAATTATGCAAACCAATTAACGGAAGTATGGAGAGAGCTCCCGTTTCATAGAGTTTCGATGTATTCGTAGGTCTGGTTAACGGACAAGGAGTGTGGCATCGTTGTGGTTTGGTTTGCAATGATTTTAGTTGCTAAGTACTTGATATTTTTTCTTGAGATTGACAATAAAAGCCGTGTTGGCCGATTGGAAGAGTGCTCGACTTTAGATTCATAGGTCGTAAGTTCGAACCCTGGCCGTGCTCATCAATGGATTTTTCGATTAGAAAAATTTAAATGCGCATTAACACGAGCTCTAAACGGTGAAAGAAAACATCGTGAGGAAACCAGTTAACGTTCTAATAGCGGCGAAGCGGCGATGGGCTTGCAACCTGTCACGTATGCAAATGCTAACTCCTGCAAATAGTGGGCTGGGCATGTACCAAAATTATAGAGGGAAGGGGAGGGTAGGGGGAGGGGGAGGGGAGTGGAGGGGAGGGGAAGGGGAGGGGGAGGGGGGAGGGGGAGGGCAGGGGGGAGGGGAAGGGAGGGGAGGGGGAGGGGAAGGGAGGGGGAGGGGAAGGGAGGGGAAGGGAAGGGAGGGGGAGGGGAGGGGATGGGAGGGGAGGGGATGGGAGGGGAGGGAGGGGAGGGGGAGGGAATTGATTTTCTCATACATTTCGTATTGAACTGCTATTTTAATAATTTCTCGAACTAAGAGGCCTTCCCTGAGGCGCGGTACGAAGTTCGCGGGGTCAACTATTGAATATAAACACGACACGACTTAATGTATTGCATGCATGCCTATAATCTTTACTATACTGAGGTAGCGCATTAGATGTAATTCTGTGGTAAACACTAGAAGGAGCACTTAACATAGGTATAGGGGTAGTCAGAAACAAGTCCAAATCTAGGCTACCAATACAACGGTGCGCGAGATCTCAGTTCGGGGCGAACTACTAGTATAAAAAAGTGAGAGAATGAGGTAGGTATGTTTGTTGGTATGAGCTAACGGCTAACTCCAGTAACGGTGTTTTTTAGGCCGCCTACAGACTTCCGTCATGGCTTAACGACTTATAAGCTGGGACCGACAATTCAACGTTTAGTGTGAAAAAAAATATATCATGAAGTAGCAAGTGGAAATGTGTCCGTCTACGGGAAAGAGGTGATTTGATAATGATTGAGATTTTTTTTAAAATTAATCTAATCAAATCAAATCATTTATTTATTTCTCTCACAAACAATATACCTAAATAGTAAAATAAATATACAGAATAATTAATAAGTAATGAATGTGCCAATGTTCATATTTTAATTGTACATAGTAAGATTTTGTTCTAATTTAGTTACGCCTACGTTTATTAAGTATAATCCTAGTATTATATCGTAATAAAATGACGGATTCACACTTTTTATTTATATTACATATTCGGAAATAAAAATATCCAAAAAGCTCTTTGTCTATAAAATTAATATAAATTATAGACTCTCAAATAATACCCAGGTAAAAATACTTGTAGGTACACTACCGATTTATTTATTTAGTACGACTGTTAATCATGACGTAAAAGGCAATTGGCCATAATAACTGTATCGTCAGTCTTCATTTACCGAAAAAACCTTAAAAATCGAACAATCGATCCTTATAATAAGATCAGGATGCACAAAATAAATTCAAGAACGTAACGGAGTCTTGTACCTACAAACCATATTTTACTACGCTTACAAAGAAAACGTGGTGACTTTTTCGACAAAACCAACATGTTTTTCGAGCTCGCGTATCTTATTTTCAATGACTTAAGGTTGAAATTTGGATGGTTATGTGTCAGTTTTGTTTGTTAGTTTGGTATTTATGGCCTTTTGTGACCGTATGTAGTGCCCGATAATGCTCATTGGAGTGTAAGTTATTTTGTTTCGGCCAAAAAACCGAATCATATGAATAATGCCTTAGTCTCATTAAGCTTAAAAGGTGATGGGTAGATTAAATACGCCATCTCGATGCGAGGACGACTCTTTATAGCTTGAAATACGAAATAGCTTATACGAACTGTTTATAAAGCTGTTTTCGTGGCTAATGAATCAGCTCATGATATATTGACGAAAAACATTTTTATATTAATTAATTGTGGCCATATTTGTTTCCGCAGGTTTTTTGTCTAACTTTTACCGAAAAGTAATTTAGCTTAAGTTATGGTCCAATCGCGATCCATTTTCGATCGAATGTCAAAATCTTAATTAATGGCCATAAAATTGCTGAGTTGACATACTGAACTTTTGGCAGAATTTTCAATAAAACTTAATTGTTCGTGTGCCCCGCTTTTAAAGATGATTAAAATACTTTGAGGAAACTGTATCATTTGTGAAGCTATTACAAATTGTGATGATGATAATAAAGTATGCAGTGAAAGTTCAATGTTGGGAAAGTGCTTAAATTTTACATATTTTACATATTTTTTCTTGCCCAACCTAAAGCGCTCGTAGCATAGCTTTCTAAGATGTTCCTCGTAGTAGCTAGAGTAGCGATTACACCATCCAATTTCTAGGAAACCGAATCTAGAATCATTGCGCTGTCTGCTCCTTTGCGTATTGTGCATCCTAATTTTTTCTTCCTACATTTGAAGTTAGCAATAGTTAGGATAATTCACGGTGTAAGAACCAGATGAACATATCTACCAAAAATTCGAAAATGGATTTTTTTTCATTAATGGGTCATAAATGTCATTTAAGACCCAGTTTGGTTGGGTTTGGTACCTAGATACGTTCATCTGGTTCTTACCCACCCATTAATGAAAAAAAAATCCATTTTTAAATTTTTGGTAGATACCTACGTTCATCTGGTTCTTACACCGCGAATTAAAGTAAAAAAAAAATCTTTATTCTAAACATTAACATTTTTGTAAATTAAAACATGAAAAACGATGATACTCGCAGAAGTAAAATTACTGTGTCGCAAATACCAGCGCCCTCCTCCATATTAATGGGAGCAATGTTCCAATATTGTAGGTAGGTATTAAAGTAGGATTCGTAGGCCAAAGAGCGAGATAGAGCGATGACTCCTACATCGGTTTCCTACATATTGGATAGTGTCACAATTTGGTCACAATTTGGTCACAATTTGGATGGTGACTGCAAGTGGCTTAAACAGCTGAGCGCTTCCGTGCTTCAGAGCATGTTAAACTGTCGGTCCCGGCTTTGTCGTTACGCCATGACGGAGGCCTTCAGAAGGCCTAAAAACTCCTTATTCAGAGTTTGCTCATACATACAATAATGCCCAATTGAACTCAACTGAACTTAACTGTAAAACGCAAGAGTTTCCAATCTTCCTAAAATTACCCGATAATCATTATTAGGCGTCCATTTTTAAATTTGGAACGGGTCGTAAATTCCGAGCGATGACAGCTGTCATTATGACAGGCCGACATTACGTGCCGATCTGACAGATTTCACTTAACTTCTTTATAATTTTGACGCGATTTCGGAACGTGACTTCGACACCCTAGGCAGGTATTTTGAAAGGTTCTCAGATACAGGGTGTTTTGGTTTCAAAATACAAATAAAAATTCTAGGTTAAATGCATTATAATTGTATCACAAAACTACGAGCACTTACGAAAAATCATAGTAGTCAGGATCTCAGCCAAATAAGTCCATGATTCCCAATCTGGAGAACAGGCGTGATCGTATATAAATTAATTACCAATTAGAGAAGGTTTTCACACGAATAACAGTAAATTATCTTTATCATTGTAATTGTTTATTCAGCTCGAATCAATTATTTTAAAATTAATTTAGTGTGTTGATGAGAGTTTTAAGTTTGAAGTTCTTTAAGCTGATTCTCCACATAACGATCATTATTATAATTTCTAAGATTTTAAGACGACTTAAATTAACAAATGAATTACAAAATCACTAAACAACTAATAATTAAAAATCTTACAAACAGATTCAAAGTCTAAATGAAAAAAGTATTCAATCATCGTAAGTATAAAATAAATAAATAATAGAATTAGGTACCTATGCTTATTTTAATGAATGAATTAAGTATATATTTTTTTTAATTACGTGAACTATCTGACTTGTAAAACTGGTTTTATGGATTTTTTGTATTTTTTTTTTTTGTATTCTTTGGGTGTTTTAAGTTCTACAAAATTGTCTGCTGTCCTACATTTAGGTATGAAAATTATTTTTAAAATTGTGGTATTCAATAATAAATTATTTTCACCCTGTATATTTATTAAACTGTTGTACCCAAGTACATAATTGAAACTAAAGGGTCATTTCGTATAATAATGTAATGATCCAATGAGAAATCAGTCGCAACATTTCATATTTTGAATTATTTTATCGATACAGTTTCATACTTTACTGTGTCGAATGTCAAAAATATTTGGTGCGTTCTTTCTAACACCAAATGAATTAATTAAATAAATATTGGTGGACATTTTCACACAGCGCCATTAAGCCCCAAACTAAGCAAAGCTTGTTGTTGGAACCAGATAACTGATAGAATACTTATACATTTTTTGTAAATGTAAGTATTACTTACATTTTTTTTGCTTGGTAGTTTTACCTAAAAGTATGTATAAACATAGACATACTAGGTAATTAAGACAAAAAAAGCATCTTGTTTTATTAGTGAGAAGTTTTTGGTAACGTTTTGTAGTAAAAAATAAAATAAAAAAACAAAATTTTCGGTAATTTTACTTATCAAAATATTGTTGAAATAAATGGAAAAACGGAATTGAATCGAATCAATTCGAAATTTAATGAGATGCGAATGCTCTAACCACGTGAGCCTTGTGGTAAATTGCAACTATGTTTACTGAATACTGTTATTATTATTCAAGTAATTAAGATGAGGCCTTTGCTATTTAAAGTTTAAATGACTTAATAAGTATGTCTATCTACTTCAAAAGTTTTTTTTTCAGAAGTTTTTTTTTTTTAAGTAAGTATAGGTATTCACATTTTTTGTAGCTCACTGCTTCAATTTTTATCATCATTGCAAACGTATTACCATATTCCTCCTCTTCCATGCATCGTTCTCCTCAGTGTTGAGGGTCGTGACCTCCTCCAAGGATCACATTTTCGGGACCTATGATTGTCTCCACAGCCAATCCGATCTCATTCGGCTTCTATGGCATCGTGGATCTGGACCATCTTCTTAATGCACTTTATATAGTGAAAATAAGATATCAGATTCAGATTACGGTGCCAACAGACACTCACCTTTTAGCCCGTTGAACCGTAGGGTGGTCATTACCGCTCATTAAGGTTAATATCAAACCAACGTAAATGTATCGATGAAAGTTTCGATTGAGCCGATTTATCGTACCCTTTATGTTGCATCACCGAATTTGATCGATTAAATTGGATCCTCAGAATCGATGTTTTAAATATTAGGAGAAAAAACCGCCACAATAAAACGAAAGATAGGTTTAGTCAAAATATTGTGTAAAAATGTTTCCTTACGAGATAAAGACAGTTTTACTAGTGGTGCCCTCCGAAAGAGAGGACCGATAACAAAGTTATTGTTAAACCTTATTTCCTGAGGTGTAACCTTATTTTCTTGTTACTTTATTTTTAAGTAGCGAACGCCCGCGGCTTCGCCCTCGTGAACTGAAATCAGCCTATATGTTGTTTCCAGATTCTAAACTATCTACATTCCTCATCAAAATATGCTTAGTAGTTATGGGGATACAAACATTCACACACACACAGACTTTCGCCTTGATAATATTAAAAGGATTATTTCACACTATTTTTATTATTTGACACATTTTTTTCAGAGCAAACAATCAAGTCTCCGCCCACTGCGCCTCAGATGTCGTCAAAATGTGGACATGTACCAAATTATGTATTTGGACATACCTCTGATAACCCCTTATACATCACAAGATCTAAAAATGACTTCGAACTGAATGAATAATTGAATAATGTCGACTGCATATTGGAAATACTGTCTTGATCATTTTTTTATAATTTTACTCCTGACAATCTCTAGTAGGTCGATTCTACTAAAATACTTTTTGTCAACTAAAAAAAAGTCAACTATTTTATTTTCTCTTAGGGCTGATTTTTCAATACCTAGATAACTTTTATCTGAGGAAATAAATACGCGATTTGACAGATATTGTTTTGAAAATATGTCATAACGCCATATTTATTCCTCAGATAAAAGTTATTTATCGATTGAAAAATCAGCCCTAAATCTATTAATGACCAATGAGGTTAGGTTATTCTGTTGTGATGACGTTTTCAAACAAATTAGGTACTTACCAATGAGATTTTACAAGTTACCTACTCTCATTTAGAGAACGAAACAAAAACCAGCGGCAATGATACTTGAATGGTTGACGTTGTAAAGTAGAGGAATAAAATAGATATAGAGATCAAGGAATTTGTATACTAAACGTAACTGGAAGGCTAACTGAGACAGAAAACGCGGTTCGCTTGAGAGATAAAACTTGGGCGGTGTGTCTCTTTCTAAAGGGTGACCATAATTTATGAACTAAACATTCCTAATCCTTAATGAATATCCTGAAATTTAAATGACATGGGCACACTACTAATCCAACAACGAGTGTGAAAGAGACAAAGCTACCAAGAAAGCCTTTTAACAAGACCGACAATCCTTATAACCAAGATTGAATTATAATAGATCGTCTGTAGTCGTGATAAGGTTCAAAATCCCTTTTACACTAAAGTCGAGTTCACTATCCTGTTACGTAGTATGTAAAATCCTTGATAGATATAGAGAAATAAAATAGAGGGCCACAGATGTGAAGAGCTAAGAATGTTTTTTTTTTAACAAAGCTTAATATTTTTAATAGTGTTATTAAGAAATGCAATCACGAACTTTGTCTCCATGTCATTTACGACATAATTTACATAATCCTACAAATTACATTAAAATTTCACTATTAACTTGATGAACTTAATTGTCATTAGGTTAAATTTTGAACTGGTTCAAGTTTTCGGAATTATAATCTAATTAGGTTATAAAATTAATATCAGCTTATTAGATAATCCGTGATGATTTATGATTATGGCTTAAGTTTTTACGATATTATTTGTAAAAGTGATGAACAAGGGATTTATGCTTAATCTCTAGAGAATATTAATTCTACGAATATAAAAACATTTCTGTGTTTGGTTGTCTGTTTGTCACATATTTGCATGAGTATGGTTTAAATAATTTTGTCTCAAAAAGACATTACATATCACTTACATAAAACAAAACTGAGTATAGTAAGCTAATGTTTTTTATATTTTTTATTTTCTTAATTAATTATTTTACCTACATCTGTTTGTTATAGAAAAAAAATAGTCTTGGAAATGTTCAAATAAAGTTTTAAAATGATAATATTAAAAACATTGAATAAAGATCCTATCAAACGAACGTTACGTGAGGATAAGGCTTCGATTAACCAACCTCCTTTCAAATGATATAAGTACTTACTTTGTTTCGTGTTAAAAAAACTTACAGTAACGTTTTGAAACTCTCTCTTTGAAACCTAATGTTTAACTTTATAGCTTTGGCCGCAGTTAAAAGATTCGACCCCTCATTAATTAGACCAGAAATCACAAATTAATAATAAAATTAACACTTAAAAAACAAATAAAATTCAAAGGTTTATCACTGTTTTAACTACCTAGCTTTATAATAAATGTCTCGCATAGGTATATTTATATGAAAAATAATTAAATTTCTCTGTAGGTATTCAGAAATTATGCTACACAATGATTATAATAGTATGGATAGATAACTCGTTATTGTAAGCAACTTAAAAATGACACAAAAATATAACAAAGTAAAAAACTAAAAACAGAAGGTGCAATGGGCATCCTTTTATGCGATCTCTTACAAGCAACCTGCGTAGTAGATACATACGTGCGTGTTGATATTTTATTGCCTGTGACTCAAAGGTTTCAACGAATTTTTTTATTTAGCTCAATTCCCTCTCTGCCATGGCGGAAATGTTTAGGAGACTTAGAAATTTCGTCACCTACTGGGCCGAACGCATCGTATCACGAGAGCCTTATTTTTTTTTTTTAACATTTGCAGTCTCAATCATTGTAAATTTAATAATTTGCCATTGTATTTTACATTATGTAAGGTGACTAAATACATTTTCCCAAAACACGTTCTCTGCGCACTAAAACATGCCTATTTTGTTACATGTACAGATAAAAACTCCTTGCCGGGGTCTGTATTTCCAGAAAAGTATAATTTGGGTGTCTTCAAATCGAGAGTCAATAGGTTCCTTTTAGGTAAGCGTGCTCCATCTTAGACCACACTGTTGCTTACATCAGGCAGGGTGTGGTCAAACGCGAACCTATTTTCGTTAAAAAAAAAAGATACATATGGTAGGTTCGGATTATACTGGTCCTTTAGACTATTTATTTTACTAAAGTTCATAATGAAATAGAGAAAATAATCTAGTATTTATTCACGTAATGGCTTCAAGTTTTCCCTAGTTTCTAAAAACTTGTTTCCTAATTAACGTTGGCCGTCAAATTAGGATTGTAATGCATATTGCATTTCAACGATATTACCTATGTCTTTTGATGTTATGTATAGATCATTTACTTTACTCTGAAAATGAAATGATTATAGACTAGCTCTTACTAGCATCTGCATGCGGCTTCGCTCGTTTCGTGATTCATTTACATAGATATACTCACACAGGAGGCATTCTGACCGCGGCGGTGAAGTAGAACAGCGGGATTCGTGAGCAATTGCACGGTCGAACGCAGAACGCGAATGCTGAACGCTTGACCGCGTGACCGCTCTCTGTCTGATAGATCCTCTTGTTTCACTCTTCAGCAAGTCGCCGGTCGCGTCCGCGAGTTGACCATTCACAGCACAGAGAAATTAATTCTGACCATTCACAGCAAAGAGAAATGTGCCGTGAGTGGTCAACTCGCGGACGCGACCGGCGACACGCTGAAGAGTGAAACAAGCCTAAAGCCGTTTGTCCACCGCCGCCGTCACCGGGACGTCACGTCAACGAGAACGAGATGACGGCGCCGAGGTAGCGACCATACATTTACTATAGCCGCCTGTCCACCAGAAGACCGTCACGTCATCTTGATCTCAGCCAGAAATAATATCGTTCTCGTTGACGTCCCGGTGACGGACAAACGGTGACGCAGCGGTAGACAAACGGCGTAAGGTACACGAGAGTTTCTTATTTACTTTTCACGTACGTAAAATGACGGAGATGTATTACAGAAAACGTGTTATAAGCAAGACATAAACACGTCAATTATAACTAATTTCACATACTTAGCATGGAGTTTATAAACACGCATAATGTGGTTTAATTCCAGCTGTTTATAATTATGTTCTTTAGAATTACAGAACTACATTTTATAATATACTGGTTTGTTTATGGCCACTGATTATACTGGAATGGATTATATTCACTTTCGAGGACTTAAGATTATTTACTAAAGAGAAGACAAAGATTATGCTAAAAAAAATCACTTAGAACAAGTAATTTGTTTGTAAGTTATAACAAGAAAAGGAGATAGGTAGGTACACAAATTTATACAAAAGTTTGAACAAAATTTAACCACTATCCAAAGGGCCCTAGCCATATTACACTACCTCGCGATCGCTGTAGAATACTTCAAAATATATAGGAATTGACGTTCTGACCACGTGACTCATCACATCACCTTTAAACGTCAATTTCCATACATTTTGAAGTGTTCTACAGCGATCGCGACGATAGATAGTGTAATATGGCTAGGGGGGGCTGAGTTCATGAATTACTTCTATAAAACTATTAAAAATCTTTAAGCTATAAGTAGCTTTTAAGTAGCTACGTTTTTTTGAGTTTCCATTACGACCAGCTTTTATTAACAATTTGTAAAAATAAGTTGAAAAAAAATACTCAAAATGTTTATTATCATGCCACAAAAGCACACAAAACCACAAACGAAAACTAGTTTAAAAAAAGTAAAAAAAGTAAAATTATAATGTTTTACCTCCTGCTTAATTGAAAACTATTTGCTCAGAACATTCCATACATGACATTCAAGTTTATGATCTTGACTTGATCGTGACTGATGGTATAGAACCAGTGTGGTGAGAGGCCACGCTTTGTAGATTAAAGTAAACATGATCAAGGAAATTACATTTTGAATATTCGCTCCATTGCACAACATACTCCATTACACTTAGTTTTAGAATATTATGTTGCCGTATTGTGTAGGTCATAATGCTCATCACAAAAAAACACTTCGACAGATCCTCACCAAACTTTTATGGCACCAATCGGAAATCGGAAAGTATACCCGTTCAAACAAAAACAGAACTTTCCAAATCGGTCTAGGCGTTTTTAAGTAATCAAATAATATATACCTACATAGATACTAAAAAAAAACTAAAAAAAAAGTTACGGCGAATTGAAAACATCCTCCTTTTTTTGAAGTCAGTTAATTAAATACTTTTTATAATGATTTCAGTAGGTTTTTGCTGGTATTTTTAACCATTTATCTTTTTAACCGTTGGTATAGTTAGTACTCTGAAAATAGAAATATTGGTACAACGAAGAAGTTACGGCCGTATTACAACGATCGACGTTTATACGAAACGAAGGCACAAAATCTATTTAATTAAAATGGTTTAATCCAAATGAAATATTAATTTAAATGATTGATTACAATACAGCTTCCGTAATGCTCTACATTTTGATTAATTACATTGATACATTCACGCACGAATGAATAGTATTTGATGATCATGGACTGAGTTCAGATCTTATGAAAAAACAGTTTGCAATCTTGAAAAAAAAAGTAAAAAGAAAAAGTAAAAAAATACTTGGTTATCCTATTCTACCTATTCTATTAAACGAGCAAATATTTGTTAGATTGTTTGTTTATTTGTTCACGTTCTCGAAAACGGCTCTAACGATTTCGATGAAATTTGCGGTACGGGGATTTACGGGGGCGAAAAAATCGATCTAGTTAGGTCTCATATCTGGGAAAATTCGTTTTCTCAGCATTTTCACGCAAAGGTTTGCCAGTGCAATGTGGATCGTAATTTCACGTAGTTTGTTGAGACTAAAGTGGCTCTGTGGTTAGGGTGTCCGCCTGTCAGCCGACTGCGGCTGCGGGTTCGAATCTCAGCCAGTGAAAGATTTTTTTTGTTCTCTTTTTTCTTTTTCTTTTTTGATTTTTCTCTATTTGCACTCGAGCCGAGCTCGGTCGCCCAGATATTATTTATTAAAAGAGGATTGTAAAGTGCTGGGGTAAGTTTATTTCGTCCAAAAATTGTCCCGACGTGGCAGCGAACCTTTATGACTGAGTATACCTATATTTCATTCGTCCTATGAGCAATTTAAATTATGATGCAAAGGTGTAGGTATAACTAATTGAAATTTGTCTCTATTCCATTTTCGGATAGCCAAACATGGTGAAACTAATCGTATTACACGAAGTTTTTTGAGTTCCAAAGTGTTTAATTATTTACAACTGTCTGTAGAAGGGTTTCTTTTAAAAGCGATCTAAATGTTCATAAATATTGATGGAGCAAAAAGAAGATTGCGCTAGCATTAGTTATTTGCCCAGCGCGTGCGACGACGCGTGGACGTCATAGCGAGACTTACTCGACATGGCCTTATTGAGTGGATAGTGACGGGATCAATAAATATGAACTAGTGGCCTGGAGCGGTGGAAATTTTAGGTCGCCATGATAGTAGGTAATAATAAAATTTAATATTACTCGTATGATCACGGCTGAAAATTCAAATGGGTAACATTTATTAAGTAGGACCACTACGATCACTTTGAAACGTCTTAAGAGCTAGGTGAATCTACTCCTGCTTTCGCGACCAACACCGTGAAGAATCAGGGCAACAAACACGGTATATAGCCTAGCTTTCTTTTCGGTGATCCATCCGCTTAAATCTAAATAGTCAAACAGTCGAACAAAGTGAGATTCAGATCAGGCATTTTTAGATCCTTGGAAGATATCTAAGAGGGTAGTCAAAGGTATGTTCAAATACATTATTTCATGCCCATATTTTGCAGAAGTTAATATTCCATTAGTGACAGCTCGCAAGCCCGTCGATTATGAACGCATCGCACGCAACGGATCGTAGTATTATTTGTATAGAAACTCATATAAGTGCGTCCACCTGGTCCGCATCGTACGCATCGCATTACACAGATAATCCGCTTGATGCGATCCGTCCGCTGCGTGCGATGCGGGCCTGTGGACGCTTACCATAACCGGTTTCCTCACGATGTTTTCCTTCATCGTTGAGAGGTCGTGACTCGTATTTGAGCACCATAGCATTACATAAGTGGTTCTTTATTTAACCTATTCCCTGCCTAATCTCCGCGGTGCTCTCCGAAAGAGAGGGCTACAGTCTACTGCTGGGGAATTGGTGCGACGTGGGTGTAATAAACGTTATTTAATATCTGTGAAGTAAATAATGTGTAATCTAATAGAACTTGTTGGAGGCAAGCTGTCCACACTATCACGAAGACAACCAGTGACCACGATCTTCAGACATGAAGAGCCGACCACAGGAAGAGAGAATATCTGTGAAAGTTTAGACATAGACATAGACATAGCGAAGAGGGACGTTTATTCACTACTTGGCACAGAATATAAATCACAAAAACATGTTACAGAAAGAAAAAACAAGTGAGAGAGAGACAGAGTTTCGTGTGTATGCGTCCGAAATGTCAAAGCCACCCCCGAAAGGGGTCCTGGGGGCCGCCATCTCATTTAAAAAAAAAACAAAAGAATACAACGTTGGTGTTTCTCGGTAATAAAACCATTAATATTGTACCTAAACATCTTTTATTTTAAGTATAAATTAGTATTGTGATTAAAAACTTTGCACGCCCGAAACGACAGAATACATTGACACCGTTATAAAGTTATAAAACACTGTAAAATATGTATTCTTTGCAATAACATTTTGATTGATTGACTGATTGAACAATACATGGCGCAGCCGGTAGGATTACAATAAGTACTGATGGCTTGCCTAGCCTATTGCAGTTCAAAATATTCCCAAACACTCCAGCCTTCCTTAAACATGAGCAAAATATCGCTGATGTCCCCTTTCTAGTAAATACCGATGACTTATCACATTTATGATAGGAACGTGGTGTAAATATTAACCATCCGCTCGATCCAATTAGGATGTATCGTGTTTTTATAATCCTACACGTTAGGAGATTCCATACTAGGGATTGTTGAACAAATCCATCACATGCATAGGAAATGAGATCTAAATCAGAGCAAACCTGCTAAAGAAACTTTAGATGGATTTGTTCAACTAGTTTTAAAATAAGACAAAAAAGTTTAACTAGTTCTGTAGACTGGCCTCTTAGTTCAGTTGGTAGGAGCTGAACCTCTGCGCTGTAGGTCGTGGGTTCGATTCTCATCCTGGATAGTTGCTTCTTCTGTGTCTGGGTAAGTAAGTAATAAATAATAAGTAATAAGTTTGTATTTACAAAATATATTAAAAGTATTATATGTATTAAAAGTATTCTAGGTACTACTTCTGGTACTATCTTACTGCAATATTTTAAGTTTCATTAAAATACGTTTTTATTCATCCAGACATCCATACATCCTCAACTGTCACATGTAGAATTAGTAAGATTTTGTTTTATTTCATTAACATCCGTTAAGGCGCTAACACACGCTGGTCCAGGCTCGCCGAGTGAACGTCAGTGCCAACGTATAGGCAGCACCACTCGCCTCGCCTCGCCATCGCTCGCCCAGCTGGCCGAGTAAATACAAGCGTCAACATACATTGGTTGCATAGACCCTCCAAGCGTGTGGACGGTAGCACTCGCTTGCATCGACTCGCCTTCGCTCGCATTGACTTAGGCTGGCCCAGCGTGTGTTTGCACCATTACAGTTGCCCAGTGGTTCCAGTTAATAAATAAATTAATGAGTGAATTTTGGAAAATTTAATTGTAGGCGTTGTCACTAAATGGATACTCTGTAGAGTAGGTACTGAGCGCTTTGGTACTCAATAATTATGTGTAACTAGTCTATACAGGTATTTGTAAACAGAGCTACTAGTTTTTACAACCTGCTGAGATAATGTGGCCTATACTTGCTATCTCATTGAGTAATACAATACAAAAAGTAGTTTTAGACGGAAGGATGTAATAAAATAGAGTCAACTAGGTATATTAACATACTAAATGTACGATTCAATCGATAAAAAAGTAAGAAAGTTAGAATGGGCTAGTTAGTGGCCAACTCTGGTGACGGAGATTTTAGGTCGCCTAAAGGCCTCCGTCATGACAAGCCAGGACCGAGAACGTGCTCTCCGAAGCACGGAAGCGCTCAGCTCGTAATGCCACTTACGGGTCACCCATCCAAATTGTGACCGCGCACAACGCTGCTTATCTTCAACGATCAATCAAAAACATACGCCACGAGCGCTTCATTTATTGATGAAGTTAGATCTATAAACTACATATTTTTTCATTCAGATATTTTACAGTTTCATTAATAAGTAGAAAGTGTCATGTTATCAGTTACTGCATTATAATAATTTATGCCTTAACAGAATAAAGGTTATGGCTGACCAGTCGCCTCCGCACCGCATCGACTTTTCGGCGTTCACTTGTTCCTTCACTTTTGGATTGCGATGCGGCAATCCGGAGACGTTACGAAGTTGATATACCTAGTGAGCGTTGGTCCATAGAATTCCATACAAAAAAATTCATGGCGATGCGGTGAGGTTTGGTTGCGGAGGCCACTGGTCAGCTATTACCAATGAGATTTTATACTCATTAGAGAGAGACGTTAAACTCATTAGGAAAAGCTCTAAAATACGGCGAAATTTTGTTATAGCTACTTCGGTAGAATATAAGCAGCTTTGTTTAAAATCAATCAAGAAAACTATAAAATAACACAGGTTTATAAGACCCCGTTGTCAGACAGAGATAAATTATGGGCGTGGTGCGTGTGAATGCGTGTAACATCGGAGCAAGACAAAGTGCGACTGAGTTGACTCAAGCTAATTAGCTTGAGTTTTGTTCGTCACGCAGAGCGGGGTACAATGCAAATACTTCAGTTTAAATAGAAGATCATTGGCTATAATCTTAAGATTAGACCAAACTATCGGCCGATAGAAAAGTCTGCTGTCTGCGAGACCCTAACCCGATTGTAGAACTGTCTGTTATTTGATCTAGAGATTGAAAATCACCATTTGGAGTCGATTCGTCTCGATTTTTCCCGACAGTTTAACGACTAGAGCGGTATCGTGCAAAACTGCCACGACCAGCAGGCTAGCACGAGTTACGGCGCTCTCATTTCATCTTGATTGTTTTTTGAAAAAATGTAGGTTATTTAAACTTGTGGTGTGGCCTTTGCTTGAATTTTACTGACAGATCACGCACTATCATGTGGATATTGATCAATTTTTATTTATACTTAGGTAGGTAGGTATTGAAAAATTAAAATGTTCATTAATTTTAAATGTTTATTTATTTTTGGTTTAAAGGGAACGCCACACCACAACTTTAAAGCTGAAAGAACAGAAGTATTGTAAGCTTTTTGGAATAAAATTATAATAGAGACCTAGATAAATACTGCCATAATCTAATAATAACATCAAGGGTAAAAATATGATGATGATGAAGTATGGAGACGGCGAAAAAATGAAACCTGCAAAGTATGGAATGCTAGCTTCTGCAAAATGTGATAATGTACCAAATTTTATGTAAAAACGTCAACAACCACCGAATAGAGACAGTAGATATGCTAGATCAACCATGGTTACGGACGTTTTGCTACATGGAAATTTTGCTAATTAATTAGACTTCGCGCTATTGCACATTTAGCTACTTAGACCTCCTGATCAGCTGGGATATTTTGTTTCACGCGTAAAGTTCGTTCCAACAAAAAATATTTTTTTACGATGAATACTTTGAAATGGTAGAAGATGGTCGAAAAAAGTGATAGACATGTTTGTTGTATAAAATATGTAAAGTAATTTTGCAGTAAATAACTTTAATGTTGTTCGTAAAAAAACCATTTTATTTAGAACGAATCCGAGTTAGCGACTTTACGCGTGAAACAAAATATCCCAGCTGGAGGGGTTTATTTGGCCGGGGCTCGCAGGAAATTGCAAGGTTTACCCAAAAATGACCTACCGCTTCTGATTTAAGGTTCAAACTGGTGCTAGCCGGGAATCGATCGGCAATCATACCACGAAGCATTGCCTAAACTGGACGGTCCACGAGCGAGCCGCTTCTCACGCTGACTTTATTGTGGTTATTTACTCCACTATTACAGTTATGTCGTTTGATATGAAAATAAAATACTCAATATAATAGACGCTGTTTGTCACTTGTGAATTAAAAAAACATTATGTTATTATTTATGTTGTAATTGTTTGTACAGTACTACCAGATAAATAATGCGTATCGGAAAACAGGAAACAGTCGTATAAAATTACAAAAGCGATTGATCAAAAATTGGAAATGCAAATTACTCACAATTTCAACTTTAACGCAAACAAATGTCATATCAATAAATGAAATATCAATGGCATTTTTAAGAAAAGAAAATTAGTTGCACTTGCAAGCCGTGCGAGCTGCGCAGCGACGTGCACTTCTGTCACATTCTGTTTTGTGGAATCATGTGGAATCATACACTGCTGTCGGACATATTCAGAAAACACGAAATTAGCCGATCTCATTATTTATCTGGAAGTACTGTACTATTTATTTGCGGAACTTGTCAAAATAGTGTGCACTATATCGGCGTGTATACCAATGTGATCAGATTTTAAACGTCCATAACTATGAACGCAACATATCTAGGGTTTAAAATATCATTGATCACGACTGTCTCCCTAGGCTGCGGTAAACATTATCACAGGTCCTTTTTTGGTTTATTTTACCTGCATTAGTGCACAATTATTGTAACCTTTGTATAAGTTACGTAATTACGTTCTATTAATTCTCAGTTTAATTTAATTTCATGTCCCTAATAGTCTTTTTGCCCCGTGCATAAATGTGTTTCTCAAAAAATAAACTAAGTAGGTATCTCACTTCATTTCAAAAAGAACTTACGAGTTAAATTAAGAGCTTTAACTTTTCTTCGAAAAGTCGATTACAAAAAAGCGTTTCTTAGATAATCAAGGCTTTACAAACCCAAGTCTCCGAATATCAGTTATTTGAGCAAGCCATAACGCGAACTAAACGTTATGAGCCTTAACGATTACGACACATAATTTGGTCGAACGAATATGTGCGGTAGTCGTGATAATAGCATAGCGATACGCGTTTTGAGTTCATGTAGCGCAAGTTATAAGAGGAAGCGAGTTGAAATATTTCCAGGCGTGAGATATACAGAGAAAGAGGTCTTTTTGCTCCTATCTGTTCCACATTTTGTTTTGTTGGACCTATTTTAAAACCTTAAGTTTTCATATTATATTGTAAATAATAATATTGTTGAGATTGGCTAGGCTTGCATCAACCAAACCACCCTTTCAACCTTTATTGGTTCCTTAATTGGCCTGATCAACACGAACGACATAATCCATGCGTGTGAAAGTGACTTGCCCGAGAAATAACAAGCTATTATTAATATAACTTGCTTTGAATAGTGTCAGTCGTCATAATTTTTCCAAATCGTCTGCATCCCAAATCGGGCAAACTAGTGTATTATGTAGTTATTATTTTCTTTTTATTTATTTAACTAATTATTTTACTTACGATTACATAATGCGGACGATTGGCACGGGACGAAGAGACGTGAGAGGAAGTATACCCAAGCAGTGGGTACTCGTAACTTATATTACAGTCAATCCGCTTAAGTTTGTAACATAAACACCTCAAAACCCAAAAATATAAAATTTTATGTGAAACATCGCGATCGGAACATCCATTCCGAATGAGTTAGTGTTATTACTTAATTTCGAAATTATCGCGTTCATCTTTCAGAAAACTAGTGGCACCTTAGGGCGGTGCACACGAGATACTTTTGGCATCAGTGATTGTAGATAAGTCGCTTTTCGGAAGCACTAACGCGTTCACTGCCAACGTAGGTAATCCATGGTAGTAATAAAAATGTTCAATGAATTGAAAGTGAAACAAAAAATCTTGAAAAAATCTATTGATGGATGGCCGGGTATCAAACTTTTTTAAGGATCTTTTTTTTTTAATTAATCATTGTTTTGTTCATAGTGGCATTACTATGAACAGAATATGAATTTTGTTTCTCAAAATTTCTGAAAGTATCAATAAATAGATCACCACCTCGCGTAGCAAGGTAGACATTATCTCAGACAACTACGATCATTCAAGACTTGTAAGGGGATTAGTCAGGCATCTGGCACTTGTATACTTTGCGTTGATAGAGTAACATAACCAGAATGAATGAATGAATGAACACTTTATTGTACACAAAGAAAAGCAAAATATAACAACAGAATATAGTCTTAATTAGAACAATGGGCGGCCTTATTGCTGAGAGCGAGTTCTTTCAGGCAACCTTTGGATGGAAATATTAAAAGTAGCTGTAGGATGCATAACCAGAGTTGGCCACTAGCTCATACGAACTTACTTTTTGACATGATGATATCAACTGGATGGTATTATGCAACTAAATTTATCACGTGTGTCTTGGCCCAAATCATTTTGTAACATAACCAGAGTTGGCCACTAGCTCATACGACCTTACTTTTTGACATGATGATATCAACTGGATGGTATTATGCAACTAAATGTATCACGTGTGTCTTGGCCCTAACCATTTTGGACTACTTTAAACAAGTTTCAGGTCCACACATTACACTGGATATTATGATTAAGTCATTTTTGACTGACTAAAAGTTTATGGGGATTGCACATGCTACACAAATTACAGCTCCGGTTTCAAATAAAAATTTATTGTGAAATCAAATGCATGTTATCAAAAGCAAAATTGTCGGTCCCCGGTTTTAAGTCGTTAAGCCATGACAGAGGTTTTTAGGCGGCCTAAAAACTCCGTCACCAGAGTTGGCCACTTGCTCATACGAACTTACCTAGAAGCAAAATGATGAATATCACAAAAAAATGTTAAGAATTTGCTTTTTTAAATAAGTAGATATTTTTTGGCCCACTTAAGTGTAGAAATTAAATTGAAATTGATATTTATAAGAAAGGCATTTAAAGATAATACTCGGCGTTTGGACTAATTTTGAACTAAGTACTTACATAATTTTTTTTGTGACTATTTAAATAATACCGGTGTTAGTAAAAAGTTGTCAACGGGCTGACTTAGTCACTAAGTTACTCAAAGTCCTTTGAAATGTAAGATATAAATAAATAAATACTTAATGCATTTTTTTTGTAGTTTCTTTTGACATAGATACTGGAAATGCCGAAGCGAGATCAAAAATACTCTCGAGCGTCTTTTTTTCACTTAAAATTAAAATGATTTAATTGTGTAAGGTTTTGCAACTTAATAAAAGCTGTGCAAAAGGGATCAACCTACCAGACAGTTAAAACGCTCATTTATTTAAAGTGTTTGTTCATTGTATGTAATTTTAGTAGGTACCTACACCATTCTTTTTTTGTCTGAATTTCGAACCGAATACATATTTTATCTCTCTCTCTTTCTAATTAAATCATTTCTTCAAAAGAAATTACAATGCATTTGTTTAAATAGCTCAGTTGTGTAATAAATATTCTAGAATTATGTTTTCACGTCAACAATTCAATAAAAGTAATTTCGTCTGCGATTTTAAATCAAAAATTCGGTGCATCCTTTAAATCATTTCATTTCATAATCGTAAATCGCGCCGCACCGAATCGTTGCCAAAAATGATTCGATTGAATTACATTGTGAAATAATTTTGTTCCAATACATAAGTTTAAAGACATTTTCGATGTATCGATTACCAAAACGGATGACACGCGAATTTTATGTGGTACAATAAAATACTGAAAGTTTCAAGGCGGGTCCGCAATCATAAACTAAAGAGAACGATATTCAAATCCTTGTACAGTGTATTTTATTCAGATTTTTAATATAAAATGCCTCTGGACACGAATATATTAGTCATCGATAAAAATAGATTGATATAACAGTTTAGGAATCTCAAAGAAAATAAGGATATACTTTGAATTTTCTGCGGAATCTTGCTAAATAATAATTTTGGTTGGAATGAATCTTCAAATTTAGAGAAAAAAAACTAAAAATGTAGGCCTTTACATATTTACTAGATGATTTATACAGTGTCAGGAGGCAATCTTTGCCTACACTTAACTGGACACTGTAGTGCCTGGGACAATGTTGAGATGAAGTAGGATTGCCCAGCACCTACATCATCCTCTCAGCTTACCAGCCATGTCCATTGTCCACAGGAAAGACATGCTCAATACGTGTGGGGCTGACTAAGCTGCAGGTTTCCTCGCGATGTTTTCCTTCACCGTTTAGAGCTCGTGTTAATGCGCATATAAATTTTTCGAAACTAAAAATCCATTGATGCACGTCCAGGATTCAAACCCACGACCTTCGGATCGAAAGTCGAGGTACTATACCCCTCGGCACGGCTCTGTGTTTATAGAAACAGGTATGGTACCTATTTATAGTAACTATTCTTACTTTGATTTTGTGTTTAAGCAATTTATTCTGTGGTTTAAGCCCAGTTATTCACATTCCATTTAACATGAAAAAAATAACGGATATGTGCCTTTGTGCCCTTTGTGCGGGGGAGGCCTTTGCCCAGCAGTGGGACAGTTTGGGCTAATGAAAAAAAAAAAAAAAAAAAAAAAATGTGCCTTTACTTACTGCTTTGCGTATTCGTGTTACTATGAGTGACTGGCATTAAAATAAAATAATTATGTTTATTCTTGACTTGTTTTTTTTTTTTTTTTTGATCAAAACAAAATGATTTATTTATGGAACAAAGAAACACATTTAAAAACATATTAATACACTCCTTAACTAACTTACAACTAAATAAGGAACTCTGTTTTCTATCTTTAAGTGACTAAAGATAGAAAACAACTTGTTTTATTAAATAAATGTTTATAAAAATGCAATTACTTTAATGACTGTCAATTAGATGTCGCTTCTGTATAGAAAAACAAAGAAAAAACAACTAGTAAGTAGCAATAAATATTAGTCAACATTATAGGTAATGTAGTAACCATGCAGGAAAATCATTAATTTACGATGTTTTCTTAGTCAACTAAAGACTATTTATATTTATAAATTTAATAAGTACAGGTTGTATTAAGTCTACTTTGGAAAATTATAAAAGTAACTTCTTAAATCGTTTCTTAATTATAACCTTGATTACCACCAAAAATGCGGCAAACCTAGTCTCTTTTCTTTTTCGATTTTCTCACTTTAGTAGGGCCTATGCAAACGTTTGAAGACGATATTTCACGCATTCATACTAAAGTCATAAATTGAATGGATTGCGCAATAGTGTTATCTTTTTGAATATCATAAATTCACGATCTGTGTAGAGTCGGCGTCAGCACTCAAGTCCTACGGCAAAAGCGGGAACGAATTGTTCTATTTACTTTATTATGCTCTTTTAGTCACGGTCGTTCTGGTGTGTAGAATTAAAAAACATACAAAGTTGCATAAATATTACTGTTCAAGCCTTATTTGGACAATTAGTAATTTCTTGCATAACCTAGTTCTGCGATAGCAGCGCTGCGTCTATCGGACTTCAGTGCTGACGCCGACTCTACCGATAATTCAACTAATTCTCCGAAGTACCAATGGTCAACTATTCATGTAATGAGTGCACTAAACATCGCTTAACACTTTGAGTGCCAACGACGCACATTGTGCACTTACGTAGGTGCGCCTTTAGAGGGCACCGTATAGAATGGCAGTAAACGCGACATTAATAGTAGGTACAAGAACAAACAGTAAACTGTACCCCCGCATCCACACGTTGGGGCCAACGTTGGTCCCAATGCCTCTCACCAACGTGTGGTGCTGACAAAATAGCTTGGCGCCAACGTTGGGGCCAACGTTGGGGCTTGGCCGTTCCGTGTCGGTTTTATCACCCCGCATCCACACGTTGGGGCCAACGTTGGTCCCAATGCCTCTCACCAACGTGTGGTGCTCAACAAGCTGATCTGATGATGGAGTCGAGAGCTGTTCAACAGAACTCCTCAGTAAATAAGCCGATTGAGTTGAAACTCGGCATATTTGTCAAGTTCTGACTACAATGTAATAATATGGTGACAGCGAGCTGATCTGATGATGGAGTCTACTATTTTTTTTTATGTTACGGGAGCCGTGCAATTTTTTGGGATAAAAAGTAGCCTATGTCCTATTTCCGGTTATTATCTATCTATATTTTAAATATCACCCATATCGGTTAAGTGGTTGTCGTGTTAGAGAGGAACAAACATACATCCAAACATCCAAACTTTCGCTTTTATAATATAGTGTGTTGTGTGAAGTGTGATAGTGACATGATGTGATGTGATTGTGATAAAATTGGTATTCAGTAATGTAAAATCACTTAGAGAAATTTCAATTTCTGTATCGGACGCGCAGACATCGGACGTCTGCACGTTGGCTCTGACGGAACAAGACTGGTGTATCGCCAACGTGTGGATGGTTCACGAAATCTTGGCCCCAACGTTGGGACCAACGTTGGTCCCAACGTATGGAGCCGGCGTCAAAGGAAGTTGGCGCGCCAACGTTGGGGATCCGTCCACACGTTGGCGCTATGCTCAGTCCCGTTTCGACGCGCATCGTGAGCGCACGTGTCGACTGACGAGCGAGAATGTCATCGTATTCCTTATTTATTGTGTTTGTAGGACTATCGGGCTGAAATTTTGCACACTTATAGATTCTCGGTGACAATGAAATATTATGGTATCAACAAGCTGATCTGATGATGGAGTCAAGAGCTGTTCAACAGAACTCCTCAGTATATAAGCCGATTGAGTTGAAACTCGGCATATTTATCAAGTTCTGACTACAATGTAATAATATGGTGACAGCGAGCTGATCTGATGATGGAGTCTACTATTTTTTTTTATGTTACGGGAACCGTGCAATTTTTTGGGATAAAAAGTAGCCTATGTCCTATTTCCGGTTATTATCTATCTATATTTTAAATATCACCCATATCGGTTAAGTGGTTATCGTGTTAGAGAGGAACAAACATACATCCAAACATCCAAACTTTCGCTTTTATAATATAGTGTGTTGTGTGAAGTGTGATAGTGACATGATGTGATGTGATTGTGATAAAATTGGTATTCAGTAATGTAAAATCACTTAGAGAAATTTCAATTTCTGTATCGGACGCGCAGACATCGGACGTCTGCACGTTGGCTCTGACGGAACAAGACTGGTGTATCGCCAACGTGTGGATGGTTCACGAAATCTTGGCCCCAACGTTGGGACCAACGTTGGTCCCAACGTATGGAGCCGGCGTCAAAGGAAGTTGGCGCGCCAACGTTGGGGATCCGTCCACACGTTGGCGCTATGCTCAGTCCCGTTTCGACGCGCATCGTGAGCGCACGTGTCGACTGACGAGCGAGAATGTCATCGTATTCCTTATTTATTGTGTTTGTAGGACTATCGGGCTGAAATTTTGCACACTTATAGATTCTCGGTGACAATGAAATATTATGGTATCAACAAGCTGATCTGATGATGGAGTCAAGAGCTGTTCAACAGAACTCCTCAGTATATAAGCCGATTGAGTTGAAACTCGCCATATTTATCAAGTTCTGACTACAATGTAATAATATGGTGACAGCGAGCTGATCTGATGATGGAGTCTACTATTTTTTTTTATGTTACGGGAACCGTGCAATTTTTTGGGATAAAAAGTAGCCTATGTCCTATTTCCGGTTATTATCTATCTATATTTTAAATATCACCCATATCGGTAAAGTGGTTCAATTCAATTCAATTCAATTCAATTCATTTATTTCAATAACAATTTACAATTGTGTCTGAAAGTACATAATTAAAGTAAATAAAATAAAAACACATTAAAAAATCACATTATTGGATAAAAGTTACTAAAAATAATTTTAAATATAAATATTTCAATTTACTAAATCTAAACCTACTTAACAATGTCAATATAAAAATTTCATTCACTTAATCAAAAACCTAATAAACAATGTCAAAACTAAAAATTCAAAATTCAATGTCAATAAATTCCAAGTCATCCCTACCTAAGAATTCATCAAGAGAGTAGAAACACCCTTTCAATAAAAGTTGTCTTAATTTGAGTTGAAATAATTTAATGCTGTCAATTACTTTTAAAGTGGTAGGTTATCGTGTTAGAGAGGAACAAACATACATCCAAACATCCAAACTTTCGCTTTTATAATATAGTGTGTTGTGTGAAGTGTGATAGTGACATGATGTGATGTGATTGTGATAAAATTGGTATTCAGTAATGTAAAATCACTTAGAGAAATTTCAATTTCTGTATCGGACGCGCAGACATCGGACGTCTGCACGTTGGCTCTGACGGAACAAGACTGGTGTATCGCCAACGTGTGGATGGTTCACGAAATCTTGGTCCCAACGTTGGGACCAACGTTGGCCCCAACGTATGGAGCCGGCGTACCAGCTTTTCAATCCTATAATTTCTAGTTCATTTCATAGAAATCGTTACAAAAAGCCATAATTTATTGTAATACTATTTCTATTTTAGCATTGAAATTGAATCAAGTCAAGCTTAGACTTGGCTAAAGTGTTTTAATTATGAGACCATTAAAAGCATTCAGAGCATGAGTGAAAATCGATTTAGTTCAATTGAATTGAAACTGGTAAGGGCCGTTCTATACTAGAAATGAAATAAATAGAACATTTTATCTTTGATCATAGCATTTTATGTACTTACACATAACATTTAAAATAAACTTACAAACAAGGAACTAAACTTACAAACTTAAACTTAAACTTACAAACAAGGAGAAGACTCAGAAGCTAAAGAAAAGTTACATAAAAATCATTTTTGTTAAAGGTCACTTTATGTAGTGACCTATATCAAAAATGCGTTTTCAAGTTAGGTCACTAAGATTATAATTATGATTTTTATTACATTTTTAGGTGTGCATCACTCCGTAATCTACATTGAAGAAAAACCATTCATTATGGTCAACTGACTGAACATTATTGATGCGAATTCGAATAAAAATATTAAAAATCTGTCATTTATGCACTGCACTACCTGCACGTTATGTCAATTATTAAATGATGTAAGTAATCCAAAATCATGAACAACATCAACTTTAGAAGATAAAGATTTCTCTTAGTGTTTTTTCGTTGATTTATGATCAAGCAAGTACGATGTTATATAAAATTTTAATGTTGAATTCGAGGATAAAATGTTAGAGATACAATACATGTTGGCTTTTCAGTTACTTTACACTTATTTAATCATTGAGGAGAATATAGGGAAATGCAGTGTTTAGCTCAGGTTAGCTCCATAAGCTGAATTCGACTAAACTGGTATAAGTTTAGTCTCGAGAGTAAACTACTGTTTGTCAGATCAGAATATTTTGACATTGTAATGACACCTTATAACCAGGATAATTTGTATGGACATAATAGTGTTCGGTTGCGCTTTCTAAACAATTGTATTTCGAATTATGTCGGCTAGCTAACAGTCTCGAGTAAAAACATAATCCACTTTTGGTTGAATCCAGCCAAGTAACTGACACTGTGAACGCACCCTATGTAAGATACAGATAAATGAATTACATTCAATCGCCGGGACAGGTCAGTGTGAATACGCATTAATATCCCACACAGAAATGAGTTATGAGCAGGTTAGGTAATAGATCTAGTTTCATTGTTTTTACACGTTTCGTTCCATAACCATCAGAAACGTAGTAAACCTTTAAAATAATTTAATAATTTTCGAAATAGATGTAAAAATTCAAAAATAGGTAGGTAATGAAAATGATTAAAAAACCATTTGGGCATGTGTTTCAATAAAATTTATCAAAAAAAAAATTTTGCAATTCAAATATCAAAAACTTCCTGATTAGCTATTCAGCTGAAATTTTCAGGGTAGCTCACAACTCGATGACAATGCATTCTAAAAAAAACGTGGTTTTTGTTATTAATTTTTTAATTTTAATTTATGTTTCTGACTGTGCTCACTCTTCCACAGTACAGAAACTGCCCCACTAACTTATTTGTTGTTTTATCTATCTTTTTTATTAATAACCTAGTGCATTGCGCATGATAAAAAATGTTTTGTGATAACAGTAACAACAATAATAATATTATCTGTTATTTCTCATGTTTTGTCACAGCCGAAATAGCTCAGTTGGGAGAGCGTCAGACTGAAGATCTGAAGGTCCCTGGTTCAATCCCTGGTTTCGGCATAAATCTTTTTGTGGTTTTTTTTTTAACAACACAATCTTTATGTCATATCAAGGTGACCTTATTGTGGCTTGCTTTTGCAAACTATTTTAATGAATAAAATAATTTATTAAATGGCATAAACAAAAAAAAACGTTTTTTTTTTCGTTACATTTTTTTTTAGTTCAAACTACGAAAAAGACACCTACGCTTATTATAAATTAAAATCACCTACTTGTACATCTGTCCGTCTCACTTATAACGGTCTGGTATTAAGATGTGATATTTTTTTATGGGAATAGGTTTAAAAAACATCAGAGCTTTTCCTAATACTCTACAAAGAAGAAAAATCTAATATAAATAGTTGAGTAAGTACATTTTAAATACACAGGAATCGACTTATAAGTATACAAAAATACCTAAAGACGTTTATTTAAAAAAAAAATTGAATTTGAATGATGCTTGAATGTTTCATAAACATTTA
The DNA here is from genome assembly GCA_958496255.1 of Camptogramma bilineatum. NCBI lineage: Eukaryota > Metazoa > Arthropoda > Insecta > Lepidoptera > Geometridae > Camptogramma > Camptogramma bilineatum. The sequence goes on from OY292464.1 coordinate 1,668,965, forward strand.
CACGTAAGTAACTGTAATTCCCGTATGTTATAGTATGACAAGTTTAACTTCCTAAAGCCACCGAAAGCTACCATTCGCTAAAGGTGACTCTACTATGAAGTTTCCTGGCAGTCCATTTGAAATATGCCCTTATTTGCATGCTCGCAGAGGTGCAAAGAGTTATGCATTTGACCCTGTGACTGTTACTTTAGCGAGGCTGCATTTACACAGGTTGCTTAGTTAACACGTTCACTGCTAAGCTCTGTGGTGCCTTTCAAAGGTGGGGGCCGAAACTTGACCCTGAATAATTACAACATTGTGTATCGATAGCACATAAATGCTAGTGTATAACGCGTTCGCTGCTAAGCTCTGCGGTGCCCTTTGAACGAACCTGAACAAGTAGGTACTCCAAGTTAAAGGGTCCTATGTTTAAAAACTTAGTGCACTGACCAAGCTCGCTAGGGAGCTCTTTTGTTTTTGGAAACAACCCTCTAGAGAGCTCTCTCGGCGCACAGTTTCATGCATGACAGTAAGGTCCAGAACACACGGTGAAACGCAACTGCAACGAAACTGCAACTTCTAGTTACTTTTGAGTTGCATCTAAGTTTCTGCCATAGATTCCGTTGAGAGACCACACATGACGCGACCAGTTTGAAACGTTTCACACCGGTTTCAAACGTGTGGTCTCTCAACGGAATCTATGGCAGAAACTTAGATGCAACTCAAAAGTTGCAGTTTCGTTGCAGTTGCGTTTCACCGTGTGTTCTGGGCCTTAGTGTACAATAAGGTATTTTCATTTCATCATTAATTTATGGTAGGTGGACTACAAGTGATGAGTAAGTTTGCCAGAGCTCTGCGAGGAAGCGCTGCGGTGACAACTGGTGGACCAGTCTTGTGTTGTCGGCGCAGTGATTCCTTTTTTAAAGGGTCAACAGCGCGAGTGTGACTCCTCTGGTGTCACAGGCGTCCATAGGTTACGGTAACCGCTTACCATCAGGTGGGCCGTATGCTTGTCTGTTAGCTTAGTAGTACAAATAAAAAAAAATACAGGTAGGGACCGGTTTATAAGCATCTGCTTTCTATGTAACTGCGTCCGTTTCCAAGTTTACACGGTTTACATAGCTCGTAGTTTTGCGGTGACTTCGGGAAAGTGTGGTAATATCTTGAATTCTGTGAATTCTGGTACACGGCACTCGATGCGCCCTTATTTTTCGTGTCCCCGAATACTATGCAATATTGAACTATATTGACCTAGTTAAACTCTAATTTTAAATTATTTATTGAGTGAGACTCATTTTGAGTTATCACTATTATTAGAAATGCGAAAGTTTGGATGTTTGGTTGGATATTTGGATGTATGTTTGTTCCTCTATAACTCGACAATCACTGAACCGATTTGGCTGAAATTTAAAGTATAGGTAGATAGAAAATGACTGGTAGTAGGACATAACTTTTTATCCGTGTACCATGCGAGCGAAGCCGCGGGCGCAAGCTAGTAATAAATCGTCTTTTTCGATCCGAATGATGAGTCCCAGCCTAATCAATGAAAATTTTAATTACTAGGATAAGCTTTATATACTTTTACAATGTGCTCAAGTGAATAAAATTTCCGTTCGTTTCGATTTTTTTATAGGCAATTTGATTGTGCAAGCAAACCTACTAGTCTGTCAACTCTAGAGCAAATACTAACTTACATATTCCTTCCTAATCCATACATACATAGCCAATTACGCGTCTGACTGACTTCGACAAATGATGCACATACGTAATAAACCGATGGATATCAAAGATGGTATCTGGCGTCCCACGCACATTACAATTTCAAATGGATTCGTCCGGCGATTTGTTTGACGTGTGCTTATGTGATTGACTGACCGGTTTGAACTCTATAAAAAGAATGAATGACAGGTTATGGGGTCTGAAGTGGGTTAGACTGAAACATGTTGACTAAAGTAAGTAAGTTCGTATGAGCAAGTGGCCAACTCTGTTAACGGAGTTTTTAGGCCGCCTAAAGGCCTCTGTCATGGCCCATGGCTTGAACGACTTAAAAACCGGGACTGACAATTTAACGTTGACTATTAATGTAAGATAAGGGTTTATCTGAAGGTATGTACATCATCATTAAGAACGCCAACAAGACCTGGATGCGATCGGCCCAATAGAGGTACAGGAAGGAGTGTCAAAAGATGGAGGAGTTGGTTGACGGGCTGAAAATGATGATGATAATGAAGGGTTTATCTTTAAACAAAATATTTTTTTTATTAAGTTATTCTTACATTTTGTAAAACTGCATTGCGTCATTAAAGGTGGCCGCACACCTATATGCGCCGAAAGCGCCGAACGAATTAAAATTTTAGAATTCTTTATTTATGAAATCGTATTAAACCTCGCACACCGCACGTTTTTTTTACATTTTTTTCGAACATTTTCTGTTATTATTCAGAAAAATAGTAAAATAGTATTATTACTTATATCGATTTTATTATTTAAATGTAACAAATAAGCATTTTCTTAAATGCATTTTTAATAGTACAACCATATTTATATGAAACTTGACTGCACCTGTTTTCAAACATCACTCAAAATTGCTTACAAAAAGCAGCATGTCTGTCATAGAGCTAGTCATTTTCACTTGTCAACACAATGACGGCACGGCGACAAAAAAAAGTCGCGGTTTGATGCGACACAGATAAGTCACAGATGACGAGTTGACAGCTGACACTGACAGTTCACTGACAGGGTAAGGACGAAACGTGACGGATTAATGACAGAAGCAAGTTGCTTCAAGCAACATAAAGGTTAATTTCGTTGAAGGGTTTAAAAAACAACATCATAGAATCTGCCCTACTAACAAACTTTAACTACTTAACAAACATTTCTCAACTAAAACAAAACATCAACTATTTAGTTTTGTTTCATAATCTACTAATGACCAATGAGGTTAGGTTACTCTGTTGTGATGACGTTTTCAAACAAATTGCCAATGAGCTTTTGCAAATTACTGTCATTTTGGAAAACGAAATAAAACGCAGCGGTAATGATACCGGGGTGGTTGACGTTGTAAATTAGAATAATTGGGGCCGATCTTATGAAAAAACTTCAGACCGACAAAAATATGCCTTTCGAATTCGATCTAAGTACCTATTCCTAGTTAGTTTACTACCATATTTTTTTGCATTGCCTTGAGAAATCTATTTAATTGTTCATGGGCAGAAAAATATTAGGGAATACGGAAAATCAAAGTTTGAATGTCACTAACCTACTTTTTAGACGACCTTCACTATAGTCGAATTGCTCATTATACGAACTAAAAATATATGAAAAATGACATTTTATCCTTCAATTTTAGTGCGTATAATGAGCAATCCGACTATAGTTGGAGAGCCACTTGAAGAAGAAGAAGAACCTACTTTTCGACTCACAGCAAAACATTATCAATTTTACATCTTTGTCATACGTTTTCACAGAAAGTTTAGTGAAAGGTTTATTTACGAGTATGTCACGCAAATATCACGTAAATTCCAGTAAATAGTATTATGGTGCCAATTCTGTGAAGCATAATTGAGGAAACAAATCTATTTATTACACATTTACAAGAATGAAATTTCTGTGAACTGCCATCCTCAGTAGCTTCTTTTAATTTTTCCATCCAAAGGTTGCCTGGAAGAAATCTTTATCAGCTATAATAAGGCCGCCCATTGTTCTTATTAACACTTTATTTTGTTGTTTTATTGTACTTTTCTTTATACAATAAAGTGTTTATTCGTTCATTCATAAATGTATGAAATACGACGTCGTTGTAGGACTGTCTAATAGAGCCTGTTACCTACTGTAGCCTATTATATCATTTGAAGGAAGACTACCGACGTGTCTGCCGAGGGATATGGTTCAAATCCTGGCCATACTTACACCAATGGATTTTTCGTTTCGAAAAATTTATATGCGCATTAACACGAGCTCTAAACGGTGAAGGAAAACATCGTTAGGAAACCCGAGGCTTAGTCGTCCCCACACGTTGACGTATTTCCTGTGGATATGGCCGGTTAAGCTGAAAAGATGGTTTAGGTGCTGGGCAAGCCTGCTCCAGCTCAAACAATTTCTAGTAAAACTAGTAAAAGATGTAAAAGGCCTAAGAAAGAAGATACAATTTTGACACAGACAGCAGAATTGCCACCTTCATCTTGGTTTTCCTCATGGCATTATGACATCATAGTGAATCACTTTAAACTAGTTCAAGATGCTTTATTGTTCACAGAACTTCGAGACGAGACATCACGTAGGGCGATTCGTTTAAAGTTATGACGAATAATAAAAAATATTGCGTGTCCTACATTTTTTTCCTTGGAAAAGTAAATTAGGTTTTACCCAAAATGTTTATAGAAAGCTTAGTAGGAACATACAATTACTTACTTATACTTATTTTTTATGCTTAAATAATTGAAATTATTTAAGCTTTTTATCTACCAAATGCATATTTGGACGGCTTCACAGAATCTAGAGTAGCTACATGCAAACTAACCTGACCAATTAATGTCAACCATCCATTTAATGACCACGCCGATAGTCGCTTAACTTCGACAATCTATTATAAACCACGAGTTCATATAGAATTTTCTAGATTACATCTTGTAGGAAATCCGGTGACCTTTCCGCTACAACAATTAGTTACAGGAACGACTAACGAAGCATTGCAATGTTTACTAAAGGGTCTGTGAGTTGAATATTAATAATGCTAGATTGCCCTATATAAGCTGTATTAGATAATGTTCAATAGCTCATTAGTTGAACAAGTGACATAGTATAGTTGTAACAGATGTATAACTTCTTCGATCACCGGAATTAAAACTAGGCTGCAAACCGTGTTTGTTGCCCTGCGGAGCTAAAATATCTACTATTCTTATTTATTTATTTATTTATTTATTATTATTTATTCATGATTCACAAGTGTTTCATAGTGTGAATCGTATTCAAAAGCGTAAACAATTTCTCTTTAAATTTTTTCGCACTTGTAGCGACATCTACCTGTCGCTAGATTAACTACATAGACATGCTAAGCACTACAGATGGCGCTACTCAACATCTATATGTCTAGAACTCGCAAGCAAAGTTTCCAACGGATTTAGACATAAGTAGGGCTATCCGACAACATCTGTCGGTCGAAAGACCACGGGCAAGTGGGCCAGATGGGTCGGCCCGTTGCAGAGAACCACCTACTCTGCCTTTGGGGAACTATTCCACCATGTTCCCCAAACACTTTTTTTTTCGCATTTTCTTATTATAAATAAATAAAATAAATAAAATTGTTTTATTTCAGATATCGGTAAACTTAATTAACAGATCCATATTAATGTTAGTAAATTACTTATTCTATGTTAGTAGGCAGATTAAAATAGCTATTGTAATTTTAGAATGATAGACACTGCAGAACAGAGATGGTACAGGGCCTATACCATCAATGTTCTAATACAGTGTCTAATCATTGGACTGTCCCATTTATTGGACAATGTGTTCAGGATGCTGTTGGAGCTCGCGCGCCACCTGCGCAGTAGTGAGGCGGTTTTTTTCCGCATGCAGGCATGGAACCCATCGGTCCGCGCTTCGGCAAACATGCCAGAGGCGCTGCAGAACCGCGGGAGCCCCAGCAACATCCTAAACGCATTGTTGTATTGGACACGAAGGGCGTTCACCGCTTTTTGAGTATATGTGGTCCAAAGGCTACTATGCTACTATTATGTGTAACTAAAGCATTGTGCTACTATTTTGTTTTATGTACAGTGGTATCACGTATTCCTTCTTGCTACTAGATGACCAGTCGTGAAGGTATGTTTCAGCTACCCTTATTAATATACTCAGCAACATAATATCATATTTTAACTTTAAAGAAAAAACAGCGCATTATTTTTGAAGTAACACTTCTTCTCCATAATTTGTTGTTCTTTATGTGCTGATCAAATGTTGCTTGAATAATTAAAAAAAAATGAAGATTGATCTTTTCAACGCTTTAACCGAAATCAAAATAATGTGCGTTTTTAACTAAAAGTTCAAATTGTGTTTTATTTATAAAACCTGGCCCTTTCCCATTAATGTGTCCCTTTGTGTGTCTCTATGGACTAAGTAAGATTGTCTGAATTAAACGATTTTTATTTTTATTTTATTTTTTATCTAATTATTAATAATTTTGAAGCAAAGTTTTTTCTCTAAGTTTAACAAATCGATTACAAATAATTTACAGATACTCGTAGATAATAATAATTTACAGTAAGTAATTATAATTAGTAACCCGATCTAGATCATTATTATTAATAACTTTTAATTAGTGATATCATGAACAAATAATTGATCACGTACACATTTTCTATTCAAAGAAAAATCATAAGAACCTAACTAGAAAATCGAGCAGCTATTTTAACTACTGTAAATATCACTTCGATTCCTTTGGATAATCTTAAAATCAATTTCTACATTTTTTGTTAGAAAAAATCGAGAATGCGATCCATAAAGGCTGAATTACACCAGGGCAACAACGTGCGACAGTGCCGCATGCTACATATTGTGACATGTGACATCTTGTGGCATGCTACAAATAGAAAGCAGTTGTGACATTAGTGACATGCGGCAGCCTATTTTACGCCGAGGCAACATCGTGCTTGGGTCAGTCTGCCAAATGACGCAAGGTGTTGCCATGTCGCACGGTTCTTGCCACAATGTGCGACATTTTTTACTAGCATGCGGCCTTGTGGCATGCCGCAATGCCGCACAGTGTTGCCCCGGTGTAAGGCTGCGTTTCCATGGAGCTTAGCGGCGCGTAAATTGACCAATCATGGTGCATTTTGCCGCGTTTCGATTTCGTCGTTTGAAATTTGATTGGTTAATTCATGCGCCGCTTTGCCCCGCTCCGCTCAGCTCCGCCTCAGTGGAAACGCACCCTAATCCAGCCTTAAGTGTTCTGGATTCACATCGCCACTGGAAGCCAATTATTAGTAATAACATAAAGTTAGCGAGTCTAATTTCGATAAGAAATACTGCTAGGTTTGCGTTCTAAAAAAACCTAGTCTTGTTCAAAGAAATGAAAATATGTTGAAGTAGATAAAATGGATCACTTTTCTAGAATTTATTATTTGCTAGTTGAGTCTAGCTACTTCACCCTGCTTTACGTATTACTAACTGCTCCCATTTTTTCAAAATTGCCAGCATTTATGTAAATATTGACGAATGTTACGCGTAATTTCTTGGTTCTTGAGGTTTGGATTCTTCACTAGTGGCTTATTGTAAACGAGCAGCGCCCTCTTGGCGTTGCCCCCGTAGTGATGGCTTATGGTGATAATGATGATGATGAAAATTAGGAATAAAAAAATAAAATAGAATAAAACCATCCTCAAGAGTTTAGCTATCACATGCAGAAATAATTTTTCAAACCGACTGGTAGTTCCTTTGATTAGCGCGTTAAAAGTGTTAAAACAAACAAACAAACTCTTCCGCTTTATTATATTAATAAAGATACGGGTGCATTTATTTTTTCGTACTTACGAATCTTTGAAAAAAAATCTTCTTTCGTAGCTATGAAAATTAATGAAAATAGACCAAAGGGTATTTGAGATAGGAAACACATGAGAATTTAAAATTTTCTGAAAACAAAAAATTTTGAGGTAAAATTAAAATTTTGAAAATTAATCTCTTTTCCGATCTTTATCCTTGACTAAAATAATCCAAGTCGTAATTTAGATTCGATATAAATGTTTTAATATCGATCCAAATTTATAAGCTGATTTACAATGATTTATTAGAGCACAATATAAATTAATAAATCGGGTAGGCGCCTACCCATAACCGTATCCAGAAAGATATAAATCACGCATAATTTAGATTAAACTTTATTGACATTGTAAATATTAAATTTATTTTATTGATTTCTGAAATTAGTTGAGATTCTAGCACAAATACATTTATTATTTAAGAGCTTAGGTAGGCAGTGGGTAGCTAGTATGTGCATGAATTTACGACTCTGTTTGCCGTAGTCTCAAGTAAAGTTCAAAAAATTATTAATAATATTTATTTACAGAAACTAAACTGCTAGGTACACATTTACATAACAATATAAAATACAATAAGAACCAGTTGAGCCACCTAAGGATCGTTGGAAACGATCTATAGGTAGCTAAATTCAAAATAATTAAATCATCTTCATTGAACAATGGCAAAGCTTAGGCCTTTACATTTTTTACTAGATGATTTATATACAGTATCAGGAGGCAATCTTTGCCTACTGTACACTTATCGGGACACTGCAGTGCCTGGGACATGGTTTGAGATGGAGTAGGCTTACTCAGCACCTACACCATCCTCTCAGCTTAACCGGCCATATCCACAGGAAAGATATGGTCAACTTGCGGGACTGACTAAGACGCGGGTTTCCTCGCGATGTTTTCCTTCACCGTTTAAAGCTCGTGTTAATACGCATTTAAATTTTTCGAAACGAAAAATCCATTGATGCACGGCCAGGATTCGAACCCACGACCATCAAACCTTTTCCTTTAGTCAAAGTTTATTGGACAAATTGAGTAATAAACAAATAGTGACAGACGCGTCCGCGTGGAGTATCTAACCTTGCCACAACTCCCTCCTTACCCAGATGAAGATTCTCCGGATGAATCGAAACATTGTCGGGATCTAAATCGACGATATTTTCACGCATTAATTCCCGTGTATTAAATAATGTCTAGGATAGGTAAGTATTCGAAATTCTTACCTTAACATTAAAAATATTAAAACTTACCATTATGTATTTTGCATTAATTAAATACTTATCATTAAACATTATTATAATGTCTTCATTAAATTGTACGATCCCGTTGGCCTTATAGTAAATCAAGACATTTTCGATATAAATCGATGTTTTAACATAATTTTATAACAATAATTAAAAACTGTTACACGTTTATTTAAAAAAGTTGTACTTAATTGTTTGTCTCCTTTTGTTTTTTTTTTTAAGTGTACTTACATAGTAATTATTCGCCCTAGTAATTAGTCGTGCTTTCAAGCACGTAAACCGTTTTGCTGTCATGAATTTATAAGGCTGGTTTTACTGTCACGCGTACCGTCGTCAGTCAGCGCTGATAGGCGAGTGATCTTTATGACAATGAACTAGGGATACTGATTGTTAAGCAGAAATGGCTACGCTGGTTGCTCTCCTCAGTGCTGGACAATCAGTATCCTTATTTCATTGTAATAAAGATCACTCGCCTATCAGCGCTGACGGTACGCGTGACAGTAAAACCAGCTTTAGTTTATTATTAAAATTAAAGACAATTAAACGAAAAATGCTTGTAATTTGCAAAGTTCCTACAAAAGTTTTATACACATCTATTTTTTTGTAGACTGATTGAAATAGATTAGAGTGTATATCGTGTTTGTTTGAAATACCGCCATTTTCGTTCTGACATATAACCTAATTTTATGTTATTTATTACATAAAACGCAGTGATAATTACATTTCATAAATTTACAAATTGACACATTCGAGCGTATAACAGGCCGAGATTTACGGATTAAGAGGAAATAAACAGATAAAGGGTTAAGAACAGTTTAGGGTTCCGTAGCGTTTAAGCGTTTGATTTTTTCTTCTTCTTCTATATTTAAGAGGCTACCCCTTAAATATAGCAGTCGGCATAACTGATGCCTCCTTCTCCACGAAGCTCTTTCCAGTTCCCTATACGACATGACAGCAACATTCTCTTTCACTTTCACTCATGTAGCCTCTGTCTTCCTCTTCCTGTCGTTCCTTCCACTTTACAGTGGAAGTGGAGTTTTTGCAGAACCTCCACTCTTTGCAGAACGTTGGATTTATTTCATGGACATTCTGCTGTCGATTTGCTTAATGCATAAAAAAAAAGGGGTTGAAGATAGATAATATTCTTTAAAAACAAATTAACATTCATAAAAGCCAGCTTTACAGGGGCCTTACTATGAACTCTTAGAGCAATGTCAAAATAAGATTACCTACTCTGATTCCGTGCTAAGATAAGACTAAGGTAAGGTTAAAGTAAGCCTAACGCAGGAATGTTTTGGTAACGTCTCTTCGTGGAGTGTCAAGTGTCAAGTCATTGACGCGATGCAGGACTGTTTTCACCTTGTTTTGACATTGCTCTAAGAGTTGGTGGTACGCCGGCAGGGCAGGGCAAATACCTCATTTCCTTCATCAACATATTGTGATCAACTTTATTTATCGAAGGTTTATTCTTTACCCAATGGAACCCCGATTCAATTGGAAAGTAATTCACACGAACCGATCGATAGCTACATTTAAATTGTATTAAACGTATTATTTGCGCGTTATTTACGATTTTAAATAACATCTCAAAGTGTTAATTTGTAATAATTGCGATGCAGTAGCACACAAATCAGAATGGATTCACGAGTGCAGGTAAAACCACTAAAACTACAAAACAAAGATACTTAGGCTGTGTCCCCAGTAGGCAAACTGTGAGCGGCCGACTGAGTTTGAGGCGTATCGGTTTAGTATACCATTCCATATATTTGAAATGGAGTGTCCACAGTTTGCTAGTTTTGCGCTCACTGTACGCAGTTTGCAGCGTCACGCTGCAAACTAGCAAACTGTGGACACTCCATTTCAAATATGGAAGAGCGTACTAAACCGATACGCCGCAAACTCAGTCGGCCGCTCACAGTTTGCCTACTGGGAACACAGCCTTAGCCTACTCTGAGTTTATGCAAGCAAACAATATGTTAAACCGTGGAGTGAGAGCAGGCCATACCATGAACTCTTAGAGCAGTGTTAAAACAAGCTTAAAACAGTTCTACTGCTTTAGAAATGACATTCGTTGTCATGTTTCAAGCTTGTTTTAACATTGCTCTAAGAGTTCATGGTACTTTATGTCGTTAATTTTTGCCGTTTATATGGATTTCGTTTATTGACAATCCGTTGTCCGGCGAAAAAAACGGACGTCTACAAGCGCGCAAAAGGTATGACCATTTTTAATTTCTATATGGATTATGTGTTTGAAATAAACGATTATTATTATTATTAATAGATTGAGCAGCCATTTCAGCAATTACAAGGCTATTAGTCCATTATGACTAACAAGGTTGGTCCGTAGTCTCCGTGGTCGCACGTTCTCCTTATGGATAACTTTATCTTACCACGAGGAGCTTGTAAATCGTGTCCTGACTCGGATTACTAGGAAACACTGTTTACGGCATAACTTTATTAACTAGAGATAAAGATGAATTATTTGGGAAATCTACATCATGATCTTACAACGATATTAAATTACTTTAGTTGCTTGTATTTTTAACATAAGTTTTAGTCATAGATTTGGTGAAAAGTGAAGTTATTTGATGGGATTGAAGCATCCAAATTGATACCGCTCAGGGGCCGTACCATGAACTCTTAGAGCAATGTTAAAACAAGCTTAAAACAGTCCTACTGCTCTAGGAATGAAATTCGGTGTCATGTTTCAAGCTTGTTTTAACATTGCTCAGAGTTCATGGTACGGCTACAGAACGTCGCTTAACTTCAACGAGCAGCGGGGTTAAAAAGACCATCATAGCAGAATCACCATAGGAATTAAACTATAATGCCGTCTCTTTTCATAAACTGAGAGTGACAAGAACGGTATATATTGCAATTTATATTGTGATTCTGCTCTAGCGGCCTTTTTAGCCCCGCTGTAATTGAATGGGACACGCTACCTGACATTTGCATTATTTAACCTTTTACTTATAATCGATATTATTTTCATAAAAATGCTTAAGAACTAATCGATTTTATAAAAGCACGCGAGGTCATGCTATCTCTACTCTTTTAAATGAATCTTGTAAAATTATAATTAAACAAAACCATTGGTCTCTTCTACGAAACTGAAGCAAATATGACTACCAGCTTTCAATAGCATTATAAAGTAAGAGACATAAGTATACAACACACTGGCTTGGAGTATTCTGTTCATACTCGTGACATCAGCAAAAGGCACACAGAGATAAGAACACAAGGAAAGAAAAACAAACAAATAAAATTTCCGCAAAAAAAAAAAATTACATGGTTTAGCTGCTGGGCAACTTAATTAGGCAATGCATTTCACAAAAATAGGTGCTGCCAAACGTAATTACTCCCAGAATACTCTGTGAAAGTCTCGTCTTTGCTTTTTAGAAACTACACACTCTGGCTTTAAAAGGACCGCCTGTATCAGTGCGGGTTCGAATCCCGTCGGAATCTCAAATTATGATAAGACTTTTCAATTGAAGAAACTAGTCCCTACCACAGGACCTCTCATTATTTGATCAAACATTATGCTTACGATCATACACACTAAACCAGTAGCCGTACCATGAACTCTTAGAGCAATGTTAAACTAAGCTTGAAACATTTATTTATTTATTTCTTAAACGAAATCCACAGCTCAAAAAATGAGTGCACAAAAACTTTTTTTACTGACAGCCAATAACGGATTTACATTATATTAACAACGAATGTCATTTCTAAAGCAGTAGGATTGTTTTAAGCTTGTTTTAACATTGCTCTAAGAGTCCATGGTATGGCCTCAGCATAAAAATGGCAACTCTACCGATGAAGACACGGAAGCGCCCGTGGCCATTCTAGTGACCGGCGGGACCATAAAAATTCTTTATTAATAACATACCGAGGTACATTAATCGTATTTACTCCATAAAAGGACGGCACGGCCACGGTGACCACTAATCACTATGTAAACGGTAAAAATATCGGGCAGACTGCGGTGAGGTTTACGTGAAAACGTTGGGCAAATTTCGAGGTTGTATTTTTTCAGTTGTGTTCAGTGAACTCAAAAAAAAATGGAAGCATTCTTTGCGCTAGAAAATGTTTTCTAGTAAGTAGTAGTTTTTAGAAAAAATTCTGTTACAATCTTGTTCCAAAAAACTTACTACACACAAAATGAAAAGAAAATATTACATTTTTGCTGTACCTACCTAACAAATATTTCAATTCTATAGTCGTATTGCTCATTATACGGACTAAAATTGAAGGAAAAAATGTCATTTTTCAATGTCAATTTTGATTAGTTTTGATACGTTTTATGTCAAAATTGAAGGAAAAATGACATTTTTTCCTTCACTTTTAGTCCGTATAATGAGCAATACGACTATATTTGCCTACAATTCGATGTAGGTAAGTTTTTTGGAACAAAAGTGTAACAAACCTATATAAAAACTGCTTTTTTATCAGCTTGTGTTATTATTTAGATTAGGGCTAAATAATAACATAAGCTTTATTTTGGTATTACGTTTGTATGGACATTCGTCTGTCGCAGGCCCTATAGGAAAAAAAATATTTCAAGACGTATTCACATTGAATATTGAGGCAATAAAACTTAAAGCGAGTGATCTGGTTTAAACACTTCCCTGAAACGATCGCGGTGCATTAAGTGCAGTTAATATCGTGAATTACTACCCATTCAATTCAATTTTGAAGACAGGTTCCTGTCTTCTATAGTTTTTCGGTTAAGTTAAGCAGCATTACGCGCGGTTACATTTTGGATGGGTGACCGCAAGTTTTAAAGTTTTCAGTACTTTTTAAGCGGTCAAAAAGTGATTTTTAATTATCTATTAAGAACGTCCAGGCAAGCTACGCCACTTGCGCTTAAATTTTTTCAATTGTTCCTGAAAATAATCTTGTTTTCTAACTTTGTATTGAAAAATTGATCTTTAGTAACTTAAAGATTTCTTCAAAGGGTTTTGAATACGTAGACATTTGGGAGAATGTCAACTGCCGCTTCACTATGAACTGAGCAATGTCAAAATAAGATTAATTTGATTCCGTACTTAGATAAGTCTAATTAAAGTAAGCCTAACGCAGGCTAAGTTAACCTAGTTTTAAGCCTAACGCAGGACTGTTTTCACCTTGTTTTGACATTGCTCTAAGAGTTGGTGGTACGCCCCATGCACCTTGGGGATACATACAAGTGTGATCCTGTATTTTTTTTTAATTGATCAGGTAGGTACTTATTGAAACTTGCATTCATTTTGAGGACTTATTAAGTGAAAGCAGGTGTGATGCTCCCTTCTCAGAACTCAAATTGAATTTACGATCGAACCAAACTTGTACTTAATTGGTTTTTCGGAAATCAGTTTCAAAATTACACCTCGCGAACAGTAATTTGACATTATCAGGACGGATATAATTTTAAGTTTACGGTGCAGAAAACTTAGGTTAATTGTTAATTAATGATGCAACGTGATTTCGTTTTTCTTAAAAGTTCGATTTACTTGTAAATGTCAAGTCATCATCATCATTCATGATTTCAGCCCATTTCCAACCAATGTTGGGTATAGGCCTCCTCTTTATCTCGGCATTCTCTCCGATCTCTCGCGAGTCTCATCCACTGATTTCCGACCACGTTCACAATGGTTCTTGGTCGTTGAATTTAAGGTTTTATCGTAATTGGTCCAGCCGTTACAACGTAAAAGAACCACTACTATAAGTACTCAAACTTTTAAATTTTTGGTATAATTGAGATCTTATAATTATTTTTCCCCACGATACCACCATAGTTCTGAGACATCCTTCCGGACCCACGGCACAACTACTATGCTCTACTGGTTGTGCCATGGGTACTTTTGATTCCCTTCTACACAACTGAGGTACCACCGACTCAACCGGGCATGACGGCTATGCTGTTAAAATATTAAATGCTATTTTTGATTCCTTTCATTTAAATCAGCTCAGAACACTAATAGTGGAAAATAACACAGAAATATAACGAATCGTTGTGATCTAGTTAACAAATCGTTTCGAAAGTTTTTTATACTTTACAATCGACAATTTCAATATTACAGTGTCAAACACAAGTTATTTGGCAGCCGAATCGCACTATCTATAATCAGTGGCTTTCAGCATCGAAAAGGGACCAGTAACCATAAATATGTCGTTTCGCGGACAAAAAGTTTAAAGGCTATCTGATGCATATTCGCGTAATAGTGTCTGAGAGTCTTACTTTATGGCAATATGGAAACTTCATTTAATTAGGCGTTTTAAGTGAATTCTCGTGATGAGATGATGAATATGGAAAATGGGCAGGTGATAGGAAGACATTGTTGACAGCTGCTTCTTACAAAGTATGGTCGTCATGGCCACATAAAGTAAGCTTGTATGAGCACGTGGCCAACTCTGAGTTTCTAGGCCATCTAAAGGCCTCTGTCAAGGCTTGAATGGGACACTACCTCTACTTTTGATCGTGTGTATGGGGTGGATGGGTTCGAGTCCCAGCCACGAGTCAATGGATTGTGTTCCATGTTGGTTTCTATTAGTGGTGGTCTCTATTAGACCACTTTTGACTAGGTCCCGTTTGGATTCCAAAAAAATAACCTTAGGCTTTTTATATTATAAGGGAACAACTCCCAAAAACTAAAACAGTGTCATCAGAATATGATACTTACTATAAGTCTGAATAAAGACAAATCCTTATACCTATAAGTACCAAATTAATCAATAAAAAAGTAGGTAATACTTCATTTTCCTTCTTTATTCTTGAAGTTAAAAAAATGACCAAGAAAGCTCAAACTCAATCACCATACGAAATAATAATTTTTAAATTATGAAAAATTCAGCTAATTCTGCAAACTGTGTGAACCCTATAAATAGAAATGGTTCGCTAATAAATAAAATTCTACCAATGGATCTTGGCATTCGTGAAGTTAGCCGTTTCGATGCGCAGTGCAATTTTTTAATACATTTCTACTACGCAGCGAAACGGCTAACTTCACGAGTGCCTAGGTCCATTATGAGAAGTGTACCTGGCTATTCCCAGGTGAGATCACAGATACACGGCCCATATCTCATCTGGACGAAGATAATAGACCGGAAATCACGTGGTCACAATACGCGGCTAAATTATTACGCGGCTCTTTCGGTTAAGATGAATCGTTTTATATTATTAGCGTAATATGCGCAGAGATTAAGATACAGATGAGACAGTGCCAATGTATCTAAAAGTTTACCTACACTATTAACTTCGCATAGATCAAAGGATAAACGTCAACATTTCGTGATCTGCACAATGTCTCATGATTCCACATTAAAGTTGTAGGTAGGTAATTAATTCCACTCCAGGGTCAAATATTTTGTATTTTCAAATTTATTGTTTAGAATGATGACTGTAACAACTATTTTATTCGATTTGTTACAAAACAGATTGGAATTTTAAACAGACATTAATTTGCGCTTCATCAAATAATACCTACCCTTACTTTTCATAGCTAGTACTTAGCTGTTTTTTAGAGATTTTATTGGTTTGGGTTATGGTCAATTATTTTGTGTTGTATTAATTAATTTGTGTGTTACTTTTAATTTTGCATGCTGAAAAGCTGATTATAGAATAGAATAGAATAGAATAGAAAATCGTTTATTTTGTGTAAGTAGGTATAACTAAAAGACATTATGGCTATTCTGTATTTTTTAATTTGATACGTCTGCTTTTATTGTACCCATTTTCTGAGGGGTAGCTACTTTTTCTTAGTATAGAAACTTGTCGCTTCTGTCTGCTGACTCTATGTCCACTTGGGGGTCCAGGACAAAGCAACTCGTGAATCATCTGTGGCGATTGCATCTCGTGGCTAATCCGTGATTAATGCGTAGCTCCCGGTGTTGGTTATGGCTTTATTATGCCATGGCTAGACCCGCGCCTAATTGGGAGCTTAGTGGCTTTTGATGGATTTATTTAAGTAGGTATTTATTAAGAAAAAATGAGGAGTAATAGGTTGGCGTGTGGCATGTTATGCGGAGGGAAGAAAGACATCACAAGGAAAGTGTTGGATATGAATGTGGAAGGATACATAGGTAGAGGACGGCCAAAGAAGATGGATGGATTGTGTGAGAGAGGACATGCGTGTGAAAGGGGTGACTACTGAGATGACGAGTGATAGGAGGGAATGGAAGAGGAGAACATGTTGTGCCGACCCCACGGAAACGATGATTTATAAAAAAAAATCAGAGACATTTCGACCTAAGCATGTTACTATCAGTGTTATTGATAATAGTCTTCAAAGCTTCCTAGAGCTCAGATTCTAAATCTATTGTAGTCTGTTTTATTTTATTTTTACTTGCATTATTTTCATATTCATACATTTGTGTTATATCGTAAATATAAAACTAAAGACAAATTACTGAAATGTTTTCATGATTTAGCGACTTTTAGACTATTAACAACCACTTTGAGCGTCACCAACTGCAGCCCCTAGGAAGGACACTGCAAAATGAAAATAGACACAAATAAGTAGATAATAGACAAAATACACAATAAAATAAGCAATAGAAACTATTATAAACTCCTAAACATTCCAAACCATGAACAGTTAATCCCGACGGCCCAACAGCCTACAATTAAATCAGATCTAATGAATAATCCAGACCTATGATTAGAATCAATACGAATGTTCTCACTGTAATTAATCTATATTTTGACAGGTGAACTATCGGTTTGTGAACTAATTGACAGTTCGAGGGATGTACGCTGAATAAAGGTGCAATATCCTATTCTATTAAACGAGCAATATTTGTTTGATGTTTGAAGTTTGTTTGTTCTCGAAAACGGCTCTAACGATTTCGATGAAATTTCCAGTACCTACGGGTGTTTACGGGGGCGAAAAATCGATCTAGCTAGGTCTCAAATCTGGGAAAAGCCATTTTCTCGGCATTTTCACGCAAAAAGATTTACAAGTGCAATGTGGTTCGTAATTGAACCACTAGATGGCGTTATGCACCCGAGCAGAGCTCGGTCGCCCAGATATTTTATACTTATTATATGACTATTCTAAAGGTGCAATAGAATCTAATGGAATTAAGGAACTGAGTTGATAATTATCTGTGAATGTGAAAAAGTGGTAGCTCTGAAAACTAACCATGTTTCAAGAGCGCCTTGACAATTCAAATAGCTTTCTTTCGAGGAAATTATAAAGAAAATGGCAGGTGCAAAATCTGTATCTTTTTTATTTAAGTATTTTGAGGTAAATTAGGGGTTTTCAATAAAGAGATCGTCGAAATGTCCTGTTAAAATAATTTCAAACGATTTTCTATTGTACCTACAGAAAGACATCTTAGCAATTTCTGACTTTTCTAGTAGGAAGGTACCTACTCTAACCTCAGTTGGTCAGATAAAGCCTTTTAATTTAATACTTAAGTGCCTAGAAATAGTATCGATTGCCATCAAAAAAGTTTTTGTGATTTTCTCGCTGACTAGGTAGGTAGGTACATGTTTTTCAAAATCTGTGAATGCAAGTCGAAATATCTTCAAATGTTCAGGATAGTCTCTATAGAACGTGTTCCTGTAGCTACAACGGTTAAGGTAAGGTACAGTTGGGCCGACGGATCTCGGCGTTCGTGAAGTTAGGCTTTTCGCTGCGCAGTAGAACATTTTGTATGAAAAAGTTGCACTGCGCATCGAAACGGCTAACTTCACGAACGCCGAGATCCGTTGGCCGTACTGTAGCTGCCCTTACTGCCCCGTCTCAAAAATTCACCCTGTCTTCTTCTTCTTCTTCGTCGTAAACTTCATTGCTGAAGGTCGTGCCCGTCCTGAAACGCCTTCACCCTGTATACTTACCTAATACCTTCAAATTTACCCGCACTAGAATCAAGTCAATAGGCAACAGGATCAGGCGGTACTCTACATTCGAGGGCGGAACAGACGATAAATCAACGCGTAGGTGGCCGCAACCAGCAATTACCAATTACCATCGCTATAACTCGCCGGGTAAAGGTCAGCGTCCACTAAAACTAAGCGAATGACTCGACAAACTTTAATGCTAAAATGTAAATCGCAAAAAAATAAAAACTTTCATAAATCTCAGCAGTGCGATTCAGACTTCCGAAAATTCATCCGATTTGTTGATTTTTTCGGAAAGTTGACGTTTTTTCAGCGAAGAAACATCACTTTCTGAATTCGGAATACATTCCGAGCAAGCGAGCCAAGTGTCCCGCCCATCTCCATTTGAGACTGGTGATCCGCATATCTACGTCTACGACCTTCGTGCGGCATCGTATCTTCACGTTGGGTATGTGTTTAAAGAGGGAGGTTCCAAGCATAGCACACTCCAGTGCCCTTTGTACTGCTTTTATTTTGTGTTCTTATTTTTGTTATAAAAAAATGTAAGTAATTAAAAGAAAATGTTGTTCAACTTTCCATAAAATCTATGAAAGTTCATCTCGCCTACAGTCGTGAAAAAACTTACAAATAAAATTATATTACTTAGAATTACAATTCTTAACTGCAAATTCATATGTAGGTATTATCATGTGGAATATTAGGAATTTGTAAAATTAATAATGCGAAAAATCCCGAAATTGATCGAAATAGATTTGGGAAACATAATTATGTGTGCAATATTAGAACTTCGAAAATTAATAATTCGGAATGTAACTCTGCATTCTTCTAAATTTTTTTTTAGGGATTTCAATCAGTCACCAATCTATTAGTGGTCTCTGGTCTTTATTTCTGAATATCGCTTAAACCTTGTCCTTACTCTGCAGCCTCGTACAGATTCGAATTTGAGTGGGCGCGCCGTGAAATTTATAATATTTTTCGGTTTTGGCACAAGAAAAATCTACATTTACTTTTAGTAGGGTGAAAGCACCAGTGCTCGACACTTTAAGAGAAGTGTGTGACTAAAATTTGAAATAATTTCGTTATTTTTAACATTATATCTACAGCAGTTAGTCCAAATGATAAATAATATATTCAAGAAAGGTTAGGTAGCAAATTTTTTCACATTAAAGCTATATGTTTTTACTCAGAAGACGAAAACCAAAATACCTACCGAATCTCCAGTAATGAACACCAATATTCCAGTGATAAACACTGATAAATCACCAGTTAATGACACTCCAGTTATGAACACCCAGTAATGAACAAACACAAAACATGCAATAACTAACATTATTTAAACTACCTGACGGAAGGGAGGGACTTGCCCTGCAGTGGTACAGTGACTGCTAATTTTATTAATAATAAATAATAATAATTAATACGTATAATCATGATAATGTATTGCTGAGTTACTTATAGGTGCATTTATGTTCATAACTCCGACGATCTTCAACATATCCTCACCAAATTTTTGTGGCACCAATCGGAAAGTATACCCTTACAAATAAAAAAAGAATTTTCCAAATCGCTTCAGGCGTCTTTGAGTAATCGGGGAACATACATAAAAAAGAACAAAAAAAAAAAGATTCCGACGAATTGAGAATCTCTTCCTTTTTTTGGTTAAAAACTAGACAAGTCAGCCATGAGAAATATTTCTTATTATTTTATTATAATTAATAATCCATTTGTTCGCGTGTGTAGTTTTTTCTGGGAGGCATCTGAAACCAACTCCAGTAATGAACACTTATTTTACCCAGTGTTCGACACATGTTCTTTATTGGAGAACATGTATCAATCGTTGAATTTCAAACATTAACGTAATCAGTTCATGAATTAGACTTAAATTTGGTTAAAAACTAAGAAAGTACGTAAAATAATAAGTATGGACACCTGTCGATTTCTGGAGAAGGTGAATTTTGCTGAACCAGTAATGAACATCGACTATAAAATAAAATTAAACATGCGTAGGTACGCTACTGATATACAATTAAATCCAGAATAATATAACCGTTCCATAAAATCAATCGAAATTCGATTATATTGAATAATGCCAAAAATGCTGGCAAAAATGTAGACTTAACTTCTTAGTAATTTCGTTAGTAAAAGTGTATTTTGGTTCAGCAGCGCACCAACACACAACTTTTTCTTCAATAACTTGAAAACGAAATGGCCGATTTTCGTGACGTTTTCAGGAATAACAACTGGAAATGTGTTGTCTACGGTTTTGTGTTTCTACCATAGATTTATTCAACCTAAATCTTATTGTAAGTCATTAAAAAAAAAAGTGTCGAACACTGGTGCTTGTTCATTACTGGTGCCACCACCCTAAGTATAATACCTACACAATCGACAAAGTTGCTATACAAGAGAATTAAAAGTTGTAGGTAAAGGGCAAAGATAATCATAGATAAGCACAGCTATAATAAATCTATATTAATAAAATATCAATTGCTGCGTATATGAAAGATCTTGACACACACACAGATCAGACTTTTTTTGTTTTAGGTATAATCAGGACAAGATGTGTATGAAATAAAGTTCTAATTTAGGAAGGGTAAAATAAAACATGTCTTTGGCCTTTCGAATATTCTTGTATGTCTGTTAAACAAACTACTACCTACCTATCTAATGAAACATAGGAATTACTTAGATGTTTCATACATTTTTATTTTTGAGACAAAAATATATTATTATTTATTTATACATGTTTTCAGTAGTGTAAACATTTAGAAATCTATGAAATTTAAATATCATTTGAGCTACATAATATTTTAATTATCTAATTAGGACTTATTTATACTCATACACTTTTACGTCAAAAAATATTTACCTAAACGAATACTCGTAACCGTATTATAGTAGAAGCTGCGTAAAGGTCAGTTTATATCTACAGACATGAAACGTGTCCGGCACGTGTCGTATCAGATACGAAGCGTGCCGTGTCAGACACCGACAGACACTGTTGTTGACGTTAGGCGCTGGACACACTGAAAAGACGTAAGACGCCCTTGTCTGTGTCTGTACGTATCTGCCCGGTCACGTTATATAAGATATAAATACGTTAATACAAACTGTTTAGAAGAATAATTGTCTGGCACGGCTCGTGTCTATAACACGCTCAATAGCTGTAGATATAAACGAACCTTTATCCTAAATAATTTAAACTTATCTTATTTATTGAAAATACTCAAACTTTTATCATTATTTTGTCTAATTTATGAAATGTATCACCAAATACACATTCTTTTTATCATAAGAACACCATTTTCAAAAGTTACATTGGTGGGATATTTCGAAATCAGCTAAAACCGATTTACATTAGCACCATAAATTATAGTAAGGAGTATTTTTACAAAAGTAACATGACAAAATTACATTAAATGCAACTTATCATAATAACTAAGCTATAAATAAATTTTATTAATCTCTAAAATATCACACATTTAAAAATACCTAGTATTTACAAAATTACATTTATCAAAATGAATCTAGGCATTCGTGAAGTAAGACTTTTCGCTGCGCAGTAGAAAATTTTGTATGAAAAGTTACATTGCGCATCGAAACGGCTAACTTCACGAATGCCATGTTCCTTTGTAAGTTACTTCAGCCTTGACCAAACCAGAGCATCCGCGGTAGCGTGCAAGGTGGCGATCAGTTGTTGTCCAATCAGAGGACGCATCGTGACACCGGTGATCGCCACCTTGCACGCCACCGCGGACGCTCTGGTTTGGTCAAGCCTTAATGGTTTATTTACATGTGACGCCGCGTCACATGTACGTCACCGACAACGCGTATCGTCGTTGGTCGCGTAACGCCAGAACAGACAAGTACATAATAAAACGTTCAACCTTACACACTCGACAGATAAGACGCCAGCGTACTACAAAACTCGGTATGCCCGACGACGGATCTTCCGTCATGTGAATCGGCCCTTAGGAAGAATCGATTTTTTAATCGTCAATTTATTTTTAATTTATAAAATATGATACATTGACAGTTTTTTATGCAACAGCTGTTATAATAGCAAAAAATATTATTTTTCATAGAATAAATCAAGTTGTAATAAATAAAAAATATGTTTAGAGAAGGAAATAAGCAGGTGCAAAAGATTGTTTAAAAAGTTTTCTATTTTAATTATTTCTTAATTAAACTATTAAAATACAGTATGTATAAAATGTTATAATAAGAATATTATTTATTTTAGACTTAAAAATATTTTGTAGATATGTCTAAATGTTTCTTTAGCATTTCCCTTCAAAAATCGGCCAAATAAGTCTTATTAATATTATAATTTGTTTAAAATACATTGATTTAGGTATCTTTTAAACACATTTAGTACCTACCTAACCAATAATTTCATATTTATGTATTAATGTATTTTGTTGATGTTATAGTAAAAGTTATTTATCATTTTAATATTTATCTACTTATAATATTTTTAGCAACATTTTGTCACCTAAATTACTTATAGTATTTTCATCTTCTTAATAATTTATAAGTGATAATAATTATACATTTATATTCCGCCAGTAGAACTAGAGGACTTTACAAAATACGTGACAAGTGTGCCCTTGCCCTTAACGTAAGTTGGACCGCGACATTCGCAAGTGTAGCCAGCCCTCATCAGAACTCTGGAACAGAAAACGCCTGTAAGTTTTACAATAGCAAACTCGGATGTTTATTGTGAAGGAAAATCTAGGAGTCAAATATTTATCAGATTTAAAAATAATAATTTATAACTAGCGAACGCCCGCGGCTTCTCCCGCGTTGACTACATTTTTTTATCCCATGGGACCCGTGCCTTTTTCCGGGATAAGTAGCTTTATGTGTTTTTTCAACTACAACTCTGTGCCCATCCATGTCCGTTCAGCCGCCGTTCTGACGTGATTGAGTAACAAACATCCATCCAAACATCTAAACTTTCGCATTTATATTTTTAGTAGGATCAAGATTTTCGAAACGAGACGTCTTTGTTTGTCGGATTTGATTTTTTTTTTTCTGCATTTAATAGCTAAACGCCACTTTTCATTATCATCATCATCACCATAATACTGAAAGCTAGGCCCCATACCGTGTTTGTTGCCCTGATTCTTCATGATGTTGGTCGCGAAAGAACAGGAGTAGAATCACATAGCTTTTAAGACGTCATAGTTAAGACGTTCAAAGTGGTCATAGTGGTTCTACTGAATAAATGATAGGTAATTTTATTTGATAATTTTATTTTTTTTAATTTTATATAGGTAAGTACAATAACACTCCAGCTATACCTTATTGTACAATGTAGGATGTAGCGACATCTACCTGTCACTAGATGAACTACATACACATGCTACGCGCTAAAGAGTTTCGGAAAAGATGGCGACACAACCGCATATGTCTAGAACTCGCAAGCGAAGTTTTCAGCGGCGATAGACATATATCCGACCAACCGACAACAACTGTCGGTCGAAAGACCACGGGAAAGTGGGCCAGATGGGTCAGCCCGTTGCAGAGGAACCACCTAATCTACCTTTGGGAATGATTCCACCATGTTCCCCAAATAGGACATGATGTACTTACTTGGCAGTATCCTCTGTGACCTGTATCTTCCCCATGACACCTGTAGAGTCCATTCTAGAGGCCACGTTGACTGTGTTACCCCAGATGTCGTACTGCGGCTTCTGCGCCCCAACTACACCGGCTATCACCGGCCCGTGACTTAGACCTGGAAGCAAACAGGAGCTGGACTATAGAAAGGGGTTCTCTTCTGAGAACACCGCAGAGAGATAAGGGGGCGTCTATTAAATACGAAAGGTGATTTTTGCGATTCTTCGCCCTTTGCCTTTTTATTTAACCCATAGTTTCTCATCCTTATTTTGCCCACCGCCCACTTTGAGAATATATTTTTTTCAAGAGCCCCCCACCATTGTCTTAATGCGCCATCTCAATGCCCCCTAATTTTCTCTGGCTCTTCTACTGCCCCCTGAAAGTCTCAAACGCCCACAAGGGGGCGTTGTCGCCCACGTTGAGAACCTATGATAAGCCCGACGTTTCAACCGGATTGCACCAGCCTTGATCACGGGCAGACTATGTGTGGCTGGTGCAATCCAGTCGAAACGTCGCGTCGGGCTGAATAAAAAGGTAATTTACGAAATAAATACCCGGATATATTTGTCTAATTATGATACTAACTAGGTAACGTATGTATTTATAATAACAAATACTCACCTATCCTCAATTTGAACCTCTGGAAGGACTCCCGGTTGATCTGGTCTAGTATTGACATGAGAGCCATCGCGAACTCTACTAGTATTGCCACTGTGTGCTCCTCTTTACTTTTTGCGTCCTTAAAATAGAACAAATAAAAAAGTTAGGTAGGTACTTACTTTTCAATTCAATTAAATTATTTGTCTCAGGCTGGATTCGACCAAAAGACATTTTATTCCAGAGCAACTAGCCGACCTAATTCGAAATACAATTGTTTAGAAAGCGCAGAAAATTATTATGTGCATACAAATTATCCTGGTTATAAGGTGTCAATTTTATAACGTCAAAATATTCAAACAAACAGTAGTTTACTCTCGAGTAAAAACTTAATCCAGTTTGGTCGAATCCAGCCTCAATGGATCAGCATTGCCAACCAACGCGGTAATGCTGGCAGTGTCTTGGGCACGCCTTCCGGTAGTAGCTTGGATCAGTTGAGCTACCTATAGATCGTTTCCAACAATCCTTAGGTGGTTCAACTGGTCTTATTGTATTTCATAAAGTTATGTAGGTAAAGTTATGTTTAGTTTCTGTTTGAAATGACCAGAATTATTTATTTATCATCTAACTTCCGTCCGCGGCTTCGCTCGCGTGGTACCCGGATAAAAAGTAGCTTATGTCCTATTCCCGGTCCTTATCTATCTATATTTGAAATTTCAGCCAAATCGGTTTAGTGGTTGTCGAGTTATTATCAAACATACATCCATCCATCCATTTATCCAAACCAAAAAGACTTACAATTTTCTTCCCTTCTTCTTTCCCTGGACATAGTCCTGAAGCGATCATGTAAGTGCTGCCTATTGTCTTAATCTTCTCTATACAGCTGAATTTCGGCTTTAACAGCAGCTGAAAACAATTATAATACTTTTTTAAACTTTCGCGACCAGAACACATTAGGTATAAATACATAATATACAGGGTGTGGCAAATTCTTGGTCACTGAAGGGTAGCTACCTTTTCTCTTGTAGTTAGAGAGTTTTGTTCTTAGGAAACTTCGGTTTTATTTTGAAGAAAAAAATAATTGCATTTTTAGATTTTTGAAAAAAAGTACAGTTAGCCTAAAAAATTCCAATTGTCAAAAAAAACAAGTTGGTCTTAATCGACTCTATTTCCCTCCAGGAACACTTCTCTCAAAGTAACTTATCAAATCAAATCGTAAGTTTTTGCAATAATTCAAAAAAACACATTCCATACATTTTCTATGAAATTAAAAGTTGTAAACATTACAGTGAAACTTATTCGATCGTTCTTAATTTTCATCCTTAGTCAATGAGAACGAAAGAAGAAAGAAAAGAGATGGCAAATAGTTCAATTCCTATTGTGATTCAGAGACCTTTTTAAGCCCGTTGCGGACTTCTATGTCGTATTTTCATATTTACCTTATCAAAATCACAAATGATTTCATTTAGAAGCCTCAGACACTCCAGTCCTTGCTTATTGACGTCAGTTTCATCGTAGAATTCCTTATAATTTGGTATTGACGCGAACATCACCGCTATACTTGAATACCTTTCGTGGTATAAATCTTCCTGAAAATCACAATATATTACATTCCTTATATTTTCTAAAACATCTTAAAAAATGTCTGCTAGTCATTTTATAACGACTGGCCTCTTAGCTCAGTTGGTAGTAGCTCTGGCTTCTGCGCTGTAGGTCGTGGGTTCAATCCCCATCCAGGACAAACTTTTGTGTGATGAACTTAAATGTTTGTTCTGTGTCTGGGTGTTTATTCTAAGTATGTATTTACAAAAGTATACAAGTATCTACCAGATATCTGGTTCCATAGTACAAGCTTTGCTTAGTTTGGGGCTAGATGGCGCTGTGTGAAATGTCCAGCAAAATTATTTTTTATTATTAATAAAAATGTCAGCTAGACAGGATTTTAAGTGTCCCAAGTTGTACTGTGGCCATGCTCTAAACAATTAAGCTACTAACAAGAGACAAAATAAAAGATTGATTGAATTACCTCTGAAGCCACCGATGTGAGAAAATGCTCTGCCACATGAGCTGGTAGGATGTTTTCTAACAAAATCTGAAATAAAAACATATTATAAAATCATAGTATGTGAGGATCGTAGCAAGTGGAAGTCCGTGGTCTCTGCCTACCCCTGTGGGATAGAGGCGTGGTTTTATGTAAGTACATATGTATGTATGTAGCCATAGCCAGTCGTGAGTTATTATATTTTTAACTAGTACAACTTAAAACGAGTGAAGCGTCTCTGCTTCAGCTTGGACAAAAATGCTTTCGTTTGTCCGGATGTGTGTCTGTTCTCCTCTACAGATCGCATTTCTCAACCAATTCTCGTGAAATTTTGTGAGCAAGTTCTTAGAATTTTTTTGTCGTCGAGGATTTTTGATTCGGTGTCTTCACTTTCTCTAAACAGGGACAAAAAAGGGGCTACAGGATATATCTCCACTAGTTATTTTTTGTTTGAAATGTGTCTTTGTCGAGAGTGTTCTTAGATACTGTTTCATGAAAATCTGTTCAGCCGTTTGGAGTTTATGGAGGGTTTATGTCGTGGTTTTTTCATTGAATTTAAAAATGTTATTATATTGGTACTTACCTTGTTTATTCCTCTCATAGTTTCAACTTCTTCTTGTTCAAATTTGAGTTTGTCTTTCCATAGGAAGTCTGTTCTAGAAGTGAATTCAATCTGCCGATCCAGGATATGCAGTAATGCTGCTAAGAATACTAGGATTAGACCAGCTTTAGCTGCGTATGGGATTGCTGTGATCCTGAAATTATTGAGAAATCTATTAAAAACTTAAGATTAATAAAAGAAAGAAAAATATCTAGCGGGATTTTTCATAAATGTCAAATTAGAGTTGCCCTTCTGGGACCAATATATATGTAATTATTATTAAGGCCGTTATAAGCTTTGTAAGTCTCATTAAACGATCAAGCGAGCTTACCTGAAGCGAAACTCGATGATGATTATACTGCCTTCACCGAAGATTATTTTATATTATTTGTTATAGTTTTGTTTTAGTTACTTTTTAGCCTATACCGACCTAGCATTGTTGTGTTCCAATGCGGTTTTTGTTGCCATTAAAAGATTTTTACTTGAAACAATATAAATATGCCTAGTGCATGAAAGTTTTGAAAGGGTTAAATACTCACCGTTCCTCCGACCCCGTGTTCTCATACATATTGAAGATATCAGAGGAAGCGAACATAGTGATGTGGATGATAAGAGTCACACACATCACGAGGAATTTCAACACGAAACCGACGCGAAGGAAAACCGATATAGAGGCCAGGGTTATCACTGTGCTGTAGATGTATATCTGGAAATAATTAGGGATGATTTATATCTATAGGTATCTATATTTATAGACCGGGCCGTGTCCGGGCAAAACGTAGTGTAGACGAGCGTCGTTTGTTAGTAGACGGGCCCGGACGGGACGTGTCCCGTGATCCGAGATCCGTGGATCAGGCACTGTTTAATACTAGTAGTTCGCCCCGAACTGAGATCTCGCGCACCATAGATGGCCAACATTTGGACTTTCTTCTGACTACCCCTATAATTTCAAGTGCTACTACTGCCGGGTATGCCTATTGCGCTAGCTCTTCATGGTAAAAAATACTAGCATGCATGCAATACATAATGTCGTGTCTAATTTTTCATTTATTTCATATTTATGAATTCTCGTCGTATTTTTAAAAGTATACGTCCTAGAATAAAAATAATAACTATTTTAGAATGTACAAATAAAGACCTTTCATTTGACACCGCACTTAATATATTTGTTTACTTAACTTTTTTTACCCCAATTATTTTCATTTTTTATCAAATTTTTTTTTATCATGAAAATAAATCAAGTAGCATCTAAAATCATTGCAAACCAAACCGCAACGATGCCACTCTCTTTTTAAGACCGACCAGTCAATGAGCTACGAAGACATCGAAACTCTATGAAACGGGAGCTCTTGCAGCTCTGGTTTCGTAGTATTTGGTCTTTGGTCGTATTTCAAAAACTATACATCCTAGATTAAAAATAAAAACCATTTTGGAATGTACAAAATAAGCCCTTTCGTATGACACCCCACTCAATATATTTGTGTAACTTTCATAATTTTTTACCCCCTTGGGAACCCAATATCTTCACAACCCCTTCATCGATTAAGCTCATATGCTCCACCGTAAATTTCCTTACCACAACCTATTGACCTACCAAGTTTCATGCAGATTGGATGAACGGTTCGACAGTTATGCTCGAACAACAATTCGTGAAACATACAAACATACAAACATACAAACATACAAACATACAAACATACAAACATACAAACATACAAAGCAAAATCGCCCAACTTACCACTAAGATCTTCGCTCGCTTCGCTCGCTCGATCGATAAACTGCTTCATGCAAAATGTATGTAAAGTTTTAAATCCGTGCCCCGTCCGGGGCCACCTACACGGCATGACCCGGTCTAATATAAAATATCCCTTATACAATTAAATTCATAGAGTTATATTTAAACCTTTTGGGGTTGAGACCCTGGGTCCCTGGGGTACCGGGGTCCATCGCGTATTCAAAATTCTAAGTCCTGGAACTTATTTGGCTCAACCATTACCGCGCGATAATGCTGCCAGTGTTTTGGGCACGCTTCTGACTGGCATTTGGATCAGTTGAGCAACCTATAGATCGTTAACAACAATCCTTACATAGTTCAACTGGTTCTTACATAGAGGTCACCCATCCCAATTGTGATCGCTTAGAACATAGCTTAACTTCAACGATCTACGAAGAATTAGAATTAGATAATTTTGCTTTTTGTGTGTTCAAGTTATTAAAAATATCTTAGAAATACTAACCGGTGCTGAATCCACTTCATTGTACGTATTCACAGAATAAACAGGTAGCGATGGGTCGGTATCATTTCTGTCCAATAGCATTTCAGATATATTTTGTGAACTTGATGCATTTATTCTGTATGAGTTATCTTCAATGACGTATGGTTGTAACTGTAAAAAATATAATAACTATAAAAGAGCCATCAAAATTAAGCTAAAATTTTTGATAAATATCAAAGTCAAAAAAGAAAAGTGTTCGAAGGTGAAATTCAGAATAGATAAAGTTAATTAAGAATGCAAAATTATTTAGTATTTAATACCTATTTCGGACCATCCAATAAAAAAAAATCACATGGCACACTTGTGAAATAGCAGTAGGTTTGTATTTAAAGATAAAAATCACCCTCTTTAGACATCTTTAAAAGATATAGAAAAAGAAAGTCAAAGTCAAAAAAAGTTAGGCCCCAAACCGTGTTTGTTGCCCTGATTCTTCACGGTCTTGGTCGCGAAGGAACAGGAGCAGAATCACCTAGCTCTTAAGACGATTCAAAGTGATACACTAATGATCTTATTGAATAAATGAATTTGACTTTCGGTAATATCCGAGTAAGTATCATCAATTAAAAAAAAAACTATAGAGAATTTTAATTCCTTACCAAATTGATGACCGCGCATGCGCATATAAGAAGAGCGGACACCAAAAACATCGTCAGTCTTATGAAGCGGTTGTCAGCAACCACCTGAAAAGATAATGAGGACAATTTTATAAATGCTATATTACAATTATTATTATACTGTACGAAAAAAACGCTATATGTAGTTAGAATCAACAAAGGTACTTACACTTTTGATTACAAAAAGACGATATATTCAGAAACATACAGATGCAAGAAAGGAAGGGAGAAGAAAAAAGAAATGAAGAATACTGTAGAAGACCAGGGGAAAAACAGAAGAAAAATGAGTGAAAAGGAAAAAGAGAAAGAAGAAGAAATAATTTATTCAATTGAAGGATGAATAGTTATACACATCTATATCCATACTTACCTACTAATGTATAAAGCGGAAGAAATTTTTTGTTTGTTTGTTTGAACGCGCTAATCTCTGGAACAACCAGTCGGATTTGAAGAATTATTTCTGCATTTGATAGCAAGGTTATAGGCTACTTTAAATCATCATCATCATCACTATATACCATCTTTACTCGGGTAAAGCCACGAGGGCGCAACTAGTTATAGATATACGGAAAATATAATGCTCCAAATGAGTGAATGAAGCGAAAGAAGTTTGTCAGGACCGTAGCAAATGGAGATCTGTGGTCGCCTTTAGTCCTCGTAGCCAAATCAGTTAGGCGAAATAGTTTGGCCATGAGGAAAAAGCCGTCTCTGCCTACCCCTATGATGAAAAACAGACGCTATTTTATGTATGTATCTATGTAAGTATAATGCTCCAATATCTCCAATTGTTTCGTTAACATTTCAGTATCTTTGTTTTTCTTTTAAACTCACTTGTCCAGGCTTAGTGCAGTTGTCAGCGTAGTCATCTGGAGTGTCAGATAGCGGATGTAATCCTCTAGTAAACATGTCAGCATCGTGCCATGATAGGTACACGAACACCAGCAGCGTCAGGATGGTTGGACCGAAGGATGCGTAGAGGACTACACCTCTGGAATATTTTAAAAGTGATTAATGAAAATAAAATGTGCTTAGAGTCTGTTGTTAGAGACCCACGACAGCTGCTGCGGCTAGGTCAAACATTATGGCGTCTAGACCAATCGTTGCAAACAGGGAAATATCGCTACGATTGGTAGTGTTAGTGATTTTCGGAATAACCCCATTTACGGAATTACCCCAAGTCACTCTAATACAAAGATGTAAAGTTAGTAAGTTTGAAGAAAAAGTGCCAAGTAATGTCATAGGCGATGTAGGAACCATGTGAACGAAGCCACGGGCAGATCGCTTGTTATTTTTATAAAACACTTTGACAGTCAAAGCGAGGAATTATCGAAATAACTCATCCCTATGTCGTTTAGATAATAAAAGAAGGGAACAAACATTGTCGTCATACATACCTATTACTGTAAACCCAGAACTAATTTCTACAGTAGGTACTTAATGGATATTAGACGTTCCCATTGAACCCATTTTAAAACTAAATGTTAACAATCAGAATCTTGCCTTGAAGTCATTTTATTTCCTATACTTACATCTTTCAATACTTCATCAGTTACTTACTTGGGCACTGTAAGTAGTTGTATAAACGCCAGTAGTAGAAACAGTAAAGCTGCGAAAGCGACGTTGTATTTGAACTGAGCGTCAGGCTGGTTGCGATACTGACGCTCTTGTGTCGCGCTTTTGAACCAGAGCGTCAGCCGGTTCATACCTTCCGTATTATTGCTGTGTGAAGAAATATCATCATGATCATAGTTTCATCAACATTATTATCAACGGGATAATTACATGATTATTGAGTTTCCTTGCTTTTGTTTTTTAGTTGATAATAATAATTGATGTTCGTAACCATGAAAGTTTCAAAAGTTATGTATGATCATAGTTATCGTCATCACTATCATTAACACTATCTGTATAATTATGCTTAGCATTCATATAACCCATATCATCAATTTTATCATCACATCTTCATGCCCAGGTGGTGTCAAATTGGCCATCGATCGTACGATCAAACGCTGGACATTTGCACTGAGATTTTGCGATGACATGAGACCTTTAATAAAGACACTCTAAAGAATCGCACAATCTTAATTCAAATGTCCATTGTGCGATTATTAGATCGTACGATCGATAGCCAATTAGGACGCTGCCTTATTGATATGTGGAATTGGACACAAGAGATCGTCTTTTTTTTATTGCGTTCATCTCTCTCCCTCCCAGTTCATCGTTTCCTCATTGCTGAGGGTCGTGACCTCTCATTAATTAAAATTTTCTCAGCTCTATAGTGTTTATATGAATCATCAATTTAATTATCATCATCTACATCAATACCCATTTTTATGT
This sequence comes from Camptogramma bilineatum, assembly GCA_958496255.1. Lineage (NCBI taxonomy): Eukaryota > Metazoa > Arthropoda > Insecta > Lepidoptera > Geometridae > Camptogramma > Camptogramma bilineatum. The sequence goes on from OY292464.1 coordinate 1,701,628, forward strand.
GACACCACATAAATAATTATCATCATCTATAATTTTGACAACATGATCAACATCTAAATATTGTATCATCTACAATCACCCCGATTTAGTTTTACTTAAAAAAAATGTATGAATCACAAATCTGTTAAAAGGGAAAATCTCTTTGACAAACTTACCTGCAATCACAACACGTAGTCCTTTGTGGTAACAGATTCTGTTCTATCATTGCTAAACTCTGAAACAGATAGAACCAAATTTGAGAACAGGTTTTTTTTTTCCTTGTTACATTCAAATGTATTTGCATTGCATTTGACCTCACCCTGCCTGATGTAAAGCAACAGTGTGGTCTAATATGGAACGCTTACCAAGAAGGACCTATTGACTTTCGATTAGAAGACACCTCGGCAAGAAGTTACACATTTTAGAACTTCACTTAAACACTCATGACCAGTGACCAATTTTATTCAGGTTAAGATCGGTTCATCCGTTTAGGAGCCACAGATAGACACACAGAAATATAGAGACACAGATAAACACACACTACAAACATAAAACACTCATCTTTTTCGTCGGGGGCTAATAATTATGTATGATCGTAAGACCTAGTTCTCCTAATAAAAACAATGATCCACTTACAGAGATTCCGATATTCTTGGCAAGGGTAGAGTCGGTGATATTTGCGAAGGGTTTGTCTGCGCCCCAACACTCCACGTACTTGGTCATCTTGCTGGAGGGACGTGACCGGGAGGGCATGCCCGGAGTCGCTGGAAATTACAACAAATTCATTTATGTGGTCTTGTTTTGATTTAACGTGTTGGTCTAGTGATAGTGGGATGTACGACTTTTGATTCTGGGGCTGGGGGTCTAAAGTGGCTACTTTTGTTGAAACATCAGAAAGAAAGAAAGAAAGAAAGAAAAAACATTTATTTGTTGCAATGCAAGTGTAGATGTTCACAAACCACATAAAAAGGTACACAGAAATATAATTATTAGGTGTTGTTTTCCGAAATGTGCTTCTCCCGGTGTTGACCATCTACACAGCTACATTGCCACAGAGAGGCGTCCACCTCAGCATTTGTTGTGCTACGATAACACAACGCTGATCTTCCGTTGGAGCCTAGCAATGAAGTCACGGATGTCTACTAATAAAATAATATTTAAACGTAATTATAATAGTTAGAATAACATTTAGGTAAACATCAGATTTTTCATCTAATGAAACATCTGATAAAACATCAAACTTTTCATCAAATGTTTCATAGATTTGATGTTTTATCAGATGTTTCATTAGATGAAAAATCTGATGTTTCATCAAAAGTGGCCACTTTAGCTCCGCTGAAAGCTGTCAAATCCTCATTTCCACAATGGATTTTTCATTTCGAGAAATGTATACATGCATAATCAATATAAATGTAGTGGGGTACCGATCTATTACGGTAATATTAATGAAGACATCTTATTAGTATCTTTGGAAATGACAATGTACTTGTTTCTTGTCACGTAAAGTGTCGAACTCTGATAGATTTAGAGTTCTGTTGAAGCGTTATAATATTGTGATCGTCTCTGATTGAGATTTTAGATGTTAAACTGAAGGTTTAGGTTTAAACGAAATATTCTGTGGCACGATGGTGACTGAACACATCACTTCCAGATTGAAAACTGGTGATTTTCCCACTTGACCAACACAATCAGAACACCAAAGATCAATGAAGAAAAATGTTGCAATTTCGGATATCTTACGTAGATTATTTTCGTAAAATGAATGATGTTGTAGGTAAGAACTTATAAAAGTAATTATTCTTCACAAAAAACAAAGATAATGTTAAACACTATTACCAATGAGTTCACAAATGTAATCTAAATCCTATAAATCTAGATTAGGTACCTACTATTCACTAAATAAATGGACTTCTAAAAATGAAATGTAAAAATTTCCATAAAGTTTTCATGGCAATGGACAAAGACACTCGATAGAAAGGGAACTAACTCAGTGACTCAGTGGAAATTGTACTTAGCATCCTAAGGAATAAGGTCTGTTGTAGCAACTCGGACTGCGGTGTGGCCGGTGCGATTTCTGAAGAGTCAGAACTTTCCTCTGAAGTGAGAAAAATATATTTAATCATAAACATGATTATTATGTTAGGATTTCGAATGTCTAAAGATCTTAGAGAAAGACTACCGCGCTTGAAAAACTGGTCGTGATGTTCCGTTTCGTATTTTTATATGAGTAACCTACCTATTTTTATTAAAAGTCAATATATTTTACGGCTAGAGATACCATTAAAAAGCAATCCTGCGCTTGATTTGATACTCGATACTTGAAGTCTTTAACTTAGTTAGCACAAGCTCCTTTTCTATAACTTTCTTCTTCGGCCTGATTGAAATATTATAAATGAACTCAATTTACCTCAATTCATACATTTGCAATTATGAGATTATTCTAAAAATCAAAATTTTTAAATTTAGTTGTATCTTATCTCCAACTTTTAAAATCGATGCGCAAAAGTCGTAAGACGAAGGTCGAAATTGAAGTCGAAAGTCAAGACCTGAAAATTGCAAAAAGTGTGAAAATAAGTAGAAAGTAAAAAAGCTAGATAGATAGTCGGAAAGTAGAAAGTATTCAAAAACTACGGGCAACAATACAAAAGCTAACTTAGAAACATTACCTGTTCCCATAATAGGGCTGATGGCTCCAATAATAGAGCCGCTCCGACTCTTCGGCTTCACATGGACGGAGCCGTTGGAGAGACCTTCGCCAGGGCTGGTGGCGCCTTCGAAAGCCACCGACTTCGGGCCATCTACCCTCACTGATGCTCGACGACTTAGATCTGGAAATCGGATGTTTGAAGTTGAGAAGCTTTATTAGTTTGGTTTAGGGTTGTTTGGTTTTGACGACATTGACATCTTTCATTTTTATAGTGCTAAACCACACTCAGGTATAAGTACATTTGAAAATGAAATGAGCAATGAGCAGTGAGTTAACTTAGTAGTTATTCTGTAGATGGCGCTAATCGATACATGGATAAATCATAACAAGATTTTCAACCTGACGAACATGGATTCCGTGGCCAAGTTGGTAAAGGCACTCCGGCTTAAGGAGGATCACTTGTATCATTGCGGGTTCAAATCCCGTCGGAATTGAAAATTTTGACAAGATTTTTCATTTTCAAATGACGTTAACATCGATAGATTTGCTGACTTGCAACCTGCAACGTTAAGAGCCAAATGCCAAAAGCAAAATGTGGGCATGTACCTACTGTGTGTTTTTGGACTATTTTTAGCTTGAGATCTTCAAAGAAACTTGAGTGCTTGATCTTAATAAAAAATGACTACCTACCGAACTGCTGTCTACCAAAAGGCTGGGGGTACAATTATTGTAAACCCGATTACGTTAGGGTTCTAGGATAGGTAGTTAATTAATCAAGGATAGGTGTACTAGGATTGTCAAAATAGTTACCTCCAGAAGGTGCAGTCCTAACTGACTCCGACCTCATAATATCAGCTGTCCTTACAGAATCAGATCGAGTCACATCAGTCTTTAACGAGTCCGACCTCATTACATCGTTCCTCAAATCAGCTGTTCTTATCGACTCGGACCTCATCACGTCATTCCTGATCGAATCAGATCTCAAATCTGCTGTTCTGACTGATTCTGACCTCATCACGTCATTCCTGAATGAGTCTGATCGCAGGTCAGCTGTTCTGATAGATTCGGATCGGAGTACTCTGGATGTTTCGTCGCAGAAGCTGTGTTGGGATGGAGCTGGGCTGATGTTGGGTCTGGTAGGAGATACATCGTTGTAGATGGATGAGACGATACTGGCCTTGCGATCTGCTGTGCAGACTGATAGGCGGCCGTTTTCAGATATTCCTGGAGGTTTCTGAAATGAAATGTAAAAATTAGTAAATAATTTATTTAACAATCTAATATTTTGACCGCAATTTGAACTCTCTGAACAAAGTCATGAAACATAATGCAGTCGTGAAACTGTTTTCGTTTCCTTTACCAAAATAATCATAAAGAATATCTAGAATATAAAATAAGTAATTTCATTTATAAAGAAAAGATAATGATTTTCTTTTTTTATAAATAGTTCACGTTCACAAAACGAGAGAAATCGAGTCTACGAGACAAGACAAAACAAGACCCGATCTGTGGTTTTTGTTTTGTTGTATGACAACATAAGACTAACAACAGGCATGATATACGACACATACGTATAGATGTTAAAACAACAGCTTTAGTTCTTGTTTATTTGCATAATTATTCAGTGCAGTAACTTTTCATACAGGGATTTCCACGTGCGGAAAATGGCCGTGTATTTTCCCTTGTTTTGTGGGATTATGCAATTTATCATACAGTTTCTGCTAAAATTATTCATGAACTTTTCGCTCGTGCTTATGTGGCCTTAAATTAAAACAAGCTAATAAGTATAACACGTTTTTCAGTAACGTAAATTTTTGTTTATGAGAAAATGTAGGTAAACATTGAGGAATTTTCAAATATCAAGCCCGTCACAGAAGTAGCTACCTACTTATACTTACTTAATAATAAATTTACTATAGCGAGACATCTTTACGATATTTTTTCATACATAAAAAATTAAATGTCACCAATCTGATCCAGGTATGTTTGCCTAGGTCTTTCCCTTCCACCTGTTCCATTCACACTTGCCTCATACCATCCATCTCCATCTCAGGATGATGTACACTTGTTTGGTTAAACGACTTTCATTCATCCTCTCTTCATGCCCAAACCATCTTAACATGCCTTTTTTATTTTTTCCTTTTAGTATTATTATTTTATTTTTTATTTTTATTAGTAATCTTCGAATTAAATCATGACTTTATTCCCTCGTTGGCTTACTTCTTCCATAATCTGGAAAGATTTAGGGTAGGCCTGCGCCCCGTAGAGCCATAAAACCAAGGTCCTATGGCGGAATAACCTCTATCACCAGAGTTCGCCACTAGCTCATAATGAACTTACTTCAGTGCGATGAGATTGCACGTACGAGAGTAACCACGAATGATGCTGATGCGTTCATTTTCGCAAGTAGAGCACGTTTCAATTTCACGCACGATTTCGTATCTGCTACTCTACACCCCAGTCACGCGCAATAGTAGTCACTATTAGTTATTCTTAATGCAAGCAGAGTTGTATTTAGTTATGGGGCACTGATAACCCCTTTATGGTGCTGTTAAACGGGCTAGTTTTTTGACAATTTCTTGCTTCAATTGAATAGCCGCTAAGTTGCCGATTATATCGCTCAACACAATGGAACAATTAAATAAATAAATAATGTTGGACATTTCATATTTCATTTGCTACAATCTTGCAGTGTAGCCCGGTGATATTTCCAAGATCTTTCATAGTAGTCGCAAGTATTTAATGTCTAGCCGGCTAGATTGCAAATGATTTATCAATGTATTGCACAATGAAATTGTAAAGTTGCAAATATACTGAGCTAAGTATAATGATTGGTCAATAAAATTGCCAAAAAGGACATCATCAAAGGATTCTAATAATGTGTCTTAGGGATACATACATACAGTCGTGATCCAGTCAAAATTTCTTATTTTTACTCATCATCATCATTATCCGCAACCCGACTTCACCAACTGCTGAAACCCCACAGTTCGCCGCTCGCCTCATCCAAGTCCGACACACTTATTTTAATTACATTGAATTAAAATTACAAATGAAAAGAGTTTCCCCTTCTGGCGCGCACACACACACTCAATTTTTTTTATAATTTCATCCATTATTAGGTAAGCTATGTTTATAAAATGCTAAGTTATATGACAAAGTCAACAATGTGGGATTAAGTAGAAGGTATTGTGCTCTGAACCGCTAGTCGATATCAAAATCAACGATATATTTACGTGAGTGATTTCCGAGTGTTATTGTTGTAAATAAAAACCGGCCCACAATCCTGCCTACGACCCTGTTTCTAAGACGCGATAAATCTAAGTTATCATCGGGTCAGGGGTAGATTACCTACCATACCTAACCTTAGCATTATGCAAGTAATTTAATTAGAGGCTGTGATATTTGGTCGAAACGTCAGCTTTGGAAGATTTAGTAAGTAATTTTGTCCAGAAAGCTAAGAATATTGTACATTCAAAGTTTGTACAAATGAACGAATGGTTTATTGCAATTGTAACTACAATTTTAACGAATGTTAAATTCTGAAACGTCAACGCGATCAAATAAGTTAAAAATCGCATTCAGTATCCCGAATTCTTTACAGCCCAAATGACTATGTTATAGAAACTAGTCCTATACAGATACAGACCACACGATAATCAATCACAAAACCAACTCTAAGGCTGTGTCCCCAGTAGGCAAACTGTGAGCGGCCGACTGAGTTTGCGGCGTATCGGTTTAGTACGCTCTTCCATATTTGAAATGGAGTGTCCACAGTTTGCTAGTTGCGTACAGTGAGCGCAAAACTAGCAAACTGTGGACACTCCATTTCAAATATATGGAATAGTATACTAAACCGATACGCCGCAAACTCAGTCGGCCGCTCACAGTTTGCCTACTGGGGACACAGCCTAACAAGTAATTCGAGCGTGGTCGATCCAATACCCTTCCATCAGCTTCCATCTATACCGCGGAATTGGCAATATCACGACATGACGAATATGAGACGTCTAGTTTCATTGCTCTATCTGTCAGGGGATTTGCAACGTTCAATATCATTGGACCCTACGTTAAAGATGCTGCAAGTCAATAACTTTATTGCTCTGGAGATTTTGAAAGGGGCTTGAAGTTGAATCTTCAACGACAAAGGAAAGGCTGTATTGATTGTAATGCAATGCAATTTCAAGATCTACCCTATCTACATTGCCTTTTGAATCTGTACAACAATGCAGATTTAGAAGGCAATGTAGGAGCGATACCTGTCAAGAAAAATGTTAAGATGAAGTAGGCTTGACCAAAATTAAACCATTAAGTACTTACCTACTTTAATTATTATTATTTTTTATTTACGTGCTATTATAAAAACTAAAACGTATTTTAGTCTAAAATCTAAACGCCTATAAAACCTAACCATAAAAAAAACTTCTCTGAAAAGTATTTGAATAAGTACCTACCTACTTAGTACTTACTTTTTACTTTTATCAACTTAACAATTCAATTTATGAACAGTTTCGTTGCTGGCTTTTTTAAAAGCATTTTTAATGTCATCAAAAAGCTTGCATAAGTTGATTTTTAGTTTTAAATAATTTATCTGATAACATACTGAACATAAATTCGATTTTGCTGTTTCAATACCGATAACAAGATTTTTGCGATTCAAATTCAGAAGCTTTGAATACGTTTTGAATAAACAATTTGCAAGAATAAACAGCCCGTGGACAGTAAAGAAATTGTAATGAATAATAAATAGAAATAAACATTATTGAATTAATATTAAGAGAGACGTGTTGATTTAGTGGAATGTACCTACCCTTGCTTGACTACAACTAGAATATTATGAGTTTAAATCTCGGATGAGCAATTTTTCATTGCGGAAAATTCATAAAAGTAGGAAGTAAGAATGTTCGTATAAAAAAGTGGCCAACTCTGGTAACAAAGTTTTTAGGCCGCCTAAAGGCCTCCGTCATGGTTTAACTTATTCTGTGGTTTGACAACTTTAAAGCCGGGACCGACAATTTAACATGCCCTCCGTAGCACGGAAGCGCTCTGCTGTTAATGCCACTTGCGGTCACCCATCCAAGTAAGGCGTTGTGACCGCTCAAAACGTCTAAGCAAGCTACGCCAAAAACATCTTGAGCTTGACTCTGTAATCTACAGTAGTAATTATTTTAATAAGTGGCGCTGAGCTTGCAACTTCACATGGAATTCTAACCACTTGTAAAATCTGATTCGACGTGACCCTGACTACCACTCTAGACATAATAATTACTCATCTATCACTAAGGATCGTTAGTGCCAGCCATCATAGAGCTATTTTACAATTTATTTAATTAGATAAGTACTTACTTACATTTACTTTTCATTTTGACACATAATAATATCGATAGTCATTATCATCATCATTACATCATCATCATCAACATCATCTCAGCCGTTGGACGTCCACTATTGGACATAAGCCTCCTGCCTATTGCCACATCACCGTGCTAATCCGTTTGGCTATGTCGGTGACCCGAGTTCTTCTACGTATCTCCTCATTTCTGATTCGATCCCGTAGCGTAGAGAACCCCCGAGCATAGGACTCTGAGCTTACTCATAAAGCCAACAGTGAAGGATTATGTCTAGTCTAAGTTCCTTAGGTCATCATATACCTAGTAACACAAATTGATTGAAGACTTTTCACCTTCTAGGATAGTGAAAATGGAAAAAAAAGCTTCAAACAGCCTTCTTTTTTTCCAAGTTAATTTAAATAATGTTGCCATCGACATTAAATTTTTCTTGCTTTGTATATTTAATTTTCCGTGGGTAGCATTGTTATTTTAGTCTCCAGAGAGCAGTTTTAAATCTTTTGAGTCTATTTTAATGAGAGCTTATTAGAAATGAGCTTTGAAACAATCTGAGGGATTGCGTGGAAGAACAAAATACTTATACTTAATTAAAACAATTACTTACGGATATCTTTTCATTTCATACCTACCCTAATTTGCTCCGTTATTTTATATCATAAAATTAGTCAAACAGAGTGGAGTAATTAGAAAAATAAAATGAAAAACGAAACACAATCGCTCTGAGTTAGACGTTCTCTCAGATTTTTAAACATTTAAAATCCTGTGAATAATTATTGTTGTATATGCCCATATAAAGTTAGCATTCCATAAGAGACAGGTTGCAAACCCACCAGCAGCAGTACGATTCGGACCTTTACGGAATGTATCCCGAATTCGGAAATGACGTTTCTTCGCTGAAAAAACGTCAAGATACCGAAGAAAATTATCGAATTGGATGCATTTTCGGAAGTCTGAATCGCATTGCAAAACTGCGGGCTTAAAAAGGTCGCTAAAGCAGAATCACAAAATGAAATGAACTATAATGCCGTCTCTTTCCACTCTCAGTCATTGAAAAGAGATGGCATAATAGTTCAATTCCTTTTGCGATTCTGCAATAGCGACCTTTTTAAGCCCGCAACGTAGCTCGTGATAATGCACAATTATTTGTTTTTCTGACTCTACTAATTATTGCCTCTATTCAGCTAATTCGATATATGCGAGAAAAGTCTTCGGAAGCAACCTAAATCCCTCCTACTACTTTGATGCCTTATATATAATATTTCATGATTGATGCCTAATATTCCACTGCTAATCCACGAACATCTTGAGTAATCATTTATTTCAGAAAAATACCAACCTCATTGCTTTGTTCTAGGCTCTGACTCTATGTACCCGTAAATAATTGCCTTATGAGCGATTAGATAGCAGCTTTTTTCAACCTATATCTATTCATATAAACAAGTGACATTTCGCATTTGAGAATAAAATCAAAATAGCCTTTGTTAATAACACCGAGACCGGAGACCGAGACCGGAGACCGAGACCGGAGACAGGCTTTGTAGGGGCGAACGAAAGAGACAGGAGACAGAGAACTGTCAGTTTAAATGACAATGTCATGTGTTTCTGTGAAAATAAGTTCCTGTTAATTATATTGTATTGTATTTTAGTGTTTTCCGCATACAATTTTATGTTGTTTTTAGAAATAAATGAATTGAAATTGAATTGAATTGGTCTCTTGTCTCTGTCTCCGGTCTCGGTCTCCGGCCGAAAAGCCGAAAAGCTCCTAACCGAAACGCCAGCTTTAAACTTTATTAAACCATAAAAACAACTACACGATTTCATGTTATACGGAAAAGTGCATAGTGAAATTTTCATTTTAAAACAAGAAGCGTTTTAGTCTTTCTTAAACCTTTGCGATCAAATCCGTTAGATAGGTAGCTAGAGTAAACTGTGAAGCCTTAGACTTTATAAACCCATAAAAATAACTACACGACTTTATACTTATGTTTTACGGAAAAGTGCTTATTGCGATAATTATCATTTTAAAACAAGGAGGGTCTTACTTATGAAAGATTTGAACACTGGTTGTCAAAATCGCCACAACCACAACATGACGACCACGACTACTCTCAAGAGTATAGCGAAAGAAAGAAAAACCTTTGTGATCAAATCCGTTAGATATGTAGCCAGAATAAACTGTGATTGTGTGCAGGCATATGATAGAAGCTCAAAGGTACTCGGATTATTAGGTTAGGTTATGTTAGTCATTTATCATAGATCCCTGGTAAGGAATTTACCTTTGAATTTGGGGTATAGTAGGTTGAGTCTATTGTGAGTAGTTGGAATAATTAATGTTCCTGTACAGATATTATTGTTGAATAATGCTAGCCTGTTCGCCTGTAGACATTAACTCAAATAACCCTTGGTGTACTAGGTATTTGTACAATCGATATAATAGGATCTATTAATATTAGATCAGGTTCTGTAAATAAATATGTAAAAGGTAATGGGCAATCTCCAGCAAAATTAAAACAAAATGTCCTTACACCTAAAATATATGATCACGACTATATCCCCAAGGCGCGGTAGACGTTTTCTCAGATCTTTTTAGACATTTTAAGATCCTTTGAAGATGTGTAATGGGGTAGTCAGAACTATGTCCAAATACTTATTTCGTCTAGCCCATAGGTTCCCAAACTTTTTCTTCTCATGGACCCCTTTCAAAATTTTACTGATTTCGGTGGACCCCCTGCTGCTACATTTCTACCATATTCCCAAAAAACTTGTGCACCCCCATTTTTGTTTCTCGCCAACGTGGACCCCTTTCGAGTCTCCCGTGGACCCCTGGGGGTCCACCTGGACCACTTTGGGAATCACTGCTAGCCCATATTTTGCAGAGGTTAGCATTCCATACGTGACAGGTTGCAAGCCCTTCGACGCTAAAAGCTATACCTAGATAGCTCAATTAATCAGTTTTACCTTAGAGCAATGTTGGCCGAGGGGATTAGTACTTCAACTTTCGACTTCGGAAGGTCGTGGGTTCGAATCCTGGCCGTCAATGGATTTTTCGTTTCGAAAAAATTATATGCGCATTAACACGACCTCTAAACGGTGAAGGAAAACATCGTGAGGAAACCAGTTAGCTTTCTAATAACGTCGACGGGCTTGCAACCTGTCACGTATGGAATGCTAACTTCTGCAAAATGTGAGCATGTACTAAAATATGTATTTGGACATACCTTTGACTACCCCCTTAGACATCTTCAAAGGATCTTTAAAATGCATAAAAAAGATCTGAGAAGATATTTCCTTTTTTTTTTACCTTAGGCGGTATGATGAGGTATGTCTCCACTTTATGATCAGCCAGGTACCCCTCCCTGGAGCATCCGTCTCCTAGTTCCACCTCGAACCTTCCGCCCAGCTGCAGCAGCGTCTGTTTTGTGATATGAACGCGGCTGAAAGGAAAAATCGTATCACTATCCCCATCATTTCACTATCACTTCACTACAAAGTATAAAACAAAGTCGCTTCCCGGTGTCTGTCCCTATGTGTGCTTAGATCTTACTACGCAACGGATTTTGATAAGGTATTTTTTAATAGATAGAGTGATTCAAGAGGAAGGTTTATAATGTATAATACATGCATAATATAGTAGGGCACGTTAATTGTCGGTCCCGGCTTTTAAGTCGTTAAGCCATGACGGAGGCCTTTAGGCGGCCTGAAAACTCCGTCACCAGAGTTGGCCACTTGCTCATCCGAAAGAAGAAGAAGATAGTAGAGAAACACATAATCGATCGAGCGAGCGAAGCGAGCGAAGATCTTAGTGGCAAGTTAGGCGATTTTGCTTTGTATGTTTGTATGTTTGTATGTTTGTATATTTGTATGTTTCATTTTTATGTTCTCGCATAACTATCGAACCGCTTATCCAATCTGTATGAAACTTGATAGGTCAATAGGTTGTGCTATGGAAATTTGCTGTGGAGCGTATGAGCGTAATCGATGAAGGGGTTGTAAAGATATGGGGTTCCCAAGGGGGTAAATTTTTTTCAAAGGTACCCAAATATATTGAGTGGGGTGTCATATGAAAGTACTCAATTTATACATTCCAAAATGGTTTTTAGTTTTCTTCTAGGTTCAATAGCGGCGATGGGCTTGCAACCTGTCACGTATGCAAATGCTAACTCCTGCAAATAGTGGGCTGGGCATGTACCAAAATTATAGAGGGAGAAGGAGGGGGACGGGGAGGGGTAGGGGGAGGGGTAGGGGGAGGGGTGGGGAAGGGGAGGGGGAGGGGAGGGAGAGAGACGGGGAGGGGGGGAGGGGTGGGGAGGGGGAGGGGAGGGGAGGGGGAGGGGAGGGAGGCGGAGAGGGAGGGGGAGGGAATTGATTTTCTCATACATTTTATATTGAACTACTATTTTAATAATTTCTCGAACTAAGAGGCCTTCCCTGAGGCGCGGTACGAAGTTCGCGGGGTCAACTATTGAATATAAACACGACACGACTTAATGTATTGCATGCATGCCTATAATCTTTACCATACTGAGGTAGCGCATTAGATATCATTGTGTGGTAAACACTAGAAGGAGCACTTAACGTAGGTATAGGGGTAGTCAGAAACAAGTCCAAATCTAGGCTATCAACACAACGGTGCGCGAGATCTCAGTTCGGGGCGAACTACTAGTTACTTTTTAAATGTGTTTAAAAATTATTAAGGTAAGTACAAACATCTGTTTTCAAGTCATCAACTTTTAAGTAAAAAAAAGCGTTGTTTTTCTGAATCTCTAATGAAGTTATCCCTCGTCTTATCTTTTCAATCATCAGAAAAGATACTTAGCACAAAGCGAAATCAAATATTCCTAAGTTTCTTGATAGATATCGCTAGAGCAGATCTCATAAAGTTGAGAACGAAGTTAGACGGTCTATTCGTCTTTCGAAATCTATTGTAAAATAAAGGGCGTTGACCTATCCTTCTAGAAAAATAAATTGTTATCACTGTCATAAGCAAGAGAGAGATATTTCGAATGTCACTCACATACTCCAACAAGAGATGTGCAGTAATGTAATGCCCGAATTCGGAAACGCTACTTAAACATTTGAGACCTACTTATCTATTTGAGACGTTATTATTCTTCAGAATCGCATGCAAAAATGACAGTCAATGACAGCTTATGTCATTATAAGCATCATTTAAACTAAGCAGCGTTTCAGTATTCGGGTGTAAGATAATCAACTTTGACAACCGACCCCCTTACTTATGAAAGGTGTTTAAAGTTGAACACTGGTTAAACAACGTCCTGTCTCTGTTTGTCACTATCCACAAATAAAGACCGGACGTTGTTTAACCAGTGTTTAACTTTAAACATTTTTCATAAGTAAGGCCCCGAAAGACTAAAAGGTAAGCAGTGCAGGAAAACATCGGGGGAAATACGCGGCTTAGTCATAGTCAGCCCCACACGTATTGATCATTCTTTCTTGTGGATATAGAGCGGATTGTGTAGGTGCTGGGCAATTGTCCCTGGCACTAGTGTCCCGTTAAGTGTAGGCAAAGATTGCCTCCTGACACTAGAAGATGTAAAGTTATATTCACAACTTTTGAAACAACACCCAGTACACTACAGAGTACTCTATCTAATTAAAAAAAAATCTCTCTTTTAAATTTAAACATTTTTCGTTTAAAAGTAAATGAATATTGCATCAAAGCATTCTTAATTGTATTTTGTCGTGCTTTTATCGCTTGGAGCTACAAACATTTTCGCAATAATTTCATAAACATTTTGCCGCTGCACAAAAGGGACTAATTGCATTTATTTTTCTTCTTTTAAACGGCTGGTTGAATTTCTAACTGGTCACCTTTATTGTGGTTATCTCGGTTGATGATTAATGACGGTTCTACAAGAGAAGTAGTAGCTGGTTCAGTGAGAAAAAGACCACAAAAAAAAACAGGATCATTTACAGCAGGTCCAGATTTTTTGACAAATACTCATGGTTAGGCAGTTTCTTACCTCTAAGATGCGAGAAACTAGCTCCATGACAATTCAGTGACAAGCTGTTATCGTCCTTCCACGTATGATTTCAGTGTTTAGTTTACATTGTTATTATTTTGACATTGATGACGTTAATTGGGGGCGAGAAACTCGCACAATGTAAATAAGCTTTTAACAGAGATAAACCCCCTTACTTATGAAACATGTTTAAGTTGAACACTGGTTAAACAACGTCCTGTCTCTATTCAGCACTATCCACAAATAAAGACAGGATGTTGTTTAACCAGTGTTCAACTTTAAACATCTTTCATAAGTAAGTCCCAAAGTATGCCACAAGTGATAATTAAAAAAAAAATGTAAGCTCTTACCCAGCAATACCACCAGACTCCATATGATTCGCCAGAGTAACGTCATCAGACCAGACGTCGAACTGCCACTTGCGAAGCCCTAGGACTCCACACAGCACGTTCCCCGTGTGAATGCCGATACGCATGTCCACGTTGAAACCTGTTGCCTCACGGACGAACCTTGGAACAGGTAAAGACGTCTACAAAATCAACGTCACAAAAAAAACACAAGCATCCTATTCTATTAAAGGAACAATATTTGTTTGATGTTTGTTTGTACTGACGTTCTCGAAAACGACTCTAACGATTTCGATGAAATTTGCAGCACGGGTGTTTACGGGTGCGAGAAATCGATCTAGCTTGGTTTCAAATCTGGGAAAAGCCGTTTTCTCGGCATTTTCATGCAAAAAGATTTACTTACCAGTGCAATCTGGTTCGTAATTAATTTCACAATATTCGTTAAGACCAAAGTAGCCGGATGGAGTGGGTGTTCGCCTTTCAGCAGAAGGCTTCGAGTTCTAATCTTAGCCAGAAATGTTTTTTTTTCTTTTTTTCTTATTCTCTATTTGCACCCGAGCATAGCTCGGTCGCCCATTACTTACATGTGGTATTCAAAAAATAAATTAGACATTTACTGGAAGAAGAATACCATGTTGTACCGATCCCACGTAAAATTGGACAGAGTCAGTGCATACCATTCAAACACCTGCATACCATTCAAATTGATTATTCAGCAAGGATTTTACATACCTACTAACATAACTGGATGGTTCACTCAACTTTAATGTAAAAGGGATTTTGAACCTTATCACGACTTTACAACGTTCTATTATAATTCAATCTGGGTTATACAGATTGTCGGTCTCGTAGAGAGGATTTCGTGGTAGCTTTGTCCCTTTCACACTCATTGTTGGATTAGTAGTGTGCCCACGTCATTTAATACACATTTACATTCACACATAAAGGATTTGGCCGAATACTGCCCCAGAGAGCCGAATATCGAATTAGACTATGCGTCTGAATAATATTACTTAAATAAAATATCACAAAATTAACTGGTACATACAGAATACTTAGATATCTCGTGCCTTGTGGGAATATAATTATGTTATTTTATTAGTAACTTTAGTCACTTCCGGTACTACAGTCCGTAATGCCTCTCCAGACTCACGGCGAGAAGTTTCACCGAGACTTCTCGAAGAACAAACAAATTATCCACACTCTCAATTTTCTCACTCGTGATCTGTTTGAAATCCTTTGTCTCGGCCAAAAATAGGTACCGACACCGAAGCGCGAGAACAAGAAGGCGAGAAACTCCTCACATTCACGCTTCTCGGGTGTTGTCGGGGTTTCTTGCCGAGAGTCTGGATTTGGTATCTGGTATTTGGTATCTGGATTAGGTATCACAGAGAATATTTTTATCAGATAGACCTACCTTCTTTTTCGCGGTTGACATGACACTCAAATAGTAAACAAAACAGACGGACAAGAATTTGACAGATGTAAAAGGAATTTCGTTGAGTTTCAGTTGTGTGATTGTGTTGTGATGTGATTTATGAGGATTTATCATATATTATTTAAAATTACAAAAAGTACTGACGCCTTGGGATATACATACTGACTAAAATGGAAGTGGGCTGGACATGTAGCCCGTCTACAAGATGGAAGATGGACTAGGAGAGTGACAAATTGGGAGGGTCCAAGAGGTCGACGCTGCATAGGAAGACCATACGCTCGCTGGGACGACGACATCAAGAAAACTTGGACCAAACTGGCTCCGAGTAGCACAAGACAGGGACAGATGGCTGGCTTTGGAGGAGGCCTTCACCTTAGGGGCTCTCTAGTACCTACTTAGATTATAAGCATTAGTGATAAGAAAAAAATGTTAATTATAGAGAAATAAAAGGCTTTTTATTTTATTTATTTATATCATATTTTATTTTAGGTGGTAAGTACAGAATCACTGCCAAATCACTGCACATGAGTGTAGATAATTTTATTGATGAAATTCCCAATTTTTCCTAAGTACTTTTCTTTTTTTACTTTAAATTGTAGGTACTGGGAGCAGCTGTGTGCGTCAAGCTGCAACAGCCTCCTTCAGGCGATAGCCGACAGGCCTGACTTTCATCTTATTCAGTCTTGGGAGTCAAGGCATGCCATCTTGGCAACCTATACTTGCCATTGACTGTCCGGTTGTACCTACTTACCACTCAAATGTGCCACCGATTTTTGCCTACCTACTAATACTAACATAATATATAAATGAATGATAATATTTTCACGTGAAAATTCCCGTGTGTTAAATAATATATGGATAAAAGTCTGAAATAAAGAATTTTTATTTTAATTTATTATTTTATTTATTTTCCATACCCTAGTTCACTTAAAATTCTGCCAGTCCATAATAATACTTACTAAATAATTATTGTTGGACATTACACACAGCGCCATCTATCCCCAAAGTAAGCAAAGCTTTTACTATACGAACCTAAAAAATATAGTTTCCTAGGTTCATCCGTTCATGCTGGGCGTCACAGCCTGCTGCTTTAAATTAGATTATCTTTTAAATCCCACTTTAAAAAGGAAGAAGATGAATGGAGTCTCACTATAAAATAAAAAAACAAACCCAAAAATCCCAATTTGATCATGACGCAAGCATTCTTTCCTGTGGGCATCTGTGGGGCAAAATTGTTCTAGGAATCGGCCATGTCCTTTCAGGATATTCACTAAGGATTAGGAATGTTTAGTTCATAAATTATGGTCACCCTTTAGAAAGATACACACAACCCAAGTTTTATCTCTCAAGCGGACCGGGTTTTCTGTTTCAGTCAACCTTCCAGTTACGTTGTAGTATACAAATTCCTTGTTATTCAGTCAATAAGTACCTGATAGCATCGATCATCGCCAAGCCCATGTTCACGCAGTTGTATGCATGGTTCGGCCGCGACACTGGAAGACCAGACACGCAGTAGTAGCAGTCACCTAGGATCTTGATTCTCATGCACTGATTTTCCTGGGAACAAGGGATTTTGTATGAAACAGCTTACCTATACTTCTATACTAATCTATACTAATCTATACTATCTATACTATCTATACTAATCTATACTAATCTATACTTCTATATCTATACTATCTATATCTATACTATTTATATAAAGCGGAAGGGTTTATTTGTTTGAACGCGCTAATCTCAGGAACTACAAGTCTGATTTGAAAAATTCTTTCAGCATTTGATAGCTAAACTCTTGAGGAAGGATATAGGCTACTTATCATCATCATCATGACCATATATCATCACGGGGGCAACGCCGTGAGGGCGCTGCTAGTTTATTGATATCTCGAATTCTGAGGCGGTGCGATAAGAAGTTCGCTAGGTCAACGTAAGTAAGTTCGTATGAACTAGTGGCCAACTCTGGTGACGGAGTTCTTAGGTTACCTAAAGGCATCCATCATGGCTTAAGGACTTAAGAGCCGGGGCCGACAATTTAACGTGCCCTCCAAAGCACGGAAGCGCTCAGCTCGTAATGCCACTTGCGGTCACCCATCCAAATTGTGACCGCGCACAACGCTGCTTAACTTCAACGATCAATCAAGAACGTCTCAGCAAGCTACACCACGAACGCTTATAAACTATTTGTATCATTGGAACTAGGTCTAATTTACTTTACACTGACCTCACGTAATTCCTATTCATTTTGTATCAGGCGCTCATCAAGTTTTAATTGCAGAAATCTCGATCAAGCCATTAGCTGTGCCATCAATCTTCATTCACACAATGCTCTTTGTCCTAGACGTGCCTTTGTTTCCATCATAGTGAGTAGGTGACACTAGAGATAGTGCCACTTGAACGGGGAGTGTTATGAAACGTTTTCATTAATGAATTTCATGTCAGAGGTAAGTTTTATCAAAGATGAAATAGGCATAGAACTTAATACCATAGCCATGAGTTTATGAATTCCCCAACCTTCCCAAAGACGAATCATCCATACAAACAATACTAAAATCATTTAAAATTTGAGCATTTTTCACCACTTTATGCTGAAGGCAGTATTTATCTAGGTCCCTGTTACACTTTTGTTCGAAAAAACTTACCTGAAACGAAATGAATTGAATTGCAAATTGAATTTTTAACCTTTTTACAGAAAAACTGTCATGTCTTCTTTTCATTTGTTCTGTGTAAGTTTTTTGGAACAAAAGTGAAACAGAAAAAGTGATCAAAACTTGCTCAAATTTTAAACGATTTTGGCATTACGTTTGTATGGAAAATTCGCCTAAAAATTCGCCCATCTTTTCGACTATCGTCATCAGATTTTTTTCTGGAAGCGCTAAACCTGGAATAATCTTTAATCATGGCAAATGCGATTAGAAAGTTATTACTTATGTTGTCATATTGGTATCTGAATAGCATTCAGTTGTTGCAATTATATGTAGCGACATCTACCTGTCGCTAGATGAACTACAGAAAACATGCTACTCACTACAGATGGCGCCTCGCACGACAACAACGACTTCTATCTGAGTTTCTTAAGAATAAAGAACGTACGAGCGCAAGATTACGAGACTACTACTGCAAAGTGAAACACGCTCGACAGTATCAGACCTCAGATCAGATTGCAGGCTAAAGGAGCAACGGAATCACCCGCAACATTAGAATTCCCTAGATCTCGCAAGCGAAGTTTCCGGCGAGTTGAAGTATATCAGGGACTATCAGACATCAACTGTCGGTCGAAAGACCACGGGTAAGTGGGCCAGATGGGCCGACCCGTTGCAGAGAACCACCCACTCTGCCTTTGGGGAACTATTCCACCCTGTTCCCCAAACTGGTGACCCCGACGTGATCCAGCCGTCGACTACCTCGGACGACTCCTGCCGAAACCCGACGACTGGAACCCTAAACACGCAGCACCTTCAGCGCCATCATCATCATCAGCAGCGAGCACATCAACCTTCGTCTCTCTCTCTCTCTCTCTCCCTCAAGCCTTGACATCCGGACCAGCTTCTCACCACACCAGCAGCCTCCAGCCTCCGCAGTTCCATCGCAAGCCGCCCCGACTTCCTGGTTCTGCAGGCTCTCCGCTCCCTTCAGCCTCCGCAGTTCCATCGCAAGCCGCCCCGACTTCCTGGTTCTGCAGGCTCTCCGCTCCTCGATACGCTTCGTGGAGATATCTCAACCGCAGCATCGTCTGGGTATCTCATCCCGACTCACCGTGGACATAACCCAGAGCACTGCACCGCACGCCGAATCGTCCCGACTCACCGTGGACACGTCTCGACTCACCGTAGACGCACTCGGCGCACCGCGTCGTCCCGACTCACCGTGGACACGTCTCGACTCACCGTAGACGCACTCGACGCACCTCTCCGTCCCGACTCACCGTGGACAGACACCGTCCCGACACACCGTGGACACGTACAATGCTGGTGACAAGATCATATCGACCTTCGGTCTGGAAAGGGAGTGATGTAGCGACATCTACCTGTCGCTAGATGAACTACAGAAAACATGCTACTCACTACAGATGGCGCCTCGCACGACAACAACGACTTCTATCTGAGTTTCTTAAGAATAAAGAACGTACGAGCGCAAGATTACGAGACTACTACTGCAAAGTGAAACACGCTCGACAGTATCAGACCTCAGATCAGATTGCAGGCTAAAGGAGCAACGGAATCACCCGCAACATTAGAATTCCCTAGATCTCGCAAGCGAAGTTTCCGGCGAGTTGAAGTATATCAGGGACTATCAGACATCAACTGTCGGTCGAAAGACCACGGGTAAGTGGGCCAGATGGGCCGACCCGTTGCAGAGGAACCACCTACTCTGCCTTTGGGGAACTATTCCACCCTGTTCCCCAAACTGGTGACCCCGACGTGATCCAGCCGTCGACTACCTCGGACGACTCCTGCCGAAACCCGACGACTGGAACCCTCAACACGCAGCACCTTCAGCGCCATCATCATCATCAGCAGCGAGCATCTCAACCTTCCTTCGTCTCTCTCTCTCTCTCTCAAGCATACCTTCCGGACCAGCAGCTTCACACCGCACCAGCAATCTTCAGCCTCCAGCCTCCGCAGTTCCATCGCAAGCCGCCCCGACTTCCTGGTTCTGCAGGCTCTCCGCTCCTCGATACGCTTCGTGGAGATATCTCAACCGCAGCATCGTCTGGGTATCTCATCCCGACTCACCGTGGACATCACCCAGAGCACTGCACCGCACGCCGAATCGTCCCGACTCACCGTGGACACGTCTCGACTCACCGTAGACGCACTCGGCGCACCGCGTCGTCCCGACTCACTGTGGACACGTCTCGACTCACCGTAGACGCACCCGACGCACCTCTCCGTCCCGACTCACCGTGGACAGACATCGTCTCGACTCACCGCAGACGCATCCGACGCATCGCTTCGTCCCGACTCACCGTGGACACGTCTCGACTCACCGTAGACGCACCGATGCACCGCTTCGTCCCGACTCACCGTGGACACGTACAATGCTGGTGACAAGATCATATCGACCTTCGGTCTGGAAAGGGAGTGATGTAGCGACATCTACCTGTCGCTAGATGAACTACAGAAAACATGCTACGCACTACAGATGGCGCCACGCTCGACATCAACGACTCGTTTCTGAGTTTCTTAAGGATAACGAACTTCCAAGCTACTCCAAAGCAACTACTACTGCAAAAAGAAGAACACGCTGGACAGTATCAGACCTCAGACCAGATTGCAGGCTAAAGGAGCAACGGAATCACACGCAACATCGGAATAACATCGGAATTCCCTAGATCTCGCAAGCGGAGTTTCTACCGAGTTGAAGCTTGTATACAACTATCCGATATCAACTGTTGGTCGAAAGACCACGGGTAAGTGGGCCAGATGGGCCGACCCGTTGCAGAGGAACCACCTACTCTGCCTTTGGGGAACGATTCCACCCTGTTCCCCAAAAGTTGTTAGGTATCAAGGGTATCTTTTGTTGTCGATTGCCTTTCAGTTTTTGATTAGATATTTATTTTCTTATCATTAAATGATACCGAACTAACCAATAACATGCTTAGTCTCTGATAGGTTTTCTATATCTCAATCAGCTATTAAATCTGTAACCATCTTGTGTATCGCAGGTATCGCATTTATTGAAATATGGCAAGAAAAAATTCAAAATAAAATTGTTGATAAAACTAACTGTTATATAAAATAACACGAATAACTTTTACATTTTATTTCTTTTAAAGAAAGTGGGTTCTTTCATTGGATATACTTTTGAGGAAATGCAATTAGATTATCCTAACTTGAATTTAAAATAATTGAGGGAATGATACAGAATCAGAATGCGACAGGATCTAAATCAGGATATCTATGTCCTTTGTGTAATGCAATTTTTACATTAAAAAAAAACTACCAAGTCACTTCTAAAACAGTTTCTTACACTACCGCGCTTGTCGTGGTTTCAAGACAAATTTTTCGAGCGATTTCTCCTCTCACACGACAAGCAATCTACCCCTAGAATGTAAATTGAGTGATTGATGAGAGGGTCCGTCAATACAAAGTAACTGAACTGAAAACTAGCGTTCTTATAGACAGTTTTGCTATAATAGGGACTTGAAAACTTTTAAAACCGCTTTACGTTGGTTTTGGACTTCAGCTGTTGAAATAGGTCTCCCCTGAACTAAATTTTGAATGTATTCTTCGCGGCTTGAACGACCTTTTCTGACATAGGTACCTACCTACTTCAAAATTCAAAAATTTATTATTTGGCTTTTAACTTTGACTTTGATCGATCGAGCGCTAACCAAACCTTATTCGTACATTGATATCGACGGTTAACAGCCAAAAGGGCAAAAGACATTTTTTGGCTGTTAACCATCGAATATAATATCGATGGTTAGCAGCCAAAATTACATTCTAAAGGGCTTAAGAGCCATTTTGTGCGAAATGTCGCTTAATTATGCCCTTTTGGCTGTTAACCATCGATATTCTCTGTATTCCATAGTTCAGATTTATAATAGTAGGATTATGTTTGTAAACATAATTAAAACAAACTACCTAACGTACTTTGTCGCGTGATTACCTTTGTTTATTATTAAAAAAAAATCCCGATAAAAGTCCCGTTGGTTTGTTTAAATTATGTTTACAGATCGCGAAAGTTTAAAATGTGCTATGTTTGTAAAAATTCCGTAGCTCTCCTTCGATAAGACAACTAATCACTAGCTTCAGTGGCAAGTAGGGCATCGCTTTTAAAGCCATTTATTTAAAGCCATCCATCCTCGTCTGGTGGTGCCATTAGCGCAGGGTAGGGTTACAAGACAACTTGCGGAACTTTCTTGTGCTTTGTTGATTTACTGACACGATAAAATATCCGGGTTTTTGGATTTTAACTTTAAATTCGAGTCACGATGATATATTATATATTGTGTTTTATCTAAAATGGTTTCAGGGGCGGTCGCAGACTTTGATTTTGGGGGTGTCACGCTTTGTACTAGTACGTACTTACCTATTGTGTGCGGAGTCATGACCCCCCCCCCCCCCCCTCGGACCGTACATGGTTCAAGATTTTCGATTCCGACAGAATTCAAACCCGCATAAAGCGGTTCAGCTTGCTTAGACGTTTTGTATGTGGTCACAATTTGGATGGGTGACCGCAAGTGGAATTACGAGCTGAGCACTTCCGTGCTAGACGCTCTACGACGACTATTATTTATTATTTCTAGCCTGTGTCGTCCTCAGGGCAAAAGCCTCCCGATCCCCCTTCCACCTTTCTCGGTCTAATGCTATGGAGGACCAGTCTTCTAAGAATGAGTCTAGCTCATCCCGCCACCTCAATCTGGGCCTGCCGCGTCGTCGTCTTCCGCCATTGGGGGCCCACTTGGTCGTTTTGGCCCAAAGATCATTAGACATGCGACAGACATGCCCGGCCCAGTCACACTTCAATAAAGGTGCCTTCTGAATGAATAAGCTTCCGAAAAATCAAACCTATGTTATGTAGCTATACAACATTCAGGTTTTACACAACTAGTTGTGTCACTAAGAATAAACGACAAATACCCTAATCGAATTGTGTTCAGATTTCTCCTGGGGAAACATCAAAAAACCGAAAATATCAAATAGCCAGATCAAATTGACAAATGTGTTGTCCATCTGTATCCCCCAGCTATGTGGCGACAAATTGGATCTTGTATTCCTTGTCGCTGTGTAACCAACATTTGTAAATTTGTTTATATTTTACTCGACTGCGACTTTGGATTTAGGTTAGTAGTAATGTTTTTGTAAATAAAAAAGTACTAACGTTCTGACATTAAAAGACATCTTATACTACGTGGCTAAATCAAACATAATAAAATAAAGATAAATAAATATAACATATAAATAAGTATAAAGGTAAATTACGTAATAAATACCCGGATACATAATATATTTATTAATTAAACATTTTAAACATTTGAGCATTTTTCTGCCCTCTCGAGGTGCATTTCTGTTGATAACTCCGAAAACCCTCGACAGATCCTCATTAAATTTTTGTGGCACAAATCGAAAAGTATACCCTTTCAAACAAAAATAATAATTAAACAAATAATTTTCCAAATCGGTCTAGGCGTCTTCGAGTAATCGGTGAACATACATAAAAAAAGAAAGAAAAAAAGATTCCGACGAATTGAGAACCTCCTTCTTTTTAGAACTGAATTAAAAAATACTAAAAGAACTACTAATATAAAATAACAAAAAGTTCGAAATGGTAGCGCATCTAAATATTGTGCATCATGTAAGGAAATTCAGTCATATTTCTTTTTTAAAATTAGATCAAATAGGTATGTTATTCTTGTCAGAAGAAATAATTATTCCAAACAAGTTAATTTAATTTTTCGTTTCTTTGACCTTTATTTGTTGTTATTTTAAAATAGTAGAGTTAATAAGAATGTAAAACGGATTCAAATTTATAAATCTATATAGAAATTTTACTATGTATTTTGTCTTATTTATTGAAAATTTCATGTTTCTTGACCAATTACACCTTTGAGAACAAAACAAAAGTGTATAATTGCCGCTGGCGTTTTGTTTTGTTCTCCAAAATGACAGTAATGGCACGGAGAAATGAACTACAGAGAGACAGCGGTCTAACATCGACTTTTATAATAGCCTATTCTTGTAGGGCTGTCAGTTATGGAAATAAACTAACTGCGCCGCGCGGTGTCACTCGCGTAGTGTTAAAATAATAAACGGACAGCTGGTACTGCTGACGGACGGATGGTATTTGCTAGAATAAATACGTTAACTTAATTTAGTTCATAGTATAAACACGTAAGTAAAATCGTATTTTTAATTTATTAAAATTACAAATGGCCTACTCCTGACTTAGCTCCTGACTCCATCATCAAATCAGCTCCTTATTCTTACAGTGTAGTCGGGACTTGACAGACATGTCCAGTTTTAACTCCATCGGTTTATTTACTGAGGAGTTCTGTTAAACAGGTCCTGACTCTATCATCAGATCAGCTCGACAATAGGTACCGAATTATTGTAAGTTTATCAAAATTACATACAAATGCAAATTTTCAAATCGATACATACGACACTGGAAAGTAGATTAAAATCGACTTCAAATATTATTAATAAATACAGATTAATACATACCTACTTAGTAGGTAGGTACTTACAGAAAATTTCTTCAAAAATATTTCAATAATATGGTAGTAGGTACATAAACTAACCTATCACGTTCTTTTGAGTAGGTATGTGAAAAATGATAAGTTTTTATTTTTCTCTGCATGACTTTGCCTAGCTAGATGTAAGTACCTACTCACCTTACCTACTGACTGAATGATAATGAACCAGAAAAAGATCGCGCCACAGATTCATTAATAGTTACTACGTAACCCGCGCGGCCGCCGCATACTCGTAGCATTCGCGGCCTCCGAGCGTCCCTTAGCGCATAGCCGCCGGTCGGCCGCCGGAGTTTGCCGAGACTAGCCGAGAGCTCACGAAGCGGCCGCCCGCCGCTCGTAAGTGAACCTGTCGGTGAACGCGCACGCACACAACGTTGCGCATGTAGTGAAGTACCTACTTTTTCGTGTTGTTTGAGTTTGTTTCTCTGGTTACTCTGTGGTAATGGGCCTCATTTGTAATTTGTTTGAAAACGTCATCACAACAAAGTAAACCTAGCCTCATTGGTCATTATTAGGTTTGAAACAAAACGAAGGTTGATATGTGTGGTTTTGATTTGGTTGATAAAAAGTTTTTTAGTAGAATCGAGGGGCTGAAGGCGGCCTTAGGCTGCGTTTCCACCAGAGATGAGCGGTAATGCGTAGCGAGGGATGTGTTTTTAAAGAACCAATAGAATCGCTTCATTTACCTCGCCTCGGTCAGCACAGCTCTGGTGGAAACGGCTCAGCGGAGATAGGTTTTTGCGCATACAAAACAAGCGAGGGAAAGTCTACAAAACAAGCGATGTGTTGCGAGAAATGTGTTGCGAGGAATGTGTTAAGAGGAATGTGTTGCGAGGAATGTGTACGAGGGATGTGTTGCGAGGGATGTGTTAAGAGGAATGTGTTGTTGAATGACATGGTCACTACTCATTCATGTCGACACATTTCACAGC
The DNA here is from genome assembly GCA_958496255.1 of Camptogramma bilineatum. Lineage (NCBI taxonomy): Eukaryota > Metazoa > Arthropoda > Insecta > Lepidoptera > Geometridae > Camptogramma > Camptogramma bilineatum. The sequence continues at coordinate 1,727,505 of OY292464.1, forward strand.
TTCACACATTAAAACATCCTCGCACCACACATTAATGCGCATTTTCACAGCTCCGCTACACATCCTCGCACGACACATTTCCATCGCACATCTCTGGTGGAAACACCCACATCTAAAATGGTTTCAGGGGCGGTCGCAGACTTTGATTTTGGGGGTGTCACGCTTTGTACTAGTACGTACTTACCTATTGTGTGCGGAGTCATGACCCCCCCCCCCCCCCCTCGGACCGTACATGGTTCAAGATTTTCGATTCCGACAGAATTCAAACCCGCATAAAGCGGTTCAGCTTGCTTAGACGTTTTGTATGTGGTCACAATTTGGATGGGTGACCGCAAGTGGAATTACGAGCTGAGCACTTCCGTGCTAGACGCTCTACGACGACTATTATTTATTATTTCTAGCCTGTGTCGTCCTCAGGGCAAAAGCCTCCCGATCCCCCTTCCACCTTTCTCGGTCTAATGCTATGGAGGACCAGTCTTCTAAGAATGAGTCTAGCTCATCCCGCCACCTCAATCTGGGCCTGCCGCGTCGTCGTCTTCCGCCATTGGGGGCCCACTTGGTCGTTTTGGCCCAAAGATCATTAGACATGCGACAGACATGCCCGGCCCAGTCACACTTCAATAAAGGTGCCTTCTGAATGAATAAGCTTCCGAAAAATCAAACCTATGTTATGTAGCTATACAACATTCAGGTTTTACACAACTAGTTGTGTCACTAAGAATAAACGACAAATACCCTAATCGAATTGTGTTCAGATTTCTCCTGGGGAAACATCAAAAAACCGAAAATATCAAATAGCCAGATCAAATTGACAAATGTGTTGTCCATCTGTATCCCCCAGCTATGTGGCGACAAATTGGATCTTGTATTCCTTGTCGCTGTGTAACCAACATTTGTAAATTTGTTTATATTTTACTCGACTGCGACTTTGGATTTAGGTTAGTAGTAATGTTTTTGTAAATAAAAAAGTACTAACGTTCTGACATTAAAAGACATCTTATACTACGTGGCTAAATCAAACATAATAAAATAAAGATAAATAAATATAACATATAAATAAGTATAAAGGTAAATTACGTAATAAATACCCGGATACATAATATATTTATTAATTAAACATTTTAAACATTTGAGCATTTTTCTGCCCTCTCGAGGTGCATTTCTGTTGATAACTCCGAAAACCCTCGACAGATCCTCATTAAATTTTTGTGGCACAAATCGAAAAGTATACCCTTTCAAACAAAAATAATAATTAAACAAATAATTTTCCAAATCGGTCTAGGCGTCTTCGAGTAATCGGTGAACATACATAAAAAAAGAAAGAAAAAAAGATTCCGACGAATTGAGAACCTCCTTCTTTTTAGAACTGAATTAAAAAATACTAAAAGAACTACTAATATAAAATAACAAAAAGTTCGAAATGGTAGCGCATCTAAATATTGTGCATCATGTAAGGAAATTCAGTCATATTTCTTTTTTAAAATTAGATCAAATAGGTATGTTATTCTTGTCAGAAGAAATAATTATTCCAAACAAGTTAATTTAATTTTTCGTTTCTTTGACCTTTATTTGTTGTTATTTTAAAATAGTAGAGTTAATAAGAATGTAAAACGGATTCAAATTTATAAATCTATATAGAAATTTTACTATGTATTTTGTCTTATTTATTGAAAATTTCATGTTTCTTGACCAATTACACCTTTGAGAACAAAACAAAAGTGTATAATTGCCGCTGGCGTTTTGTTTTGTTCTCCAAAATGACAGTAATGGCACGGAGAAATGAACTACAGAGAGACAGCGGTCTAACATCGACTTTTATAATAGCCTATTCTTGTAGGGCTGTCAGTTATGGAAATAAACTAACTGCGCCGCGCGGTGTCACTCGCGTAGTGTTAAAATAATAAACGGACAGCTGGTACTGCTGACGGACGGATGGTATTTGCTAGAATAAATACGTTAACTTAATTTAGTTCATAGTATAAACACGTAAGTAAAATCGTATTTTTAATTTATTAAAATTACAAATGGCCTACTCCTGACTTAGCTCCTGACTCCATCATCAAATCAGCTCCTTATTCTTACAGTGTAGTCGGGACTTGACAGACATGTCCAGTTTTAACTCCATCGGTTTATTTACTGAGGAGTTCTGTTAAACAGGTCCTGACTCTATCATCAGATCAGCTCGACAATAGGTACCGAATTATTGTAAGTTTATCAAAATTACATACAAATGCAAATTTTCAAATCGATACATACGACACTGGAAAGTAGATTAAAATCGACTTCAAATATTATTAATAAATACAGATTAATACATACCTACTTAGTAGGTAGGTACTTACAGAAAATTTCTTCAAAAATATTTCAATAATATGGTAGTAGGTACATAAACTAACCTATCACGTTCTTTTGAGTAGGTATGTGAAAAATGATAAGTTTTTATTTTTCTCTGCATGACTTTGCCTAGCTAGATGTAAGTACCTACTCACCTTACCTACTGACTGAATGATAATGAACCAGAAAAAGATCGCGCCACAGATTCATTAATAGTTACTACGTAACCCGCGCGGCCGCCGCATACTCGTAGCATTCGCGGCCTCCGAGCGTCCCTTAGCGCATAGCCGCCGGTCGGCCGCCGGAGTTTGCCGAGACTAGCCGAGAGCTCACGAAGCGGCCGCCCGCCGCTCGTAAGTGAACCTGTCGGTGAACGCGCACGCACACAACGTTGCGCATGTAGTGAAGTACCTACTTTTTCGTGTTGTTTGAGTTTGTTTCTCTGGTTACTCTGTGGTAATGGGCCTCATTTGTAATTTGTTTGAAAACGTCATCACAACAAAGTAAACCTAGCCTCATTGGTCATTATTAGGTTTGAAACAAAACGAAGGTTGATATGTGTGGTTTTGATTTGGTTGATAAAAAGTTTTTTAGTAGAATCGAGGGGCTGAAGGCGGCCTTAGGCTGCGTTTCCACCAGAGATGAGCGGTAATGCGTAGCGAGGGATGTGTTTTTAAAGAACCAATAGAATCGCTTCATTTACCTCGCCTCGGTCAGCACAGCTCTGGTGGAAACGGCTCAGCGGAGATAGGTTTTTGCGCATACAAAACAAGCGAGGGAAAGTCTACAAAACAAGCGATGTGTTGCGAGAAATGTGTTGCGAGGAATGTGTTAAGAGGAATGTGTTGCGAGGAATGTGTACGAGGGATGTGTTGCGAGGGATGTGTTAAGAGGAATGTGTTGTTGAATGACATGGTCACTACTCATTCATGTCGACACATTTCACAGCTTCACACATTAAAACATCCTCGCACCACACATTAATGCGCATTTTCACAGCTCCGCTACACATCCTCGCACGACACATTTCCATCGCACATCTCTGGTGGAAACACCCACACATTTTCACAGCACAGCTAGACATCCTCGCACGACACATTTCCATCGCACATCTCTGGTGGAAACGCAGCCTTAAACTCCATCGCCAGAGTAAGTAGCTCATACGAAAAATTATGTACATACAATGGTACTACTGAACAATACAAAAGTTGCACCCGAAATGTAATCTCTCAGCTGCTTTAGAATGCAATTTCCGACTTCATTCAGAGTAGAATGAGTTGGTCGCTGGGGAGTTGTAAGATTAACAATGTAAGGAGTTAGTTACACTCCAACCACTGTATTTAATAATTTGGGGAATTTAAGGAGGTTTAAATTAGATAAACATAATTAAGCCGTGATGGCAACAAGGATGCTTTTCATCAATTGAAGAGAAATAGTATAGAACGATATAGAATACTTCCAAATACTTAACTTGTTTTTCTGCATCGTCGACTTGTCTAAATGCGCAAGTGCATTTGCGCATCCTGCTCAGTAAAAAGTGACTTCAGGAGATTCGGGATTCAAGCATCACTATTCAATCATTTAAAGCTGGTCATTGCACCAAGCAATACTGTTTGAAATTATTGACTTTGATTACAGAATATTTTGTGTTCTGTGCTTTGATTCACTGCTAGCGGTCGCGTGTTTATTTTAAGAACCATTTTAGAAGCTATAAAAGTTTTAAAACTACTACCGTGCGACGATGAGTTTCGAAAAGCTGGTCATCATTGGAAACGTCGAGGGAGACGCGGGAGATCCCCAACTCAATGGACGGACCAGCTCCAGGAGATAAAAACCAGGTTCTACGATGTGGTCCACCTAGCCAATAATAGAACTCGTTGGAGGCAAGCTGTCCACACTATCACGAAGACAACCACTGATCATGATCTTCAGACATGTAGAGCCGACCACAGAGAGAGAGAAAACTACTTTCAATGTAAAATGCAAAATTGTATAGAAAATCAAAAAGTCAGTCAATCTAAAGGTGGTGCAAAAAAGGTGGTTGTGGTGCAAACCGCCCCGACGAACTTCACCAACAAACCACACACGAAGTTTTGAATATTACCACAGAATACTAGTACTACGTACAGAAGGGTCACTTCGCGAGTAAATTTGTTTAAATAGAGACTCTCGCGGCGAAGCTATAAAGTGCAATTCAACTCGCCTATGGGCCTATTACCTATCGAGATATTTGCCTAAACATTCCCATCCTGCTCTAATGCGTAACTGTGTCACTGTCTGGCGCGGTGTGACGCGACTCGTAAGGGTTGTCGAATTTTCGCTTGCGACAACACAAATAAATTAATTTATTTTATCTGTCACAAAAACAGTACCTACTTAAGTTCTAAAATAAGTAGGCCTAAATATAATTTAATCTACCGTTACCACAGAATAAATAGTAGTAAGTAGGTACTACGTATTGTACGTAGGTAGGTGAAGTAGGTAGATACATTATTATCTCGTTCGTTTTGTAAACAATTGCATTTCAAAACATCTATACCTTCATACCTACCTAGACATCGATCAGACACACACAATCATCATCATCACACAACTAGACCGGGAGCCGTTATCCGATAATCACCCTTTTAATGTTAGGTTTGCAATCACATTTGCAATTTAATGCACGGACAGGACTCGAACCCACGACCTTCGTCTCGAAAGTTGAGGTACTAATCACTTCGACCAACATGGCTCTATGAATGTAATGTAACTTCTAAACACTTACAATTATTATATTAAGTAGGTTAGGTACCTACTTAATGGATAAGTTACTTTTAGGTACATATGTAAATAAACAAACCTGTAGGTACCTACCTACCTACAGTTTTGTAGGTAGGTAGTTTTGTACGTGTATTATGTTTGTTTATTTGTAAACAGGTACCTATTCAATCAAAAAGGAATCGAATAGGTACCTATAAAATCTCGTTTTCATTATGCACCTACAGTTACAGAGTAAAAGTAAGTACCTACCTAGGTATTTATTGATGATTTATTTAAATAGGTACTTACAACAAATTATAGAAAAGCTTAATAGCTACCTACCAACCTTTCAATATCTTCCGGAATTTTGTGGAATGTTAATGTCCATTCATTGCTTTTCCTTTTGTTTAGACACCCGTAGACACAGCAGTATCTTTTATACGGATTATCGTTTAGTTATCGTGCAAAAATCACAAGAAACGATGTATACGAGATCACGATAATTACGCACAATGCGTCTAGTCCGCAAGCCGAGCGAGCGGCAAGTGGCAACCTATGTCGCGCGCCCCCCGAGGCGGCGCGCGTCCGATAAATACCTAAAGTGAGAAGTGAGACAGGCCTGATATTACTTGCGAGTTTGGTGGATCTAGTTAGAACTAGTCTAACTTGAACGTGTGAGATGACTGTGTTTATTAGCGGTGTGTTTGACGCTTGTTGGTGAATACTAATGATATCCGTGACTTCATTAGTTTTGATCAGAACCATGTTTGTGTTAAGGATATGGGCGTTGAAGCTGCTACACAGTTATTAACTTTTGCAGTTTCATCGTACTTCTGTAAACTATGTTCCTACTTGTCTGTTCTGAATAAAATGATTTGATTTGAATGATTTGATTTGTATGGAAGATACACGCGATTGTGAGAGCGAGTAATTAAAAGGGGAATTGATGGATTTTAGCTAGTCTATCTGGCAATGTGACAAAATAAGTTTTTTAGAAACCAGCTTAAGCAATCTGATCGATCCGCCCATACAGTTCGTGAAGAGTCTTGACCAAGTCCGAAGCGGTCAGTCGCTCAGACAACAGTGTGAAGTTGACGATGTCTGCATACAGTATGCTGACGTTGTTTTGCCTCTAAACATGCATCGCATGAAATCTGGTTTTATAAGTGTATGAATGCGTCCTTAATCCAAGTTTCCTCAGAATTACTTACTTGAGCAATCTGATCGAACCGCCCAAACAGTTCGTTCAGAGTCTTGACCAAGTCCGAAGCGGTCAGTCGCTCAGAGAGCGGGGTGAAGTTGACGATATCCGCGTATAGTATGCTGACGTTGTTGTGTCTCTGGACATGCATCTCGTGGAATCTGGTCTGTTTGGAGCTGTCGGCGCAGGCGTCCGCCATTTTAAGCATGATTGATCGTTTCACCTGAAACAACAAATAATATGCTAGAATATTTTATGAAAGTGAAAGTTTTTCTTAAAGTTTCGCTATCATAACTCATTAACAATACATATTGTATAAGTTTTACAATATTAAACTTACAAAACAATATTAAAATTGGTAAACAACGAGATAAATTACGTTAAAAATACTGATACAATAAAAATGATCTGTAATGTCTATTTTCTACATTTTTTTTCTGCTACTCTGACCGAAATTTTACATCTCATTTTCGAGATTTTTAAAGAAAACTAATCTACCTGATTGCCAAAAAGAATATACAATCTTAGTTACCCGCCTGATAGTTTGTCACTACAATACCAATATTTTCATTTTTAACCGACTACAAAAACGGATGAGGTTCTCAATTCATCGTAATCTTTTTTTTTGTTTTGTACTTTTTTCTTTATGTAGGTAGTTTGTTCATCAATTACTCGAAGACGCCTGGACCGATTTGGAAATTCTTTGTTTTTCTATAAAGAATACCTATACATTCCAATTGGTGCCACAAAAATTTGATAAGGATCAGTTGAGGATCTTCAGAGTTATGAACAGAAATGCACCTCGAGAGTACAGACAATTGCTTATAAAATTGAAGTTGGTTTTTTTTTTAAATTAGCCGCTTGTTATAAGTGGGATTTCTACGTAAATTAGAAAATTAATTAACAAACATAAAACGTGGTTCTTTGAACATGCAGATTTGTAAATCACTTTAATCGCAACCCTTTGAGTGCCCTAAGCAAACAGTCTAACTTAATCATTGGTAAACCTCCACTTATGTTCAAGTTCACGCTTAGCCTGCTAACCAACTAAGCTGAACCTTAATCCATCTACTTAACACTTCCACTGCTGATAGTATATCAGGGATAGATAAGTGATACACAATGAAAAGGAAACAAAACAGCCTATGGCATTCATATTGAAATCCAGCCTCATAAGCTCATAAACTTCTTGTAATAAAAAAAACTTAGGCCTTTACATCTTTATTAGATGATTTATACAGTGTCAGGAAACAATCTTTGCTTACACTTAACGGGAAACTGTAGTGCCTGGGACATTGTTTGAGATGGAGAAGGCTTGCCTAGTAGCTAAACCATCCTCTCAGCTTAACTGGCCATATCCACAGGAAAGACATAGTCAATGGTGTGGGGCTGACTAAGCCGCAGGTTTCCTCACGATGTTTTCCTCCACTGTTTGAGAAAGTGTCAATGTTCATATCAATACTTACAATAAAACTGTAATTTTTTTATAAAATCAGAATTCAAGTTCATTTTGAGATCAAAGCGATTTATAAAGCCAGTTATGAATAAGTATATTTGTACCTACGGCATTAAAATAAAGGATGTAAACAGTAGTTATGTCACAAGTACCTTGTCATGTTTTAATTGAGACTCAGTAACCAGTTAGCAAACAACAGTATTTATTCTACTTGTACGATTATTCTAGATGTGACATATACGGGCGATTTTATTGAGCAATCTCGATGAAAAGTTGACGTCATGACTTTTCCGTACAATTACAAAATCTGCAGCTCCATTAAATGTTCTCATACTAAAACTAATGAAATTTTAAAATAGTCGTAAAATGGAAAGCGAAAACTACAACAAAGATGAACGTAATTATTGACCAAGTCTACATTTATTCAAAACTACAAGGTAAGTGCCTTTACACGTGTCATTACATTAGCATTATTATATTATGTCCTTGCTGGTCCTTGGTTATTGAAACAACAAAAACAGAATCATGACTGAATCCAAGATCTAAACTCTCTAAGAAGCGGTAAACATTGTCTAAGGTATAGTAAGAGGCACGCCCAAATACATAATTTAGGACTTGTCCACATTTTACAGAAGTTAACATTTCATACAGTTTGCAAGCCTATCAAAAGCCCAGCTGTTACAATTCTTATTGTAGAGGTACTAGCGAAACAATAGTTTTTAAACAAATGTTTATAAATTCATGCCGGTCACCCACATTCGCAAGAATTCGCGAACCGTAAGTGTAGAACAATATTCACGAATTCCTTTGCAAAGTTTTTTGCAAAATGGAAAAAAGTGGCCCCGGTGATCTTTACTAAGTTGCCAGATACCGCCCAAAAGTTGCCCGTGTGCAGAAATTGAGTTTAACTTGTTTGATCGCGTTAGAACAACACAATAAAAACTGCGAGTGTACTTTAAAATCCATAAACAAGCTAAGTAGATAATTTTACCATTTATTATCATTTTAATATTCATGGGCAGTATAGGTACCTACTATTGGCATTATCTCATTCGCATCTAAGATTTTATTTAATCTTTATTTAAAACTAGTGAACGCCCGCAGCTTCGCTCGCGTGGACTACTTTTTTATCCCACAGGAACCATACATTTTTTGGGGATAAAAAGTAGCCTATGTCCTATTCCCGGTCATTATCTATCTACATTCCAAATTTCATCAAAATCGGTTTAGTAGTTATGGAGATACGTGGTAACAAACATTCACACACACGGACTTTCGCCTTTATAATATTAGTAGGATTCATACAAAATAAAATTTGTTAGCGTGTTTTGTTTATCTTGTGGAATCTCACTGCATTAGGACTGTTATTGCCGAGGTAATGTTTTGTTTTTTCGACATAATTTTAGGTAAAATGTATGTCATAGGTTAGAAGTAATATTAGCATGTTTCACCATCCTTGCCCTTTTCCCTCTAGGTGGGGTCGGCACAACATGTTCTCCTCTTCCATTCCCTCCTATCACTCGTCATCTCAGTAGTCACTCCTCTCACACGCATGTCTTCTCTCACACAATCCATCCATCTTTTTTTTGGCCGTCCTCTGCCTATTAGAAATGTTTATTAGAATTTTTCACCATCGTTATGAAAAGATTTCGTAATTATTTTTTTTTTTTTTTTTTTTTAATAACCTATAAAGTGTCCCACTGCTGGGCAAAGGTCTCCCCCATATCCTTCCACTTCTTGCGATCACCGGCCGCCTCCCACCACTCTTCCTGGAAGGCATCTAAATCATCACGCCAGCGTCTTCTAGGCCTGCCTCGGCGTCGCCGCCCGTCTTCAGGCTCCCACTTCGTGACGATCGATGCCCACCTTTCAGGGTGCATTCTCCGTACGTGGCCCGCCCAATCCCATTTTAGCTTGGCTGTCTTCCTACCTACATCGGCAATGCCCGTTTTCGAACGCAGGGTGGTATTGCGAATCTTGTCCGTTTGCTTGACTCCAAGCACGCTGCGTTCCATTGCTCGTTGGCAAACCTTGAGTTTGGATTTTTGTAAATCGGTTAAGGACCACGTTTGTGCACCATAGGTGAGAACGGGTAGAATGCACATGTCGATGAGTTTGCGCTTAAGTGACAAAGGAAGGTTGCCCTTCATGTGCGCTTTCATGGACCAGTAGCTCTTCCAGGCATTCTCGACACGGCGGTCGATCTCTTATATCTCTTTCGTAATTATATCAATTTATATTTAGTCATAGAGTAAATATAAACTTATGTAGATTCCAGCACTCAAAAAGCGTTTGATTATGTCATGTGAGTACATACCAATTACCTGAATCATAATGACTGATACAATGTACACAAGTATGCCTTTGAACAGTAGTTTTCATGGAATTTTGACGTGGGAATTTTTTCAAAGCTATTTCATCACGTAAAGAGAACAAGACCGATTATGACTTGTTAAAAGGAAACTCATTTTATTTCTTAACGATTGTGTATCTACAGAGTTCCATGTATTACAGCCAATCTAGGGTTTTTCTATTTAGGTTTAGGTACTTCCACCAAACAAAAGTAAAGGCAGCGGCTTGCGATAGGATAGGATAGTAACGATAGGATACAAAGAACCGTCGTCAGTTAAATTGACAACGGTCTCCTGTCTCTCTCTGGTCTCAGTCTTCGGTTCGAACCACCAGCTTTAGAAAGCTTAATGATATGCATTTTTCCTAACATATTTTTCGTATTCAGCATAGAAATAAAGAAAAAAAGATCACATTTATTTACCGAAACTATAGGTACTACTGCATAATTACATAATTTTACAAAATACAATGAGAACCAGTTGAGCCATCTATTATAGAGTTGTGTATTTTTTCTGTCCAAAATGTACCTATATTTAGATGGAGGAACCTAAAATTAAAAATAAGGTTTTGCACCACGATTCTTACTTGTATTTAGCTAAGCTAAACGCATTTAACGCATAGAAAATATGCTTTTAGGCTAGCTTAAATACAATTAAAGGTAAGGCCAAACCACTGATCGCCACCTTGCACGCCATCCACCGCGGACGTTTTGGCTTGGCCTTACCTTAAGAATGTAGTGCAAGTGGTGCAATTTTGGTCATGTACTGACATGACACTGAAACTCATGATCTACTTAGATCCTGGCATTGTGTAGTCGTGACCAAAACAAGGTCATGTCAGTCTCGGCCTACTTTTGCTAACCGTATCAGTAATTCACACTTTTCTCTGAAACTCCTAATTGTTTACTCGCGAGAAAGTTTGGGTGTTAATAGATTAGCTTACATTCTCATATTAAGAGGGCTGCGACCGGCGAATTTCCATAAAAACGTAATACCGAGATCATTTAAAATGTAAGCATGTTTATATCAGTTTATGTTGTTAGATTAGGAGAGTAGGTATTTATTTAGGTTCCTGTTAAACTTTTGTTCCGAAAAACTTACCTAAAAAGAAATGTAAGCCAATTGAATTGAAATCTTTGTAGGTACACCAAAAATGGCATTTTTTCTTTTCATTTGTTCTATAGTAAGTTTTTTGAAACAAAAGTTTAACAGGAACCTAGATAAATACTACCTTTATCCAAATAATAACGTAAAGTGATAAAAATATGCTCAAATTTTAAATTATTTTGATATTACGTTCCTAGGTAAGTAGATACGTTCGCCGAGCCCTTAAGAGCACCTTAAAAGGATAAAAACCGAACTAAATAACTTTCATGAGAGTGAGAAGATTTGAAGAATGTCTTTCATTACTAGCTTATTTTGTTTCATCACACTAATATTATAAACATCACACTATCACATCATACTATCACACTAATCACACTAATATTATAAATGCGAAAGTTTAGATGTTTGGATGGATGTATGTTTGTTCCTCTATAACTCGACAACCACATAACCGCTTTGGCTGAAATTTGAAATATAGATAGATAATGACCGGGAATAGGACATAGGCTACTTTTTATCCGGGCACCTATCCGGGTCCTTAGGTACCTACTTATCCGGGTACCTACCATGCGAGCAAAGCCGCGGGCGGAAGCTAGTTTATCAATAAACTGGCTTGTACTACACTCTAATATCATTTTAAGAGAGCCTTCTTTTGAAATCCTCAAAACTGCACTTACTGCAATGTATTTTATAAGTACTTACCTTGGTTTTCAAATACTGAAATATGAGATCCCACAAGACACGATAAATTCTTAATTCTTGACTCAAGATTTTAAGATATGTATGGGATTAGTCCAAAGGCTTGGTAGAAAAAAAAACTTTTGATATCAAACCCATCACTGTATGTGAAATTACTTTATTATTATTAAAATTTATTTTCTCAGGATATTTTCCGGTAAGATACTATCTTCTGAATCAACAAAAATCACATCCTACGTCATACCTTTGTTTGAAATTCTTCAAACCGTTAAAATTTCATCAGATTTCTGAGAATTTTCTGATCCAATATTTTCAGACCTGTCCACACCACATGGTCAATACGAAACTGACTAAGTCGCGGGTTCCATCATGTTTTTCTTCATTATTTAATTTTTGTCAATGCACATTTTTATTATGGGAACAAAATGCCATTGATTCACAGCTAGGATTTGAAACCACAACCTTTGGAACGAAAGTTTAAGTAAGCTCCCGTATGTCAACACAGCTCTTATAATGATGAAAAACAAACTATAACTCACTTTAATTTAGAAAGTTTTCCTGTCCTACATTATCCTATTCAGTTTCAATTAGTATTCCTAATCCATCTTCAAGTGATGATTCACCACAGGAAGCCTCAATTTCACTTTGATTGAACTATCTTTAGACCAATTTGATGATCTAATGACGAAATTCAATGACTAAGACTACGTGATACTATAAGTAGTCATCTTACTACGTCATTAAGCTAACATTTGACAATCTTCTTCTTCTTAAGAATAACCATCGCCGTCGGCGGTCATCCTCTTAAACTCTTCTTTGTTTTGGGCTATTCGAAATAGGTCTTCAACCTTTTTTATGCCTGTCCACTGCCTCATACATTTGATACATTATGTAGGGCAATTCCTCAATGGATACAGTTTTAGAAGCGTTCGTTGCATAACTTGCTGTCGTGTTAATTGATTGACGAAGTTAAGCGACGACTGCAGATGGATGAGTGACCGCTAGTGGTATTAACAACTGAACGTTGTCGCGCTTCAGAAAGCAGTATAAATTTCTGACTTGATGGAGGTCTTTCAGCGGTCCCAACATAAAACATGAACAAAGGGTCACCGGTACCTGAACTGACTTAAAACAAAAAAATAAACCTAATCAGATAGATAGATAGATTAACATTTTATTGTACACCACATGAACATTAAAACAAATTACCATAGTACAAGCTTTGCTTAGTTTGGGGCTAGATGGCGCTGTGTGAAATGTAATTAATAAATAAATAAATATATATTGCTGGAGCAATATATATTCTATTTATTTATTAATTACAGACACACAGAACATTTAGAACGAATAATATGGGTCAGATCCGTTTGATACTATTTTCGGATGTTATTTATCGCTCATTGGCATTTTTTAAACAAGATTAGGTTTGCCTGATCAATAACTATCATGTTTCGTAATCTAATGCAACCAACCCTTATAACAACTTGAAAAGGTCCTTTATAACTTATCGGTCATATCGGGGGGAATGCCCTTAAGGCCGTTATGGGCCTTGTGCCTGGTTAATCACCCTGAGCATTGATAGGTTAAGTAAAGAGAGGCCCGACAATGTTATTGCATACACCTGACAAGAAAGGGCCTAAACGCGAGCCAATGGATAGTTTAGGCTACTATCCTTTAGCTTACGTTGGTGATCCATTAACGGATCAAACGGTAGACTCTCGATTGTTGGCGGATTTTTATTCTTTTTTTCTTCCATTATTGCTGATCGAGATTGGGATCTGAGAATCCCATGGACAGCCTACAGGACTAATGTTTCAATATTAAAACAACTGAAGCTGGAGCACCAAAAGCGTCTGTCAACTACTTGTCTGCACAGAATTTTAAAATATTTTGGCCACATTGCCCGCAGAAGCACCGATAATATCGAGAGACTTATTGTGACAGGCAAGATAGAGGGCAAAAGACCGAGAGGACGCAGCCCCAAGCGCTGGTGTGACCAGGTATCGGAGCAACTTGAAATGCCGGTGAACAAAGCACTGAATCAAGCCACAGATCGCTCCAAATGGAAGTCAACCATCCACAAGTACATGGGAAGGAGTCAAGGAGTCATCTTCAACAATGAGGGATCGACTAAGGAGGAGGATTGCTGATTGAAAAAAAGTTACATATATATGTTACATACGTAGACGTAATCCTGAACCTAAACTAAGTTGCCATGGTATCTTGAGATCGGAAAAATGTTGCATATATGTATAGGTATGTTACATATATGTATGTTACATATATATATGTTACATACGTAGACGTAATACCATGGTACTATAGGTACCCAGACCCGGAACAAATCTCAGATCACGACAATATTTATTTCGAATGTAACTCGCACTTTTATCTCAGCCAAGCCCCCTGCACCGAGGTCGACTAATATCTTAGTTTTATAACAAGATAGATAGATAAGATAGATAATTCTTTATTGTTACACCAATATTGAACTTAAACTAGAGGACTTAAAGACTAATATGATAACAAGGTTGGTTACTATGTCGCCAGGTAGCAAAATTTTGACCTTTCGTAGTGCAACTAGTTTGCCAGACGCAAACATGAAAAAACTAATTCTACCTGTTATTAGATTGAATGTTACTAACATCTTTCTTTATGGTTCTAGATCACGTTAGGAAAAACGATTGAAATTTAGTCATGATTACTGTGCAATGTATAGAAGCCCAAACCTCTAAACTCCTAAACATTACCCAGACGAGATTCGAACCGCAACCTCGGCCTCAGCCTTGTTCTAAACCTATTAAGATACCTACTTGTGATGCATTTTAAAATCTTGAAGATCCCAGTGTGAGGTTAACACTATAGAACTAAAAACTAGCATACTTATACATTTCTCTTTTTTATCCAAATTAATTAATATAGAGATATCGAACTGGTGTTAAATTAGTTGTACCACCATCTTACTTATTAGTTATGCCAATCAATAAACCATTTTTTAATTATTTATAAACAAATTATTCAAGTAAGGAACCCTGGTTTGGCGATCTCGCCTCGCACTTACCCAATTTTTCATTGAACTAGTCGCGAGCTAAATATGGGCCAATGACTTCATAAAACTCACGTCACTTGCTATTTCTTTGTTCAATCATATCCCTCCTTTTTGTTTCGCCGTAGTCGGGTAAAATGGGAAATTTTACAAGAATTTTCTACAGTTGCACATTATTTGCGCATTTTTATTTCGGCATTATAGAAAAACTAGATATTTAATTAGTAAATTAGCTAGGATATTTCACGACATTACATCATAATTTACAACATCACCTGCTAGAGTTGACTGATCTTGTGACTTTACAGTTATTTACCTTTTAAGAGAAAATCACCGCAAACCCGTTTCTTTATGAATCATATCGGAGAAAAATCTTAATCAATGTCTCTGTCCTTTTTACGGTACGGTAAGAAAATGTTTTATACTTGTCCCTCCCCTCCTCAAGGAGAGCTAGGGTTATAGCAAGGGTTATATGTTGATCTCTCCAAATTACGGCACACCGACCAAAGACACATCGATGCCACCGCTCGTTCAATTACGAATTTACGACCTTGCGAATCCTTTTACATTCATAACTGTTATTCAAAAAAAGTTTAATCTATTTATTTATTGACTAGCGGACGCCCGCGGCTTCGCCCGCGTGGACTACTATTTTTTATATTCCACGGGAACCGTGCAATTTTTCGGGATAAATAGCCTATGTCCTATTCCCGATCATTATCTATCTACATTCCAAATTTCATCAAAATCGGTTAAGTAGTTATGGAAATACGTGGTAACAAACATTCACACAAACACACACACACACACACACACACACACGGACTTTCGCCTTTATAATATTAGTAGGAAGGATTTAACAGAATTAAAGCTTGGGCGCAACAAATCAAAAGTCAAAATTCAAATTCAATAGGATCACACAGTGTACCACTTTGAAACGTCTTAAGAGCTAGGTGATTCTACTCCTGAATATTTTTTGAAACCTTTCACAGATGACCAATATAATTGTCACAGGTGTCCAAATCAGCATTAACTTTTCGTACGTAATGACGAACATCCTTATATTAAATTCAAGGTATTGATGTTAAGGCCTACCATAAAACTCATGCCTACGTGACAGTTGGCTTGTAAGCTCCACAAACAGTGGCAAAACTTGATTCGTACCTAACTATAAATCTAAGCAATAAACTGCGTAAAACTTTAACGTAAACAGTGTGTAGCTTTGACGAAATGTCTTCAGATAAAGTAAACAACCACTGAATTACTTCTTATGATGTGTTAGAGGAGAGCTAATGTCAAATTAGAAAACGCTGAATGAACTATCTAACTTTCATAAAATAAAATATAACACAAAGACAAACCTCTACTTTTTATTTGCGTTAGTTTTAGTATTCGTCTAGTACCGTATCTAACTATTATCTAACTACTTAGGCCTATAATACTATCAGAAGATTCTCGTGCTAACTCTACCTCAACTTATGCCATGTGAGTGGGAGGAACTAATGTATGAACGAAATTTGATATATTATTATTAAAACTAATGACCGAGAGGGAGGCAAAAGACCACCTGGACAGCTGTGTTGGACCGAGATATAAAGGCATGCAACGTTTTCGAAGACGACGTCATGGATATGGTGAAGTGGAAGAAGAATGTGAAGAAGGCTGACCCCACCAACATGTGGAATGAATAGCCGGGAAGAGAGAGGGACAGAGATTATTAAAATGCTCGTGGAAGTGGTTGAGAACATATGAAAGTTTTTCCAGAACAATAGGTTTGGATGTGATGGGAAGTAGCCCTTTAAAAGCTCTATCGGGGTATCTATCTTTATCTATCGAGGTATCTATCTTTATCTATGTGTACCTACGTACACTGCTGGCATTTGTTTTCTATTTTGGCAAGTGGACAACTGTTGTCCACAGCTGAGCGCTTCCGTGCTTCGGAAGGCACGCTGAATTGTCGGTTCGGCTTTTAAGCCATGATGGAGATCTTTAGGCGGCCTAAAAACTCCATCACCAGATATGATCACTAGCTCATACGAACTTACGTAACAGGCTATAATACCAATGGATACCTTGTTTACGATTTATAACTGTGTACGTTTTAACTGCCATGTTTGGTCTATGGAAACCTGTCGCCTCATGTCTTGAGTCACGAGAACAATTTAAAACCTGTTCATTGCTCGTTTGTTACGTAAGAAAACCTACCTGGTTGTTAGTTGAGTAAAATTGTAAAGCAATAGGTTTATGAAAACTTATTATGATCGGTATTTGTTCTAGTATTTTAAAAGTTGCGAAGATTAATTCTTCTATTGAAAGCTTTTATTTACCACGACGTAGGTATAGCTTTATGTTTAAAAAATGTCCTGCAAGAAATTAATTTATGAATTCGATGCATTTTCAGAAAAAAATTAAAATGAATGTATCAGACATTCATTTTAATTTTTTGCAATGAATTACAATGAAAAATAATTATGACCGTTTTCCGAAAATAATCAGTTTGGACTTTGGGTACCTGCTGAAACTGAAAGTACAATAACCTTTTTAGTGTTTACTTTGGAAAGAGTGACACATAACAGCCTGCAAAGGGTGAGCACGTTCCAGATGTATATTTGAACTTGCCACAGACTAGCCCAACCCCAAGACTCTTGTCTGAGGAGCTGAACGGATTTCTAATGTTATTTAAGACAGTTTATTAAATTATGATTTATTTAAAACGCGCCGGAGTCCGAGACCGGAAACCGAGACCAGGAGCCTTACTATGAACTCTGAGAGCAATGTCAAAGAGTTGGTGGTACGCCGGCAGAGGCTTAGTAGGAATTGTAGGGGCGCGCAAAAGAGACAGGAGATAGAAAACAGTCATGTCGCGTTTACACGCTTCCGAGCAAACAGACATCCCAGCTGCCTTTACATTAGACTGCTTGCAGAGCACTGAAGCTTGTTCATTCATAAATTAGTGCTCTGTCTCGCTCTTTGGCCTAAGAATTGCGTATTGTGCATCCTACTTTTACGAGACTTACTGACTGGCGTTAGCCGCAGTTAGCCTCAGAGTATTGTGCATCCTACTCTTACGAGACTTACTGACTGGCGTTAGCCGCAGTTAGCCTCAGAGTAAGAGTAGGATGCACAATACGCAATTCTTAGGCCAAAGAGAGATACAGAGCACTAATTTAGTAGTTAGCACGCTATATGCAGTGTCGTGTAATATTGGTAATATGGGCTTTAGATAGTAAGTCATGCTATTTAAGGATAATGGAAAAATACTTAAATTAATAAAATTGCAGCCATTTTGACGTCAATCGATGCCTACATTACTTAATTCATATCGGAACCTGCTACTGATGACGCAGAAAAATAATGATTGCGTAGACTACGAGTAGGTATGTATTTGAAACCTGACTATCGTGCAAAAACTAAAGGAAAAAGTATCACATATTTGTCATACGATGAGGTTAGGTCAGCTAACTGCACTGCTGCTACTACTGAGTAGGTGCACGACCGAAACGCAATAGATGTAGTTCTAATTTTATTTTTTTTTAACGAAAATAGGTTCGCGTTTGACCACACCCTGCCTGATGTAAAGCAATAGTGTGGTCTAATATGGAGCACGCTTACCTAGAAGGAACCTATTTACTCTCGATTTGAAGACAATTCTAATTCTGGCCACGACAAAATAAAACGAAAGAAAAAGGAAGAAAGAGTTTACCATGCAGTGGGACATCACAGACTTTTAATAACAATAAAAATATGTATTATACCTATGAGATCGATGGCCATCAAACATAATATTATCAAATCGATTACATTATCCGAGGGCTATACAAAACAAAACACGACAAATGTAGAGCAACTTATCTTTCGGCAAATCTCAAACAATTTGGACATTATCTTGCTTTAATACAAGATAAGCATGCCAAGCGTTTGATAGCAAATTCAGACCACGCTTGTGATACGTTATCTAAACGTTATAGATTGTGATAAGTGTACACTGATGACCGGGTTACTATTAAACTATGTGTGAACTAAAGAGTCTTCTTCTTCTTCAATTTACGGGATTGTCCCTTGTCGGCATAATCGACGCCTCTTTCTCCACGAAGCTCTTTCCAGTGCAGCCTCCTTGACCTCTTACGACATGACAGCAACCTCCTCCTTCACTTGGCTCATGTATCCTATCCTCGGTCTTCCTCTTCCTCTCCTTCCTTCCACTTTTCCTTCAATTATGTTCTTAACGAAACTGTCATGTTGTCGTATAAGATGGCCAATAATCTTCCTGAAATCTTCATCTTCTTGAAAGAGTTTTGAACCATAATTATAAATAATGGTTATAATGTGCATAACATAATTATTTAAAAATGTAAATAATAGGTTTAGTTACCTATTTTATCTTCATTGCAAATATTGCAACTAAAGTTTTTGTAGACATCGTAAGATGATAGGAATTTGATAACTTATCTAATATAATATAAAATCTTACGCATTGATCAAATATTTTACATTGTAAAACAAGTGTACTTATGAGTTCATCTGAATATTAAATTATGAGTAGGTAATTATTTTCTCCAAAATGTATAAATGTAATGCAAGGTTAGTTGGACGTAGCTTATTATTAAAGTATGGTTTATTGAATGACAATTAGTAGTTACCATATTATTTACATTTAAGGTAAATTTTATAAATTTTTCATAAAACAAAACAGTTAAAACAGGTTCTATTCATTTACTAAATCGCATAACTTATTTACTTATTTAGAAAATAAGTTTTATTTCAATGATCAAATAATATTGTTTCTAGTCTGAGCAAAAATAGAAACAAAGACGTATAGGGAAATAAAATTAAAAGTTAAAACCAATACGTGACCAAACGTGGAGGTGATATTCTACAAAATACCACGACCTAGATAAAAAATAATGTGATTAACAAGTAAACAAAGATCGAAGAGGGGGTTGTATGAGTCACGCGAGAGACGGACGAGCGCTACCAGACGTTCGCGGAGTTCGCGGACTCCACACAAGCGTTCGACGCCTCAACTCGTGCGCACGTAATAAACTTCCCCTGCGTTACTCCGCATTTTTATTATGAACTGACACGGTCGTGTGTGTGTGATAAAAGTTCGTCGTGCCAGATACTGAAGCTTGTTACTATTTGTGTTTTGGTGAATTTTTGTGATAATGTTTCCGAGGATACAAGGATTGGTGAGTTGTATATTTATTTGTATATTATGAGTTCATTAACTCTAAATATTTTAGTTTCCATACATCAGAAAAAGTTTGCGATCAGTTTGAAAACATATTTTTAATAGTTGTTGTATAAAAAATATTAATGGTTTCCTTTCCTTGTTAAAAGCACAATATTTAATTCTAAATCATGTTTAAACAAAGAACAAATATACTCTATATATAGAGTCTATACAGATACCTACTGTAATACTATAGAGGTTTTTATAAAGAGGAATAAAATATTTAAACTTTTAAAAGTGATCGCAAAATTTTTTTTATGTGTTTACTTTTGTGTTAACCTTTTGTATTCATAAGTTTTGTCAATAAAGATTCTTGAGCCTTCACATCCACTGTACTTAAAACGAATGCTTACAAAATGTTTCAACAGATATATTGTATCTTGTAAGTCTTGTAACCCAAGACCTACATTCTGTAATAGAGTCTGGTCGGAAAGTAAAATATATCGTAGCAATGTATCATATTTGACCTAATTTTGCAATGATTGTAGCCGTTCGATTAGCATCTTAGCAGTACAGTCACGTACGAAATTCTCCACTCGGTTTCACCTCTCACGCGTGATCAAAATACTACATTCCCCGCGGATTTAACCTATTTGTACATAGAATCATCAGGGAACTATTATGTTCAATGATAATGAGGTAATTATCGACACTGATTACTATTCCTTCTGGTATTGCAAACGCGATTACTTAATGAATAAATTATTGATAGAAACCAGCTGTGAAAGTAATGAAAATTTATTAGACAAGTTTCAAGAAACGTGAGCAGTAATATTGATGTTAAACCTATCTTTGTACTACCTGTTCAGTCCGTTACTTCAGTTCATACCCGACTCCAAAGAACCTATTTTTCCCTCTATTTTTCCAGAGTAATAACTTCCATTCAGTTCATTTGTGTTTGATCACAACATACGTACTAAGTACATCCATCTGTACAAACTTTCAAATTATGTAACACGTGCTGTTTTCGGAAAAACATCGTCAAGAAAAGACAATGCCAATATTAGAGACTAATATTGCCTCTACCAACAGTTTTGCGGAAGGAAATCCTCTGTCAAAACAATATTTATACGTCTGCTAAACTCAACGAAAAATGCTTAGGTATGGAATAGGTTATTGTCTTAGTTCAACGACCAATGAGAAACAGATTGGCGTATGAATGACCTTGTCAAGTGGCAGTACGAATATGGTGCTAGGATTTCAATGCAAACAGCTATATTTTTTTTTAGATAGTGTCAAGAACACTATTTGCAATTAGTATCTACCTACTTTTAAGGTCGCCTACAATCAAACATTATTTTGTAGAGCTACCTCTATAGTATCTAGAATGTTGTTTAACATTTTAAAGAGGTTAACTCAGATACCGCACCTATTCTAAAAACTGCTTCAATAGTATAATTGTAATTCTTATAAACTTTATCCCGTTAAGTAGGATCATTAATGGTAAAGCGTAAGTTAAAAGTAAATGACTACCCCCTTACATCAAAGGATCAATCGAAAAATGCCTAAAGATCTGAAAGAGTATGGTTAGGTACTACCACATATTGACCCCCTTACTTATGAAAGATGTTTAAAGTTGAACACTGGTTAAACGTCCTGTCTCTGTTTGTCACTATCCACAAATAAAGACAGGACGTTGTTTAACCAGTGTTTAGCTTTAAACATCTTTCATAAGTAAGGCCCTGAGAATACAGTCGTGATATTATATTTTTTAAGTAAATTCATAAAGTCAAGTTGGTACCATTTACCGCGAAAGCATCAATGCTGAGTCATAAATTGACTCACTAATGAGTCAAAAGCTTTTAGCAATAACGAGAAAGTACAGGACAATGGAACGATAACATGGTACTTTTAGCTAGATTTTTTAAGGATACAATTACTTTTCTGGCTACAATTACTGTACATGAATTAGACATTTCCCGGAATAAGGGACCACTTGGAAAGTTGTCATTAGGTACGTTAATAATTATGAATAGTATAATTTGGTAGATATGTTATTATGTACCCATTTCAGAGGTAGATTCTAAACTATTAAACAAATGAAATGTTTATTTTGTTTGTAGATATGATTTTGTTATTGGAATCATTGATTCAAAAAAAATTGTAGTAATAGAAAGCTACAATATTTTTAATGTAAAGAAACGAAACACGGTCACTACTGTATCCATAAGGCGCGGTAGACATTCTATCAAATCTTTCGGTATTCAAGAACCTTTGAAGGTGTAATAAGGGGTAGTAAAGTAAGTTCGTATGAGCTAGTGACCAAACTCTGGTAGTAATAATTATATATCTGGTATATGTGGTAGTAGTAATGACAAGTACTGAAAAATGACAAGTATCTGTCACAACATGCTGACATACAAAACCGTTATATGGAGTTTGTACAACAATGGAAATATAAAGAAAAGTGTATTGACACGTAAAAACAAGAATGCATTGTTATTCAAAAAATAAAACAGATTTTTATTTTATGTTGTGGAGTTAGGAGACAAAGAGATCTACTTTGCAATTTTAAATAATGCTGATGTTCTAGAAAATGCGACTGGCATATTCCAAACGGGTATATTTGCTATGTTATGATAATAATAATATGAAGTATAAGTACCTATAAATAATTTGCTGTTTGGGTATAAAGTTGAGAATACTTTGAACATTAACCCCCTTACTTATGAAAGATGCTTAAAGTTGATCACTGGTTGAACAACGTCCTGTCTCTGTTTGTCACTATCCACAAATAAAGACAGGACGTTGTTTAAACAGTGTTTCACTATAAACATCTTTCATAAGTAAGGCCCAGTACCTATGCATCTATTAATTGATAGATTTGCGACTGTATGACTGTATTACCAAACTGGGTAGATCTTTTTGATCAACATGCATTTAAGATTCTGTGACGATGTCATTGTCAATAGGGCTCTAAGGATATACTATAAAATAAAATAAATAAAATAAAGTTAACATAACCAGACCTCAAATGACATAAAAATGATAATCTAAGTCATAAATAAAATTTATCTTAGTAATTGGTGGTGATTGACTTAGTTATGAATATTTTATTGTTGGACTGATTAACATATAGTTAACTTTGTTTTTAATCGTGCAATATAAAGAACTCTAGAACTCACAAAATATTATATAATGGTTAACTCGTTTAGAAAAATAAGAATTACGAAGTATAAAGAAATTGTAAGTAGTAATCTCCCCTAAGATCTTCAGACATTCAAAATTGATGATTCATTTGGACCAAATCTTGAGCGCTATTGCCTAATATTCTAACATACACAAATGTACATATATTTTACTGTTTGTAAGTACATGTTACAATCAGCCTGTAGATTAGGCCGATTAAGCTAAGAATATGGTTTATGCCCGTTATATCTGAACAATGTCTCAACAGATGGTCTTTATCACGAACAAAAGATTTAAAGGCTAAATAGTGTGTAAGTATATTATCTGCTATATAAGAATTTACACTGGATCTGTTTACATAACACCGGCTTATACTGATATTACATAAGCCACACCTGCCGCGGCCTTGTGTTACTCCGTTCACAAACATTTTACACGTTTTCTGCTAATTTGCAAGTTAATTTCCTTGCAACTTTTGCAGGCATTTTGTGATCTTCTATTATTCTTTCTCCAAAACTAATAGGCTATTTAGGCTTTAAACTTTTCATCTTTATAACGTGATGTTGATATGAGTACTTATATGACGAGTGATAGAAGAAAATAGAGAAAGTAAAGATTATTGTGGTGGTCCATCTCAACGATGTCCCAGGCACTACAGTGTCCCGTTTAGTGTAGGCAAAGATTGCCTCCTGACACTGTATAAATCATCTAAGTAGTAAAGAATAAAGAAGATGTAAAAGTTTAGTTATTTCTTGCTTCGTTGAATTTATCCTTAGTATTGTTATTATCTGGATAAAGCTAACACCATATAATTACTTAAGCTGAACACAAATGCTCTATTTAATAATTCATTGTTATAATGGGATATAAACTGCTGAAGTTTAAAACTTGTCAACATTTGGATATACCTACTTAAGTTTTTTTTTTTTGCTGTTTGTGAAAAACACTATAAATTCTCTTTCAGAAGCTAGATTATAATTATTTTCTTAATGAATGATTAAACATTCTACAAATAATGCGCACTTCACTTGACACGTAGGTAATTGTAAGGAAACCTTTGTTACAATTACAAAGTTGCAAGTTTTTTACCTTTTCGATCGCCTTATTGTTAACTAGTTTCAGAGCAATGTCATCTATTGATATCATCATCATCACCAGATATTTTGTATTTTGTATTTTTAGGGTTCCGTACCTTAAAAGGTAAAAAAAGGAACCCTTATAAGATCACTTTCTTGTCCGTCTGTCTGTCTGTCTGTCTGTCCGTCTGTCCGTGTGTCACCATCGATTATTTCAGGAACGGGTAGAGCTAGCAAGTTGAAATTTATACCATATACTAAGGTCTATAGTTCCTATTGTGAGTATAAAAATCAAGGTCCTGAATCAACACTATAAAAAGATATAGGCAAATTTAGGTTTTCGTGAAAACTTGTGAGTACGAAAACTTACCTTAATTATCAACTTTTTTTATTTTTCGGAATTTTTCCTTTACTTGTGCTGGAAGACCTTGCTTGTAACCAAAATTGACAATTCTAGGTCAACCGGAAGTACCCTAGAGGTTTTGGGTCGAAAACCTAAATGGTAGTTCCCGTTGACCTAGAATAACGAAATTTGGCAAAAAGCAAGGTCTTATAGCACAAATAAAGGAAAAATTCCAAAAAGTTAAAAAAGTTGAAAATTAAAGGGTGTTCCCATATACAGGGTGTGGCAAATTCTTGGTCACTGAAGGGTAGCTACCTTTTCTCTTGTAGTTAGAAAGTTTTGTTCTTAGGAAACTTCACTTTTATTTTGAAGAAAAAAATAATTGCATTTTTAGATTTTTGAAAAGAAGTACAGTTAGCCTAAAAAATTCAGGGTTCGCCGATATATATCAGCGGATATATATCTTGATATATATCACGATATATATCAATTGATTTTTATGTTGATATATATCAATGGATTTTTTCCTGTCTTCTGAACAAAAAATTTTGGAGATTAATGTTAACTTGGCAACACGTAGCGAAAAACTACAATTCCGAATAATTTAGATAGTCTTTTTAGAAGTTTTTTTTTAGTGTTCATTAAAAAAATTTTTTGAAAATGATAAATCTTATGAAAATTTTCAATTGCGACGGGATCCGAACCCGCAATGATACATAAGTGTAAATACCTAAGTGTGGTTTAACACTATAACAAATAAAAAATTATAAAATTTTTTTTCTCAAATAAACACTAATTCCTGTGATATCTTTATTAAGGTTTTTAAATAAAAAATGTGGTAATTTGACACTTATTATTATTTTACAAATTACTTTCACATTTAAAAGTGTTTAATCCCCTTAGAGAATTAAATTCGCTTCTTTTTCTTAGCCTGGATATATATCCGATATATATCGGATAAATATCAAAAAATCGGATTTTTGATATTTATTATAAAAATCGGATTTTTTCGAACCCTGAAAAAATTACATTTGTCAAAAAAAACAAGCTGGTCTTAATCGACTCTATTTCCCACCAGGAACACTTCTCCCAAAGTAACTTATCAAATCAAATCGTAAGTTTTTGCAATAATTCAAAAAAACACATCCCATACATTTTCTATGAAATTAGGAGTTGTAAACATTACAGTGCCACTTGTTCTATCGTTCGTAATTTAATTTCATAACTGCTCCGGCAAGCTGGGAGGCTATTGTATAGCGCGTATTTAAATTTAGAACAAAGTGCTTACCTGCAGATGTACAAATGGTATGCTCCATGCATACCATTCTCTCTTGCGGCTCTGTCTGAGGCACCTAAGGCTTTACAATAGCTTCCCAGCATGCCGAAGAGGTTACGAATTTAAATTAATAACCATCGAATATGTGGCACTATAATATTTACAACTACTAATTTCATAGAAAATGTATGGGATGTGTTTTTTTGAATTATTGCAAAAACTTACGATTTGATTTGATAAGTTACTTTGGGAGAAGTGTTCCTGGTGGGAAATAGAGTCGATTAAGACCAGCTTGTTTTTTTTGACAAATGTAATTTTTTAGGCTAACTGTACTTCTTTTCAAAAATCTAAAAATGCAATTATTTTATTCTTCAAAATAAAACTGAAGTTTCCTAAGAACAAAACTTTCTAACTACAAGAGAAAAGGTAGCTACCCTTCAGTGACCAAGAATTTGCCACACCCTGTATACACAGTTGACGCCAATTAAAATTGTCCTCCGAGTTGTATGGGTGCTCTTACAATTAAGCGGACTAGCTTAATTGGCACCATGGCTAGGTACGGAACCCTCGGCGTACGAGTTCGACTCGCACTTGACCGGTTTTTTTTTATAAGTATTTGTAACTGCTGGGCATATGCCTTCCTTCGTGTCTACTCTGTGGTGTCTACCACTCACCTAGGTCCTGCGCTAGCCTTTATAGCCACGTGCGCGCAACATATGGTCAGAAATAACCCGTCTTGCGGATGTCGTCAACCTATCGTACCTACCTACCGGTAGATAATAATTGAAAAAAATAGTTTTAAAACGATACAGGATTACGATTGTAGGCATAAAGAAAGGTAGAAATTCTCTCAAGTCTTTTAAAAATTCAAGATTCATTGAAGATGCAGAACATGAACCAGATGGGTAGACGATATCGACAGGAAAAAGATCTGACAGATTAGCTTATAATAGGAACGAACGACCTATAATGGACGAGGCCTTTGTCCAACAGTAGGGCAATGGACTGAAAAAGACGAACAAACAAACAATACAAATCTCGTTCACTGCCCTACTATTATATTCACTTCTAGCAGCGCCATCGCGGCGTTGCCACCGTAGTGATGGGATATGGTGATGAGGATGATGATGATGAAAAGTAGCCTATATCCTTTCTCAAGAGTTTAGCTATCAATACATAAAGATTTTTTAAATCGGACTGGTAGTTTTTGAGATTAACGCGTTCAAACAAAAAAACTCTTTCGCTTTATAAAGTTCGTATAGAAGTATAGATTATGTGCCGGGTGCAGCTGATCCGGGGCAGAGAATGCGTTATACATTGAGAAGATTGAATAAGCACAAATTATGTAGTAGGTAAGTACCTACTTGGTACTTAGTACATTCGTAAATCGTTTTTATGAATTTTTACAACGCAATTAAAGAAACTTAACCACAACCTATTATAGTTTACGATGGATAGCTATTATATTTTTATGTTGTAGTTATGTCGGCTGTACGTCGATGACGCAAATTGAAACGTGAATCCAGTTTTGCAATCCAGCAAAGATTTTAATCTAGTTTTTTTAATTAATAGGTAAGTAAATAATAATATAATACAGTAGTATAGGTAGGTATATACACATATTATCAGAAGTGATATTTTAACGCGTCGTCATAATATGATAAAAATATGGATGATAAAACATTTAAATATAAAATACCTACCAACTTTCGTTCATATTTGAACGAGCAACTAACTACCCCTACTAACTTTAAAATATCTTGTATGTATATCTGAGAAAATGAAAAAAAAAAATGAAATATGACCATGATTGGACCATGAATTTTGACCATCATTTCATTGAAATATGAAATGATAATGACCTATCCTCAGGCCCGATAGACATTCTCTCAAATCTTTTTTTAGGCGTTTTAAGATCCTTTGAAGATAAGGAGGTAGTAATACATATAAAAAAAATATATAAAATATCAACCGTATATGATTGTAAGCCTGGCCCCCAAACCAAAATGATATGACGTGCCAACTATCGTAGTTCAGCCACGTTCAACTTATGTTGGTCATATGTTTCAAATTCAGTTTCCACCAACTTAATCTGAACTACGATAATTGACACGATATCGAAATAATTATAAAGTTTATTTTTTTATTAAGTTTTGCGAATTGGGAGTTGGGGACTTGTTATTTTTATTCACGGAAATGGAAAAAACTGCGTACACTCTTGTTTGTGTAAGTACGCTCTTTTCTGTTTATAAATATTATTTACATCTAGATTCTAGAAGATACTACTGAAAATATTTAAAAAAGTCAAGTAGATCTCTATAATAAACGAAATGTTTTTGTTGAAAACCATTTAGTAAAACAGATTTTTTACCTTCATCTAAACTTAAGAGAAACAGCTTGACAAAAAACAAATTGGTAGCCATCGTCTCGTCCTAAAAATAATATTATACTTATTACTATTCCATCTGAGTACTTCCCACTATAACAACAGAATTTAAAAATAAAAAGCCTTTGTTCATAAACCTGTGTCTCGTAATCTAGCCATCCTACCATTAATTTAAGACGAGAGTAGAATTTTAATAATAGTAATATTATAATTACATCAAAATAAAACAGTTTACTATAAGATTTGAAACTATTATGGTTACGAACATAAATACTATTATCCCGTTGATATTATCCGAATAATATTTAAACTGTTTAACATATTTGGTGGTTTAAAATGATATTGTAATGTTTTTTTTTATTTCTTACTTTTAAAATTTTGTTCCCAATTTTAAAAATAAATAAAACACGAAATAGCTTTACTATGTTCACATTGTACGAGTACATACTCCGATATTGCAAACATTAGACATTATACATACATTTGTATACATACATAAAATCACGCGTCTTTCCCATTTTCTTATAGAGATTTTCAGGGAGTAGTCAGGGACATGACTAATTTGTAAACCAATGTACGTCTATTTATCTTCACGATGTTTTATTTCATTGTTTGAAGCTCGATCTGCAAATCAATTTTACGATGCAAAAAATCATTACACGGTCCGGATTTGAACCCACGACCTTCAGATTGAAAGTCGAGGCCAATTCGACTCTACATTGTTTTTCAGCTGATTTAACTCTAAACAATGAAAATGAAAAAATGAGTAAACTATCAACAGTCGATAAACCGACTTCAATGTTATAAACTGAGCTATTTTCTGCACTCTCGAGGTGCATTTCTGTTCATAACTCCGAAGATCTTTGACAGATCCTCACCAAATTTTTGTGACACCAATTGGAAAGTATATCCTTTCAACCAAAAAACTAGGTGACACTGAAAATCAGCGCCTGATCTCTAGATCTAGGCAATAAGCTGAGTTGTCACCGATTCAACAAGTACTTTTTTTTTATTTATAAGTATTTTGTTATTTTGCTTTGTTGTATATTGTATTTGTTGAATAAATGTATTTTCTTTCTTTCTTTCTTTCAAAAAATAATTTTTTAAATCGGTCCAGGCGTCTTTAAGTAATCGGTGAAAATACATTTACAAAAATTGTAGTAGTAGTTTAGTAGATCTTTAGTTTGAATTGAAATACTTTTTACAAACAGACATACAAGTTAGTGTCTTATAAAAACGTGGTAAAATTGAAAGCGAAATTATTAGTACCTACCTAATAAATATTTATTAAGAGGCATTAGACAAAATTTTCTGATTTACGTGATGTTTTGGGGCAGGATTTTTCAATGAAAACACTGTATTTATAAAAAAATTATGGCACAGCATGAAATATCATTTCAATTTTGTACTATTAAATGAGCTACTTTTGTATTTTTATTATTTCTTTTTGATTAATCGACCTCAAACCGGCGACTGTTTTGTGAATTTTTGCTGTAAGAGGTTTAGAAATCACCATATTTACGAATCATTTTGACGTCCAAATGGTATAAAAAAATTACGATGTTTTGCTGTGATAGTCAACCAAACTATTAAATGGATCACTTTTTACTACCTTTATTTAGTTTTTGAGTAAAAAAATCTTTAACTTAGTCCAAATTTCGAGAAAACGGCCAAAGAATTGCTTTTGATTTTGGCTACTTAGAACTGACTTAGAACTCTTGTTCGTAAAATTAACAAAACAGAAATAAACTTGAGTTCAAAATCAATCCTTTTCTGAAAAAAAAAATGCAAAAAGATTAAAAAATTGGCAATGAAAAATCTTTTAAAACAACCTAAAACGCGTCGTATCTACTACCCTATCTACTCGACGCAAGCAGACCGCGCCGAGCGCTTCTAGGGGGTGGACGTATCGCTTTGCATCCCGGAGCTCGCACTGAGTCGACTCGCAAAGCACGTCGCCGGCTACGAAGAATATAGCGAAATAGGAGCGTTTGATACATTGGTTGCTAAGTTATTAATTACCTATTTTTAAATATTTTCTGCGGGGCTAAAAAGGCCGTTAAAGCAGAATAATGATCTGAATTGTTGTGTAACTAATAATGTAATAATAGGGTGACAGCGAGCTGATCTGATGATGGAGTCAGGACCTGTTCCATGGAATTTTATGATGATATGGGTATCAAATGAAAGGGCTTGATGAGCGCAACACAATGCTGATCTGATGATGGAGTCAGGACCTGTTCCCTGGAACTTTTTAATGATATGGGTATCAAATGACAGAGCTTGATGAGCGCAACACAATGCTGATCTGATGATGGAGTCAGGACCTGTTCCCTGGAACTTTTTAATGATATGGGTATCAAATGAAAGAGCTTGATGAGCGCAACACAATGCTGATCTGATGATGGAGTCAGGACCTGTTCCATGGAACTTTTTAATGATATGGGTATCAAATGAAAGGGTTTGATGAGCGAAACACAATGCTGATCTGATGATGGAGTCAGGACCTACTCCATGGAACTTTTTAATAATATGGGTATCAAATGAAAGGGCTTGATGAGCGCAACACAATGCTGATCTGATGATGGAGTCAGGACCTGTTCCATGGAACTTTTTAATGATATGGGTATCAAATTAAAGGGCTTGATGAGCGCAACACAATGCTGATCTGATGATGGAGTCAGGACCTGTTCCCTAGAACTTTTTAATGATATGGGTATCAAATGAAAGGGATTGATGACCGAAACACAATGCTGATCTGATGATGGAGTCAGGACCTGTTCCATCGAACTTTATAATGATATGGGTATCAAATGAAAGAGCTTGATGAACGCAACACAATGCTGATCTGATGATGGAGTCAGGACCTGTTCCATGGAACTTTTTAATGATATGGGTATCAAATGAAAGGGTTTGATGGGCGAAACACAATTCTGATCTGATGATGGAGTCAGGACCTGCTCCATGGAACTTTTTAATGATATGGGTATCAAATGACAGAGCTTGATGAGCGCAACACAATGCTGATCTGATGATGGAGTCAGGACCTGTTCCCTGGAACTTTTTAATGATATGGGTATCAAATGAAAGAGCTTGATGAGCGCAACACAATGCTGATCTGATGATGGAGTCAGGACCTGTTCCATGGAACTTTTTAATGATATGGGTATCAAATGAAAGGGTTTGATGAGCGAAACACAATGCTGATCTGATGATGGAGTCAGGACCTACTCCATGGAACTTTTTAATAATATGGGTATCAAATGAAAGGGCTTGATGAGCGCAACACAATGCTGATCTGATGATGGAGTCAGGACCTGTTCCATGGAACTTTTTAATGATATGGGTATCAAATTAAAGGGCTTGATGAGCGCAACACAATGCTGATCTGATGATGGAGTCAGGACCTGTTCCCTAGAACTTTTTAATGATATGGGTATCAAATGAAAGGGATTGATGACCGAAACACAATGCTGATCTGATGATGGAGTCAGGACCTGTTCCATCGAACTTTATAATGATATGGGTATCAAATGAAAGAGCTTGATGAACGCAACACAATGCTGATCTGATGATGGAGTCAGGACCTGTTCCATGGAACTTTTTAATGATATGGGTATCAAATGAAAGGGTTTGATGGGCGAAACACAATTCTGATCTGATGATGGAGTCAGGACCTGCTCCATGGAACTTTTTAATGATATGGGTATCAAATGACAGAGCTTGATGAGCGCAACACAATGCTGATCTGATGATGGAGTCAGGACCTGTTCCCTGGAACTTTTTAATGATATGGGTATCAAATGAAAGAGCTTGATGAGCGCAACACAATGCTGATCTGATGATGGAGTCAGGACCTGTTCCATGGAACTTTTTAATGATATGGGTATCAAATGAAAGGGCTTGATGACCGAAACACAATGCTGATCTGATGATGGAGTCAGGACCTGTTCCATCGAACTTTATAATGATATGGGTATCAAATGAAAGAGCTTGATGAGCGCAACACAATGCTGATCTGATGATGGAGTCAGGACCTGTTCCATGGAACTTTTTAATGATATGGGTATCAAATGAAAGGGTTTGATGAGCGAAACACAATGCTGATCTGATGATGGAGTCAGGACCTGCTCCATGGAACATTTTAATAATATGGGTATCAAATGAAAGGGTTTGATGAGCGCAACACAATGCTGATCTGATGATGGAGTCAGGACCTGTTCCATGGAACTCTTTAATGATATGGGTATCAAATTAAAGGGCTTGATGAGCGCAACACAATGCTGATCTGATAATGGAGTCAGGACCTGTTCCATGGAATTTTTTAATGATATGGGTATTAAATGAAAGGGTTTGATGAGCGAAACACAATGCTGATCTGATGATGGAGTCAGGACCTGGTTCATGGAACGTTTTAATCATATGGGTATCAAATGAAAGGGCTTGATGAGCAAAACATAATGCTGATCTGATGATGGAGTTATGACCTGTTCCATGGAACTTTTAATGATAATATGGGCATCAAATGAAAGGGCTTGATGAACAAAACACAATGCTGATCTGATGATGGAGTCAGGACCTGTTCCCTGGAACTTTACAATGATATGGGTATCAAATGAAAGGGCTTGATGAGCGAAACACAAAGCTGGGTCGGGGTTTACTTTGACATTGATTCTTGATTTTGACTTTCACTTTGATTCTTGATTCTTGATTTTCAATTTTAGTTTCTCTATTCTCGGATCTCGGATTCTTGATTTTCGATTTTCGAGTCTCAATTCTTGATTATCGGATCTTGGATATCGGGTTCTTGATTCTTGATTTTGATTCTTGATTTTCAATTTTCGATTATCGATTCTCGGATCTTGTATCTCGGATTCTTAATTCTTGATTTTCAATTTTTTAATTTTTGATTTGTGATTCTTGATTCTTGTTTCTCATTTCTCGATTCTCGGATCTCGGATTTTTATTTTGATTTTTATTTCTTGATTTTGATTTTAAAATTAAAATCAAGATTAAAAATGAAAAATCAAACATCAAAAATCGAAGTCAAAAGTAAATCCTAACCCAGCTTTGTGTTTCGCGCATAAAACCCTTTCATTTGATACCCATATCATTATAAAGTTCCATGGAACAGGTCCTGATTCCATCATCAGATCAGCATTGTGTTTTGCTCATTAAACCCTTTCATTTGATACCCATATCATTATAAAGTTCGATGGAACAGGTCCTGACTCCATCATCAGATCAGCATTGTGTTTCGGTCATCAAGCCCTTTCATTTGATACCCATATCATTAAAAAGTTCTAGGGAACAGGTCCTGACTCCATCATCAGATCAGCATTGTGTTGCGCTCGTCAAGCCCTTTAATTTGATACCCATATCATTAAAAAGTTCCATGGAACAGGTCCTGACTCCATCATCAGATCAGCATTGTGTTGCGCTCATCAAGCCCTTTCATTTGATACCCATATTATTAAAAAGTTCCATGGAGTAGGTCCTGACTCCATCATCAGATCAGCATTGTGTTTCGCTCATCAAACCCTTTCATTTGATACCCATATCATTAAAAAGTTCCATGGAACAGGTCCTGACTCCATCATCAGATCATCATTGTGTTGCGCTCATCAAGCTCTTTCATTTGATACCCATATCATTAAAAAGTTCCAGGGAACAGGTCCTGACTCCATCATCAGATCAGCATTGTGTTGCGCTCATCAAGCTCTGTCATTTGATACCCATATCATTAAAAAGTTCCAGGGAACAGGTCCTGACTCCATCATCAGATCAGCATTGTGTTGCGCTCATCAAGCCCTTTCATTTGATACCCATATCATTAAAAAGTTCCATGGAACAGGTCCTGACTCCATCATCAGATCAGCATTGTGTTTCGCTCATCAAGCTCTTTCATTTGATACCCATATCATTATAAAGTTCGATGGAGCAGGTCCTGACTCCATCATCAGATCAGAATTATGTTTCGCTCATCAAACCCTTTCATTTGATACCCATATCATTAAAAAGTTCCATGGAACAGGTCCTGACTCCATCATCAGATCAGCATTGTGTTGCGCTCATCAAGCTCTTTCATTTGATACCCATATCATTATAAAGTTCGATGGAGCAGGTCCTGGCTCCATCATCAGATCAGCATTGTGTTGCGCTCATCAAGCCCTGTCATTTGATACCCATATCATTAAAAAGTTCCATGGAACAGGTCCTGACTCCATCATCAGATGAGCTAGCTGTCACCATATTATTTCATTGTAGTCGGAACTTGACTGACATGCTGAGATCCAAGTTTCAACTCAATCGGACTATTTACTGAAGAGTTCTGTTGAAAAGCTCCTGACTCCATCAGATCAGCACAATATGGTTTATGGGACAAAAAAACAAACATTTATTTTTTTGTAATTATTTGTATTCAAAGTGTAACTAACCCGACTTTGTTTTGTGTTATACCTATAGGTACCTACCTAAGTACCTACCCAAAAAGTATTTTTACTATCTCAAATAAATCAATCACATGAAAATTACCAAAACCGTTTAGTCTAAGAAACGGAGCGCTGTTCATTGGGTGTTAGAATTTAGCAACTTTTGTCCCTCCGAGCGCTGATTTTGTCGAGTGCGAAATTGTATACTGGCTCTTAAAAAACATTAAAAGTATTCAATTACAATGTCACATCGAAACACTGGTAGATAATTAAATTAATTCTGTTGGAAAGAGTAAGTTAAGAAAGAGGAACTTTCACATCCATTAATTAATCAGCGGACACTTTAAATGGAAATGCTTATTTATTTTACCAGATAAGTAGTATTTACTGCCTTTTGATAAAATGTGTATCCATGTATTTTTTGTTTCGCAAAATTTATGTGCGCATTAACACAAACGGTACTTCGGAGGGCGCGTTAAATTGTCATTCCAAGCTTTTAAGTCGTTAAGCCATGACGGAGGCCTTTATGCAGCCTAAAAACTCCGTCACCAAAGTTAGCCACTTAGCTCATACGAACTACAAACGGTGAAGGAAAACATCTTGAGGATACCATTTAACTTTCTAATAGCGGCGTCGGGCAACTGAAAAATGTAAGCATGAAAGAAATATGTATTTGAACATGCCTCTGATTACCCCCTTAGACATCTTTAAAGGATGTAGAACGCCTAATAAGATCTGAAAATGTCTACCATCTCTTGGGACTAATATACTTATGTATATATTTTTATATAAGAAAGGGTAAGCTCTTGCTTGACTAAACTTGCTAAACTCTTGAATATACTTACTTAGTCGTGATCATATTTTTCTTTTTCTTTAAATAAAAGCTAGGTGCTGTATTTCGATGAATCAGTAATCATCATAAACGAAATATTGGCGGCGAATCATTACCATTGACTATCTCAGTTTACGATATACTCGTAACTTCCAACCGGCTGATTTTGATTGAAAGAGTGAAGGAACTCTTTACATTTTTATAGATTGTATTTATATGGCTTCGAAGCAGATATATCACTTTACAAGACTCCTATCCACCTGTCCCATTGCTCCCACAGGATGTTTCTAATTAGGCACATCATCGCGTCCGCCTCACATATGGACATGCACCTTGAGTACACTACACTCAATAATGCACCTTCTAACTACATATATACATTTGAAAATCATTTATCATTGTTAAGTTAATTTTAAAACCTTTAACGTGGCAGAATTCCATTGGAAATTATAACCTAATCTTGAAATTATAAAGCTGAAATAGGATTGAGTTTAGTAATGCAACTGGTGGTTTGGTCTGTTTTTCTTGTTGATTGATTTTAATACTAATCTCCTTGGAATAAGGTTCCAATTTCTAAGATTAATAGGATAATGGTAGCAGCTGTTAACTAGTAAGCTATTTTGGGATTCAATTGAAGATTCTGTATACGTATTTGTTTGAAAATCAATTTGTTAAATACATTCTATGAAATGTACATTATCACTGAATGTTCCAAAATGGTACAATACTAAAGAAATTTTGACTGACCTCTTAGCTCAGTGACTGACCTCTCAGCTCAGTTGACTGACCTCTTAGCTCAGTGACTGACCTCTTAGCTCAGTGACTGAGTTTGGGTCTAGATTGCGCTGTCAAATGTCCAGCAATATTTATATTTATTTTCAAAATATTCGTTTATGTAGTCCGAAATACCGTACATGTTAAAACTCTTATTGGACTCCACAATGAAGGTATTGCGTAGTGTGGAGGCCGGTGATAAATTGTACCAGAATTGTTTTGCTTTAAATTTTTTTTTTTTAATTAAATAACGGTAAATACGAATAGTAATAGTGAGAAGAAGAAATACAAATATTAATATTTGTAAAATTAGTTTTGTTTGACTCTACAAAAATTATTCTGTAATAAAGCGAGTCACACAAATAAGTAGATTATTTTATTGGTCAGGTGAAAAATGTAAGTAGGTTCTATTTGAATGTTTATTTGCATAGCAAATATTTATTTACAATTATTTTACTAAATCTTATCTATTTGCACGATTTTTTATCGTCTTTAACTTCTGTTCTATATTTAACTTTGTTATCTTTTGATAATAAAATACTACAACATGGCTTTTATCTTTATAGTCAGGAAGGATACATTCAGATTTTAAACATATTAAAATAATATACTTACTTAATATTAAAATGTTAAGGGATGTAGTCAGAGGCACATCCAATTCCATAATTATACTTAAAATGACTGGTCAGGCTGAATTATATGTTTTTGGAACTGTCAAAAATGTCTGGTGACAATTACTCAAATGTAACTTGCGGTATTCATGAAAGGAAAGTCCCTGTTATCATACCAACACGGACCCCTAAAAATAGACACCAACACGCACTTTCCTGATTCCAGACGCACCAACCCGATGACACAGCGAATGACTCACGCTGTTCCTTAAATATCTGTCTGAGCCGCCAAAATATTCTGTATACACATGAACATAACCACGAGTTGCTCTGTACTTATTTCACCAGCTATACAACTTTGATGGCGAAGTTTTGCGACTACCTGTAAAACTATACCAGCTAAATACTGTTTCATCCCTTTGGCTTATGAATGATGTTTGATGTAGAGGCAAGAGAGAGGAAGTAGTGATACTTTTGCAAGAATGGCTTGCACAGATCTAAAAAATTTACTCCGCAAAAAGAACGCACGCATTTCTTCTAAGCCCATACTCTTTCTACGCCATTTATTGACATGTTCCAACATTATTGTTGAATTATGTTCAACATTATTGCCCCATAAAATGATACCATACTGCAGAGCCGAACCTATACGGCCATGATATGCACTAAGTGCTGTTTCTATCGAAGCAATCTCACGTAATATTTTTAAAACTTATGCATTAAGTATATATTTAGTTACTACATAGAAAATCATCTTATGGTCAATATTCAGGTCTCAAAACTGCGACTTAATTTGTGCCAGATATAACATGTTAAACACTTAAGGCTTCACGTGGTGTTACTGAGTCTTTTATCGTTTATTTTTCTACAAAACTTGTATCTTGTTTTTTTATATCCACTGTGCAACATTATACGCATCGCGTGTCTGCCATCGTCAATGTAAGGGTATAAGAATACATTTGCCTTTCAGTAAACGCCTTTATGACAACGTTTAAAATACACTGTTTGGGTAATTTAGTTTATTTACTTTCAACTTGGTGCACGTGGGTTTTACGCTTTAACTTTTTTACACTATTTTTATGGCTATTTAGATTTTACCAACGCTTTTAAAAAATATATCGGTTTTGTTATAAAACGACTCATAATTTGACACATGCTTTTATACTAGCACAGTATTCTCTGTGAGACAGGTCGCGAAACCCATCTATTTTCTTTTTATTGTCTTTTTATTTTTTGTGACTAGCTATTTTCTTTTTAATTTGATTGAGATGATGATTCATAAGTTAGTCAACTCCATGCATTTTGTGAAGGAAAAATTGTTCGACGTAAATTCAAAGCTCGGGAATAAAGAGCCATGGTGATTTCATTCTAAATGCATTAATTTTCCTTCTGACTACTTACGTACTTCTCTTATCATGCATTGACGTCTGTTTTGCGTCATTTTAACTGTAATATCCAGAGAACCTTGGCTTGTGCTTGATAACTTATTATACATCCAAGCAATAGATTCAGTAAAATAACGTAAGGCATTTTGTATTTTGAATAAAATTTTTGTTATTAAATAATGAATACTTTTCTAGCCGAACTTATATTTCATAGGCATCTCTGACATGATAATGATAAGAAAAAAAAATGTACCTATATAGATAGAATGATCAATTAGCGATTCAAACCGCTTATGCGCCAATGAAAAATCCGCCGCGGATTGTGAGTAGACTGTTAATTCCATCAATGGGTCACCCCCTTTAAGCCTTGCTGATTTGTATGAAAAACTAGAAAGAGCTCGGACTGACT
This sequence comes from Camptogramma bilineatum, assembly GCA_958496255.1. Taxonomy (NCBI): domain Eukaryota; kingdom Metazoa; phylum Arthropoda; class Insecta; order Lepidoptera; family Geometridae; genus Camptogramma; species Camptogramma bilineatum. The sequence continues at coordinate 1,766,326 of OY292464.1, forward strand.
GATTGCAGGCAATAAGTGGTGAATTTATGATTTTATAAAGGTTCGTGTTTGTTACCGATAACGTTATCGTAACGCATTAAGTATACACACTTAACGATCCATATTGATAAAGTATCGAATACACTTTTCAAAAAGGTTTTTATTCAAAGATGCTATATAAAATATCAACCTTATCCATTCTTCTTCTTCTTTCGTATGAGCAAGTGGCCAACTCTGGTGACGGACTTTTTAGGCCGCCTAAGGCCTCCGTCATGGCTTAAGAATCTCCTCATCCATTAATAATTAAATAACGAAGGATGTCTAAAAGTAGAGGAAATCTTAAAAAATGTAGCTGTATAATCGACCGTGGTTATATCTGAAAATAAATATAATTTTTATCACGACAATGGCGGAAACCACTACTATTATATCACTTTTTTTCATATATTGTTCTGTACGTAGATAACACATAAGCTATTGTTATTATATTTCCTTAACTACTGATTCGGTTGAGTTTCTTTTGTTTTTGTTCATATTTTCGAAACATAATCACATTCTAGTCACACAATCAACATTTTAATAATAATTACCTACGGTTTCGAAAATTACGTTACAGTAGGTATACTAGTTTTAAGATCTGTAGATTGTGAAGAACAACATAAATAAATAATGCTATGACGAAAAAAGGTAAAAAAGGTAATTCAAAATCCAAAAAGATTTTAAAAATGTAGGTATGTTGATACTTCATCATAACATCTGCAAGTACGTCATGTATAAATTATTAAAGGGATTTTCGGGCAAAATGTAAATTTTGTCTTGAGCAAGATTATTTAAGGGATTTCTTTGAATCGACTGATTACATTTTGTTTAACTTTAGTAGGTATACCTACGTTAAACTGGAATTTTATGCTAAAATATGATAATGAACTTGAAGTTTTTAAAAAATGTTTTACCTTCAACTTAAACGGATATTAACTAGGAAGTATAAAAGTTTACAAAACACATCCGGACCAAAACATAACGCAACAGACAAAATAACAATTTCAGTATAGCAACAAAAACTTCTATTGTGTTATCACAATCACTTTCTCACTTCGTTGAGAAACCTTTGGTTAACCATTCGATAGACAGTTAGTTTAGTAGTTACCAAACATTGTGGTGGTCGTTTGTCAACTATTGTTTAAATCAGAGCATTAATAAAATAATTACCTACATAATATGAAATTTTAGTAGTAGTAAAAAAGTGAGCAAAATGTGGCGATACAATTCTTATTTTTCGTGTTCGGACGAAGAAAATGAATGTGACTTCGGTTTTGACTACAGATCAGCAAGAAGAGAATCTAAACTAGTAGTACTGTCGCGATCGGTAAGTTAATTTAATTAAAACATTTAAATCTCACTATAAACAAGATATAATTTAAAATTCACTTTTCTGAATATTAGACAAATTGGACTAAATATCTTTGTCTTTTTTAAACATTCGCGATCAGAACACGTTATATGTAGGTACTTACAGATGTATCCGGGTATGTATCACGTGATAAATACCCGGATACGCTTGTAGGTAGGTATATATAAATATCTTTGTAAACGTGGATTTTGATATTGATTTTAAACATAGATTTTGGCAAAAAAAGTGCATTGTTCTAAAGCATAATATTAAAATACCTACGCGATCGTTTCAATGACCTCTCGTTTTACATTACGAATGCCCATAAATGTTAATTGTACATCGTCCTTCAATATTTAACTCAAATATTTATTTATTTTCTTCTTTACAGTTCAAATAAAACAAGTATAATTTATTTTATGAGAATGAGTAAAACCTATTTGCAAGATAAAACCTTTTCTTTATTACCCGAGCATACATTCTTTTTTCTTGGCTCTATTTAAGTGGATTCTTACTTTTATTTTATGTTTCTTAAAACCCAAATCTCTTGATATTCAAAAACTCTTTGTGTAATCATCTTTATAATTCTAGTTTATTTAAAAAATATATAAACCAATTATATACTTAAAGCGGAAGAGTTTGTTTGTTTGAACACGCTAATCTCAGTCGGATTTTAAAAAATCTGCATTTGATAACTGAACTCTTGAGGAAGGTTACTTGTCATATCATCATCATCACCATCACTACGGGGGCAAAGCCTCAAGGGCGCTGCTAGTTTAATAAAAAGATCATTCGGCAAAATCTTTAGCTACGCATCCTATTAGAACTAGAAGAGCGAACAAAATTTATAGTAGAGCAATTCAAGATAATATAATGTCTCTTTCAGGGCTAGGTATTTAGGTCTTAGCACAAGGTTGTACTCAAAACGTTAAAACGTTACTATCTTAAAACCTTGAGTTTTTACTGCCATTTTACAAAAACCAGCGCAAAAACTAAACTGATTAGAAATATACCTCCAGAGAATTGTTGGACAATTTTAGGAAAAAAAAGTTGAAAGTTTTTACTCAAGGTTTCCTAAATTAGTTTTAAAACTTTATCTGAAAATTACGTTTAAGGTTTTTAAATAGGTACCTACCTACCTATATAATATACTGAGTAATTAGTATTCATCCTCTCGGTATCTACCGAAAGCAATTATTTTATTAAGACCAAAGAGTAATTAACAATTTTATTTATTAAAGTACTTATACTTTTTTACTTTTATAAATCAATTCAAGTATAAGATATCATTTTTGATAAGTCATTATACTAAATGGCCTAAAAATGTACATATTTTAAATGACAATTGTTTTCTACTATGCTAAGTAATCATTAACCAGTTTCACCGTGAGTTTTATCATCGTACAATTTACACTTTGCTTAAATTTGAGCAATAGTGTAAATTGATACACATACACGTCAATATACTTAGTTATGAATATAGATGATCGTGTATCTGTAATCTGTGTCCTTATCATGCCTTACAATCGTGTTCGCGTGTCTTGAACTAGAATTTTCCAGTTTACTTGATACTAGGCGTATTATCTATCTTTGTCTATTTGATTTTCCTGGATGTTATCTTGTAATTTTTAATATTTGAACTAAGTATACCTAAATACAAAAAATAAGTGATAACCAGAAACTATTTTGCAACTGGCTGCGATGACTCATAATATGTTTTGTATAGAAATTAGAAAAATAGTGCCAATTGTGACAATTCGCGAAAAAAATGTCGCTTGACTGGATAAGTAACAAGCCGATATAGAAGTCGATGACGGTGGTGAATTTTAATTTTTATTATTAGTTTCAATTCAAATCAGTGGATCAGGCAAGACCGGAAAAAATTACAAGGGCCAAGGGAGGCCTATACCCAGCAGTGGCCGAAATTAGGCTGCGGATGATGATGATGATCCATTTAAAATAATTAGTAAAACAAGATTTACCCATTTAAACACTATATTTTACCCAAGGTTGTTTAAAAATTCACAACTTTTTCTTTTAAATACAAGTAGACAACAACTTCATATTTTTACTGTTCAAAAAAAACATCAAAGCTTTTTACGAACAAACATACCAAATATTTCCATAAATGTTCCTACTGAAATTTCGTGATATTTATCAATCATACCAATTTAAACACTTATTGAACGCTTATAATCGTCCACATGTTAATACATACACCATGTGTGACAACTAACATACAAATTATACCATTTGTATAAATATTAAAATCAAATACTGCCACGAGGAGTGTACGTGATTATTCATGGACTTGTAAGAAGTATAATGGAATCTAGGTAATGAAAATCAAGGACTTCAATTTCAACGTTTATATCACTGGTGTGTTGTTCTGTTTTCTTTTGAATTTCACAAAAATCCTTATTACATTCGAAGCTTTGTTCGAAGCACTTTTTGAAATTTAATATTGATTTTCGATTTATTTATATCTAATAGCCTAAGCTAAGGTATTAAAAATTGAATTTTTTTATACTAAAGAAATACTTATAGACCATCTTAAAGATATGGTGTTTTAGTATATTTACTAGATAATATAGTAAGTATGAATTTTAAGAACTTTAGTCTTTCAAATTAGGTATATCATAAGTAGGCTAACTGTTAATGTATTTGCAATCTCCGTTCCCATGATCAGTACAGTTATTATTATGTTTTTGTGAGTTGTGTACTGAATATCTCATCTTGGTCTTAGGAAGTCGGTGGCCGGATACAACGACAGTTCATTGTAATATTGTGATAAATTACTTCACCTTTTTAAAAAAATCATTTAAATGAATTTATCCTATTTATTTGCTTAGATAAAATTTTTAATTGTATTAAATTACCATTATATGCTATGATGTAATATTTTGTATTTGCCTTGTTTAAATCTTCAAAGTAATTATTTGAGTGACCTTTTGTGGGATGATAAACAAAGCTCATTGAAGGTTTTCAAATATTAGAATTAATGGAAGTCGGATGTGTTTATTTCCGTATTGCTTAGTCAATTTTTTAAGAGGCACTTAGCTTTGTTTGCTTCGGTTATCGATGTATAAACAATGTTTGCATCAATGCAAGTTTTATATTTTAGGTCTGTGGTTGACAGACTGGCTCAGGAGTCATAGAATTAGGAGTGCTTTCATTTATCTTATCTTAAACACGAAATGATTGGTCTCTACATTCTTATTCTATATTTTCATTGGGAAAAGCTTCACTTACAAAACTTTCTTCAACAAAAGCCTGCATTTGGTAATCATTATGATATTTATTATTTGGTTCAACAAGTCAAGTTACACAATTTAATCTGAGTGTCGAGAGTGGTCGGCCGTGACCTACTCGCCGGATAACACCTCGCTTTGAATCTGATCCTACGAGTTCAATGATTTGAGACAAAGCGGGTTTTGTTTTGAATTCTAGATTAGGATTATAATTATGAAATGTTTTAGTTGAAATAGGTCATTTTAGAGTACGAGATAGACAAAATAATATTTAAATTCAATACATTTAAAAATTATACGTTTAAAAAGGGGTTTTATAAATAAATATTCACGATTATATTGTGGGCAAGTGTCAAGCCGTCTGCAAGAGGTATAAAATATTTAAAGATTTGTCTGATCAATTATGTTTTCGGGTATTGACTCAGATTAAACACTGTATTTTATCATAAATAATTTTTGCCTTTTTTACAATAAATTTCGTAGGTAAATGGAAAAGCAATAGAAGTAAAATTTTGAAAATTATCTCCAAAAGAAGTCTGTATCCAGAGGTGATCACGTGACAGACAACAATCTCTGTGGTATCGAAACATTATCTTACGAATAAATAACCGGTAACGGTGTGGTATCCGGGGACACCGGTAACTCTGGTTTCCTGCGAGTTGGTTCACACGGGTTCATAATGCACGGCGAATGATGTAAACTGTACCTAAACAAGGTTTAAAGCTATTTCAAGATTAACTATTAAGAAAAAGTCTACTTATAAACTTTGAATAACTTATACTTATACTTTGGCGTAACTATTCTAACTATAAGTAAGTGAGTTCGTATGAGCAAGTGGCCAACTCTGGTGAATAGGCCTCCAACGTGGCTTATTAACGACTTGAAGTCGGGACCGACAATTTAACGTGCTCTCAGAAGCACGGAAGCGCTCAGCTCGTAATGCCACTTCCGGTATAAAATCTTGAAGGTAAAACGTTTCATTTTTTACTTATTACTTAAATAACAATTTTTTTCGGGTATGAAAATTATAAATTAAGTAAGAGTATATTATTCATTTGACATTTGGATTAGGTAGGTAGGTATATAAAGCTATTTATCAAAATAATTTATTTGAGGAAGCATTTGGCGCCATCAAAAAATACATTAGTCAATATTTTGAATTCCTCATATTATTATTTTTTGTAATGTAATGAATCAAATAAATCTATATTTTAATACGTAAAATAATAATACATGCTCAATTCAAGTATTAAAATTTAATTTTTAAAGACTTGGGCCTCTATTAATAAACTCGTATTTACTTCTGGCAAAGTTGCGCCACGGATTTAATCTATTACCATCCTTTTTTGTTAGACAGTGACAAATAAGGATGGAAATAGTTAAATCCGAAGCGCAACTTTGACAGAAGTTAATACGAGTTTATTAATAGAGGCCTTATAGATTAATGATTTATTTATTTACGTCATTGCAACACATCGCTGTTTTCTTACTAATACAGTTGCATCAAACAGACAAGTAGCTACTTATGCAACTGCATTCTATGATTGTCAATCACTGTAAGTTAGTATTACGTTGTATGTTAGCTTCACTATCCTACTTTGTACTACTAGTATGTACATTTGTATCATCTCATTTAATTATGTTTATCAATACTTTAATGAGAATGTTTGTATGTCGCACTATAGCAACACTATTGAACTTTTCATGACACAAATCATTGATGTCAAATAGCTATAGTCTACTTCTTTTAGGTAAGGTATTATAAGTCAGTAAAAATAAAAAATAAACGGATTGTCAGAATGTTTTTCATGCTTTTTATTTTGAGACTTATGAACATAATTCACTGAAATAAATTAGTTTAATGGTCAAATTACAGATTAAGGTTATCAGGGATGTATCCTTGTAAGAGTCCCCAGGGCAAATGGATAACAAATTTAGGGCTAAGCTTCAGGCGTGTTTTTTTATCAACATGGAGTTTGAATACTACTATTTACAGACTTAATATACTTAAAAAGTTTTCTGAACTTTATGTAGTAGAATTGATAGAAAATAAACTTATAAATTACTCACATAAACTATATCGTAATGCTTTGGCTACAGTGATTGAATCCGGATACCTATCCTATTGAATCAGATACATTTGCCACACAAAATATTTTACCTTGGCTCAAATTTGTAACTCTACGGGTACGTGTATTACAATGTTTTTTATTTGTCCACAGTTTCACTCCGTAACGGAGAAGAGATCTCACAACAACGATTGTGGCGAGAATAGCGTCACAATTGTAACAGAGAAGAAGATAGAAGATGACTCTTCAGATTCTTCTAGCAGCGACAATGTTGAAATTGAAGGTACTGATCATTTTCTAACTAATAGTATGGAAGCAATGAAAGAGATGCGAAAAATTGTTACTTTCTTAAAAATATATCAAGAGTTGAATAAATAAATAAATGAATAAATAAATGAATAATGCTGGACATTTCACACAGCATCATGTAGCCCCAAGCTAAGCAGAGCTTGTGTTACGGGAACCACATGACTGATATACTACTTAAATACATATATTTTTTTTTGTAAATTCATACAAAATATACATAGAAAACACCCAGACCCGAGACAAATATTTGCAGATAATATTTGCAGATCCCGCGGCTGGTATCAAACCCGCAACCTCTTGCGTCACAGGCGGGCCTTCGCCCACTGCGCCACAGAGGTCGTCAAATCGGCCCTTGTGAAATATTTCTAATAAATTACAAATTCGTCATCAACTCCTCAACGCTTACCTTGATATTCTTCAGAAACTTAAGTGAATCATTTGATGAGAAGGCATAGACGTTACTTCGAATATCATAAATGATGATGAAACTTTACTAAAAATTAGACCTACAGTTCTTAGAACTAATGAAACTCTTGGCAAATTTTTGCCACTCCTTTTATAAATCAGATTTACATTCTAAATAAATAATTTTGTCCTAATAGCAATTATGATGTAATGTAGCAACAAAAATTGATTGGTGTTAATTGTAGCCCTGAAATGATTTAAATTGTCGGACAAAGAACACTTCATTTATGATATCTATGAAATAGACATAAGCTTCACGAGTGCTAATATCTCTCGAGACGCTTAATCCCAGATAATAAATGAGAAACAATGGCTATTGTGTTAGAGACATGCATGATAAATTACTGATATTACAATTTGTCAGAGCTTCCTAATGATTTAGAGTAGACTGCTCAAATAGGCTCAAGAAAACTAATGGAATCACTGTATTCCTCCTTAAAATGATTTATGATTGAAGGTCAAAAAAAATCCAACCTTAATAAAAGGAAAGTAAAGATGTAGTCATTGCCATGTCATGCGTCATTTGTCTAAGTTATTGTAAATAATAAACGAATGACTACTGGTGTTTTATAGAAATGTGGTTCCAATGATGACCCTTGGGAACACCAGATCGATTACGTTACGCTTGGGGGTTTTACAGTAGGATTAATTATACTTTGAGGAAAAGCGACAAGGGATTAATAGAGTTGAATTGGTACAAAGCATAATAATATTTTTAAAAACGTATTAGGTAAACATTGTTTTCTGTTTTACCCGGCTGACTGTCAAGTCACAAGGGTTAAGTATGTTGTATTAACTGATAGACGCGGCGATTGATGCGTTCTTCATCATCAAGTGCTTGACATGTATTCTTATCAAGGCACTTCATTGTTATAACATTGAATTCCAAAAGGTGGTTTATGATTTGCAAGTCCAATATCTTAATGACTTCATGCCTATTCATGATAATACTTCTTCCACCTTGACTAATTCAAGTAAGATGATTAAAATTTTTGAATCATTAAACAAATAAATGAGATTGAGCAAGGTTCTTTGCAATCTTTTATAATACCTCCGGAAGTTCTACGAAATCTTTACGCTTTGCTCTATCTGATACAACCGTTGTTTCATTTACATTTATCATGACGTCATCTTCGTCATAAATGAAGGCATGTCTGTGATTCATATTCTCCAAAATTATAACTGTTATCTATTCCGTCATGTGCATTTAGTTTTATTATAATCTTGTTGTTTATGTATGATGTATCGGATAATGATAAACATTCACAGTTTTCCATTTAAATGTTTCGCTGTAAATATGCAATTTTCCTCATTTATGCATATTTCATTTGAAATAATGAGTGTTATTATTGCTATGATACAATAATGTTTCATTCAATACTGGAAACTAAGTTATCATAATGTGTTATGTTAACCTCCGAGCTAGCTGATTATTTGGTATCGCTTCATTTATTATTAGTGTAATATTCTTTTTATTTAATTAATTTATTCTTTTGCCTTCATAACTTTTCATTTATCTTTCGTGGTGTGACAGTTTTATTTTTTCTACTGACATCAGATATTGAATCATAATATTTGTTTTATTTTATTTCAAGAAGCCAAATTTTGGAGTGGACGTGTCAATTCAAATGGCATTGATGAGGTTCCATGTAATTTTGCGTTTAAGCATCACCTTGACAGCAATGCCGCGGTTTTTGTAATATGTTATTACATTATCATATTACGGTATACAGTTACTTAAGTCTTATGTCAACTTCAAACCCACATCATTCAACCGTGATTTGAGAAGATTATTAATTGATTCATAAATTTTAGTTTTTATTCCTTTATTCTATACTCGATAATTATCGACGACCTCTGTGACGTAATGGGTGAAGGCTCGCCTGAGACGCTAAAGTTGCTGGTTCAATCTCTGGACAAAAGTTTGTATGATCTGCAAATATTTGTTTTGGGGTCTGGTGGTTTATCTATGGTACCTACTCGTATAATAATGTATGTATTTACAAAAAAATATTTATTTAAGTAGTATAATAATCTGTCATATGGCATAGCATAGGTAAGCTCTGATTACTCTTTGGGGCTACATGATGCTTTTGGCGTTTGAGTTTGGAGAGTTTTTGGTGGACCAGACTAAAACATATTGCTGCATTATCTGGCAAACCTACTCATTTTGAATGCCCAGTTTGCCGCTTTATAATATCCTGGTGAAAAAATAAATAAATTAGAGTGTATAATTTAATACTATTAATATTATCAACCTTGATAATTACGAGACGATCATTATAACAAACGTGTTTTTATTTCTGCATCCTGCATATACATAATGCATATGCAGGATGCAGATGCAGTCATGTTATAATAAAAAAATGCATAATCGATTTAAAAAATTAATATAAGTACAATTATTTAATTACTGGCTGCCGACGTATAAAAAGATTTATCAGGCACGTGTGAAGCGAGACAAAACAAGTAAGTTAGGTAAATAAGTTAAATTTGCATAAAATAAACTCCATATTATCCTTATTTTGACATCATATTATTTTGTAACTGGCTTTCAACAAGGTTACTAACTTGTTATTCAACAAAGTGAACATCTTTTTTTGTTGTAACTATATTGAATTACTACTAAGTACCTGCCCTACTTTGTATTTTGAATGGACTGAGAGTAATTTGACACTATATCATTTTCAGCTCTAAACGGTGAAGGAAAATATCGTGATGAAACCAGTTAGCTTTCTAATAGCGTCGATGGGCTTGCAGCCTATCATGTATGGAATGTTAACTTCTGCAAAAAGTGGGAATACCAAATACCCTTAGACATCTTCAAAAGATCTAAAAATGCAAAAGTTTTGAAAAAATATGTCTACCGCACCTTGTCACATACACATGCAGTCCTGATCATATCTTTTTTTTATCATTTTGAAAAGTAAAATGTTAAAAATGTATATATACCAACAATGATAGCTAGGATCATATATAAAACTTCCCTAGTTTGATATTTTACTTGGAAGCCGCAGTTGCAAAGTGTGTATGCAAGATGCGATTCTTGCAATATCTCCTTTCTCTCGTGGATGGCTCAATCCTAACGCAATCTGGTTAGTTGCTGTTACGTTACCTTCGCACGTTCCAATAAATGTTCTGTGCTATTCATTTATATTTTTCTTACAAACATCTGGGTTCAATTTGCGACCATTTTTGTGCTGTGATTCAGCAATTTTCTGCCAAGAATATTTCTGGATTCGATTTCCAACCATTTCAATTTTGAGATGTTGCTTACTGTTGTAATATTAATGTAATGTGTTAAGCCTAACACATTTTACTTCCTATTACAGCCAGTAGAAAGTAGACTAGATACCTTATGGAAAAGACGCGTAATTTTATGTATGTTCGTTTAACAAGTAGTTTTATTCCCAACATATATATTTGGATCATATGTACCTATTTGCCGATGATTAATTATTATCATCGGCAAACCATTAGGTTTATATTTCAGCAAGATTTTTATAACATTCAAATATAATATCCTATTTGTCTGCAACATGCACAACATATATTTTTATTTGATTTACTTATCTCAAAGCTGTTATCTTAAGCAAATTACATAACATTGTTTGCGTACTTGGTTCAAGTTCAACTGATTTGTCGATTAGTCTCAATCACACAACCGTGAAAGTAGGTGCAATGATTCATTAAGCCTTTAGCACTAAAACAAAGGTACCTACGCCCGTTTCGTAACAATGATTGAAGTTAACTATCAATATTTGCAGACAAAACAAACTGAGTAGGTATTGTAGTGAAGAGAAATACTAGAACATTATTGGTACAAGCAAATAATTATAAAATTTGTTTCGGAACATAATACTTATGTAAAAGTAGATATGGGTCAAACGAATGCATTTTCGGAAGTCTGAATCTCTCTGCAAGTCATACAAGACTTCAACACAAGTTGAAGTCCTACGAATTATTAACTCGTTCTCAATTTCAAGCAGGATCAATTACGTTGATAAAATCGATACAGTTAAGTAAGTCAAGGACCATCTCGTGTAACTGAATTTAAAAGGCTAAACAAAGTGATTAGGATTTCAAGATGGATTTGAGAATAGATCAGTAGGTCAATTAGAAGCAGTTGAAATCGAATAGGAATTTAATCGATTGATCATTTGACGTATGCTAATGTATTTTGGTTTGATAAACTAGTTGTCTTAATATTTAGTGTGTAGATGTTACGGTAATTTAGAACGATAAACCATTGTTTATGGTATTATCTGAGCGGTTCTCTGCTTCCAAAGAATAGAATAGAAAAATACGTATTCGACACACACACAGAGAGATATAAATATTTAAATACAGTACAGTAGAGAGCAGAGACACAGAAAGCTACAGACAAAATGATAGACAAAGAACACAAATTCTTAACAAACGCGTGGTGCTTAAAAGGCCCAGTCTCAGCTGGTGCTGCACCTACGGGAGACAGCGCTGATTTTCAGATTACGAGACACGTTTAGAGTAAAAAAATTGCTTTACGACTGTATCCCCCAGGGCACAGCAGAAATTTCCTATCTTATATTAAATGAGTGAGTTCAGGACCTGGAAGATGTCTAAAGGGTTAGTCAGAGGCACGACCAATTACATGCCTTCTGCAAAATTTGAGCAAAGTTAAAAATATATTTAGAAAAACAATTGGCATCGGTTAAAAAATGAGCAAGCAATGATGTAGATCTTCGGAAAGTGAATCTTCATCGCCTGATTTAGCCACAAGCTCTTCTTTATTGTTTTTGACTGTAACCTTTATAAATTATGGAAAAAAAAAATTATAAATTGTGTTTCGTATAGTACTAAAAGTACTATCAGCAAATAATTCTTTACCATGATATTTCAAAAAAATTGCACGAGTATTCCAAAAAAGATTGATGTTTAAGTAGGTTCTTACGTCAATCATTCTGTACGTCTAAGTATAAACATCCTACGAATCCAACACATAAAACAGCATTTTTGCAACCGCTTACTCATCGATCATACTTCTAAGATTTCCGGCATTATTGAAAGTCTGCGAGAAATGCTTAATCAGATATAAAAAAGTCCAATAACTATTTTTGAAAACAAATTGTATGAAAAAAAGTATTATATTCTATTATACTATTGAAACTTTCTCTTGGGCGTTTAAGCGTGTGTTTATTCATCCAAGCACTATCTGTATCATCTATATCAATATAGATACTTAGATAAATATACATTTTATATAAAAATAATGAAACGTAAGTTTAGCAAGGCCAACTATTTTGTCAAGGCAAAAGATTTAGCGGTTTTTTAGCCAGATGTAAGGTTCCTTACAAGTCTATTATAAATTAAGTACAGGGTTAAACTCTGATATCAATTACCTTGTACTGCAATGGTGGCAAACATGCATTATGAGCTGAATAATGGTGAAGTTATACTACTTGTACGATGACCTCTGTAACGATTACTCGAGTAAGACGCAAAAGATGCATGGTTGGATTCCTTGAATGTGTTTATATGAACAAACATTTGCATGGTCAGCAGACATATTTGTTCTGGGTGTTGTGGTACTTTGTGAACACGTTGTTTTTATCACTAGGCAAACATCGTGAGAAAATCTGCAACCTAGCCTCACATTGACCATGTCTTACTGTGGATAAAGCTGATTGAGTTGAGAAGAAAGATTAGGTGCTGGGTAAACCTGATAGGTTTGGTAAGATCAACTTGCCTCCAAAAGCTGTTTAAACTTAAACCTTGGTTAGAGAAGGTCTAAACGTAGAAATAATTTAGTAAGAGATGTTTTTACTCTTACTTTCATCAGTATCACAAGGAATCTTACTTTCACTGTGCTATCACAGTGATCATCACCACTAAACTCCATCACCAGAGTTGGCCACTTGCTCATACAAACTTACTTACTGTGCTATGTGATCAAAACATTGGTCTGTGAATATTGGTTACCGTATTTAATGTTTTATCTGTTTTTCAGATAAATCGCTCTCCCTAGTCCAGCCGCCCGCCCTCGACTCCTCAGACGAAGGCCACGCGGCGCAGTGCCCCTGCCCCAACTGCGACGAGCTCCTGTCTCGTTTCTCAGAGTGCAGCATATGCTTGGAACCACTGCAGGTAAGGATCTTGAAGATGTCCAGTATATTAAAGAAACCAGTGTTGTATAAGTACTATCTTTGTTTACAAATAAAATAATTCGTTTTATTTATTAACTAGGTCTGTGGCAGGACAACGCCAACGTCAGCATTTTAAAGCATTCATAGTTTCAGTTGAAAATGTTAAGTTGTAATTATACACACACATAGGTATTATACATAGGTACACATATTATACAACTCAACATTATTATACGCTTATATTATACGCTTAATTCAGCGTATGTTACGCTGAATTTATATCAAATATTAGTTTCATTGGAAGCTGTAAAACGACGATGGTTTCTTGTCGAACAAAGGTGCTCGTTAGAAGGAAGAAGGAATTTTAATCAGATCTCAACCATTAAGCTTTAGCTACACCGACGCAATAATCTCATTAATTCCGAGAATTACAAACGCCGGATGAGAAATCAGCTTCAGAACTTAAGAAAATTGTTTTAACAATTGACAATCGCAATCTTGCATTTATAATCAAATCCTGTCAGTTAGAACGTAGCTGATTATGCTGAATATTCAAATATGTGTAAATATGCAACAATAATGTAGTTACAATGCAACTATAGGGGTTGTCAAGGGGCGTAAATAATAATTTAATAGATTTTCTGACAACTGACTGGTTTTCACGGTACAATATTATTCCTCATTGGTATTATGAGGATTTTTATGATTTCCTAGAGCTGTGTTAGCCTAGTGAAATGTACAGTCACCTGTAATAAAATATACTTAGACACATCAGACTTTTAAAGACAATATCGCAGAAAAACCAATAAACTAGACAGAATCAGTTACAATAATAGCGCAAAAATTATAAAAAATAATTAATCCCCTTTAAAATCTTGAAAACTCCACGTTAATCTTGATTGTACAAAGTCTAGAAGCTGTGAGATGCCAAAAGAAAAGAGATCTGGGTGTTTTGTTTCAAATGGTAGGTTCATTAGTAAGGCAACACTCAGATACTAAAAACTCTCATCAACCAACCATTAGCCGGTATAATGGAATAAAAGAAATTAATGATAAACCAACATTGAACCAACCGCGACAGAGATTTTTTGAAATTGTAAGGTTAAAAGGAAAATGATAAATTACTGAAACAGATTCTCTGCGGTACAGGATACAGTTTAGAATTTTTCTTATAGAATATTTTTAGAAAAATATCAGTAGAACGTTCTATTTAGTGATTATCGCAAGAACAATACAAAACAAGAGAATTTAATTTTGTCGAGAAACCACCAACATTTTCTTTACTTACCTTGTCAGTTTGAATTTTTAGATTATCAAAACATTTTTAATAGGGTAACTAAAAACTGTTACTTTGTAAGTAGTAAAAACCTCTAGTGTGTGTCTCCTTTTAGAAAAACATCACCATCTGGTCGGATCTCTATCATTCATGTTATTCCCATAACACAAGCTCTGCTAACTTTGGGGCTAGATTCATGATGCTGTGTGAAATGTCCAGTATTATTATTATTATTGTTAGTTTTTATTCTTATCGGCTCGACTAATTATTATTATTATTATCTCTCTCTTTTATATGCGCATTAGCACGAGCTCTAAGCGGTGAAGGAAAACATCTCGTGAGGGAACCCGCGGCTTAGTCAGCTCCACACGTATTGACCATGTCTTTCCTGTAGAGGATGGTTCAGGTGCTGGCCAAGCTTACTCCATCTCAAACAATGTCTCAGGCACTACAGTGTCCCGTTAAGTGTAGGCAAAGATATTGCACAATTACAAAGTTACAACGATTATAAAGTTATTGTACTGTATAAATCATCTAGTAGAGATGTAAAAGCCTAAGTATATCTTTCGTAAGTGTCAAATTCTCTTTCAGGGTTGCGGTCCATGTGTATGCCCTTGGTGTGGTGGCGTGTGGTGTGCCCGGTGCTCCAGACGGATGTCCAGATGCGCCTGGTGCAGAGGTTCCCTGAGAGCCCCAGCTGCACCCTGCCTAGCTCTGCAACGTCTTATCAATGACCTGATGCTGCCTTGCAGGAACTATAGGTAACTATTTATTCACATTTATTATAAACTATTAAGTGAAGGTGGCCAAGAGTAATAGAAGCAGGGGCAGACCATCAGCCAGGTGGACATCGAGGCCATAGAGGGAAAGACATGGATGAGAACGGCACAGGGTCGATTAGAATGGCGTCTGAGGAGGCTTATACCCAGCAGTCAGCTATTATTTGAGCTGCTAATGACGATGATGATGATGATAAACTATCAGTGCCGTGCGGTTTCATCCGCCATTTATTTAATTTAAAAGAAATTGCCTATACTTCACATTTTTTTTAAATGAGCTATAGAATCCATTTTTTTTTTTAATCGACTGGTAGTTCCAGATTTAGCGCGTCATTCATTACTTATGACGAGAAATGCGAACCACTTTCTCATCTCCAAAACATTAAATTGTTTTTTCATAGAAACTGCGTGGTAGTGAAGTAGAAAAATGGTCTTTCGGACTAAACAATCCTGGCGTGGGTTGAAATCCTCTACCCTTAGCAAAGTTAAATCAGAAAATGATAAGAATCTTTTTTCTAGAATCGTCAATTTCTTGGAACTGACAACAATATCTACGTACCAAGATCTCGGTTCAAAGAACTTTATTAATACTCATAAAAGAACTTTTCGATTCGCTTACTAACTAAAGTAAGCGGTAGTTCAATCTAGGCTTATAAAGGTAAAAATAGTTGTAATAATTATTGACCCAAAAAAGGATGAGATAATCTCTGAACACGAATTGGAGACACCATAGCGATAGGTATTTAAAATAAATAAAAACCGGTCAAGTGCGAGTCGAACTCGTACGCCGAGGGTTCCGTACCTAGCCATGGTGCCAATTAAGCTAGTCCGCTTAATTGTATGAGCGCCCATAAAACTCGGAGGACAATTTTAATTGGCGTCAACTATGTATGTATGGGAACACCCTTTAATTTTCAACTTTTTTAACTTTTTGGAATTTTTCCTTTATTTGTGCTATAAGACCTTAGTTTTTGCCAAATTTCGTTATTCTAGGTCAACGGGAACTACCATTTAGGTTTTCGACCCAAAACCTCTAGGGTACTTCCGGTTGACCTAGAATTGTCAATTTTGGTTACAAGCAAGGTCTTCTAGCACAAGTAAAGGAAAAATTACGAAAAATAAAAAAAGTTGAAAATTAAGGTAAGTTTTGGTACTCACAAGTTTTCACGAAAACCTAAATTTGCCTATATCTTTTTATAGTATTGACTCAGGACCTTGATTTTTATAGTCACAATAGGGACTATAGACTTTAGTATATGGTATAAATTTCAACTTGCTAGCTCTACCCGTTCCTGAGATAATCGATGGTGACACACGGACAGACAGACGGACAGACGGACAGACGGACAGACGGACAGACGGACAGACGGACAGACGGACAGACGGACAGACGGACAGACGGACAAGAAAGTGATCTTATAAGGGTTCCTTTTTTTACCTTTTAAGGTACGGAACCCTAAAAAATGAACTAATGTTGCAACGCGTGGTAAAAAAAAAAATATTCCCACTTATTAGAAAAACACATTGCAGTTGGACGTAAAACATGCGAGGAGAGCAGAGCATATTATGTGTACTCTCACTAGCATTTACAGGTCTTATGATAACACTTAGTAATGTACGGTGTACTAGTCGATGGACTAGCACCATGCGCTTTACCTGAGCCTTTTGTTATTGCAGTAAGTAAGCATGTGAGAATGAGTACTAATATAATTGACGAGAAAACATAATTTATGACTCCGTGTGTGTACTGAGATATTGCGATGACTTTAGTATTACGACAAATTGTACAGAAAAAATAACTTAAGCTCTTATAGACCTTCAAAAGTTTGTTAGGCCAGAGTATTAGTAGATGCCTCGAGTGGTCTAGAATCGGAGATACTCTTAAAATCTCTTCACATGAACAAAGCCTCTCAAATCAGACAGTAAACAGTAAATCGTATTAAACCAACTGCTAAACTTTTTACTGACTATAAAATCGACGTAAAATGTTTTAGGTTACTTTCATAATAAGTATTAAACATACTGTGGCTAGTATCAATAATTCGCATGGGGTTTTGAATCCTTTGGCTGGGGATTTAAAGGCGAAAATCTTTTGAAGTTGAAGGTTTTGGAGCGGAATTTATCTACTATCATGCGTGAAAGTTAAGGCACTTTAGGATTTGATGAAAGGTGTACCCTAAAAGGGAATTAGACACTCTGGTTTTAAGACATTTTCATATTTATCGCATTCTTTCAGTATTTATGAAATTAATTAAAGCGGAAGGGGAAGACCTAGGCGCACATTCCTAGACCAAATTGGCGAATTATTGGAAAAAGGCCAGGTCAAGAGTACCCTAAACCGACGAGCTTGCATGAAGAATGTGATGAGAGTGAATGAAGCGAAAGAAGTGTGTCAGGATCGTAGCAAGTGGCGATCTGTGGTCTCTGCCTACCCCTATGATGGGATACAGGCGTGAGTTTATGTATGTATGTATGTTTATGAAATTGGAAAAAACACATCACTTTTACAACAATGTTGAGCGAAAACCAATACAACATTTCGTTCAATAACAGAACACATTGTATCCGAGTATCGTTATTAGAACAGTATATTATCACAACACTAAAGCTCGGATTTTACTCTTCAATTTTTATTTTGTACGTTGGCAAAGCTAGGCTGGAATGTTTTTGCAATCTGTGATGTAGGATTATATGTGGTTTACAATAACAACGGTATCTAAATACGCAACGGTTTCATATGTATAGTCAGAATTTAAAATACATTGTGAAGTAAAAACCTATTTTCCAAAAATAATTTAGCACTTCCAAAGTTACAAGACTGTAGTAACTTTTTCTAACATCTCAAGAACAAAGGAACCTAACACGTTGCGCTAATTTATGTAAGAACTCAATTCTTATTTGGCTTGAAGGACATCACAGCACGCAGTGTACAAATAAAGCAATCATGCAACAAATAGGAAATGATTTGCAATACAGAGCTAAGAACGAATCGATTGCATAAATTAATCATCCTTTGTCTGAGTAAATCTCTTGAGATTTTGCAGAAAATTCAAACTAATATCGTTTACCTTTATATACCCAATCAAGGGGCCGATGGCATTGATAATAGTTAAAGTTAGCACAAAGAAGTTAGCTCAAAATGTTCATCCTCTAAACCAGTGGTTCTTAACCTATGGTCCGCGAACCACTGGTGGTCCCTGGAACCACTTGAAGTGGTCCGCGAAGCCACCCAAAAAAATTAAACAAGCGACAAAGGATCAAAGTTGAAAGAGAAAACTTACTGTTGGTGGTCCGCGGCAAGTCAGAAAGTTTATCAAATGGTCCCTCATCACTAAAAGGTTAAGAACCACTGCTCTAAACATACTGAGGCCTCTACCAAAACAATGACACCTCTTTTCAAATCAAAAGGCTCGAATAAGTTGTTTACTCCTCCACTAGTAAGTTCGTATGAGCAAGTCTGGTGGCGGAGTTTTTAGGCCGCCTAAAGGCTACCGTCATGGCTTAACGCTTCAAAAGCCGGGACCGAAAATTTAACGCGCCCTCCGAAGCACGGAAGCGCTCAGCTCGTAATGCCACTTGCGGTCACCCATCCAAATTGTGAACGCGCACAACGTTGCTTAACTTCAACGATCAAAACGTCTCAGCAAGTTACACCACGAGCGCTTAGCTTCTATTCCTCCACTGACAATATTAGATGATTGATGGGTAATAAACGATAGTGGGCAAACTTCACCCAGCTCCGCCAGCAATGTAACTAATATGACTCGAAAGACCTAACAAAATTAAGCATTTTTTATTATCGACGCATTAAAATCTATCCCAGGGGTCACTAGATAAATCCATGTTTGTACCTAACCTGAGTAGTACTAGTACTAGATTTTATGACAAGGGAGTAATTAGTAGATTGTTACAAGTTGGTTGAAAGTAACCTATTCAGGCATGAGATGGTTTGGCGCACGAGCGTAGCGAGGGCACCAATAGTTCGAGTGCATAAATAGGTCTTTCACCCGAAGTAAACACTGCTTTTCATTTCGAATATGAGGAAAGTAATTCGCTGGCCAAGTGGCCAAACAGTTCGTATTGAAATGTATGGCAGATAACTCACTTGGCTACGGTCAGGATCCCAATCCCGTGATCCAGATCTCGTGATCCAGATTCCGTAATCCTAATCCCATGATCCTGATTCCGTGATCCTTATCCCGTGATCCAGATCCCGTGATCCTGCGTGATCTTGATCCCGTTATCTTAATCCCGTGAACCTGATCCTGTCATCCTGATCCAGTGATCCTGTATAATCCTGATCCCGTGATCTTGATCCTGTGATTCTGATCCGGTGATCCTGCGTAATCCTGATCCCATAAACATAATTACGAGTCATTATTATGATTCATAAAAGGAATTGCGGTAACGGCCATTTTAGCACCTCTGTAAGTTGAACCTATTCGACTTAAAATAAATAAAGAACCCTCGGACAGAATTTGATGCACATTGGCACAGATAAACATGGCAGTGATACCTTTTAAACAAAAGTATTCTAATCTGTGGCGGCCGTGGTGGGTTCATACATTTATGACCAAAAATGCGGTAACGGCCATTTTAGCCTGTCTGTAAGTTAAACCTATTCGACTTAAAATAAATAGAGAACCCTGGGACAGAATTTGATGCGCATTGGCACAGAGATACATGGATGTGATACCTTCTAAACAAAAGTAGTCTGAGCTGTGGCGGCCGTGGGTGAAGTGCCCATACATTTTTGCCCACACTCCTTTCTAAATTGATTTTCTCGTCTTTTCAGACGCGGCTGCACAGATCTTCTCACAGCTTCAACGCGCGCAAAACACGAAGAAGACTGCAAGCACGACACCATGACGTGCCCCATCACAGCCAACTGCTGCTCCATACCCTTCGAAGAACTCTCCTCTCATCTCCAAGCAAACCACAACATCATAGCAGTCTACTCCCAGAAGATCAAAATCCTAATAGAAAACTTCCAAACCAAACTGAAAAAGACAGCATGTTGTCGAACAAAGTACAAAATTATTCTTCTCCATCAAAAAAGCGCTTTCATCATCAAAGTATGCATATACAACTACCATGTTAGAGTTGAAGTCATGAGAAGAAAGCTCGGATTTATAGCTGATGCTAAAAATGAAGCTAAGAAAAGCGAGTACTGTGCTCTTATAGAGTTCCAAAGTAAAGCGTTATGCACCAAATCGGCAATTCTCATAGAGAATGAAGCATATGGGAAGAAAGCAGAAGTGCAATGGAATGACGTCATCATGAAGTCAGATTCAGACGAGGCTATCACCATCCATGTAAACATAGGGAAATCAGATGCGGAAATTGCTAGAAAAGAGTACGATTCGTGATTTTAAACTTTGTGTATATAGTGTTAAGGTCTCATTCCGTGTGCATTTATGGTGTCAATGTACACTTGAACTCGTGGTTGCTGATGTTGGACAATTCGATTTCGGAATTAGTAAAACGGTACATCTTGTCAGACATTTTGTACAAGATTTTAACAGCCGAATAGTTTTGACTAGAATCAATGAAATAAAGGCGATTGTTGTAGCCAAATTGTGACTGATGTAGTCTTAATAAATAGCTATAGATAGAGAATAAGATATGAATAAGATGATACGAAATTAATAGAAAGTAAAAACTAGAATTTTTATCAAAACTGTATTTTATTTTACCTACAACTAGACACTGAATAGACAATGCGTAGGTATCTATTTTGAAAGACTGATAATAATATGACATCACTATTTTTTTTTAACCTGTTACGTCCCACTGCTGGGCAAAGGTCTCCCCCAAACTAATACTAATAAGAATAACTAATACTCATTAGAAAATAATTAAATACTTAATGAGGAGTACGTATTGGCCTTGTATGTTTACTTATCGCAACTTTTGATAAGAAGTTTAATTCCAAATCAATAAATCAATGTATTTGCCATCAAAACATTCAAAATGACCTCTAAACGGTGAAAGAAAACATTACGAGGAGACTTGTTATTGATCTTGCACTTTGACTGTAGATCCAATAGAATATCTTATACAGATTATGTACCTACTTAATGATAATGAATGAAAATCAAATTGTAGAATTTAATAGCTCTGCCTAGATTCTGTTTTATTTTCGTTAAATGAGAA
The DNA here is from genome assembly GCA_958496255.1 of Camptogramma bilineatum. Lineage (NCBI taxonomy): Eukaryota > Metazoa > Arthropoda > Insecta > Lepidoptera > Geometridae > Camptogramma > Camptogramma bilineatum. The sequence goes on from OY292464.1 coordinate 1,788,122, forward strand.
AAAAAAACTACAGCTTCCTAAATTATAACAAATATATTATAATTAACAGATATTAAAAACTGTTACCCCATAAATAAGTCTCCAAATTCATTTGGCGATTTAAGGATCTTTACTTTTTTGCTGAATCTCGTAGAAAGATTTAAATTGACTTATCTTTAGAAAATTTTCTTGCCCGGATTAATTATCTCTTCGACAATATTATTCAGTGATCAATTTATTGATGAAATTGAAAGGGCTTAATTATCTGATCGTCTTAAAAGTTCTTCAATGAAAATGAGCTTCATGGCTTAGGATACGATTTTCGTTTGAGTGAGAAACTTTTCCTAAAATGAGCTTTCGTTATGTTATTGTTTTTTTATAACAGAACATACATTAGGGAGTGAGCACACTTCGTTTTTTTTGAAGCGCGAACGCGCTACTCAAAAACGCGTTTCAGAAAACGCCGTGTGCCTCCCTCATAAACACAAAGGTAGGTGGTTGAGACGGTAGATGATCAAATTCACCAAGTACAAACGATAAAAACTCACGCATAAATTAATATGTTATTATAATAAACATAACAGTACTCGGTAATACAATAAAATAATTAACACAATTAAAGTATATTCACAGTTAAAGGGCAAAGCGTACATGGTATAATTTTGAGCTAAATATTCAAAATTACGCTCAATGTTTTCTACGTGATACAATTTCTAACGATGAAACACAAAGTAGAGTCACCGATACATCTAGAATAAGCAGGTTGAAGTAAAGCAGCCCCTCGATTCTAGTAAAAAACTTTTTATCAACCAAAGCTAAACATCAACTATTTCTGACCTCTATCATTTCCGGTAAATGGTGGTGCCTTGGAGAATAGAATCCCATTCTCTATACAGGGTGGAAAAAATGAATGGGCCCTGGAAGGAAACTACTTTAAAAATTCATGTTAGATTTCATGATCTTTTTTATTTCTAAAACCAAACGTGTGTTATAAAGATTTTATCCTGACATGAATCCTATCGATTAGTAGTATTAAATAGAGCGAGGTTTGTTTTTAATTTTTAGCTGGTTCAATTCCGGGTGAGGCAGGTGAATTTTAGAAAATCTATGAATACAGTTTTGTTTCTTTTTAAAAATAAAGGAATGTTTTCTTTAAATAAAATACTGTATCTTAAGGATTTAAAGTAGTTTCCCTCCGGGGCCCATTCATTTTTTCCACCCTGTATACCACTTGTAGATAGATAGATGCAAGGAATTTTAATATTGTAGAGATTTAGTTCTATCTTCAGTAAACTTAACTGCTAGTAACCTAGTTATAACTTCAGCGGTTAATGGTAAGTTCTTAGGAGCGCATTCCGGAAGATGGATTTCTTAAGCTGTACCTAAGTTATTGCTGCACGATTTTATAGCTGCCTTCTACACCACCGAAGCGCTCAGTTAATGCGACTAGTGATCGCTTCCACTTTTTATGTAAATTTTTATCAATTTTATGACAACACCGAACGTCGCTTAGACATGAAATCTGCCAAGAATTACCAACAGGCAGGTTATGCTCTATCTGTTGTTTTGCTTTCTGTGTCATTTTTAATTGTAAGCAAATACAGTCATAGAAACCAGCTGTAAGAAAGCTTAGTAGCTTGCTCAGGTACCTCGAGCTTCTCTAATGATTAGAATGATTTACAGTATAGACGATGAAGGAAGAAATTCTATACTGTAATGTCAATAAGGGCTTAGCAGACATGCTACTTTTAGCATTGCCGATCGGCGATTAGGTCGCTTTTCAAAAATGCAGCACCCAACATTCCACATCGCACACGGCGATCGGCGATCGCAGCAGTTGCTAAAACGCGCGATTCTGATACCGCGTCCAAACGCAGGAAGGCAATGCAGCATCGAAAACGCGCGATTTTGATACTGCAATCGAACGCAGAGTTGTCAAAACGCGATGCAGCATCGATGCAGTCGCAAAATCGCCGATCGCTGATGCTAAAAGCACTATGTCTGTTATAGCCCTAAGATGAAAGCATACTGTCTTTACATCTACATATATAGAGTTATAATATAACGGTGAAATGCTTAGGATTCCACGCACGCATAGCTGTGCCTGTTTTCATTGTACTACGGTACGATTTCCTTCCTTCCTATGAAAACACAATATTTGTCACAAGACAGGTTCGGGAGTCCTGGCTGCGTCAATTGGTGTTCGTCGCACGTAGTATTGTGTGCTCACATTTTTCGATCTAATACGATTTCGAGTTTGAAAACGTAATCTACTGAATTTCCCAACGGAAATTCAATATTCTATCTGTGATTTTGCTAAATGGTTAGCTATAGTTTTAGTAAATCGCAAACTACCGACAGAATATTGAAACTGGCCATTAGAAAACAAAACATATAGTATTATATTATCTGTGACATAGCTAAGTACATTTTATAAATCTGGTTTCATTTTAATTATATTCATTGTAAAATATTAAGTAGGTACTTAACTAAAACCTTTTTTTTTAATACATCCCAGATTAAAAGTTACTGACAAACTTAACTTTCAAAATCTGCAGTGTGATTCAGACCTTCTTGGAATGTATTCCGAATTCGGAAAGTAAGGTTTCTTCGCTGAAAAAACCTCAACTTTAAGAAGAAAATCATCGAATCGGATGCATTTTCGGAAGTCTGAATCACATTGCTGGAAAGGTGACCACTGAAACAGTGGATCAGTAATTGATTGTGGATGATAATGGAAACGGATCGTTAAATTATGAAGTCCCGAAAGACAACCTTGAATTATTTTGTCTAATAATTACTTTCGACCACAGAACTTTCGACCCGAAATTCTGGGAAACATTTGAAATACATTTTATTGATCACGAAAATGTTTTTCTCATGTTTCGATAAACAAAATACATTGTGATACTTAATAGCTTTAAGGCATGATAATGTTTTTGTGTCTATTGGTTAAAATAGGAAAGATATTTATTGGTTTTGAACATAATATTCATTTCACAAGCAAACTATAAATAATATTGTTGGACATAAATAAATACCTATTGTTGGACTAGACATTTCACACAGCGCCATCTAGCCCCAAACCAAGCATAGCTTATACTAGAGAATAGAATACTTACATATTTTTGTAAATACATACTATAATGTACTTTATAACACCCAGACACAGAACAAACATCTACATTATGTTCATGTTATGTTTGTCATGTGTCGGGAATCGAAATGTCACATGTGTCATGTGAACAAACTTATGTGTGTCCTGAATGGGAATCGAAACCACGAGCTACAGCGCAGAAGGCAGAGCTACTACCAACTGAACTAAGAGGTAAGTCAGACTCTGATCGTTAGAGCCGTTTTCGAGAACTCGAATACAAACAAACAAATAAATATACAAATATGAATATGGTAACGCTTTTGGTGTAGCGAAGATAAGCTGGGTTCTGCGCAGCTATTAAATGAATGGATGACCTAGCGGTCACGTGTAACGTCTTATAAATCGATGAACGCCGGCTGCACGCACGAAAAAGTGTCACGTTCCGCCTACGTCGAGCGTGCGAGCGAGAGCGCGGATCAAGCGATAGAAAGGCACGATCGTTCATCATGTTTTCTTATGACGTTATCACGTAAAATTACCGTCTGTAAACCGACTTTACAGACAACCATTTTTTTTCTAAATCATTGTTTCATTTGAATTTAAAAGTAAACTAAGTGTTAATCAATTACCTTTTGCATCAAAAATGTACTCTAATCACCTGCCACTTCCCTGAATGAGTTGTTAATATTAGATGAGGTGATTAAAGGACGACCCGTAGCATCGAGTTGGCTGTCTGAAAAACGACGACCGACATTTTTTTTTACATTTTTTATTATTTAGGTAAACTTTAATAACGAAAAAATTAGAAAATATTCGAAATTTTACAATGTATAAGCCTACTTGATGATTCAAGAATTCACCTTTACCAGTTTTCTGTGTAATTTTCGATGCTAAATACTTAAAATGGTTTTTATATCATGAATTTTTAAGATTTACAGAAATGAATGTGTCATCACATCACAACAAAGGAATTGCAAAACTACAGTTTCCAAAGCATACAGATAATCATCCTCACCATAAGTTTGGTGGCCTCAATCTCTTTCAGCTCATAATCACGTTATCAGCGAAGAAGTAGGATAATGATTTTCAATAACATACGAAAAAAGACAGGGCCACATCTGTATCCCTAAGGTGTGATAGGTTCTATTCCAATTTTATGATTTACTAGCTTCTGACCGCGGCGTTGCCCGCCGCAAGGTACCTACATAACATATAGCCTACATCCATCCTGAAAGTTCAATCTAAATACTAGTGAGAGAATTTTGGAAATCTGATCAGTAGTTTCAGAGGTTACCTCCTACATACAAACAAACTTTACCTCATTATTATAGAATTTTAGAATTTTTATTTTTTTAAATTTTATTTATTTATTTTATAATATTTGTAAGTATAGATTATAGATGCGTGAAAACAGGCCGATATTGACGGTGAAGTCATTTCTGTGTATCCCGCGCCTTCAACTGGATTAACCCCAATTATTTTTTTGACGTTAAGGACACCACAGCTGCCATTCTGGCCATTTTGTTAATAAATGCCCATCTGTGTCAAGAACCTTCTAAGATCTGTTGGTTTATGATAAATAAATGATCACGATTGTATCCACAGGCGCGGTAGACATTCTCTCAGATCTTTTTTAGGCGTTTTTAGGATCCTCGGAAGATGTCTAAGGGCGTAGTCAGAGGTATGTCCAAATATATTTGGTACATGCCCACATTTTGCGGAAGTTAGCATTCCATGCGTGACAGGTTGCAAGCCCATCGACGCTATTAGAAAGCTAACTGGTTTCCTCACGATGTTTTCCTTCACCGTTTAGAGCTCGTGTTAATGCGCGTGCGTTGATTTATGAGGCCCTTTAAATGTTGACAGTGGATTCAAGAGCTTCCGGGTACCTACCTACTGATTATTTCATTTCATTAGTTTCAATTCTCTGAATAAATGTTTAATTGCCACTTAAATCGTACATGGCAACAGTTCGCAATGAGAAGTAAAAAGGTAAGTATAATCGATCGAGCGAGCGAAGCGAGCGAAGATCTTAGTGGTAAGTTGGGCGATTTTGCTTTGTATGTTTGTATGTTTGTATGTTTCACGAATTGTTGTTCGAGCATAACTGTCGAACCGTTCATCCAATCTGCATGAAACTTGGTAGGTCAATAGGTTGTGGTAAGGAAATTTACGGTGGAGCATATGAGCTTAATCGATGAAGGGGTTGTGAAGATATTGGGTTCCCAAGGGGGTAAAAAATTATGAAAGTTACACAAATATATTGAGTGGGGTGTCATACGAAAGGGCTTATTTTGTACATTCCAAAATGGTTTTTATTTTTAATCTAGGATGTATAGTTTTTGAAATACGACCAAAGACCAAAAACTACGAAACCAGAGCTGCAAGAGCTCCCGTTTCATAGAGTTTCGATGTCTTCGTAGCTCATTGACTGGTCGGTCTTAAAAAGAGAGTGGCATCGTTGCGGTTTGGTTTGCAATGATTTTAGGGAGTGTCCACATTGCGTTTTTTGCAGCGCGTTTGTATCGATACAAACGCGATTCGAACGCGATGCGAACGCGCAGCCCCCCGCGCAGCCCCTCCCGGTTCGCTTTTGTATGGAAAAATACGCGTTGCGAACGCGCGTTTGTATCGATACAAACGCGCAGCTCAAAAACGCGCTGCAGAAAACGCAATGTGGACACTCCCTTAGATGCTACTTGATTTATTTTCATGATAAAAAAAAATTTGATAAAAAATGAAAATAATTGGGGTAAAAAAAGTTAAGTAAACAAATATATTGAGTGCGGTGTCAAATGAAAGGTCTTTATTTGTACATTCTAAAATAGTTATTATTTTTATTCTAGGACGTATACTTTTAAAAATACGACGAGAATTCATAAATATGAAATAAATGAAAAATTAGACACGACATTATGTATTGCATGCATGCTAGTATTTTTTACCATGAAGAGCTAGCGCAATAGGCATACCCGGCAATAGTAGCACTTGAAATTATAGGGGTAGTCAGAAGAAAGTCCAAATGTTGGCCATCTACGGTGCGCGAGATCTCAGTTCGGGGCGAACTACTAGTTAATTATCTTATATTAAATGTCTTTTCACACGTTCTGATTTCCGGATGGCCGGTGCCGACTACAAAAGCAAATCAGTTGCAAGCCGTGCGAGCTGCGCAGCTAACGACATGTGCTTCTGTCACATTCTCTCTAAGGCTGCGTTTCCATTGACGCGGAGCTGGTTGGAGCGGTGCTTAGCAGTGCATGAATTGACCAATCACTATGCTCGAAATCTCTGCTCCGCTTCAATGGAAACAGCACGAGCGGAGCGGGGCAGAGCTGAACGGATATTCATATAAAATAAGCGAGTCGATGCGGAGCGGAGCACAGCGGGGCGGTGCGTTGCGGAGGGTAGCTAGGAGAGCGAAGCGGTGTTCTGCTTCAGTGGAAACACTAACCACTTTTCACCGCTATTCTCCGCTCATCTCCGCACAGCTCCGCGTCAATGGAAACGCAGCCTAAGGCGCGAGCCAGATAGAAAAGACGTAAGACCCAGACGGGGCGCAGACATTTGTCTCTTCCGCGTCCCTTTCATACGAAATGTATAAAAGCGTCGCAACGCAAAATATACAGAAGAGACGGGGCGCCACGTCTCTTTCTGTCTGTCCAGCGCCTTATACTGCCTAGATGCTGTCGGTTATATTCGGAAAACACGAAATTAGCTGATGCCCATTATTTATCTGGAAGTACCTTACTTTTTTATTTGTGTTAATTCACACTTGGGTATTTACATTTACCTATTTATTTTATTGGGTATTTATAGTACCTTACTTATTGTAAAAAGTGTGAACGTGCCAGCTAGACTTGGCTGCAAATGACGGTGTCAGCTTCCTCAAAATGCAAGCTGCCTTGAGTCAGTTATCGGCAATCGATAGGCTTGCGTTTACACATAGTTGAGCACGGATGGAATTTACCCCCAATCGCAGTAACCTTCTAAAGCGGTAATGCAACTACCTGATTTGCTTCGTCTTCTTTTGATATTGATGTAGGTATGTGTTTGTGTGCTTATGTAGTAAATAAAGAAATGTCTATGTCTATGTCTATGTCTATGATTTTCAATAACATACGAAAAAAGACAGGGCAACACCTGTATCCTTAAGGTGTGATAGGTTCTATTCCAATTTTTATGAGCTTCAGCCCGCGGCGTTGCCCGCGAGGTATCTACACAGCATAATATGTTTGTTCATCCTGAAATAATTGTGAAAGAACTTTTGAAATCGGATGAGTAGTTTCGGAGATTACCGCCTACATACAAGAAAACTACCTCTTTATAATATTACCTAGTATAGATCCAGCGTTAAGAAGTAGCTTATACCTATAAGGTAAGGAGCTTGGCATATTGTTGAAATTGAGTAGGCTTGCTTGGCACCCAAACCGACACCTCAGTTCAATCAGTTCAATAGTCAGTTTGGGCGTTTTTCCACTAGCCCGGCACGGCGCCGGCGACGCAAAAATGTATGAAAATGTACTGCTCGTTTTTCCACTTGCCGGCGCCGGCACCGGCACGGTTTCATATATTTTTGCATCACCACCACCGGCGCTGGTGCCGGTGCCGGTGCCGTGCCGGCTAGTGAAAAAACGCCCTTTCGGTCTAATAGCGAGTTTCACTTCATTGTATAGACTTTCTTGCTAACTAGACCTATACAATTTCTTGAAATGTTTGTTTGTTCTGGATGAGATAGTGATTTCTAGTTACAGATAGTCTGAATAATGGATTTTTCTTTGAAGTAGAGCGACTATATTGTCACTATTGACTGTTGGACGCTCAAACGAGCAATATGAAATGCAAACACTTCTTCCTTCCAATTTTTATTGTAATTTGTAACAAGCCTATGGTTTCTATCGGGCAAAAACCTCCCTGCTCTCTCGGTTTCACGGTTTTGTGTCATTTGGTTCCATGCTCGTCGCGCCATCTCTTTAAAAATCAAATAATAGCCGAGTAATTTTATCTACTGCACACACTACTGTTACTGTGACAACACCTTAGGATTTCAGTAGGTACTTGAACACCTTGACGTTGTTTGCAAAGTTCCCATGAACCATGGAATTTATGAAACGCGATGAAAGAATAACTCTGTAAGTATCTTAATAATTTATAAAAGAAAATTATTTTGTGTCTAGAAATGAAGGTGAAGTTTTCCATATTTTTTGTTTACTGTAAATGTCAAGGCCGGTTAAAAGGAAAGTAAACAGAGCTAAATAAGTAATTAACAAAATTATACGAAGAGAGTTTAATCCTGTCTTTTATTAGCATCATTAAGTTTATTAAATTATTAGAAGCAAAAATTATTAATTGAAACAGAAACTCGACTGCGGATATGAAAAATTAAAACAAAAAATTTACCCCACCCCTTACTATTCTTACGAAATTTCTATAGCACCCCTACAAGCAAGCCAAATCGTAGACACCTCTTAGTTTAAAAATACTTTAAATAATAGTACTTTAAAATCCATCGAACCGTCTGCAAAGCAGCAGAAAGAAGACATACATTCATACTTACATCGATTATACCCGCAGTCGGTTTTTTGTTTCAATTAAGAATGTTTTTTCCAATAAATTATCTTTAACAAAACTTAGCAAATTATTATTTTTATTAAAATCTCGTGAGGTTCCCCTTCAGGGCAAGAGCCTTCCTTTTTGTGAGCTAATATAGTCCACTATAACAAGTACAGGTCAAGTTCATATTTCCACAGTCACCGTGGTCTGGGGCATAGTCGTTTTCAGTCACGGATCCTCTGTGGTGGTGGTTCCTGCCCAAAACTGATCTTACTCACACTTACTCAAACACAAACTACTTAAATTAAAAAAAACACGAGAACCAGTAGAGGGTTTCTTTGTAGGTATCGATACAAACGGATTTTTTGAAATTTTCTAAAAAAACTAGTAGGTACCTACTCCTTTGCTAATCTATACCAAAAAAGTTTTATTAAGATGTTCACGCTGAAGCCACGCGACCACCCACTTTCCACAGCCCAGCCTTACTAAGCCAGGCTAGACAGGGCAAATCCGGGAGCAGCATTAACGCAAACTCATGCAAAAACTCGATGGTATTTCGCCCCTCCGCGGACATAAAAGGATCTCTATAGGAAGTTTAACTGATTCAGGTCATCAGTCAGATAATGTACCTGAGATGTATTATCAATTACTGCCACGCCTCTGCGGTACCCTTCAAAGAACGTCTGCACAAGTACAACATTGCTACTGGGGTTTAACGTACCAGTATTTAATCTACCTGAAAAGTTTGCATACCTCAGCGGCGATATAAGCGGGTATGACAGAGAGAAGCAACCTCTCCTGTTGCTCTCTCTCACACTCCAGTTTCACGCGTTGTTCGAGGCAGGTCCTTGTGCCAGCGAAGGTGTTCCGATGAGCACGTTCCGTCAATGCACGGTAGTACAGCCCGATGCCTGATGCTGAGAGGAGAAGGGTCAGCTCGCAGATAAGCTGGGGACAAAAGTATGGTTAGGACTTTAATTTCATCATCAACATCATCATCTCAGCCGTTGGACGTCCACTGTTGGACATAGGCCTCCCTCAAAAATTTCCATGTGTTGCAGTTGGAAGTGGAATGCATCCATCGCCGATCTGCAGTTTTTACAAGGTCGTCTGTCCATCTTGTCGGTGGACGTCCAACACTTGGAAGGGTGTTCAAGTTTGGGATGCATTTTAATAAACTTAAAATTAACTCTAATAAACTCTTGTTTTAAACCAAGAAGAGCAAGTGATTCCACTCCTATTCTTTCGCGATCAACACCGTGTAGAACCAACAAACACGCTTTGGGGCCTAGCTTTCTTGATTCTCTTACCTTCGTACTTTCAATGACAAGCAAAAGTCCCTTAAAAAATTGTCAACAGTGAAGAGTAATTTAGAATGTTTTCCATCATCGTTTAGAGCTGGCGTTATTGTAGAGCGAAGATCCAATGATTCTTTTACGATCGATATGAGCAGGTATAAAAAAACACGCCACCTTGTGTTTTTCCAAGCGAATTCACACTGAGGTGAATACTTATCGATTTGACATGAATGTTCATATTCTTTGTCTAATTTGTGGCAGAAAAAAGTAGTTAACTACAAAGTTTTAAAAGAAGTCTAGTTTTATGATAAGAACCATTATTGGTTTAAGTTTTTATGACATAGTAGAGTTTAATAGGCAAACTTAGAAAGAACTCTTCAGTTTTTTAACGAACCTAAACGTTGTGTGTCTTGGGAATGGTTTTAGAAAAGCCAATTTGCTTTAAACTTCCACTTGCTACGATCCTAACACACCTCTTTTGCCTCATTCACACTCATCACATTCTCAAAATTCGTCCAGTCACTATACTTTACTTGAATGTTTCTTTATAGTTGGTAGTCCAGTTTCTTTTTTTTCTTTTGTCTGGGTGTTATAAAGTATTGTAATTATGTATTTACTAATATATAAGTATTCTATCAGTTATCTGATTCCAATGGTACAAACTTTGCTTAGTTTGAGGCTAGATGGCGCTGTGTGAAAATGTCTCCCAATATTTATTTATTTTTATTTATATTTCTAACTTATTTAAGAGTGTAAAAGAAGACAATGAAATTCTACTGGGTTCGAAGACTATTTTTAAAGAAAGTAGTTGTCAAGGGCTAATTTTGAATGTATTGTTGTGCTACAATATTTGTGGTTTGTCAAATAACCAAAGTTTTCAAGGTAACATCCATGGTTCATAACAAAACAAATAGGTAAGTATGTTTTTACGGAGTTTACACACGACACGGTGTTTGGTGCTACTTTATACATATTTCTTTAAATTTATGACTTACTTAAAATGGATCCTTAAAAGTATAGCACCGTGATATTGCTGTCGAAAGGTGCAGATAGACTTGACCATTCACTTGTAACAGAACATCGAGCCTTCGCCGTTTTTAAAAATTGACAAACGGAACAACGAACAGAGCCAAACATAGAGCTAAAAAACGCTACGAACATTATCACGATCATTCTAGCGAACACTCTAGTCAAAGAAATATTTCAGAGCAACAGTCGCAAAAATTACAATACTGCTCAGCTCGGAAAAAAGCTCAAAGCAAATAATATTAACTGTCCTTTAGCTAGAAAGCTCGCTAGAATGCTCTCCTCGCTAGAATGTTTGCGCTCCCGATTTTTTCTGCACTGTAACGTTCGCTAGAATGCTCATTACAAGAGAATGCTCAAGTCTAAGACCTCTCGCAGCTATAAGCTCAAAACAGCGAAAGAAAAGTGGTGGACAGGACACTCGTGGCTACAAGCTTACTCCGATCTGAATAGTTACCGTAATGTATAGATAGGTAGGCTATTCGGCTACGTTTCTGACTTGTCGTAAATAACGTAAAATTCCTACTATCCTACTAATAATATTATAAAGGCGAAAGTCCGTGTATGTGTGTGTGTGTGTGTGTGTGTGAATGTTTGTTACCACGTATCTCCATACCCACTAAACTGATTTAGCTGAAATTTCAAACATAGATAGATATTGACCGGGAATAGGACATAGGCTACTTTTTATCCCGAAAAAATGCACGGTTCCCGTGGGATAAACAAAATAGTAGTCCACGCGGGCGAAGCCGCGAGCGTTCACTAGTTAAGTATATTTGATTATTTCTTACTAATCTATGCTTCTATTATAAAGAGGAAAGATTTGATTTTTTGTTTGCATTGAATAGGCTCTGAAACTACAGAAACGATTTGAAATATTCTTTCACCATTAGAATCCTACATTATCCCTGATGAACATAGGGTATAGTTTGCGCCCCGACTTCGCACGGGTAATTTATTAATTAAACCCATGCAAAGCTGGGGCGAAACACTAGTAAAAAATAAAGGACTTTTAAAATAGACAGCGAACCTATGGCGTGGCGAAGAGTTTTTATTTTGTAATGTATGGTATCCTTTAAATCTAGTCACAACACATAGAAAAGCGAAAGCGAACGGATACATTACCACCACGTTTTCGGTTCGTTTCGCCTCGCGTTTTTTTTTTTTTTTTTTTTTTCTTTATTTTGGCTTCGCACGGTTGTGCATTTAGCCAGTGTCAAGTACTAATTAAATAAACTTCAAGTTTATAGATAAATAAGATATATAAATACATATTACAATACATAAATATAATATCCCACCCCTCCCCTTGTGCCTCAGTAAAGATGTGGGGCTTTACTGAAACATCAACACGGACTTTTTGGGAGAACTTGAAAAGCAATGTTATCCAATTTTGTTTCACTTCCCTACACTTATGCACGTTCACGAACACTTAACGGTTAATAATCCACCATTAGTACACATTAACATTCGAAGAAACACAAGTTTTGGAAAATAAAACAAAAATGAAACTTGACTTCTCAAATTCCCGCCAAAAAAAAAAAACTCTCGCCTCGCGTTATGTTTGGCAAGGCCTTTAGGGTTGTCACGGCCGAAGTTTTTTGAGAAACCTAATTTTTATATCATTGTTTGAAGCAGGGTCGGTTTCATGATAACATTAATTAATCCCGACCCTGTGACATGCCGTGTAATGTTTCGGTAAGTTTAGGGTCGATCACCTTTAAATATTGTAATCTAGAGCATATTTTTCAATAGGTTTGTATGATCTGGCAGTCGACTTTGGTGCTGGAATGTTAGGCTGCCTAAAAGGTTCTGGCATGGCCTTAAAGCTTTACAGTCAGGACAATTTAAAATGGAAGCGCTCAGTCAGCTCTTTATTACAACTCCCGATCTGAAATTATTCCATCCACTTTGTCACAACGCAACTTCTTTTAAACTTGACTACAGTTTTTTAACTTTTATAAATTTTGAAATTTTGCAAATCTCATCGTTCTTTTGTTATCTATTCTGAATAAATAAAAATTTATGTTTCTACCTATGTCTTTTTATTAAACATGACTAATGCCTTAACTAACTGCTTCTCTTATCTGTTAATTTAAAAATCTTTGTTGTAATCTTTTGTTATGTGCAGTACGTTTTTAGTTAATTTCTCTTATTGTTTATCATTTTACTTTATTTTTCAATTGAAGGCCATTTTGGGCAATCTTTCTTGTAAACCGGCCTCCCACGATAAAGTCTTGCCTCAAGCGGGGACTACCACCAAATCCACTGTACTATTATCCACTGTTTATAGATTTGTAAATTGATTAATTTCCACAAGAAATACCTTCGTCCAGCAGTGGACATCCATAAGTTAATGATTTTCAGCCGTATTTTGACGGCATGTAGCTTCTTAAGAATTATAAGCCTTCCCAATATTTCACGCTGCAGCGACAATGAAGAAAGTTTCTCCATAAAGATGGCAGATATATATAACATGGCGTAAATCCCTCGAGATTGCACGATGCTTTAGAAGGGTTGAATAACTTTTCTATCGCTTTCGGGTAGTAGCTTATGCTTGCTTTATAAAAGGCTACCACACCTGTCTCATTGAATACATATTACTTTATATTATTATCTTTGAAACATAATCTTATAAAATTCTGTTAAAACTGAAATACCGTTTAAACAATTGCCATCATTTTTTGTTAGATAGTGTCAAATAGAGACAGCTTAGGGTGATTCTTGAGCCTTATTCAACCAGTGTTCATAATATAATCAGTTTATCAGTAAGCTCCTTAATGTCTGAGGGCCTTACTTATGAAAGATGTTTAAAGTTAAACACTGGTTAAACAACGTCCTTTCTTTATTTGTGGATAGTGACAAACAGAGACAGGACGTTGTTCAACCAGTGTTCAACTTTAAACATCTTTCATAAGTAAGGGAGTGATAGTCTATTTTTGGTACCACTAAAGAAACAGTGACTAACGAACCGAAATAATCAAAGCGGACATTTTCAATTGGTTCTCACATTGAAATACACGGAACAAAAACAATGAAACAGCTCAAATAACCCTCCAAGCCCTAACGCCTGCAAAGTTAGTTCATTCACAATTGGAATTGCTTATCGCTTCTGTCAGGCGCTCGAACAAAAACGCTTTTCATTCAGCTCTTGAAGTTCAACAATAGGTCCTAAAACAATAAGCATAGGTATGCTTTAACATTTTTTGGGATGAACTAGGCTTTCAAAAACTATTGACGTGATCGAAAAAATGGCACGGAACAGAACGCAAGGAAGAGGGAAAAGTATAGGTACCTACCAATGCAGTTCAATAGGAATTATTTTTAAGTATTTTTGTTAAAAAAAAGTGTTGATGTAGTAAATAATAAGCGCGCTAAAGGTAAATACTTACAGACATGCTTTTGTTTTTTATTTGGACAATAAAATAATGTTACTGAAGAATCCACACTTACATTATATTAAAATACAATGTTCAAGAACAATGTCAGAGAGGTTCTAAGCAATCATAACTTTTTCTGCGACTCAAAAACTTCACAAATCTACACAAACTCTTAGGAAAATTCTAGGAAAATTCCCATAATGAAGTTCTTGACATCAAACAGCTACAAAACTAAATTAACATCCACCGTACCATGTACAAAGGCTTTACCTGCAGACGGATGTTTGTTCATCTAATTTTGCTCAAACCTTTGAAGCGATGCGACAGCATGAAAATTGCAAGATAGTGTCGTCGACATCTATACAGAACGTCAGTCTTTTAAAAATAAGCGTTAAATTAACATTATTAGGGACTGTTTTATGTTTTTTTTATAAAAAAGCCACACACAGACACACACTCTTAACGACCGCTTCTGTCATTTGTTAATTTAAAAATCTTTTTACTTTATTTTTTCAATATAAGTCAATTTTAGGTAATCTATCTTGTAAACTGGCCTCCCGCTAGGCTTGCCTCGTGCGGGGACCACCAGCAAACCCTCTGTAACCTAAGTATCTTTGGTAAATAAATTGGTATTGTATTTGTATATGAAATCGTATTCAATGAAATCAAAATCGTACGATTCGACCGAATCTACATTCTCGACTTCAAAATGAACATTGAGTCGTTTCGCCCTGTGGTCCGAATCGACCCATTTCAAAATACTTTAGGCGATTCGCACCGCTGTCACCACCGTGGTGCTAAAGAACCCATTCAAAAAGAGCTCTGGGGCGATTCACACCGCGGTCCGAACCGTTCGTGGAGCGAAACGACTAAAGACCCGAGAATTCGGCGCGTTCGGCGCAGATTAGGTGTGCGGCCACTTTACCCGGGTAATAATTTTTAAGCCTATGTTCTATTCCCGGTCATTATCTATCTATAAGTATTTTCAATTTCAGCAAAATCGGTTCAGTGAGAGGAACAAACATACATCCAAAAATCCAAACTTTCGCCTTTAGAATATTAGTGTGATCTGATGATATTCGTTTGGTAGCTACCGTTACGACGAAAGCTTCACCTATTTGTCTTTGTAAACTTGTTTGAGACTAACCTAAGGTAGTTACATCTTGGGCAAACTTGCGAAGGATTTGGTCGAAACCAACAACTGTGTTACTTAAGTTTCTTAAGTTAATGTTTGTTTTGATAATGTTCTGTTGTAACAAGGCTTTACTTTACTTTGCAACACTCGATTTTCTTACCTAACTTATCTTTTCGTACCTACTAGGAACCTAGGTTTTTTTCAAGCGGGAGTCTTATTGAAAACCAAAGTAAGTATATTTAATTAATTACTTAGTCAAGGTGAATACAGAATATTTGTTTTTATCTGTTTTTACTAAAATTAGAAAGAAATTCTAGTAATATTATAAAGGCGAAAGTCCGTGTGTGTGTGTGTGTGTATGAATGTTTGTTACCACGTATCTCCATAAGTACTAAACCGATTTTTATAAAATTTGGAATGTAGATAAGTAGTTTAGGTTCTGGAATAACACGTAATTTACTTTTTATCCCGGAAAAATGCATAGTTCCCGTGGAAAAAGATAAGTAGACCACGCGGGCGAAGCCGCGGGCGTTCACTAGTATTGATATAAGTTAGGTACATTCCAGAACTTAAAAGTAAAGTGAGATTTTAAAATTATTTTAAGACCTTTGTGTACTTTGACGCAAATTAATAAATGAAATAAAATGAAAATTAAATTAAATTCCCCCAAATCCTCAAATCAAGGTCAAAGAACTTTTCGTTTCGGAAAATATTGTAAAACGTGCTGAAATCAATCTGTATTCTAATAGGCGGCGTGGGTGTTAGAATTTTCTCCATGGAATACTAATAACTTGCAAAACGAGGACATGTAGGTACCAAATATTTGCAAAGGAACCTCTGACTACCCCTACCCAATACTCTCGAATGTCTGTACCTGAGAATAATATATTCAGAAAACTTTACTTTTGTTTGAATGTCAAGCCCGAACGCCTAGGTAGGTAAATGTAACACTTTCAATTAGGTAAGTCACTTTTTAGACAAAAAAACGAAATTCAAAAAATTCAAATTGTTTCAAAAGGATGAACAGTCATTTTCACAAACAGACACACAGATCTGACAGATCGATTTATATTGAGGCGTCAATTAAAAAACTCACCCCTCTTTTTGTTAAAATCAAGCAATTTCCTTAAAAAAAACTATGCTTACATTATCATCTACCTAGGCCCAGTCTGAACCTAGGCCCAGTTTGAAAATCAGCGTTGCTCTGCGACAAACGGCGTAGAGTAGCATAAAGCTGAGACTGGCCCCTTTTGACCCACCACAGCGCAGACCTAATTTCGCTTACCTACCTAACCTACAGTCCGTTCACAGTTATTTTACCTCTAGCCGTCATGTTGGCCAACCTGGGCGTAGGGACAAACTTTACAAGGTCATAGCAAATTTGTTCCTACGCCCAGGTTGGCCAACATGACGGCTAGAGGTAAAATAACTGTGAACGGACTGTACTCGTCTGTTTCTGTAGGTGACTACTGTTTCGCTTAACTATATACCTACCTAATTTTGTCATTAATTTTCTTGTGTTGTTTTGTTTACCTACTTAGCTACCTCAGTTTTTCTTGTTACCTACCTAAATACCTACCTACCTATTCTTTCTGTAGGTTCTTAGGTACTTGTCTTTTTTGTGTGTCTGTGCTGAAATGTGTGTCAATATAGATTTTATCTATCTTACCTGCTGATAGAACAGAGTTTCGACCCCCTCTGGGCGCAGCCCTATAGCCAGCCCCATGTAGGCCAGGGTCAGCACGGCCGCCATGGTCAGAGCTATCGGCCGCGCTATGGGCATCATTGTGTGCACCATCTGCGGACAAAGGGAAAACTTTAGAACACAAGCTTACATATGTTTACATCTGTATCAGTAGGTAATAAAACAGTTTCTGATATTTTGATATTCAATCATTATTACGTCGGCTTTTTAGAAATTAATTAAGTACCACATTTTGGATCGGATATTGTATACTTATATTTAGGTAGGTAGCTAAAAAGCTCAATTGGACACCGAGAAAAGTTTCAAAATATTTTTGGTAAGTACATTACATATTCTAGATTCTAGGTAGATAACTAAAAGCTTGTGCATGACAGAATAGCAAATGTAAGTACCAACTGAACGATACTTTATCTTTGTAAGTGCCTAGCGCGCAAGTAGGTACCTAAAGCTGTCAGGGGAAGCTAGTAGGGAGATGTATTTTATCTCGTGAGTAGGGTTCCTATGGGAATCTTCACGCGAGTGGAACTGCAGTCAGTAATAAATATAAGTACCAACATTTAATATACTGCCAGTCGAGTGGAGGCCACGGACCGGCAAGTGCACTGTAGGACTATGGTAGGACGTCCACCGACAAGATGGACAGACGACCTTGTAAAAACTGGAGGCCGGCGATGGATGCAGGCAGTATGTCCAACGGTGGACGTCCAACAGCTGATATGATGATGTTGTTGAAATTACCGCAACACATGGAAATTTTTGAGGGAGGCCTATGTCCAACAGTGAACGTCCAACGGCTGAGATTATGATGATGATGAATAAAATACTGCCTTAGAAGTTAGCAGCAGAACAAAGTACCTCGACTTTCGATGTCTTGGATCTGAATTCCCGGCCGTGCATGGCGTAGCAACACTGAATTTTTCAACACTGAATTTTTATGTGTAAGTATTTCACTATTTGGTGAAGAATCAACATTTAATTTAGAGTATTCTACACGTGTATATTCGATGTAAATAATCATAAATACTCGTTTTGAAATAGTGCCAAATATTTATATGATGTCATTAGATTCTTCGGTACCTATCAAAATCTGGTTGCATTTGGCAAATGACGGTGGTAATCCACCTGTTTCATATAGATTGGGTTTATGTTGAATGAATTCACTGTACCTAAGTATATCACTTTATTTACATAGGTAAATCCTTTGAATTTTAACCACTTAACACCCATTAAATCCTACCATAATATTATACCTAAAGGCGAAAGTCCGTGTGGTCCGTGTGTGTGTGTGTGTGTTTGAATGTTTGTTACCACGTATCTCCATAACTACTAAACCGATTTTGATGAAATTTGGGATATAGATAGTTTAGGTTCTGGAATAACACATAGGCTATTTTTATCCCGGAAAAATATATGGTACCCGTGGGATAATAAAAATAGTAGTTCACGCGGGCGAAGCCGCGGGCGTTCACTAGTAATAAATAATAATAACTATGAGCAAAACGTCTTCACTAGGTATCGCGTTATATCGCACTACCTGCAAAGAAATGATAGCCATTTTGTCTTACGTTCCTGCAAATAGGCATAGGCAAGTACTATATCCACTAATAAACAGATAAGTACATTAACTACAAATTAATGCAATTTTAATGACAAAGCAATACCAATCAATTAATTACAAAATGTAATTAACACACTCCAAAACAAAATGAAGCAAGCACTCGACACCAATCGGCCCGGTGCAATTTATTGAACAAGGTATGGGAGGAAAAAGAAAGAAATTCAATTTGTACGACCTCTCTGTCTGTCGTGTGCAGGGCAACCCCTAGACGGTGCCTACTGAACCTGAACTGTTGAATAGGAATGGGTGATGGGGTGATGAAAATAGATTGGAAATCCAATATTTGTCTATGAAAAAGTTTGTGAACCTTTTTGGTAATAACTTGAATAGGTACTATTTCAAAAGTTTTGAATTTGGAACTCCGAAAAGTTATGTTGGCTGAATGCACAAACCGTGCGAAGCCAAAATAAAGAAGAAGAAAAGTTTATATGCGTATTAGCTGCCCGCCCCGGCTTCGCTCGGGTACCTATACAAAAGAAGAAAATCCGAACAACGGTGAAAATAGAAAGAACGGTGAAATCCGCCCTAAATATTATCTAAAGAAGGATTATGCTAAAACAATTTCATGTGCTTTTAATCAAAGCTGCTAAGTCGATTTGAGTTTCCAAAACACTCTTTAACAAAACTTTGATTAAAATATCCCAAGTTTAAAGCTTCCACACCTTTCCCTTTTAATAAAGCCCTCAGAGTAATAAAAGGGGCTATAAAGATTTACACAGTAAGCAATTCCCTTCACAGATGTTGCAAGTTCGTTTCCATTGTGTCACGGAAATAATGTAGGTAAGTAATAAGTAAGTATCTTTTTTTTCTGTAGGTAATTCATGACGGCGGACGTTTCAAAGTTCGCTTTAAATACGTTTACTCTATCTACTGTTATCTACGAGTACAATAGCAAAATAATTCTATTTTGATAGCTTATTTCTTAAAGAGGCCATTCCTTTTAAATTAAAAGGCGGGTGAAACCGCCGGGCACAGTTAGGTTATTTATAAATTTCCTACAAAATTTAAGGTGAAATATGAGTGGCAGGACAACGTTATGCTTACTGGGTCCAGTAGTCTGAACAATATAAATGCAATGTTGTTCGATAACAAGCGCATATCTTAAAAACAGCTTTTATCATGTTCATTATAATCCGGAATAAAAATCCATTACCTATAAGTCAGTCCATTATGTTTGGAAAAGAATTGCCGGGTCAATAAATTTTAATAAAATGATTTTTTTAAAGTTACACTGTAATAGTCAAACCAGAAAATGAATGATTTTCGGGAATCATTGGAAACAATCGCATAAAATTACAAAAACGATTAACGAAAAGTCATTTGGAAATGAAAATTACTTAGGTACTCATAATTTCAACTTTATCGCAAACAAATAAACAATAATGTAAATTTAACAACAGCAAATTAGTTGCAAAATGTGCGAGCTGCGCTGATAATGACGTGCACTTCTGTCGCATTTTTAACCGACTTCCAAAAAGGAGGAGGTTCTATGTTCGGCTGTATGTATGTTTTTTTTTTTTTTTTTGACCTTTTTTTTGTTTCGTTGAATCACTGCTGTCGGACATATTCGGAAAACACGAAAATAATCGATGTCCATGCTGAAGCTTGAAGTACTGTACTGTAGAGATACACTATACTGTAGTTCATACGTAGTCATACTTCGCGCTATACTCACGTGCCTGTTTCTCTCAGCTGTATAAAACCGGACAAGAGTATGCAAATCTGGAGTAATTATGCGAAGTCAGGCGCAACTGCGATGCCTTTTATTAAACCTCCTGTTTATACCGTATCTCCCTGTGTTTATCTACATTACTCAAGGTCGCTCGATAACTCAGAAAATAAGGACTTCTATGGAGCAGTCGGTGATGGCCCGCCTGAGACGCATGAGGTTGCGGGTTCGATCCTCGCCACGAAACAATAGTAGATTGTATTATATGGGGGGAAAATAATATTTTTACGGCGAGGGTGCTTTTTTGAATCCAGAGCGAAGTGAAGGATTCTAGAGTAGAATCCCGAGCGTAGCGAGGGATTCTTTAGTAGAATCCTGAACGAAGCGAGGGATTTAAAGTACGTCGCCCGAGCCAAAAATATATTTTGCGCCCGAGTGATACACTCTACTTTTCATTACAATCTATGAGAAAATAAAAGGGAGGAGAAAGGAATGTGTTAAATCAACGAAGTTCCACTTGAGAAGAGTAATCAAGGATTAAATTTTTTTATTCAGACGGTGGCCGCGCGCCGGCTGAATGGTGGGCGGTATGTTTATCCGATACTAGCAGCGTCCTCGCGGCGTTGCCCCCGTAGTGATGGTTTATGGTGATGATGATGATGATGATGAAAAGTAGCCTATAACCTTCCTCAAGAGTTTAGCTATCAAATACAGAAATAATTTTTCAAATCCGACTGGTAGTTCCTGAGATTTCATTTCATTTCATTTATTTATTTATTTCTCTCACAAACAATATAAATATAAATAAATAGCTAAATAAATATACAGAATAATGAATATTAAAAACGTTGTAGGTAGCTATTATAAAAACCTGTTTTGTGAGATTAGCGCGTTCAAACAAAAAATCTCTTCCGCTAGAATTGCTCAATAGTTCCACGAAAACAAACTAGATGGCGCCAGTAGACCATCGTTCTAGATCGCGCTGACGAAAACGCACAGGATTTTATCAGGTTGGAATTACAATTATGTATGGATAGAAAACTGCAGAGTAATAAATCTCTAAATGTGATTACAACTGTGGTGTTTTTGGAAGAGTCCTCCCTCATTTATCTTGGTAGATTTGAGATGAATGTGGAAAGTAGTTGTACCTCAAAAGTGCGCGGCAAAGATAATTCATAGATAATTCCGGCGCACTTAAAGGGGATTAAAAACTCATTACTGCCCGCTAAACTTATAAAGAGGATTAAAAACTCATTACTGCCCGCTAAAAGTTCCTTGAAGAGGAATCATCTACTTTGGGCGCACTTAAAGGCGAACAAAGTCGTCCTTTTCGAATAGATGGAATGAAAAATTTTTGTATAATCTGCAAATATTTGTTTAGGTTTTCTATAATATCTAGGTAAGTATGTCAATTATTCACAAAATAATTGTATTAATGATAAAAAATCATGATATAAGACACTTTGTCTTAGGAACCTTACTTTTTCAGTTCTAAGGAACAAAGAAAAACTTGCAAATCAAAGTTTCCAGGTTTTAAGGTACCCACTGACTGGACGCATGTATTTCAATCCGTTTGGAAATCCACCCCCTTACTTATGAAAGATGTTTAAAGTTGAACACTGGTTGAACAACGTCCTGTCTCTGTCGCTATCCACAAATAAAGACAGGACATTGTTTAACCAGTGTTTCACTTTAAACATCTTTCATAAGTAGGGCCCCCAAAGCTGAACAACGTCCATCAAAATGGAATATGTTTTACCATTCACGGAACGATTTTGGAAGACGGCCACTCCATTTGGATTGATGGACGCATCGTCAGTGGGCACAATCATCCGCTGTGACATCCATAGTTCAAATCACAGGGTTTTTTCGTTTCAGAAAAGGGTGACGTCATTGTGCGTCGTAAATAGTTACACTGACGTGTTGTGTGACCATTGCTCTTCCAATGTGGTCACTGTTGTAGTCAATATTTCCATGAAACAATTGGATTTTTCAGAATTTGTGAATTACATAAATAAAAAGGCAATAACTTTAAAATTAACAAGCACTAAAGTTTAGTCATTTTGAATCCGAAAGTTCCCAAGTAAAATAGAAGGGGTTGAACATCAAGCATTAATTAATTGAAGAAAGAAAATGGATTCTACTCTTTTAGATTGGTTTGTTTATTAGGTACTTACTAAATAAAATAAAATAAAAATAAAAATCGTTTATTTCAGACAATCTTACAGTCCATAGACACACAACCAAAAAGAAACAAATTTAAACAACCACATGCAAGATAAACAACTATAAGTCGTATTGCTCATTATACGGACTAAAAGTGAAGGAAAAAATGTCATTTTTCCTTCAATTTTGACATAAATCGTATCAAAACTAATCAAAATTGAAGGAAAAATGACATTTTTTCCTTCAATTTTAGTCCGTATAATGAGCAATACGACTATATATATGTACCTACCACCTAAATAATAACTGCCAGGCAGGGATGCACTCAGTGCCAGGTAACTAAGACATGGTATTTTATAAACGCTTAAAAGAACAAGTGGCTAAATTAAAAATTAAAAAAAAACGACTTCAATGTTATAAGCTGAGCAATTTTCTGCACTCTCGGGGTGCATTTCTGTTCAGAACTCTGAAGATCATCACCAAATTTTTGGGGCACCAATTACCCTTTCAAACAAAAAAAGAATTTTTCACCTCAGCAGCTCGAAATGGCATCTTTTGCTGCGAGAAACCAGTGTGCAAAATCGCATTTTACACACTGGTTTCAGTGAGGAAAAGTGATTTGAAATTCGAATGTCGTCGATTGACACGTGATAGTGCATGGCGGTCATTGGCTAGCCTGTCTATGAAAAAAAAACAAATAACGCACCTTTTAAAAATAAAATAGCGGGAATTTGTTTCTGTTACGCTAGTTATTTGTTGAAAATTCATAAAACAATAAAGATGAGTGAAACCAGTGGTGAATACGCTAATTTATCTCCAGAGAGAAGAGTTGAGACAAAAAGTGATTGTGATGAACAAAGTTCCCTTCCTGAGAAGCACGTAGGTAAGTTCTGAACAAAACAGAAACTTTTAATTTCCAAAACTACAATAACTGTTATATGTTCTTTTAATTTCTGAAAAAATGCGTTATTTTTAAATAGATTTTAATGAATACCTATTATGGATTAGTTGCTTCATTATGTACAAAGTTGTATCTTTTATTTGTAGGTTAATGTTCTCGCTGCTGAGGTGAAAAATTTTGTGTGCTACACGAGACCAAAGTTTTTCACATCTCGTGCCTTTGAATTCCTCGCTAGACTCGGGATTCTAACGTAGAATCACTCGCTACGCTCGTGATTCAATTCTTAGAATCCCTCGTTCGCTCGGGATTCAAAATCAGCACTCGAGGTAAACATCAACTTTGCCCTCTTGTTGCACAAATAACTATTCCAAATCGGTCTAGGCGTCTTCGAGTAATCGGTAAACATACATAAAAAAAGCACAAAAAAAAAGGATTCCGCCGACTTATTTAGGACCTCCTTCTTTTTTTGAAGTCGGTTAAAAATGGTGAAATACAGCAAGAATTTTTTTTACATCGTAAGCGCCAGTCAAATTATTTTATAGTGCAAATTACTCGTACTGAAATCAGTTTTTGAATTCTCGCTCTGATTTATTCCTACCATAAATTACCTGATTAATTATCCAAGAAATTCTTGAAATTGTACCAAGTAAGCGTAATAATTTCAACCCAAAATTACAGTGAAATTAGCTCCTTTTGACCTCCAAAATAAGGTTAATTCAACTAATTACTTGGCTTTTTACTGCACAGGATTATTCATGAGGGGTTCTTTTAAATCTGGTAGACGTTCCTAATTATAATTTAGTTCAACCACTTCATAAAATTTTATGAATTTAGGAACACTTAGAGTAGCTACTTCTCTTGGTCTCTTCTTCGAGAAAAAATCCACTAGAACTGCGAAGCTAAAGTGGCCACTTTTGATGAAACATCCGATTTTTCATCTAATAAAACATCTAATTTTTCATCAAATGTTTCATAGATGTTTCATCGATTTGATGAAAAATTAGATGTTTCATCAGATGCTTCATATGAAGCATCGATGGAACATCTATGAAACATTTGATGAAAAATTAGATTTTTTATTAGATGAAAAATCGGATGTTTCATCAAAAGTGGCCACTTTAGACCCCCTGATCATGCCACGATAAAACATAGTTACAGTACTTCAAGATAAATAATGCGCATCGGCTTATTTCGTGTTTTCCGACTTCAGATTTCAATTTAGCAATAAAAGTGTTGATATGCCGTCAGTTCATCATTCGCTTAACATTTTATATAGGTAGATAAGTAGGAATAGAGTGTTTCGTAAAAATAAATCTTACTTATTAAGCCATCTTGAATCAAGAGTGGATTTTAAGTAGAAATAAAATTGTATTATTTATTACCTCTCGGTGCTCCCGCCTATTAGATTATTGTGTAAAAAGTTGAGGACAAAATTACTTTGAACATGTATGAACCTAAATGCCCTTTTCGAAGGGTAAAAATCTCTGAATAAAGCTAAAATAGCTGATCATGTACCATTTAATATTAAAATCAGTGATCAATCAGAAAATTCCCGAGTCTTATTTAAAAAAAATATATTAAATTCAATTTTACTAACCTACTGATAACCCATCCACGCAGAGAAAATCATCACACATCCTTTTTGTCACCATTAACCATTTGAACATTTGTATAACACATTCTCGGTAAATGCGATGTTTTCAGAAAAGGTTAGCTGACAAAGAATGTCCAGTTGCGAATGAAATGTGGATAAAAAAGGACCCCCGTCAATCAGAACAATGAGAAGTGATGTGATGTGATGTGAGCATCGAGAAATGACGTGAAAACCCAAGATTGGAATAAAAGGTCAGGATCTTTAGGGTTTTGGTTGGTCGTCCTTCAGAAATGTCTTTATTTCTGACTAAGTATATAAAGGACGCCCGCGGCTTCACTCGCGTGGACTACCACTTTTTTATCCCAAGGGAACCGTGTAGTTTTGCAGCCGGGATAAAAATTAGCCTATGTCCTATTCCCGGTTATTATCTAAGTTTTTTATTAAATTTCAGGCAAATTGGTTCAGTAGTTGTTGAGTTATAGAGGAACAAACATACATCCATCCATCCAAACTTTCGCATTTATAATGTTTGTGATAAGTGTGATAGTGTGATACTGATTCAAATGTATCTATTTATCTCACTAGGACACCATGGTGGTGCCATTACAGTTGCGCCACCAGCAAAATATACGTAAATGACACCTGCAGGGCTAGGAGCCTCCTCCTATTTTGAAGTCGGTTAAAAATGTAAGGGAAACTGGGTCACGTACGAATGTTCCATGCTCTACTGTATGAATATCTCCATCAATTGTAAATCGATTTAGGGCTGATTTTTCAATACCTACCTAGATAACTTTTATCTAAGGAAATAAATATGCGATTTGACAGATATTGTATTGAAAATATGTCATAACCTCAGACAAAAGTTATCGATCGAGCGAGCGAAGCGAGCGAAGATCTTAGTGGCAAGTTAGGCGATTTTGCTTTGTATGTTTGTATGTTTGTATGTTTGTATGTTTGTATGTTTGTATGTTTGTATGTTTCATTTTTATGTTCTCGCATAACTATCGAACCGCTTATCCAATCTGTATGAAACTTGATAGGTCAATAGGTAGTGCTATGGAAATTTGCTGTGGAGCGTATGAGCGTAATCGATGAAGGGGTTGTAAAGATATGGGGTTCCCAAGGGGGTAATTTTTTTTCAAAGTTACCCAAATATATTGAGTGGGGTGTCATACGAAAGGGCTTATTTTGTACATTCCAAAATGGTTTTTATTTTTAATCTAGGATGTATAGTTTTTGAAATACGACCAAAGAACAAAAACTACGAAACCAGAGCTGCAAGAGCTCCCGTTTCATAGAGTTTCGATGTCTTCGTAGCTCATTGACTGGTCGGTCTTAATAAAAAAATATTTTAAAAAAACAAAAACCCGACTGCGTCAAAACTAAAAAGAAAAAAACAAGCCTGCAAAGAATTACTCACAGTCGGGACCCATAACATTGGGAAGATTTGATTGGTAATAAAATGAATGGGTCCCGACTGTGAGTAATTCTTTGCAGGCTTGTTTTTTTCTTTTTAGTTTTGACGCAGTCGGGTTTTTGTTTTTTTAAAATATTTTTTTATTTAACACTTTTTAGTTATGATAAAGTTGATTTTAAAATACCTTGATTAACTATTACCTACCCAACAAGAAATTAATAAACCAACTAAACTAAGTAACTTCGTATCGCCCTAATTATTTATTCAATTTTATTCATCAAATCCATCCAATCCAATTCCCCATCAGCCAATAATTCAATCCAATCCAATAATATCAAAAACTTTCGATAATGGCCCTCAAAAATTGATAGAATAGGTAAACTTTTCAAAACGCAACGATAGCGCGATCTAGGATTGGTTCAGATTTAGCAGCGACATCTAGTTGTGTTTTTGGTAATTAATGTAAATAAAAAATAAAACTGAGGGTTGCGATGTTTGTAACTTCTGAACTACAAAACCGATGACCTTGAAATTTTTACAGAACATTTTAAAGTAGGTACATACCTACTTTCTAACAAAATTACCCTTCCTTTGCGTTGCGCAGTCGGGTAAAAAGAATCAATAAAATCGTACTATGTGTTAATGAATTACAACCAGATACCTACCTACTCATTTTGATTTTCATTTCCTCTCCCAAGGGAACCGTCTTGAATTTCAGTAAGTAAGTAGGTATAGTAATCAAAAGTATCCTATTTATACCTCGTAGTAGTATAGTATGTATGCACTCAAATAATACCAAGTTTCATTTAAATCCGTCCAGTAGTTTCGTTCGACCGAGACGTGATGCGCGGCCAAGATACACACAAACAGAATTTTAAACCGTTATATTTCCTAAGCTATTATTTAAAATGAAAAATAGTAAAAGAAACCTAACATTGATTTTTAAATACCTATTCAACGATACCCCACTTGACATAGTTCGTCAATTTTGAGTTTTTCAATTTTGACAATATGGCGTCTGGTTGTAACACTGGTTAATTTTGATTACTTTCATGTCTTTAGTGACACTCGCAAGGTTGAGACAAATCGATTGACGTTAGAATCATCAAAATCGGTCCACGCGTTTGGCCTCTAGAGTGCCACATAGAAACATCCATAGCGAGAATAATTATTAATCAACTTTAAACCGTTATTTTTCTTAAACTATTACTTAAAATGAAAAATGGTAAAAGAAACATAAAGTTGATTTTAAAATACCTATTCAACGATACCCCACTTGACATGGTGTGACGATTTTGATTTTTTTAATTTTGACATTAAGGCGTCTGGTGGTGGCACTGGTGAATTTTGATTACTGTCATGCCTCTAACAACACTCCCAAGGTTCAGACGAATCGATTGACGTAAGAATCATCAAAATCGGTCCACGCGTTTGGCCTCTAGAATGCCACATAGAAACATCCAAACATACATACATACATACATAGACTGATAAACACATTACCCTTCCTTTGCTTTGCGCAGTCGGGTAAAAAGAGAGTGGCATCGTTGCGGTTTGGTTTGCAATGATTTTAGATGCTACTTGATTTATTTTCATGATAAAAAAATTTTTGATAAAGAATGAAAATAATTGGGGTAAAAAAAGTTAAATAAACAAATATAATGAGTGGGGTGTCAACTGAAAGGTCTTAATTTGTACATTCCAAAATAATTATTATTTTGATTCTAGGACGTATACTTTAGAAATACGACGAGAATTCATAAATATGAAATAAATGAAAAATTAGACACGACATTATGTATTGCATGCATGCTAGTATTTTTTACCATGAAAAGCTAGCGCAATAGGCATACTCGGCAGTAGTAGCACTTGAAATTATAGGGGTAGTCAGAAGGAAGTACAAATGTAAGCCATCTACGGTGCGCGAGATCTCAGTTCGGGGCGAACTACTAGTTTATTGATTGAAAAATCAGCCCTTAGATGATTATATTTTTGTTTGAATGGGTATGCTATGCTCCCAATGTAGTCCCATTTTGGTGATAATCTGGTGAGGATCTACGGAGTGATGAACAGAAATGCACTTCGAGAGTGCAGCAAACTGCTTAGCTTACCAAATTGAAGTCATTTTTTTTTTGCCATTAGGTAATTATTTAATTTCGAAAACATCATGAGGAAACCTGTTAGCTTTCTAATAGAGTTGATGGGCTTGCAACCTGTCACATATGGAATGCAAACTTCTGCAAAATGGGCATGGTACCGTATTTGGACATAGGTACCTACATCTGACCACCCCCTTAGACATCTTCACAGAATCTTAAAAATGCCAACAAGATCTGAGAGAATACCGGGCCTGGGGATACAGTCGTGATCACTTTTCATTTCATTTAATTTTGCAACTTGTTTTTTTTTATTCTTTTTCAAAGTTTTTAGTTGAGCTTACTATCTACAAAGCCGCCCTCGGGTCGCCGGATTAGGGGCACTCGAGGATAAACTACAGATAATCGCTCCCGGCAGATTGATCTGGACGTTGATAGAAGGGGACACGGAATTACAGTTATTCTAAAAGAATCCTAAAAGTAATGTTTACACGATCATGTTCCAATTCAGCAATTTTTTCTTCTTCGGACTTCCTAACTTGCAATTGCAACCATGCGCTCATGGGAACATTGTTTCAAAATTGGTGACCGAGAAAGGCTTGAAAAGTTATTCCAATTTTGTATTAAATATAACAATTGCTAAGAGCTAGAGCTAAACAATCAAGCTAAGAGAAAGGTCATGATTTAGAAACCAAAATGAAGACAGATTTTTCCTAATTTCGGCCTAAGCCATTTTTAGTTTTCTCACAGATTAGTTGCTCTCAGGCCTGCCGAACCACGGTTGCTGGCATAAGCATTACGTACGAGTGGTACTAGATCAACTATTTCCAATAATAAAACCTTACGAGAGTAACTGCAAAGAGTATCTCCTCTTAGACTTCGGACCCGACAACTGGCTAGAGGCAGCAATGGACAGAAAGAAGTGGCGAATTCTCGTTTCGGAGGCCAAGACTCGCTTTGAGTCCCTGAGCTAATGGAGTAAGTAAGTAAGTATCTCCTCTTAGACTGGTAGTCACTAGTGATTTTTATACATCGCCATTTTCCATTCTGCAAGCGTTGATTGACAGAAGCGACAAACTTCTACAGCATCTATACTAATAGATCTTACCAGTATAAGTGCAAACAGTGGCAACGGCGCATGATGAGTAGCCATTAACGTGCCGGCTCCCAGACTGGCAGCAACTAGCAAGGAGCCAGCCAGCGCCAGCGCCTCCCATTCCGCGGCCGCTGGCAGAAGCGCGAAGCACAGCACTATTGATAGCACGAACGATATCACTGATAGAGAAGCGATGGACTTCGTTTGGTTTGATAGTTCCTGAAACAATAGATACATCTTTGGTAAATTCTTCGCGGAAACGTTGGCGCGACGATATCGATGCCTTTGAGAGTGACTGGTGGGAGACGGCGAGAGATAGATAGATGGAGGGAGTTGGTGGAGACCTTTGCCCAGCAATAGGTTGAATAAAAAAATTTAAAAAATCTAAGTAATTACTTTTAATACAATTTGGGTATGTCAGTCACATGTCTTCGAACTTTTTACATTAAACAAGGGTGGTATAAGTTCCCTACTAAAAGTATACGCATCATAGAATATGACACGCACGAACTCAATGTATCGTACTTCAAGTTTTATAATGGACATCGGTTATTTTCGTGTTTTCCGAATATTTTAATGGCTCATACGAAATTACTTACGTTTAATAAAGTTACGACACAAACGCTTCTACGAATGTATATACACAACAAAATATATACTGAATAACCGCGAGTTAAGCCACATAGTCTGACGTATAATGTGGATACACGCAGTGGCAGAATGCTCATTCATTAACACCAGTCATACCAGCAGTAGTCATTTGTGTAATTAGTCATAAAGACTGACCCGACATTGACCTGTTTTAGCTGCAGATTAATTATACCGGCAGTGGCTAGCATTACAAAGAAGTATCTTGAATTGAACCTATTAAGTTTAAGGCAGCTTCACACGCTCGGTCTCTTGATTCGGAAAAACGAATGTTGGGATTTTTTTCTGAACGAAAAGTAACGAAAACGAATCGAACGTGTGCACTTAGAACAATTTATATTATTTGCGTGCTAATGTACGGGAATGTACAATTGTACATTCGGGAGGAAAACGAATTGTGAAATCTAATCAGGAAACGGAACGTCTGCGGCCGGCTTAATACGCAACACTAAGTTCAACTCGTGTCTTTGCTCGCTAACCGAATTTAAAAATGCGCTGAATAAATATTTTAGTCTTCTTTTTGCTAAGATAGAACTAAATAACACAAAACAAAAAAAATCACGACTGTATCCCCAAATATACATGTCCATCATACATACATACAGTACCCACATACGTACCTATACATAATCTGTCAGACAGGTAATAAAGTTCACATTGAGCGAATTATAACAAAATATTTGAACCTTAGTTCAAATTGGTTTATTTGATGTTCAATGTTTTGTCACAAAATTTACATCACTATTATGGCTGATTTACACAGGGTCAGTAACTGACTACAAATTCGAGGCAAGTCAGTGCTGACCCGAAAAAAACCCTGTGTAAACTGATTGGAAGTCAGTACAGTGGCTTGAAGTCAGCGCTGACTTGAATATTCGGACGCGAATATTTTAAAGTCAGTTGGCGCCCCCCTGCGACTGACTTGTCTACTGACCCTGTGTAAATCAGCCATTATGGCTGATTATGACTGACTTGTCTACTGACCCTGTGTAAATCAGCCATTATGGCTGATTTACACAGGGTCAGTAGACAAGTCAGTCGCAGAGCCAATGTCGGCGCCGCGACTGACTTTAACTGTTTACATGAAGTAAGTAGTAGTGGTGCGTTTCTCACGGTGAGCACACGTGTGTGAAGTCAGTGGAAAAAATGAATTCGCGAAAACAACTGAAACGACGATTTAATTATTTGTTGAAAAATTTATCAATTTTGCTGTTGAATGAGTTAATAGAAATGGTAGAAAATGAGATAATTAAAAATAAACGACAATGGGTAAGAAAATGGATTGACGATAGAAACGAAACTGGTGGCTCTGCTTTGTTGCTGAAGCAATTGCGATTTGAAGATCCTGCGGAGTACAAACTGGCTATGAGGATGTCACCACAGAATTTTGACGAATTGCTGTCAATGATATCGAGCTCTATTCAACGACATGATTTTTATCGCCAGCGAAAAAAACGTGGTCACTCTACAACGCAGCGGCAGTGACTAACCACGCACTGACTTGTCTGTTTACACGGGGTTTATTTGGCTGGCGCGGGGGTGCGCGGGTGGCGGGGGGCGCCAACTGACTTTAAAAGCCAGCGCTGACTTCAAGCCACTGTACTGACTTCCAATCAGTTTACACAGGGTTTTTTTCGGGTCAGCACTGACTTGCCTCGAATTTGTAGTCAGTTACTGACCCTGTGTAAATCAGCCATTACTCTCTGACTCTGCGTCAGTGTGAGTTGAGCCTGTCTATTCTGGAATCGAATTATGTGTCCGAAGTAGCTAGTCAAGTCAAATTATCGCTACAGTGCACTAGATAGACTAATCCGTAATCTGGTTCCGTAAGCTAGGTGCATCCCGGCGTAATGTAATTTCTGAAGCAGTAGATACCTGGATCTACATAGAGCTCCAAATATATTAGGGCGTATTTAACCTAAACCTGGTATAACGTGACTTCGTTAGACTATTAATTTGTTCTACAAAAAATAGTTGTTGATAATTTTTCAACATATTTTCGCTACTCAACCGATCATCGTGGATTCACCTAGAAAAATAGTAGGTACAGTATTCAATCTCCGTCTTCGTGAACATTCTTGATGTAAGTACCTACTTATAATGTCAGCCACTTACTGAAACGCTACTTAAATAATTTGAGACGTACTTATCTATTTGACGCGTTCTTACTCTTCAGAATTTTCAGTTAATGACAGTCAATTTAAATGATAAACTTAAATTAAGTAGCGTTTCAGTATTCGGGTGTTGTAAGAGCCGAGTAGTTGTAGCCCTTACAGGTAGAAGTTGTTGCCAGTGGTAGTAGGTAGGTACTCAGTTGTGTGAGCACTTACTGTTTAGCACTATGTTACACGGAGCACGTAAAAACACAAGATTCACTAAGTAACGTTTATTTAGTTCGTTGTTACAAGTTAAGGTAAAAGATGGCTAATCTATCCCTTGGTAGTGCCTTGTGCGCGAGTAGGTTACGTACTGACGTAATTGTGCAATATAAAATATAAAATAACTAAAATAATTAAAGTGCAGCGCACGCGGCCTAAAGTAAAACGCTGCGTGCGCAAATTGCTTCTGTATGGTGAAACCGTACATGTTGGCAACCCCATAAGAAGAAAACTAAAGTTAAAATGAAATAACTATCAAGAGAAGATAAGTCAGTACAAAGCAAAGAAATGTTATTCATTGAAAGTGAACGCGATGTTGTCTTGTTCTCTGGTAGGCGATGGTTGGCGCTCTCCCCGTTTCCGTGGCGGCTTCGCTGGTGGAGATGCTGCGTGGCCTGGCGTTTTCTGTACAACCCTCTCTTGATTGGAACGTAGTTGAAGTTCTATTACTTCAGTGTGTGGCTCTGTCGAGCGTTCTCTGCTTTTAGCCAGTATGTGAGGTAGATATTTTTTGACTACCCAGATGATGACGATGATGATTACGATTACGATTGCGAGTAGAATGTAGGAAATCGTATATTGATGTATATCATGAGTGGTAATCGTCTCGGGGAGGATTTCTCTTTCCTTTTGATAAAGTACTCGTTTGTCGATGTCTTGCGTCTCCTCCGCTCGATCTAGGTTGTCCCATGACACCTTGTGGTAGGTCAGGTTCACAATGCTGTTGACTGTTGAGTTTAGCAGTGCGATGTTAAAGTTAGATTCCATCCTCATGTTGGTGTTGTACTCGTTGCGTGAGTAGATGGTAAAGTCGTTGGATTGTAACAAGCATCCTTGCTTTAGAGTTACAATGCCCGATGAAGTCATAACATATGAGCTGACGTCGTTGTCGCATACGGTGCGCAAAGTGCAAGCTCCGCAACAAACAGCCAGCCAGCTGTTTGGCGAGTGTAGCTCGACCCACGCGTCACTGCATGACGTTTTTCTGACGTCACAGGGAGTGTCCGACCTGTGACTAAGTAATTTAGCTTCACACGGAGCGTTCTTGCTCTCTAAGCTGTATATTGGCAGGTTTTCATTACACACTAAGCGATCTTGTCTCATAACGGTGCATAATTTTATCTCCTTTTCAGATGGTGAAATGTAGGAGTTTTTCTTAAAGTTGACTGCAATATACTGCGACTGAAGCTGTATGATGGCGAATTCTGTCTGATTCCTCACTGGTATAGGGGTAACTTTGTAGAGTAGAAAGTCTTCATCTGTTGTTAATGGTATGTGGACTTCGAAGAGAAAGTAGGTGGAAGTTACTCGAGCCTTCACGTAGAGTATCTTGTAAATGTCTTTGATGTCTTGCTTGACATTTTCCAAAGGTAGAGACAATCTCTTCGGAAGGCTTCCCGCTATGATATTCAGCTGTTCCACGAGGTTCACAGGCGTCAGTAAGTGAACATCCATGTGTCCTTTATACACGTTGGTGAGAGTGTCATACAGAAGTTCTTGCATTTCTCTCAAGTTTTTGAGTAGAAGGTAAGTTGCTAGTGATGCAGAGTTGAAATAGCTCGTTGCCATAATGATCTCCATGGTTGAATCAATCTTCGCCAGATTAAAAGCTGTGTCGTTCATGAAGCTGTCAACCATGTTGAGTTGTTTGTGAATGTTCTCTTCAGTTTTCTTCAGCACCTTGTTCTCCAGCTCCACAATGGACGTTTGGTTTTTCATTAAGCCAAGTAAGTAGTTCTGGTTGTTTTGGATGTTCTTTATGTCTTGGTGGTATTTATCGGCAAAGTTTTGATCAAGGACACCGAACAGGCTGTTTGCGATGGAACCGATGCCGTTGATTAATCCTCTCTTCTTGCGATTGCCCAAGTGCTGGTGAGGAGTCAGTAAGATGCTGTTGTAGTGTTGAAGAAGATCCATTTCATGAGATAATTGTCCAAGTGTCGTTTCGCAATATCTCGGGTCAGTTTTGTGACAAAGTTCGGTTAAGTTGTGAAGATAGTTTTCTACACGTTGCATACCATCCCAATAATTAGTTAAATTGTAGTACATAAGTAGTATCCACTCGTCGTGCATTGTTTGCATTTTGCCGAGCGCATCATAATAAACCGGCCGGTCGGGCTCAAAGCTTGTAATCTGAACGCTCGGGCGCGTGCCACTGCCGGCGCTATGTACTCCTGTTACTAATGTAAACAATGTTATCAGTAATGTTGTAATTGTTTTATTAGCGGTTCCTTTTGTTTTGCGAGAGTTTGGCGCGCGCTGATTTTGTTCATTCGACGACGTCTCAGCCTTTTCATCTCTCTGTTGTTGTTGTGGAATTTCCGTTTGTATTGGGAGTGGTGAAAGTTTCACGACGGGACGTTTAAGTATGCCTGATTGAGTTTTCACAGTCGTTACTCGGACACGACCGTCGGAACCAGGATGAAGCTCTATAACTCGCCCCATCGCCCATTTTCCAGGAGGCATGTTATCCTCCTTTATCAACACGATGTCACCTTGTTGAATGTTTTTCATGGGCTTGTTCCATTTGCTGCGACTTTGTAGTTGAGTTAGGTATTCGGAGGACCAGCTTTTCCAAAACTGCTGTAGCATGTTTTCAGTCAGTTGCCATCTTCGACGAATGTCAATCGTTTTGATGTCGCTGTAGTCCAAAAGAGGTAGCGTGAGGGTTGGGCTGCCGGTAAGAAAGTGTCCAGGTGTCAGATAGTTATAAAATTCTTCCGGGTCTTCTGTAAGTGGACATAAGGGCCGGGAGTTCATGCATGCTTCAATCTTCGTTAGTAGTGTCGTAAACTCCTCGTATGTGAGTTTTTGTTCGCCCAGTACACGTCGTAGATGGTATTTTAACGATTTTACTGCAGCTTCCCAAAGACCGCCTGCGCTTGGCCAAGCAGGAGCGTTGAAGTGCCATTCAACTTCCAGTTTTCCAATCTCGGTGAAGAAGTCTGGTGATAAAGTTTGCTTGAACTCTTCAAACTCCTTGCGCAAGACCTTGGCAGCACCGATGAAGTTGGTACCGCAGTCGGAGTAGACGTGCTTTGGAGTGCCGCGTCGTGCGCACATTCGTTGGAATGCTGCTATGAACGTTTCAGTACTAAGGTCCGACACGAGTTCAATGTGCACAGCTTTTGTTGCCATGCACACGAAGATTGCGATGTAGCCTTTGGACGTCTTCACACCTCTTCCTTTGTTCAGTTTGACTTCCACATGACCTGTGAAGTCAACGCCGGAATGCGTAAATGGCCTCGAAGGTTGTGCCCTTTGTTTAGGTAGGTCGCTTAAAAGTTGATATGTTTCAGTTGGCTTGTGACGGTGACAGGTGACGCATTGGCGCAATCTTGTTTTAACTGCTCTGTTGCCGCCGACAATCCAGTAACGCTGTCTTATGTAAGATAACGTTAGTCGGGCGCCTCCATGTAGTACTCTGGAGTGAACTTGGTCAATCAGTAGTTGAGTCAGTCTTCCATTTCTTGACAAAATCATTGGATTTTTCATCTCGAAAGGCAACGTTGAGTTTTTGAGGCGACCGCCGACACGAATGATGTCCTTTTCGTCCAGGTACGGGTTAAGTTTGTACAAAGGACTTTTATTAGACACCGTTTCCTTTTTTAAAAGGCTTCTGTATTCTTGTTCGAATTCAATCTGCTGAATATGTTTTATTATAAATTCATTCGCCGCAGTTAACTCGCCGGTAGTTAGGTAGTTGGTGTTGGATTTCGACTTATTAAGTGCATTTGCGCAATAGCGTTGTATCCATGCCGTCACTCGAGTTATGCGAGTTAATGAACTGTGTTTGTTTACAAGTTCATTGATAAAATGTGCCTCTTGCTTTTGTGGTAGGGCTGTCACCGTTGGTTTGAGTCCCGTGTTAGTTGTATGGAGACACATCGGGACCTGCTGGTTTTCAGAAGTGTGAATAAAGTCAGGTCCTTTCCACCAAAGCTCGAAGTTCAGCAGTTTAGTTGCGGACATTCCTCGTGACGCGCAGTCTGCAGGGTTGAGTTCCGATTTCACGTAACGCCAGTTTCCAGCCGGGATGACCAGTTTGATCTTGTTTACCCTGTTGGCAACGTATCTTTCCCATCTGGAGATGTCTCCCTGCAGCCAGGCGATTACAACTTGAGAGTCGCTCCAAGCTTGTATAGATGTGGTATGTCCTGTGAAGGCTTCTACAGCCTTTTTTGCGAGTTGTGACAGTAGAAGGGCGCCGCAAAGTTCCAACCGAGGCAATGTAATTTTCTGCGCGATTGGAGCAACCCTAGTCTTGGCTGCTAACAGAGTCACTGTAGGTACGCCTTCGTTAGTGACCCGACTGTAGATGACGCACGAGTATGCCTTTTCGCTAGCGTCGCAAAAACAAAGTAGTTCGATGTGTTTTTGAGTGCATCCCAGCCATCTATTAAGTTTGATTGTTTTGACTTCGTGAAGTTCGTTTTTCTGTTTCAACCATTCTTGTTGTAACTCGGTAGGTAACGTCTCATCCCAAGTAAGTTTACTTGTCCAGACTCTCTGAAACAGCAGTTTGGCGGCCACAGTTATTGGCGCCAACCATCCCAGCGGGTCATATAGTTTTGAGATCTCAGATAACAGATGGCGCTTCGTGAGTGGTTGCCGATGTTTTTCTTCTAAGTCCCAGTAGAATGTAAATGAGTCGTTCGTGGTGTTCCAGCCGAGTCCAAGGGTCTTTTTTGTATCTTCGTGTTTGAAGTTGAATATTTGTTCCGTTGAGATTTGATCTTCACTCAAGTTTTGTAGTAAAGACTTATCGTTGGACGACCATTTCCGTAAGTTCATGCCGGCGCCGCGTAGTAAGTTAATGAGCGACGACTGTAGTTGTTGAGCTTCGGAGATAGTGCTGTGTCCGCTAATTAAATCATCAACGTAGAACTCATTTTGTAGCGTTTGAGCAGCCTCGGGATATCTGTGTCCATCGTCCATAGCTAGCTGCTTCAATGTTCTCATGGCGAGCCATGGTGAGCACTTCATGCCATACGTGAGGGTACATAAGACATGATCTTTCAGCTTTTCTGAGGGCGAGTTTCGCCAGATGATTTTCTGCAGTTGTTGTTGTTCATTTGCGATCCAGATACAGCGGTACATTTTCTCTATATCTGCCGTGAACGCATATCTGTGAGAACGCCATTTCAGAAGAAGAGCTTGTATGTCTTTTTGCATGTTAGGGCCTTTCTCTTGTAAGTGATTAAGGCTGTACCCGCTCGTTGTTTTTTGAGAGGCGTTGAAAACTACTCTAAGTTTAGTAGTAGTTGAATGCTCCCGTAGGACACCGTGATGGGGTAGGTAGCATTCTACTTTCGTTGTGAGTGAGGGCGCTGGTGCCATGTGCTCAAGTTCTGTGTACTCCCTTATAAAGTCTCTGTACATACGAGCGAGATTGGCATTCCTTTCAAGTCGTTTTTCCAGCTGTAAAAATTGTGAGACGGCGATAGATCGAGAATTGCCTATCTTTTCTTCGTAGTTTGGAACGAGAGGCATTTTCACAACGTATTTTCCATCTGAAGCTCGTTGTACTGTCTTCGAATAGTACTCTTCGCACTGATCGTCCTTAGAGATGTCGTCCTTGTTGTCTTGAGTGATGTCCTCGTGCTCCCAGAACTTGCTAATGCTGTTGAAGTCAACTAGAACGGTATGGCAATTAAAAGTTTGCATTTTGCCACACAGAATCCAGCCGAGATGTGTTTGTTGCGCAATAGGAGCTTGTTTATTTCCTTTCAGGACTCCTTCAAGGATAACAGTTGAGTATATGTCGGCTCCAAGTAGTAGATCGACAGGGCGTGATTTGTTGAAG
Organism: Camptogramma bilineatum; assembly: GCA_958496255.1. NCBI lineage: Eukaryota > Metazoa > Arthropoda > Insecta > Lepidoptera > Geometridae > Camptogramma > Camptogramma bilineatum. The sequence continues at coordinate 1,826,684 of OY292464.1, forward strand.
TCAGGATCTGCGAGCTTTAAGTTTTCCAAGTGCGGCCAGTTTGGCGTCTCAAAAGATGAGTTAGGTAAGTTGTTTGTAAGTTTTTTCAAAATGAGCGCTTGAGTTTCAAACGCGTAGTCGGAATGTATCGACTTGCAGTTCAGTTGTAGGCGTCCTTTGCAGTCTCCAGACAGCGCTCCGACTCCAGATATGGTAGCGTTCACCCGTTTTCTAGGCAGTCGAAGTAGTTGAGCGGCTTGTTCAGTTATCAAGTTCACTTGTGAACCTTGATCCAGGAGAGCACGAAGTGTGACGTAAGTTCCGCTGGCAGATTTTATCTTCAGTTGAACCGTTGTTAGCAATATCTCCAAGTCATCAGTAGCGAGATGATTGGAGCTTTGTTGAGTTGAAGTTGAAGTTGACGGCGTAGCCTTGTTGTGTAACATAGTATGGTGTTTCTTTTTGCATTCTCTGCAAGTTTTTGTCGACGAACATTCCGCGTCGCCGTGGCTGTATAAACAGTTTTTACATAAATGCAATTTCGAAACAATATTATTGCGTTGTGCTGTATCCATGTCTATAAACTTTGGACATTGCATTAGCACGTGTCTTTTTTCGCAGTGTGGGCATTGTCCGAAGGAAGTATGTAGAGTTTTTGTGTATTTCTTAAACTCGAAGTTATTTTTCTTGTAGGAAGAATGTTGGTTGGTGGACGATTTTTGCGGAGCAGATGTTAGTTTCGGGATTTCCTTCTTCGCAGCTTTCATGCCCTCGTAAGCCATGAATTTGCTTTCTAGAAAGAAAAGAAATTGATCCAAATGAGGAAGTTCTCTGTGATCTTGCTGTTCTTTCATGTAGTCCGTGTATGTGGTGGCGTCTAGTTTTTGCGACATAAGATGGACGATGAGTGGGTCCCAAGTAGATGTGTTCAATCCGATGTTGTTCAATCCGTTCATACATTCCATGATGACATCATGCAGCTTCTTCAAGGTCAGGCTATCAGGTTGGCTGATAACAGGAGAATCGAGCATAGTGTTGACAAAAGAGGTGAACTGAAGACGATGGTTGTCGTAGCGCTGCGAAAGTATGTCCCAGCAAGAGTTATAGTTGTCAGCACTGATGTTGAGGTGCTGTACCAATCGCTCAGCCTCTCCGCGCAATCTTGTCTTGAGATGTTGCATTTTCTGCGCCTTGTTTATCATTGGATTGTTGTGGATGGTTTCTAAAAAGAGGTCCTTGAAAGAAATCCACTTAGAGTAATTGCCTGAGAACTCTGGAATGTCAATCTTTGGTGCAGATTTTTGATAATGCACAGTCGACCAAATCTTAGAATTTAATTTTCTTTTAAGTTCGTCGTACTTGTCTTCTATCGACACAAACATGTTGTAGTAGTAGGTACTGTCAGAGCCCTTTAGTACAGCCTCCAACTCCCAGTGTTGTTTGTCGATGACGTCCCACTTAGACTTCAAAATTGAGAGATGATCTTCTAGTTCCCATCTCTCCGTCATAGTTTTCAAGTCTACCTTAGACATGGCACGGTCAAGAGCCTTGAAGTTACACTCTTGCCGTGTTAGTAGAGTTTTCAGATGATCGTCGGTAGTTTCCGCCATGGTATCGCTGAGATCAAACTTTACCGTTTTTTGTTGTTGAAGTTGAAACAGTAAGTTACCCATTTCATTCTTCGTCTTTAGGTATAGCTCCTGGGTTTTGTTAAAAATATCGTCCGTGAAGTAGTTATGCGACTTTTCCTCAATAGTTTCGAGGAAAGTCACATGACGTTTCTCAAAGTCCCGCCATTGGTTTTCGAGGGATTCGAGACGAATACGAAGATAGTCTTCCGTTTTCCGCGACTTACTATCTTTCGCGTAGTTAGAACAAAGAGTCTTGATGTTGTTGAAGCACTCTTCTTGCAATTTCAGTACTTCCATGTTGACGAAAGTCTTAGTTGCGTAGTAAGAAGTTAGTGTTTGAGCTCCTGCACGTAGTTGACGGTGACTGGAGCCAAGTTCTGTTGTGTTAGTTAGCTTCCAGCTCCGACACGTAGTTAACGGTGGCAGAGGAGAGCAGCGTTGGTTCACGACGAGAAGGTGACAGAGTTTCCGTAGTCTTCTGGTCGGTGTAGGTATTCAGCTTCCTGTACTTATATGACAATATGTGCGCCTTCTCAATTTCACTGGTGATTCCCGCTGGTGGGAGGCCAATTCAACCGAATCGCTATCGTCAAAAAGTACAAAAAAGCCGAAACACCTTTTTTCCTCGTAGGATCCGATGTATCCTTGATGAGGGAGGACTTGAAGGACCAAAATGTAAGAGCCGAGTAGTTGTAGCCCTTACAGGTAGAAGTTGTTGCCAGTGGTAGTAGGTAGGTACTCAGTTGTGTGAGCACTTACTGTTTAGCACTATGTTACACGGAGCACGTAAAAACACAAGATTCACTAAGTAACGTTTATTTAGTTCGTTGTTACAAGTTAAGGTAAAAGATGGCTAATCTATCCCTTGGTAGTGCCTTGTGCGCGAGTAGGTTACGTACTGACGTAATTGTGCAATATAAAATATAAAATAACTAAAATAATTAAAGTGCAGCGCACGCGGCCTAAAGTAAAACGCTGCGTGCGCAAATTGCTTCTGTATGGTGAAACCGTACAGGTGTCATGTCGTTTTATACCTGTTATAGCTTCGAAATTTTCGACAAAATGTCCGCCAAGTCTTAAAGCATGGTCACTCCAGATGTCCAGTAACGTCATTATCAAAACGGGCAGTAACCTCTATCTAGAGAGGGCGATCTAATCTATATGCTAATACCTGGAGAGACGGACACTGGACAAGGGCTACCTTGTCCTTGTCCATACAGCTGAAGTGATGTTAAGGCGCGGACCCACCGCGGTTCACGTAAAGCATTGGTTCCGAACCTGGGGGTAATTACTCCTCCGGGGATAAAATAGTTTTTTTGGGGGGGGGGGGGGGGGGGGGGGTAGTAAAACGAAACGAAATATTTAGTAATCTAACAAATAAACACTCAAAAATATTGTGCTGTCGTTGAAATACCTACTCGTAATCAAAAGGGGAGGAATATTTTAAAGGACGGGGGTAATGGAGGGGAGTTTGAAAGTGAAACGGGGGTAAAATCTTTTTCATTGACATGTCTAAGGGTAACAAGGTTGAAAAGGTATTAGGAACCACTGACGTAGAGGCTACGCACGTGCGTCAAGCTTCGCTTTGCAGAAGACTGTATGTAATTGTGTCCACTGCAACCCACGGACACGCTAGACATGAATTGACGTCATCGGTACACGCGTGGCTTGCTCGAATATGGCGACCACGCTGCGTCGACAACGCTAAACACGCGGTACACGAAATTATGATTAGTCTAAATTCAAAACTGTGCTGCGCTACAGTTGTACATAGTCGTAAGTTCATATTCGTGTATTGCAGTGGAAACGAAGACCCACGTTGTCAAACAAATGAACCCATGCAGCTAAAGTGCGCCGCGTGCTCGTGCACAGCATGTGCCGCGGTGGGTCCGCGCCTTGACTCGTATGTTTACGACATGGGTGTTGGGTACTGTGTCAATGAATTTGCATACAGATGTCTATAGTGGTGTAAATGTCATAAATTATTATTGTGTTGATGGATGGATGCTTTCATTTTACGGGATCATAAAACTATGTATGTGAAGGAAACATTGGAATTATTTACAGGATTCAATTGAAAATATTATGAAGTAGGCATAATATATGTTTACAATCCTCTTGGTCGACCTCATCCGCAACTTAAATATGGTTAATTGTGGATAGAGCTAATAAAGATTTTTATATTATTGTGTGAATTCCCGATCTCGGTCTCGGAATCAAAGCGATTCAGTTAACAATAAAAATAAACACTACCGTACATTTTAATGAAATTACCATGCGCCATATACGTTGATGTGAAAAGGTATTAAACTGCCTCGATAGGCTTTTAAAGCATAAAGCCTTTTTGTTCATGGATTTTTCACGTTGTTTCACGTCCACCTCACTTTGTGCGGCTGGGGTTGTCATGTAGCTTTACTTCGGTTTCTCGTAGCTGCGTAGCGTTCGTAGCCCTCGTAGCAGTTTTTTATTTATTGTAGCTGTTTTACTGAAGGGTTTATAGTGCACACAAAATAAACATTTGTAGGCCTAGTAGCCTATGGTCTTTGGTTATATACATAGTAATTAGAGATACATAAATATAAATACATAGTCTTTGCTTAGAGCTAAAGAAAATACGTACAGGGAGGCTATGGCCGTTAGCGCAATTCATTTTACGAATCATAATATTATGTTTTTTTTTTTTCTTGTCTATAAAAACTTTTGTCAATAAAATTTTCAATATGAATAGTGATCGCTAAAGTTTAAAAAAGACTAAGTTTTGAAATATTCAGATACTCACATGTGAATGCTGCACGCAAACCACACATAGAAGCACGACGCTGCACAGCAGGGTCACGCAGAGAGCTGACACAAACAGAGCATGCTTCAGCCGCACGCAGTACCGTCTGTACAGAGCTTCGAGCTCGAGCTCTGTGCCTTCCTCCTCTTCTGTGGACAAACATAGTTTCTATTAAATATAGGAATTACTTAGGTAAAAATATCTTCGATCTAGATACCGACAATGTTTCAATTCATTCGGGATTTATCTTAGTGTGAGACACGACTGAGTAGTGACCGTACTGAGAGTCAATCCCTCTTAGGCTGATTTTAGTCTCACGCTCACCGTCAGCGCTGATAGGCGAGTGATCTTTATTACAATGAAATAAGGATAGGTTTTATAAAATATGAAGTAGATATATTTTTAATGGTTCATAGACTACAAACTTGCCTTGACCTTTCTGATGACGGTATTTTTAGAACAGAAAAAGAGAAACGCTGCGATACCAAAGATCAAAGATATTGTCAATATACTGCCAATAAAATCTGCAGAATTGAATGAGTTCCATAAGCATCTGAAACCATCTCAATTGAGCAAAAATAGCTCACATTATTAAAGATTCTACTGTCATTTTTATCTATACTGAACACGTTCACGACTGTCCCAATCCTAGTTATATAAAGTCTATAGTAGTAACTTACTACTATAGACTTTATATCTATATACTTAAAGTCTAGGGGCCTCTATCCCTCAACTCTAGCGGATGAAAATAAAAGAGCAATCGAAATGAAGTGAACGCCTGACTAAACAAACTGACAGGTACCCATCGCCACGTCCCTACTGGGTAATAATGAATGAAAATACCCTATCGTATGTATATGATGTAGGTACATCTTTTAAATACGCGTAGCTATAGGTTTTAAAATCCATAACCATAGTTGTATAATGGACTGCTTTGGCGCTTAGAAGCGATATTTTTAACCGACTTCAAAAAAAGGAGGAAGTTTTAAATTTTTCGGATTTTTTTTTGTGCTTTTTTTTAATATATTATGTGTATGTTCACCGATTACTCAAAGACGCCTAGATTGATTTGAAAAATTATTTTTTGTTTGATAAAGTTAAGTATGTACTTTCCAATTGGTGCCACAAAAATTTGGTGGGGATCTGTTGAGGATCTTCGGAGTTATGAACAGAAATGCTCCTCGAAAGTGCAGAAAATTGCTCAGTGTTTTTTTATTTTTTTTTATTTAGTTACTTGTACTGAAACGTGTTCGAGTAAAGGCGTAGAAAAAAAAATAGAAAGGTAAATGGAATGATGTAAGCATATTATGCCTAACACGTGATTTAGTGTCCCTCGACACCATGCAACAACACCCGCTTTCCTATAAAACCCTTGCTTTATATTACAGGGTCTGAAAGCTGACCTGATATTGTTGGGGTTGTTTAAAGGTCCTCTCCGGTAAGGGTAGTTTATGATGATAGAAATGCGACTTTGTCCGAAATAAAACGAGGATATGTTGCAACTAACATCAGACAAAACATTTTTTTTTTTTTTTTTTTTATACTACTAAGGTAGCAGACAAGCATACGGCCCACCTGATGGTAAGCGGTTACCGTAGCCTATGGACGCCTGTGACACCAGAGGAGTCACACTCGCGCTGCTGACCCTTTTAAGAATTTCAAAACGCCCTTTTTGAAGAACCCCATACTGTAGTCACTGGGGAAAACCGCGGCAGGTAGAATTGGAATTACATGACCATTACCTGGCTTAAACATAAATGCTTACCATCTCATAATGTCTCATCATGAGACATCATACTTACATTACTCTGACAATCCTTGCTAAATTAATAGGTTTTTAATTTTTTTAATAATAAATACGAACAATATAATCTATAGGTAAGTAATCAACGTGTTCCAATGTGGACTACTTTGGCTAAATAGTCCCTTAGAAACTTCTTTTTCTGAATCTCGAAATGAGTACCCTTCTCACAATGGATCTAGGCATTCGTGAAGCTAGCCGTTTCGATGTCCAGTAGGATAATAATAATAAATAAGAATGAATGGATTTAACATCGTTTGAAGATCTCTAAGTATCCTAAAAATAGGTAGCCTCACTGTCTATCAATATTTTAAGGCTTGGAAGTCAAAAATAGAATAAGCAATATTTATGAATCAGAAATATCCAACAATAAGTAGAACGAAAGAGCAATAACTGAAGCTAGATAGTTAGATCCTTTTATCACAGACAATACTTTAACTCAGACGATGCAGTTCAAACTACAACAATCGTTATAAAAGCTATCAACCTACACATTTTCTTATGGAAAGCGATATAAGTTCGCCAACAGCAGACTGTTATTGCTTTGAGCTGCGCATTCAGCCCGCAGCAATGTCAGAAATAGCCAAGCAACCTACGTACAGACATTATATAGCTACTGAATTGTTTATCCAACACACCCTTTCATTTGGTCTAATAATTATTTTCCAGTAAGGTCCCAAGTCCTAATAAAGGACAGATTTCATCACCTGAAATGTAATACACTGTCCCAATTGTGTCTATAGATCTGATTTCCAGATCCATGTCTGAGCTCAATATCTATGTGTTTGTAAAAACTAAAATATTTGAGCGAATGTGGTTTCGTTTTCGTTTCATAGTTGTATATCAATGCGTTTTTCGTTTTGAAAAACTGAAGTGCTTAGTTGAAGTTAAATCTAAAGGAAACCAGTTAGCTTTCTAATAGCGTTGATTGATGGTCTTGCAACCTGTCACGTATGGAATGTTGACTTCTGCAAAATATGGGCATGTACCAAATATGTATTTGAATTGAACATCATCATTATAATTTCGTCATTTTCAGCCTTTGTCAACCCACTGCTGGGTGTAGGCCTCCATTTCTTGCCACTCATTAAAAGGTGTCAAGAAGCTGTTAAACATTAAAGGTACAGAAAGCGTCATTAATTGGTATCACCCTAGTAAGAGGTCGGTTTGCAAGCCGTTGATCTCAACTTTTGTAAAAACTTCCTTGCTTACTTATGGATATCTAATTTCGCTCGAGTTCCTAAACGAGCCGATGCAATAGCTGATATAATACCCGACTGAAATCCAAGGTTGAAATGAAAAGGGTCTTTGTTCAAATCAATAGGGGGATACCGATTGATGACGCTGACTGTACCTACTTATTTTAGATTTCACGCTAAAACAAACCCTAGTTAATATCAGTTTATGGAGCTTATTCGACAAGCAACTCGAAGGTAACTAAGTTTATAGGCTGGCAGTAAATTGGGCAGATTGGCGCGACTGCTCAAACATAATAAAGAGTTGCCCGTTAGTTGGCAATTAACCCGGGGCTACGTGTTGCGCTGTTGCTTATCTTGGGGTTTGAAGCACCCTGTATTACTCTCTTAGGAAAGATAGGAGATATTATATACGCTAAAGATAGTAAAAGTAAGTTCGTATGAGCAAATGGTAAACTCTGGTGACGGAGTTTTTAGGCTGCCTAAATGCCTCCGTCATGGCTTAGCGACTTAAAAGCCGGGACCGACAATTTAAAGCTAAAGATAATTCATTCATTCAGGCGTGGCTTTGCGGAAGTCCATCTTCAGATTTTTTGAAAATTCCAAAATATACAGGGTGTGGCAAATTCTTGGTCACTGAAGGGTAGCTACCTTTTCTCTTGTAGTTAGAAAGTTTTGTTCTTAGGAAACTTCAGTTTTATTTTGAAGAAAAAAATAATTGCATTATTAAATTTTTTAAAAAAAGTACAGTTAGACTAAAAAATTACCTTTGTCAAAAAAAACAAGTTGGTCTTAATCGACTCTATTTCCCACCAGGAACACTTCTCCCAAAGTAACTTATCAAATCAAATCGTAAGTTTTTGCAATAATTCAAAAAAACACATCCCATACATTTTCTATGAAATTAGTAGTTGTAAACATTATAGTGTCACTTATTCGATCGTTCTTAATTTAATTTCATAACTGCTTCGGCATGCTGGGAGGCTACTGTAAAGCCTTAGGCGCCTAAGACAGAGCCGCAAGAGAGAATGGTATGCATGGACCATACCATTAGTACATCTGCAGGGAAGCACTTTGTTCTAAATTTAAATACGCGCTTTACAATAGCCTCCCAGCTTGCTGGAGCAGTTATGAAATTAAATTAAGAACGATCGAATAAGTGGCACTATAATGTTTACAACTACTAATTTCATAGAAAATGTATGGGATGTGTTTTTTTAAATTATTGCAAAAACTTACGATTTGATTTGATAAGTTATTTTGGGAGAAGTGTTCCTGGTGGGAAATAGAGTCGATTAAGACCAACTTGTTTTTTTTGACAAATGTATTTTTTTAGGCTAACTGTACTTTTTTTTAGAAATCTAAAAATGCAATTAGTTTTTTCTTCAAAATAAAACTGAAGTTTCCTAAGAACAAAACTTTCTAACTATAAGATAAAAGGTAGCTACCCTTCAGTGACCAAGAATTTGCCACACCCTGTATATCTCCTCCGCCAATCTATACCAAAAAAGTTTCTTCAAGATTTTCACGCTAAAAAAAAGCTAAAGATAAGTTAAACAAGATAAAGTGAACCTAAGTATGATTAACAGCGATAATCGCTTAACAGCAAAACATAATCCTCCTTTCTTCAGGCAGTCGTGTAAAAAGAGGGAAGATTTTTTAGTGTATTTAGAATCAACTAGCCGACCCAGCGAACTTCGTACAGCCTTAGATTTAAGTATACAGATTTTTTTTAATAACAGTATTCTCATAAATTTTTCAGTCAGAATAATTTCTCCTTGTTTTTGTAGTTATTATAGTCCGGCAATAACGGGTAGACACGGCAACTAAAATTTCAGTACTTTGGAAACCCTTTCTCTACTAATCTATGGTAAAGTACAGGTTTCTTGTCTATGGTACAGGTGCCGAAGACGTCAGTCAGAAGTAATAATTTACTTCTAAAAGAGAATTCATCTATTTCGCGTATTTAGCTTGCACAGTGGCGCCCCCATTTATGTCTATTAATAAAAGTCGCACTGTACGTTGTCAACGCACGCAGCTTGACACTATTTTGACACTGACAGCTCGCGCCGACTGACGCGCCGCTTGCGCAGCCTTGCGCCCCTCCGCCGCGCCGGCCAGCCATCTTCCCTTTGCATACGCGTCCATCGACGACACGACACTATTTTTACAATTTATTTTTCATTTCTCTTAAAGTAATTAATATATAGCCATTCAAGTTCTTCGATCGTTTTTCTTAAACCGCCCACGCTGCCTATCCTACAAGATTCGAGCCGGATGTCCAGTACGAAGATTTTTACGAAGAACGAAGAAACGGACATTTCGAACGGGAGCAGCGTGGGTCCAACGGGTCCAACTACCATCCACGTGGAAGATTGAAGAACAAGGAGAAGATAAGGCCGTGCCAATTTACTACATCAATCAAGCCATCGAAACATTTCAAGCCAATTTGAAGAAAGAAAATCGCAATTATAACCTCAACAGGCGTGCGCGCCACAAGCCACGCCACGCAAGCGCATATATACTTCCCGAGCTTCCCGAGTACCGAGAACCTACCTACAGGGAGGGTAAAACAGTGAGTTCGTTCCAATCGATAGGAAAATTCAATTGCGCAATATATTTCAAACAATTTTCTTCAATTTTTTCGACTGATTGATTCAATTTCTCAATTTTTTGGTTACGTCAATGCCTTTGTCTTTCCTTCTAGTCAAACATTTATTCACAAGTTCATGCTAGGGCAACTTACAACAAACAGTCGAGTCATTTTTCTTGGTTTTATCAAAAGTATCCAACAATTACAATATTGTTAGCCTTTGTATGGGCAATACAAAGATAATCAAACATTATAAAGTACTATTTCAGAGGTCTAGTCATTTTCGAGTAGCCAAGTCTGTTCAAACTGTATTCATTTCAGCTCACATGAGGCGATATACGCCTAACAGTGTCATTTCTAGTGTGTAAAGTGAAGTTTATTTCAACATTCCAGAACATTTGGTGCCGGGTGCGTGCGAATTTGCGACCGCGTGCTTTCTTTGCCTGACGAAGGGAGCGGATGCACGTGGCGTGCTTCTGGAAGCTTCGCACGATTGGTTTTACTGCAGTCTTCTGCTTCGCTTGCATCAATGCACATTTAAGTAACCCATTGATTCACTTTTCACTGCACTTTTGTTAAAAATAATTAACAACTTTATTTCAGGCTTGACTTCTTTAACTTAGTTTCATTTTCATTTCAAACTTAATTTAATCATGGATCTCAAATCTCTTAAAAGGAATAGGAGCTCATTAAAGTCTAAACTCACTATTTTTAAAGCTTACTTGCAACCACTTTTGCCCAGCAAGGAGCTCACTGCCTTACAGGCATGCGAATTAACAATTCGTTTCAATAAAATCCAAGAATTGTACAATGACTACGACAGCAATCAAACTGAAATCGAGAACATGTCTGAAATTCCAGATGACGAGTTCAAAGAGAGGGAAGTGTTCGAGAGCAGCTACTTTGGTGTAGTAGCATCTGCCCAGGAGCTGCTAGCACGCAACCAGGCTGCCTCTGCGGTGCACGACGACCAGGTGACAGGTTCTAGTGGTGTAGCTGCACATTCAGGTAGGCCAAACTTTAAACTTCCAATCATAAATCTACCTACCTTCTCTGGACGCTATCAGGACTGGTTGGAATATCATGACACTTTCAACTCACTCATACACACAAACACAACCATTCCAAAGATTAACAAGTTTCATTACTTGCGCGCTTCCCTTAAGGAAGGTGCAGCTGTAGTTATTCAGTCATTAGATTTCTCAGCTGACAATTATGATGTTGCTTGGAGTATTTTATGTGATAGATACAATAACAAAAGACTTTTAGTCAATAATCAAATCAATATTTTGTTCAACATTGAAAGGATTGATAAGGAATCTTCCAAGTCCCTGCGAGACACTATGGACACAGTCAATAAAGTTCTCAGAGCACTAAAAACACTTAACTTACCTACTGAACACTGGGACATTCTCATAATCCATATTGTGTCAAGCAAATTAGACAAAACAACAATTCGCGAATGGGAGATTCAGCGAAATGATTTAAAAGATCTTCCATCTTTAGATGACTTCAATTCATTCTTAAAAAATCGAGCAGATTTGTTAGAAACAATGGAAGATACATTCAACAAACTATCACGAAGACACAGCGACATCACACACAACAGACCTAAAGCATTAGTCACAAATCACAATCAAACACATGTGACACCAACACAACGCAATTCATTCACGTGCCCTGTATGTAAAAACCATCATGCAATTTATCACTGTACTAAATTCAAGTCACTTTCAATTGAAAAACGCATTGAAAGGGTCAAACAATTGAACCTTTGCAAAAACTGTTTACGTCAGGGACACAATGAACAGCACTGCAGATTAGGTCCTTGCAAAATATGCTCACAAAAACACAATACTTTATTACACATTCAAAACAAAAACACAGAGACCGGTTCGAGCACTGGCTCAGATAGCAAGTGTGTAGCATTGCCTTCTCTATACGAACAGCCGATGGCAGAATCACATTCAATTCAAAACAATATCACACTATCTTCTATACACGATAGTCAGGTACTACTTTCTACCGCTATTGTAAACATTGCAGACCACAACGGTCAGCTGCACAAGGTCAGGGTGCTCCTTGACAACGGCAGCACATCAAGTTTCATCACTGAAGGCTTACAAAAACAATTAGGTATACCCAGTTATACTACATCCACTACGGTCCTAGGACTCAACAATCAAGCTTCACACATCACAAAGCAATGCGATATCACAATATCGTCACTCACACACAGTAGGTACAATTCAGACGTCAATTGTTTTATTGTACCACAAATAACACAAATCATACCAGCAACACGAGTGAATTGTAAGCTCTTTACAATTCCATCAAACATACATCTCGCGGACCCTACATTTCATGCTCCGTCAGAGGTTCAACTTTTACTTGGGGCCGACCTATTCTGGGAGGTTCTCACTCACAACACTTTGTCACTAGGCAAAGGCAAGCCAACCTTAGTTGAAACAAAACTAGGGTGGCTTGTGTCTGGTTCAGTGCCAGTCACACATTCAACAAAGCAGACCTATACAGTCCATTGTCATTTCACACAAAACATTGAGCTCGAAGAGAAACTCAACAGGTTCTTTGAACTTGAATCCATTCCAGACACTCAACAATTTCCCACCAAGGGTGAGAGTGATTGTGAAAGGATTTTCATGCAAACAACTGTCCGTCAAGCAGATGGCAGGTTCGTGGTTCACATTCCACTCAAGGAATCCCCATCCAATTTGGGTGATTCTTCACAACAAGCACTCATTCGATTCCAATCATTGGAACGCAAGTTCAAACGCAATCAAACATTCAAAACACTTTACACAAACTTCATGACCGAATACATAACTTTAGGTCACATGACTGAAAACACAGACATACAAACAGATGAGATATACTATTACTTACCACATCATGGTGTGTTACGAGAGAATAGTCTCAGCACAAAATTAAGGACCGTGTTCGATGCATCAGCTGTCACAACTTCAGGCAAATCACTCAATCATATACAACACGTAGGTCCCACAATACAAAACGATATAATCAGCATTTTGATTAGATTTCGTCAACATAAATTTGTCATCACAGCAGACATAGAAAAAATGTACAGACAAATATTGATAGACAAGGGTTTTCGAAACCTTCAACAAATCTATTGGCGATCAGATCCCAATCAAGATATCAAGCAATATACATTGAACACAGTCACATATGGCATGACGTCAGCCCCCTATCTAGCCATCAGGTGTCTTGTACAACTAGGCTATGATTGCACTGACGAAAAAATTCGTCGGGCAATCCTTTCCGACATGTATGTCGACGATTTAATAACAGGCAGTGACTCAGAGGTTGAACTCATAGCCACATGTAAAGGCATCATTCACACATTAAATAGCGCTCATTTCTACCTACGAAAATGGCGTTCAAATATGTCATCCCTATTGTCACAAATTGTTGATGAAAACAGTAATGATGAATTACTTAATCTTAGCAAGGATGAGTATGCAAAAACTCTTGGCCTCCTCTGGGCATGCAATCAAGATGATTTACTGTTCTCATCAACAAGTATAGATTCACACAAATATAAACTAAACAAACGCACGATTTTGTCCACCATAGCACAAGTCTTTGATCCACTCGGGTTAATCAACCCATGTATGTTACAAGCTAAAATCATTCTACAGTCTGTTTGGGCAAAGAACATCGCGTGGGACAGTGAGTTACCGTCAGAAATAAAATCACAGTGGCAAAGCTTCATAACGAACTTACCTAACCTAAAGGACATTCGTATCCCACGCCGAGTTCTTTGTGACAATCATGTCAGGGTTGAGCTACATGCGTTTAGTGACGCATCTATAAAGGCATATTCAGGTTGCATTTATCTGCGTTCAGTGTCCAGTTGTGGAAACGTAGAGGTACGCTTAATGTTAGCTAAAAGTAGGGTTTCCCCACTGAAACAGAAGTTAACCATACCTAGACTAGAACTTTGTGGCGCTCTTCTAGCTGCAAAATTGGCAGAAAAGGTAAAAACCTCATTAAGTATAAAAATACATTCACAATTCTATTGGTGTGACTCAACAATAGTACTCAGCTGGATAAAGACATGTAAAACCACACTTAAACAATTCGTCTACAATAGGGTCAATGACATTACACAGATTACAAAACCTTACACATGGCATTATGTTCCAACACATTTGAATCCTGCTGACATAGGATCCCGGGGACTAAATGCTACCCAGTTGAAGTCTGCAGCGCTGTGGTGGGAAGGACCTCACTTCCTACACACACGTGAGATCGACTGGCCTAAACAACCACAAACCTTACTAACTGACGAATTACCAGAAACTAAGGTTCAATGTCATTTCACATCAAGTGAATTACAGGAGCCTGACTTCATATACAACTATTCTCAATACAGCAAACTACAACGTGTAGAGTTGCTCACATAAAGCGTTTTGCACACAATTGTAAAAATCCAAACAACAAACTAACAGGTACATACATTAACATCATCAGAGTTAGAATCTAGTACACAAACACTATGCCTAATAGCACAAAGACAGGTATTCTATAAACAATATACACAATTACAAACCAATCACATACTGTCATCTAAGGACAAACTAATATATTTAAATCCATTTTTTGAAACATCAACTAAACTAATAAGAGTGGGAGGAAGAATATCAAATTCTAATTTAAATTACAACACTAAACATCCCATTCTCTTACACGCATCACACCACATTACAAAATTACTAGTAGAAAGCTATCACAAATGCCTACTGCATGCAGGGCCACAGTTATTGTTGGCTACTTTGCGCAATAAATTTTGGATAATCAATGGCCGTAATCTTGTTACAAAAACAACACACAATTGCATTACATGTTGCAGGTTCTCAGGCAAAACTTACCAACCCATAATGGGTAACTTACCAGAACCGCGATTACAAGGCGAGTTTCCTTTTCTAAATTCATGTGTAGATTACTGCGGACCAATACTGATAGCAGATAGAAAAGGTAGGGGCTGTAAACTTCAAAAAGCATACATCTGTGTGTTTGTTTGTATGGCAGTGCGAGCAATACACATAGAACTTGTCACTGAACTGACATCACAATGTTTCATAACAGCTCTGAGTAGGTTCATTGCCCGCAGAGGTAAGCCAGTAAATATTTATTCCGACAACGGAACAAATTTTGTGGGAGCGTGTAATGAAATCAATAAATTCATAAAATCAAACTCAAATGATATAATATCTTACTCGCATGAAAATGAAATTAACTTCAAGTTTAGTCCAGCCTATAGTCCACATTTCAATGGGTTAGCAGAGGCATCAGTGAAATCAATCAAATTTCATTTAAAAAGGGTGTTAGGAATGGCACATTTAGTCTATGAAGAATTAAATACAGTTTTAATACAGATTGAGGCATTTCTTAATAGTAGACCTCTCACACCTCTTTCATCAGATCCTTCAGATCTAGTCCCATTAACTCCTGCGCATTTCCTGATTGGACGTTCCCTCACGATGTTGCCTTCTCCTCAGGTAGTAGAAGACTCGTCCATCACATCACTTCCCAGATACATGAGAATCCAGGCTCTAAAGGCCCATTTCTGGAAACGTTTTTACAAAGAGTACGTTTCAGAATTACAGATCAGAAGCAAATGGCGCAAGAACCAGGGACAGCCACAGACCGGAGACATGGTGCTGGTAAAAGACGACCGGCTTCCCCCCAATCGATGGCTTCTTGGAAGGATCACCACCGTCTACCCAGGCTCCGACGGCGTCAACCGAGTCGCCGATGTTCATACTACTTCAGGAACCCTGAGAAGAGCCTTCAACCGGCTCTGTCCTATTCCAACATTGGAACAGAATGTTCCAAGGCCGGCAGCCTGTCAACGCACGCAGCTTGACACTATTTTGACACTGACAGCTCGCGCCGACTGACGCGCCGTTTGCGCAGCCTTGCGCCCCTCCGCCGCGCCGGCCAGCCATCTTCCCCCTTTGCATACGCGTCCATCGACGACACGACGCTATCATTACAATTTATTTTCATTTATCTCAAAGTAATCAATATATAGCCATTCAAGTTCTTCGATCGTTTTTCTTAAACCGCCCACGCTGCCTATCCTACAACGTAGTTTATCTTAATTTTATGAGCTTTCATTTCTCTTCTTAGTTTTAAAAAAGTAACGATTCCCAAGCTGACGATTCAAAGAGACAGATTATGATAAGGAATGTTTTCTTCCAAATATTTGTTCAAATAAATATATTTTTTCCTTATCTGTATTTGGGGAGCTATTGTATCCTGATGGGCCATTTACCTCAAGTATCCGGAGGGTAATAGTTTATTATAGGATATGAGAGGATATAAGAGGATATTACCTGGGAAAATGGAGAGAATGTGTTGGATAAATCCCTTTTCAATACAATGCAGAACATAGAAAAGGATTTGTGAGCCGTATTGGTCTAGTGGAGGTTTGTACTTCAACTTTTGATCATAAGGTCAAAATATATATATACCTTGGTACCTACCAATATTTTATAAATGAAGTTAACATTTTTTATTGTGTTACAAACGGAATCCTTATTCGTCGGGTCGAAAATCTTAATAAGTTATATATGTTACGGGCAACTTGATTAATCGGGCAGTATTCATATGGACCGGTCATTATGCATAATGACCAAGAGCGTCGGGCAGTTTGATAAATTTATTACTTTGACCGGTCCATATTCATAATGCCCGACGGCCCGTGGTCCATTTAATAAATCAAGGCTTGAATTTATCACTTAGACCGGGCAGTATGAATAGTGCCCTACTTCTAGCCGGGCAATGTGATAAATTGGATTAAAATCTGTAGGTTAGGTTATGTTAGGTTAGTAAAAAACTACGCGCGAGGCGAGCGAAGCGTGCCGCGGTAGCGGCCGCCGAAGCGCCACAAATGTAGTAAATCAATTAAAACACTGCAATTCATCTAATTTATTACATTGCCCAAGATAGGGTGGTCATTATTCATAATGACCGGGCAAAGTGATTAATCATGCAGTTTTTATCACATTGCCCAATTGACCCGGTCATTATGCATACGGACCGGTCATTATTCATAATGACCGGATTTATCACATTGCCCGTAACATATATATGTTTAAGCCCCGATTTTGCGCCATCTACAACCACTTAGAGAACTCCTGCTCATTGTCCGAAGCTACATCCAGCATTAAATGAGGTAGAGATGTCGCTTTTAGCTAATTCTATAATTTTTTTAGATTTTTATAGTGTTTTAGTATAGGTATTTTCTTAGGTATTTTCATTGTAAATGAAAAATCTATCTGATTAGCCAGGAAGCGCTCATGGTATAGCTGGCTTAGAAGTTCTTGATTGATCGGTCCTCCGTCATGGCTTAACGACTTAAAAGCCGGGACTGACAATTTAACGTGCCCTGCGAAGCATGGAAGCGCTCAGCTCATAATGCCACTTGCGGTCACCCATCCAAATTGTGGCCGCGCACAACGCTGCTAAGCCATTTTTTACTCCGCTTATTCCGATTCAGGGATCCTCAACAATTAATTACATGCCTAGCTCCTTTACTGAATATCCCACACACTCACACACTTCCTCCTCAACGTCTGTAATCGTATTGTTTTGGTTAGTTTTTCTCAATTTTCTTTTATAAATGTACTTACTAGTAATCTATTTTTCTTTGTTTCTCCATCTGTACCTAATCATTATTCATCATGGTTCCATCTAATGCCATGCCGTCTGTTTTACCAACTAATTATTGTTGCCGTGGAGTGGAGCACTGGTGTCCTGTAACACAGGTTTTTAACCTATCTCAGGCACCAGTCTCTCACAAAGCAGGTTAATTACTTTTTCAACCAATTTTATTTGTTCCACCTAGATGTAAATCTCACCATGTAAAATAACCTTTTCGCCTCAGTAGCTCGAAATGGCATCTTTTGCTGCGAGAAACCAGTGTGCAAAATCGCATTTTGCACACTGGTTTCAGTGAGGAAAAGTGATTTGAAATTCGAATGTCATCGATTGACACGATATACGAATTGATAGTGCATGGCGGTCAATCGCTAGCCTGTCTATGAAAAAAAAAACAAATAACGCACCTTTTAAAAATAAAATAGCGGGAATTTGTTTCTGTTACGCTAGTTATTGTTGAAAATTCATAAAACAATAAAGATGAGTGAAACCAGTGGCGAATACACTAATTTATCTCCAGAGAGAAGAGTTGAAACAAAAAGTGATTGTGATGAACAAAGTTCCCTTCCTGAGAAGCACGTAGGTAAGTTCTGGACAAAACAGAAACTTTTAATTTATAAAATTACATTAAATGTTATAATATGTTCTTTTAATTTCTAAAAAAATGTTATTTTTAAATACATTTAAATGAATACCTATTATGGATTAGTTGCTTCATTATGTACAAAGTTGTATCTTTTATTTGTAGGTTAATGTTCTCGCTGCTGAGGTGAAAAATTTTGTGTGCTACACGAGACCAAAGTTTTTCACATTTCGTGCCTTTGAATTCCTCGCTAGACTCGGGATTCTAACGTAGAATCACTCGGTATGCTCGTGATTCAATTCTTAGAATCCCTCGTTCGCTCGGGATTCAAAATCAGCACTCGAGGTAAACATCAACTTTGCTCTCTTGTTGCACAAATAACTATTTGTGATGAGAAAATAAAGATTCATATAATTTAATTTAATATCGCGATGATTTGTTACATAGGCTCACTCATACGAGTAATTGCCCTGTACAAGTCTCTCGAAGCAACCACACGATAAATTGTTACACACCATCTCAATAACTGGGTGTAACGGAATATGAAATTACATTTTAAGCCACCAATTTAGTAAGGCGGGCCGCACACCAGACGTACACTTGTATTACGATAATTGTGGCGCCACATTTGAAAAGCGACACATTTCTTCTTCTCTTTCGTTACACTCTTGACAGAGTGGTCGTAGTCGTCATGTCGGAGGGGGTTTTGGCGACTTTGACGATCCTACGCCATTCATCCCGAATCACAGCCTTTCTGATGCATTCATGTAGTGGACCGTCCAATGCACACACAATGCGACACATTAAGGGGCCTTTCACTCTTCAGCGTGTCGCCGGTCGCGTCCGCGAGTTGACCATTCACAGCACAGAGAAAATCGAAAATTCAAAATTCTCTGTGCTGTGAATGGTCAACTCGCGAACGCGACCGGCGACACGCTGAAGAGTGAAACAAGCCTTAACGCCCCCCCTATATCTGTGGGCAAGCACGCACACCAATGACACATTTGTAGCGGGTGCAGTTTGTGTCTGGTGTGCGGCCCGCCTAATGGAATGAAACGTACATTATATTGGATAACTGTCAGTCTGACAGTTTCTGTAATTATGTGAGGATAATCGTAAATTGGATGTGTATGCTCAGCATCAGGCTATTAAATTATTGTTTTATTTATAAAATCTCTTTGATAAGTGATGAGCAATTTATTTCATCATGAGATACCTACTTAATATTTCAATTTTATGTATTTTCCGACAAAGATGAGGTTATTGTACGTTTATTAGTAAATTAATTTAGAAGTAAAATCATAGAATCGAGGCCTTCTCAATATTGCAAATTTGCATAACTGCATTTAAATTTGAGAACTCAAGTTTTAATTCATTTCGATCTAGATATCTACGTTTTAATGAGTGGTCCAGTTCACAGTTCCTAAAAGAGAAATCTTAAAGTCCGGTCACGTCCGTTATTATCCAGATAATCTAGACTAGGCGCGACGCAAACAATACGTCCATTTTGGATTTAATTGGCTTTACGAGCACAACACTCCATTCCTGATGTTTGAATACCTACTAGTGATGCAACGGATAGCGGTTAAGTTAGTTACCGGATTTCGGATAACCGGTGTGTGCTTGGGCCGGCCGGAGTGCCGGATATTCGTTTACAGATACCAGAATTGTGTGATTGCATGATCACTTTGAGAAAAAAATTAGATAAGAAAATTAGAACCTAAAATAAGATAACTCGATACTTATTATAATTATTGTTTTATATGCCACTTTAAAAAAGCATGTGATTTTTTTTACAAATCAAAACAACCTAGATCTATCATTAGGCCGGATAGCATTTATTATCAGGTTAGATTGACGACCTCTGTGGCGCAGTGGGTGAAGGCCCGCCTGTGACGCAGGAGGTTGCGGGTTCGATCCCCGCCGCGGGACAAATGTTTGTATGATCTGCAAATATTTGTCTCGGGTCTGGGTGTTTTCTATGTATATTATGTATGTATTTAGAAAAAAAAATGTAAGTATATAAGTAGTATATCAGTCATGTGGTTGCTACACAAGCTCTGCTTAGCTTGGGACTACATGATGCTGTGTGAAATGTCCAGCAATATTTATTTTATTATATTATTTATTAGATACAAATGCTCCAGCCGGATACCGGATAGCTGAAAATTGACCGAATAGGCTCGATACCGGATAGTAAACGGATATTCGGTACATCTCTATTAAATATCCTGTTGGTCTGACTGGGGTAGGTCTCTAGATGGGTGCTTTATAGCTGTTGTTGAAAGGTAAATATGAATAGTCCCTGGTGTTTATAATGAAGTGAGCCATAAAGGTCAAGTAGAATAGTGTCAGGACTTTTGCTTTTAAAGTCAGTGCAAAGCCCAGCTATCCGCTATTAGACCTTATACCGGCTCTACACTCGCAGCGCGAACGCCCGCGAAAGCCTGCGATAACACGAGTGCTGTTCACGCCTTCACGTTCGCGCTTCGCGCCGTTCCCCGATCAGTTTCGTGCGAACGAGATGGCGTGAACAACATCTACACTACACTCGTGGTTTGCCATTGTCGCGGGCGTTCGCGCCGCGAGTGTAGAGCCGGCTTTAGCGCAGCCACAGATAGCCTCCTTTCACTCAAAAAAAATATTCAAAAAAGTCTAATTGAAGCATCGACTAGCCTAGGGGATGCAGTATAGAGAATGAATCAGAGACGCTGTTTAAAATTTTTAATTGGTTTAAAGAATCAAGAATCAAGGTCAAAAATAATTTATTTAGTAGATTAAATTTAATTAAATTATTTATTTAGACCTCTGGGATTACATTGAAACGGCTTAAGAGCTAGGGGATTCTACTCCTGTTCCTTCGCGACCAACACCGCGAAGAACCAGGGCAACAAATATCGGGCCTAGCTTTGAGAATTGTCTTCCTATTACAGTCACGATGAAAATGGTAACGTTTGGAGAAGACCAAGGCATAGAGCCTACTGAATTATGGATGCTAAGCCGCTCCTTGTTATGGCCTGCTAATGGGTCATTAAGGGTGATTATGACATCAATTCCGCCGAAATAGTCCATCGGAACCACGCTATATCCCGACAAACGGTTAACGACTAGAATAATATTCTTCTTGTTAAGTACTTAATATCTGGGCAACCGAGCTCTGCTCTGCAAATAGAGTAGAATTAAAAAAGAAAAAAACTCAGTGGCTGAGATTCGAACTTGCAGCCTTCGGTTTGGAAGGCGGACTCTCAGCCATAGTCTCTACAAATGGTGTGAAATTACGAACCACATTGCACTGGTAGGTAAATCTTTTTGCGTGAAAATGCCGAGAAAACGAATTTTCCCAGATATGAGACCTAGCTAGATCGATTTTGCAGTTAGTCCCTTAAGTTATTACCTGTATCCTTACAAGTAAGTACCTACGTCCGTAACCCACCCACCCTAAAAATGTTTTGTAAGTGGATGAATCACCGAAAGAAAGCTAGGCCCCATTCCGTGTTTGTGGCCCTGATTCTTCACGTGTTGGTCGCGAAAGAACAGGTAGAATCACTTAGCTCTTAAGACGATTCAAAGTGGTCATAGCGGTCCTACTGAATAAAAAAATAAGGAAATAAGTTTCTCATTTAAGTAAGTTTTGTAAATTCTTATGAGAAATAAATATAAGTAAGTAAACCTGGAGTAACGATAATTTTTGTTAGGTAATGTTTATTTTTGGTAATAAATACTTTAAGTCGTAAAATTGTATTTGTATTTGTAATTATGCTAGAATGTTCCTGTGACAAGAACATTGTCTGACCGTTTCTTCTTCGCTGATAACAAATTATTTATTTAAATGTTTTTCATGTAAAAGTACCTACTCCAAATATGAGTTTTACAAGTCTTGGCGTTATCTAAAGTGGTGTGTAATCTACACTGTCCAATTCTATACGACAATAATGTTACATCGATAAGATTTTGTCGGAAACTGAATGACAATACACATTCATAATATTTTAAAATTTGAAGACTTAGGTACCTAGGTATTATTTTAAGAAAAATTGCACAAGAAAATTGTTCTTACTGGTTATTATTGATACATTTGTTCATATTTATTATTATAAGTATGTATTTACAAATATATAAGTATTCTATCAGTTATCTGGTTCCCATAGTAGGTACAAGCTTTGCTTAGTTTGGGGCTAGATGGCGCTGTGTGAATTGTCCAGCAATATTTATTAATTGATTTTAATAACAAAAAACTACAATGATCTTAGGTATAAACCGCATTTGATATGCATTCATTGGAACCAGCACAATTTTTCCTCTAGGTACACATAGATCAAAACAAATAAATCTAAACTTTATTAATATTATAAAATACGGAATTATTTTAAACTTTACAAACTCATTAATTAAAACTAGATACTTGAATAATAATAAAATTATCAAGAATGCTAAGTAAACACGCGAATAGCAAATGTTTTTTTTTATTTCCTCTCGATGATGCCAAAACGAAACCATACATTTAATTAGGCGTCACATGAAAATTCTTCTCGAATATATACCTTAACAGCCGTGGAATAGAGTGGTGATATTTTTTCAGAGATGCGCAACAGTTGGTTCAGTGCCAAAGTCACGTCAAGGCCAATGACCGTAGATTGGTCTATATCAACCGTTTCACCTTGGGGACAATTTGTTGAGAATGCTCATCTTTAAACTGTTAAGAAGTACACAAAGTTGTTACATATATTACATAGTTTATCTCTGGAACTACTTACTGGTAAAGAATAAGACTTATTTTTTAACATTAGTACCTGACCAACCCCATAAGGTTCAAATATATAAACCCTATCAAGATTTACATATTTGCTACTTAGGCTACTTTTTATTCGGGTACCACGCGAGTGAAGCCGCGGGCGTAAGCTAGTCAGTCATATTTATATGCAAACATGTGGCGCTCACTTCGCTTCGCTCCGCTCGGTTTGTGTGGTCACTTCAAATCCCGCTTTTACGAGCCCCTATGAATCTGTGGAATACCGCTGATTTTCCATATCGTCAGCGCAGCAAACAAAAAACGCCAAACGCGCGACATACGGTCGGAAATTCCGCTCAAACCAGATTCAATATATTATTATGAAATTGTAGCACGCTCCTGATATGAATACCTACCTATAAAAATGACTTATCTCCACAAATCTGAATTGAATTCTATATTACCGAAAATTACAAGCGCACAAATCTTTCATACCTACTTTATCATTTATGCGTTTAAAATCAGTGAGCTTTCTAAAAGCCAGTAATAGGTTTACAACTTATGCTAATGCTATTTTCAAAAAATATCTAGCGCGCCTTGGGAGTAGTCTTTCCTATTAGATTCGTCTTATTGACCAGTCAGCCAGTAAAACAGTGGACACATGGCATTTTCTGAAACGCGTTTCTGAGCTGCGCTTTCGTATCGCGTTTGTATCGAAACAAACGTGCGTTCGCAGCGCGTTTTTTCTCACACTGACAACGCACCTGCATGCGTTGTGCAGATCTGCAGATTTTATCTTGTAAATCACGCACGTCCATGCGTTGTCAGTGTGTTGGACTATGCGTGTTTTTTATACAAATTGAAATACTTGCATACAATGTTAAAATCTGCAGCGACGCCGACGCCGACGCACAACACAGCGGGATGCGTCGCAGTGTGAGAACCGCCTTATCCATACAAACGCGAACCGAGAGTGGGGCAGCGCGTTCGCATCGCGTTTGTATCGATACAAACGCGCTGCAAAAACGCAGTGTGTCCACTCACTAAATAGCACAGTTTTCCTATTGCTTTGATCATCATTATTACCTATCTATTACATACAGCTGATACGATAGTGGTTATCTAAATACATCGATCAAAAAGTGGTGGAAAGCCGGTAATCCCCATCTATTTGTGTAATCTTTGAACATAATCATCATCATTTATAACTGTTAACTCTGCCTTGTCTTTATTGAGATCTTGTTTTAGTTCAGCTTGCTTCAGAGTCTAAAGTCCTTTTGTCGGTCTAAAGTTTAGACCGACAAAAGCTACGATCAGCGCGGTCTACGAACGAATGTGTGACTGCTGAGGGCACGTTAAATTGCCATGCCTTTTGACTTTGACTTTGAAAATTAGGTACTGAATAATCATGCACCATTACTTAATTAACGTCGTTATTTTTATTGTTCGGCTTGTCCTTGGCTAGTGATGCTCTCGTGGGACTGGTTTATAATGTATAGGTACTAGTGTTGTACGCTTAGTACCTACGCTGCCCGCATGGTACCTACACAACATAACCTGTTTAGTTTTCCGATCACGATCTATCCTATTACTAGTTTTATCTACTTTCGTGGTGTAGATTAGTGGTTTTGCAGTCACAAAATGAGTAGGTGACCGCTTCCGTGCTTCAGATGACTCGTTGATTTATCGATCCCGGCTATAAAGTTATTAACGCGTTCACCGCAAAATCTGAGCCCAAGCACTCGAATCCGTCATCAAACATCAATAAAATGGGGAATATAATCATTTTACTTGCACCAGTGAATGAGGATTTTTTAATACAAATATTTACAGTTTTTCCCTACGTTGTTTAATTTTATTTTAATAACCCCAATAAGTATAACAAAAAAAACATAATTTCGACTGTATTCCCAAAACGCGATAGATATTCTTTCTAAGAACTTATTCTTTAGATTCACTCTATATAAGAACATAGACATTCCACAATAAGTAAACAAATAGACAATAATTATTTTATTTTTGTTTTTATTTCCCAGGAAAACAAGCAACTATAACTATTGACCATTTAAATGTATAATTATAATGCAGGTGATACCGTTTTGTTTGCAACTAACTAATTCAAATTGTCCAAAACCTTCATCATCATGGCTTTATTTCACTTCCACTAAATAGGGTGGGCAGCATCTTTCCTTTCTCCATTTTCTTCTATCACGTCACTTCTTACACACCTATACCATTTACACTAAAAAAGTGACTAACACAATATAACATAGGATGTAGATTTGTGATAATTCACTATCAGTGTCGTCATCCATCAATAATCCAATGCTATATACCTACTCCATACTTATCAATTCGGTTTTGTGTCTACCCATTTATTCTTGTAAATCTATACTCTATCTATACCAAAGCGGAAAAGTTTGTTTGTTTGTTTGTTTGAACTCGCTAATCTCAGAAACTACCAGTCGGAATTGAAAAATTATTTCTGCGTGTGATAGCTGCTAAACTCTTGAGGAAGTTAATAAGCTACTTTTCATCATCATCATAAACCATCACTACGGATTCCTCAAGAGTTTAGTTATCACATGCAGAAATAATTTTTCAAATCCGACTGGTAGTTCCTGAGATTAGCGTGTTCAAACAAACAATCAAACAAACTCTTCCGCTTTATTATATTAGTAGATTATTATCGCACCTTAGGTTATAAACCTTTAAGTACTTAGTAATTTTTTTATTATTTATAACATTTTTATGATTTTCCTTTCGAATTCGTTGCTCATTATGACAAAGGTGAGTAATACCACAGAATAGTAGTAAGTACTACAAAACTATAATGGATGTTATTTCAATATTATTTATATTGTAACAATAGATAGATAGATAAATAGATAACTCTTTATTGTATCTAACTTAATACTAACACAAGAAATATTACAAAGTGAAAAACTAAAAACAGAAAGGTACAATGGGCGGCCTTATCACTAAAAGCGATCTCTTACAGGCAACCTTTGGATGGACAAAAACTGACAAGAAGAAAAAGCACGGTGTCGTCAAACATCAAACAATGTATTGTTTGATGTTCCGTTAGTACCAATATCCTAATGAATGTAGGTAGGTATTGTATAAGAAAATAGCCTATCGCATTTTGTATTACATTATAAACATGACGCTGGTTTTAGAATAAACTAACACGAATAATAAATATTTCCGTTTACTATTTTACATTGTATAAAATTAAAATAATCAGTCTAAGAATAAATATAAATTTTCCAACCGCTCCTAAATTATGTAAAATTGCTTATATATTGAAATACCTTCAATATTCTCGTCGTCTGTATCGATCACTTTCATTTTTAATTCACAGTTTCATAGCCTCACTGAAAACACGGAACACACTCGATGTTTCGTAAAGTTACAAGTTCTAAGAGCACGCGACACGACCGCACCGGGCGGAGGATTCGCGCAAACTGAGTAAATTAAAATTAACTCGCTACTGAAACTACAGAGTTCTAGTAGAGCAATTTCCTAGTGATACTGTTGAAAAGATAGCAATGTTATTGGGAAATTTTGAAATTGTTTCAATTTGTCATGGTATGCAAAAGTTGGATTTGATATCCTACGAACCTAAGTTAATCCTAGACGTACAGATTGGCATCGAAAATAGGAATTCCTGTTTGTCCCCGCGTCCTGTCCCCGAGAGAAGACAGTCAGGAATCAAAATTCCTGACTGTCTCAGAATTTAAAATTGGGGACAGGCAGGAATTTTGATTCCTGTTTGTCTCCTTTCGGGGACAAGACGCGGGCCAAACATGAATATCCCGAAAATAGAGAGTCGAGAGAGTAGGTACTGTGATGGATATCCGATTGAAACATGTTTGTTAGCTCTCAAACTTCGTACGGTCTTAGAATTCGAAATCATCATAAGCCCGTCACAGACTTAGCTATAATATATATTAATATACCGTACTATTATACCGTTAGCTATAATATATATTATAGCTGAGTGTGTGGTCACGCGAAAATTAGTATAGAAAATATATAGTAATATGCCTAGCTATAAAAATATTAATATATATTATAGCTAAGTCTGTGACGGGCTTACAAGGTGTTTCGTTCAAAATGTATAAAAAATGAATTTCAACATTTCTTTGTCCGAGCTTGAGTTTTCCGATGTTTTAGTTATTTTGCTATTCTGAGAGGAGACAAATCCGACAGATCAAAGATGAAAAGATCATAAAAACCGGTCCAGTCATTCCGATTGGAATGCAACTTGACATTTAATACCTATCTCATCAGTCATCACTTGCTTCAAATTAATTCTATTAGTTTTCAGAACATTTTCAGAGTTGAGAACTTTTTCAAGAAATCAGTGCAGCATTGATTCCAAAATATAAGTATCTATCTACTTATTGGAATCTACGCATGCTGAGTACGTTAAAATAGTTCTTGATTATGATTAATATTATGCTTGATTCTGTGTATTGATCGGAAGATCTGATAGTGTGGCATCGTCTGTAGGTACTCGTACTAAGCCCCTAATCT
Source organism: Camptogramma bilineatum (assembly GCA_958496255.1). Lineage (NCBI taxonomy): Eukaryota > Metazoa > Arthropoda > Insecta > Lepidoptera > Geometridae > Camptogramma > Camptogramma bilineatum. Next base: position 1,854,227 of record OY292464.1, read on the forward strand.
AATCTAATGATTAATTCTGCCAGAGAGTATTTCGCAACTCGCAAGTAAGTAACTTTAAATTCTTATTTTACAAACAGATCATCTGCCTGTATTACAAAGATTACTGCAAAAAATCCACAGAACTCAGTTTTTAAATACATATACCGGGTTAGTTTTTTTTTTTCAGGGCCACTTAGGGTAATTCTGAAACCGAGAGTTATGGAAAAGTCATGTTATGAATTAGGTACGACCTCGAATATGAGTGCTGATTTAAAAAAAAATTACTTATAAGTAGGTACCTATCTAGTTTTTGTGAAAAAGTGGGTTTATAAAAAAAATGAGTTCTTTCTTTTATTTCATTTTTAATGCAGTAGGTGCCTACTCATTTTTTTTCTAAATCGAGCCCGTAACTCCTAACATGACTTTTCGATAACTCACACCACACGGTTTCAGACTTCTCCTAAGTGGCCCTGAAAAAAACTCACCTGTATAAGTAAGCACTAATGCCTGTAGCACACCTCCGCTGCGAAACTCAAAGGGCGAAACCGCAATAGTTTCGCTGTGAGTTGTGAGTTCTTTGGCGGCGAAACAGTAGCGAAATTCCCTGCTCTAACCTTCGAGCTTATAGAACGCTCTAACGTACAAAACTATGATGTTGTCTCTTTCTAACATGATTTCGCTTATTTGCTCAGGCGCCTACTACATCTCCGCCCGGTGTCCGCCATTTTGGAGCGGTTCCCCGTGTGACTCGAACGCGGCTGTAGCAATCGACAATTTTTATGAGCGAAACACAGAGCGAAATAGGAACGATGGATTTGGAATTTACTGAAAAACTTATACAAGCAGTTAGGTTTCACGTAAGTGAAGTACTGTTGCCCAGCGAAACTCGCTCAGCGGTTTCGCAGTTGTTGTTTCGCAGCGGAGGTGTGCTACAGGCATAAGGCCGAATGTCACCTTCCGTTTTCATTTGTTCCAAGAACACTGTAAGCAATTAAATCGTTCCCGTGCTACTTGTAAAAATGATCTATGATCCGAGATCAAACGTTAGGTAATAATTTCCGTTGCTTATTTACACACAAACAGACGTGTTTGCGTTTCGTTTATTGGGCTGTATTCTCGGATTGTAACGTCCGAGTTGATGGGTCGCACATTTTACCCGACTGCATAGAGCAATGTTTACTTATGATGGCTACTGGGGCCGTAGGTAGGTACCACGAATTCTAGAGCAATGTTTAAACAAGCCTGAAACAGTCATGCTTTAGGCTTGATTCAACATTCCTAAAGCAGGACTGTTTCAAGCTTGTTTTAATATTGCTTGTATACTAAAAGATATTGTTTTACCGATGCATGACTGCTGCAACAAAACAAGCTTGAAATACCCAACAGATTCTGTACTGTACAGTAGCTACAATTCTGCCATTGTTCGTTTCATGTTAGTGTCAAAAACTTTGTTGAAAAATGAGGAAATAAAAACATTTTTTTTATTCTAGTTTCCACTGCTTAGTACTTAGAAGTTAATTTTGCGCCAGTCATTTATGTGAATGAATCACATTCAGTAATAATACCTTACAATCAATGTATTTTCTCACGGACTAATTGAATAAATTTTAATTAATCTTAATGAGCCCAAAATTTATATTATGTACTTGGCTACTTATTTTGAAATTGATTACATTCATCACGGTATTGTAGAAACTGAATCCACTCATATCCTCTTTCACACGATTGAATCAATTCTTCTTCGGCTCTCCTATACTTGCATGCCATTTACATTGAGAGAGTTTCTCGCCTCCAAGATACGATTCTCGAAAGCAAGAAGAAAATGACAATTCAAACTAAACAATGATTTTTTTTATTTTATTTATTTATTTCTTAGACAAAATCCACAGCTCTTAGAAAATGAGTAAGTACACAAAAACTTAGATATATTACTGACAGCCAATAACGGATTTACATTATATCAACAGGTAAACCTACAGTGATCGAGGTGTGAGTGTCCGTGTGTATGTGTGTGTGTGTGTGTGTGTGTGTGTGTGTGTGTGTGTGTGGTTAATGCATATTTAAATAAATACCTTCAATATATAATAATATAATTATAATACCTACTGTTATTTATATACTGTTGCTATTTCATACTCGGAAGGTCGATAATCGCTTGTCACTGAATTCTTCTTGCTTTCGATAGGTACGTCACCAGAGTTGACCACTTGCTCATACGAAAGAAGAAGAAGAAGATTAGGTACGTGTCCATACCGTGTTTACCTATCACTCCTCACCTTTTCAGAAACAAGCGCAATTTTCAAACTTCCGCTTACGACGAAAAATACTTATTCTTTGCAAACTTTTAAATGGAAAATTTCGGAAGATTACGTTAGCCTATTATGACCCAAATAACATAGGTGAGCCATCCGCTGACCCCAACCTTGCTACATTACTACCTATTATGATTTATTTCAACTCTGCGGTAGAAATATCTTAAAGCTCTGCGTTTAATCAAAACCGTGCACGTTTTTTTACATCCGATATTTCGGTTTTAAAAAAACGTGCACGGTTTTGGTACTATTGTACAACAGATCCAATATTAGTAAGTAATGTAGAAATTGATTACATTTTATGATTACTAACGACTAATTTTATTAGCAGTTTAATCACCATCGAACATCTGAATTAATTTTATTGAGCTCGTTAAGTATGCATTCCCAAAATAGATTAATGTAGGAAATGTTTATAGCATATTAATGAGCTATTTTAATGAAGCTCGCAATCCGTTGAGCCGAATTTGTGCCTGAACTTGAATCTTCAAAATTATCGCATTTCAAAATTTTATTTGGGCGTCTCTTCGAGTTTAATTATATTTTGTTCTAAATAATAGTTTTTATTTAATTTTGTAGGCAGTTGCCAAATATCTTGTGTATTCGGGCAACAAGTGACATCTTCAGGGTCACACTTGAAACACTAAACCTACCAGACCTACACCTGGGTGCCGATTCTACCACCAAACTTTTAAACAACCACAAGCAAAATGTCAACTAAACCTTAAATTTTCGTCTGTTTCCTATTCTACTAATGACCCTGTTGTGGTGCCATTTTATCTATGGTTTGGACTTTGGCAGAACAAATTTTTGATAAAGCCATTCTACTATTCACCAAATGGCTGACATTTAAGAGATCGAACCAAAACGCAGCGGAATGATTGACGTTGCCATCTAGTAGAATTGCCCTGCTGGTCGTTATTTATAACGGTCGCCGCTTTTCAAGGAACTACAGCTTTTTGTTAATTTATCGCTTCAATTGCGGAATTAAAACAAACAGTGTTTTTATGTTTATGTTTAACAGGTTTTTTCTTTTAGCTAGAGCTTTTAATTTACACGTATCTATCTAAAGGAATTTTACGGTAATGAGAAGTGAGAAATTATTTACGTTTTTTAATCGTTTTGAGGGTTCTGTAAATACCTTTATTATTCAAAAAAATGTAGGTATACGTTACTGAAAAGTTTTGAATAAAACTTTAGAATAAATAATAAAACTTTTAACATAAAACTAAGATTAGTAGATAGGTAACCTGTAGGCCGATTCTACCAAAAAACTTTTTATCTACCAAATTAAAATGTCAACTATTTCTGTTTCTGTCTTTTTGTTTCTTAATGACCAATAAGGTTTGGTTACTCTGTTGTGATGACGTTTTCAAACAAATTACCTACTAATGAGGTTTTGCAAATTACTGTCATTTTGGAGAACGAAACAAAACGCAGCGGCAATGATACTTGAATGGTTGACGTTGTAAAATAGGGCAAATGGGGCCCTGAAATGATAATGATAGTGTCAAAAATTTGTTACTAACAATAATAATCTAACCGTTTTCAAAATGTTAGTACATTTGTTGATCCAACCAATGCTATAATTGCTAAACTGATCTGCGGGCTTAAAAATGTCGCTATTGCAGAATCACAACAGGAATTGAAGTATATGCCGTCTCTTTTCATTGACTGAGAGTGAAAAGAGACGGCATAAAGTTAAATTATTATGATTCTGCTTTAGCGACCTTTTTAAGCCCGCTGAAGTCTGAATAAACTTCACACATAAGTAGGTACCTACCTATAAAAATTTAATGGAAAATATTTATAGAACGAGTAGGTACTTAGGTATCAGGATTCAAAATAGCTATTGGGTGACTGGGACGGTCCCAGTACCTCGTAGCAGCAATCTATACTGCGAAATAAAAAAAGCTGGAAATATTTTACAATCTACGTATAAAACATTATAAAGGCGTGTATTATAAAATCCGTGTACCAATGTGTGTGTGTGTGTTGTGTGAATGTTTGTTACCAGGTATCTCCATAACAACTAAACCGATTTTGATGAAATTTGGAATGTAGAAAGCTTAGGTTCTGGAATACACATAGGCTTTTTATCCCGGAAAGATGTATGCTTCCCGCGGGATAAAAAAAGTAGTCCACGCGGGCGAAGCCGCGGGCGTTCACTAGTCTGCGTATAAAAATCCCACATTCGTGATTCGTCATCTTCCCACGACATCGGAAATTCATAAATCTGAATATTTAGACTCATAAAATGTCTGATATCATCTTCTAAAAGCATTCGCGCATTTGGTTTAGTACCGACATCACTGAGGCATAAATCTTAATAATATAATTTTACATATAAATCAGCTTTAGATAGATATTATTATTATTTTGCACAGCTGTTTGAGGAAAACATCGTGAGGAAACTCGCATACTATGGTCTTTAGTCACGTAGTCAATATCTTCACATTTTTTTTTTCATTAAAGTTTTATTTTTGATAATAGTTTTAAACTCAATTATGCTTGACATTATTTAACACACGGGAATTACTCGCGTAAAAATATCGTCGATTACCGACAATGTTTCGATTCATCCGGTGAATCTTCATCTGGGTAAGGAGGGAGTTGCGGCAAGGTTACTCCTCGCGGTCGCGTCTTCTCACACTACACTTCTTAGTTTAATTGATCTAGATTTTGACAGGAACGGGTGGCAAGGAGTCTAGGCAAACTTGATCAAAGATAAAAACTAAGCACTCATTATCAAACAAAACTTAGAAAAATATTGGCATCAGTGATTGCCATTAACTCAATTTCTGCAGATATTTTAGCTACTTTTACTCCGCTGGCTCAATGACCCGAAGTGGATCTTCCTTCAGACAAAATAAGGCACATTATCTTTTGAGCTAGTTCGTGCCAATCCCCATTGTAGAGCTTTTGCAGGTTCCTCTTTGCCATAACATGATATCTTAGCTATCATACAAATAGTAGATTGTTGCACGAGGGTTGAAAGTAACCTATTGCGGCACGAGATGGTTTGGCGCCTGAGCGTAGCGAGGGCGCTAATAGTTCGAGTGCCGTAATAGGTATTTCACCCGAGGTAAACACTCTGCTTTTCATTTCGAATATTAGGAAAGTAAATAAAAACCTGATTAGCTCATTTTATAAAAATCTCTGCTCTCGATTGACAAAACAGATAAAAATTGAATTGGTGCTTTAAAAAAAATACTGGCTGGTAGCTTGCCACTGAAAAAAAAAACAAAAATGGCGCCCACCTTTTTTTTCAGCCAGTATTTTTTGTCATTGAAGATGGTAAATATTCCAAGCTCAAAATCTTGTTTAAATAATAATAATTTAGTGAAAAGTAATTATTAATAACAATACTCATGTAATAAATTGTTGAAAATATTTTTTACAGCAATTCTCAATAAAAAGGTAAAATAGAAATGTCAAATATTACTTTTGCTGTGTAAAAAGTTTCAACATGACTCAATAGAAATGTCAAAATAGAATGATTTTTTTTTTTATTTGACAGCAGGGAAAATTGCTTCCCAGGGCGGAAAAGTGCTACTTTCATCCCTCTGTTCAGGTAACTTCAAGCGTACTTTCCGTGTATGAGAAATGAAAAAAATATAACACTCCCGAAGATATATCGAATGCACATGTCAACCCTGCGAGTTAGGATTTCTTGCTTTAGTCAGAACTCCATAACTTTACGAAAAAAAAAATCATAATTCGCCTATTTCCAAAATCTCGTAAATTTTTAAATGTATTTTAGCACCGTCCGCGTCCCTCCTATTTCTAACGTGCATGTAAGTTTTTTAGTAGAATAAACGGCTAGTTTTACCCGACTACGGTGAAGCAAAAAAGACGTTTATGATTAAACATGCTATACAGTCCTTCTTAAAGCCCACCACACACACAGCAGATCCCATACAAATTCTATGGAAGACACACACAGCGAATATAAATTTCAAAATATATTTGGTGCGATCTGTCAAGATTTATATTTCATAAGATAGGTATATTCACAGAATTGAAGCGAGCGTTTCTGTGTTCTGTGGGTATATTATCTGCTGTGTGTGTTATCCGCACCTTGACACTATTTGACATTGGTCAAATGGATCCGGAGGTATTCAAGTAGGAAATGGTCCAAGATCAATCTGCACTGCAGTCCCCTCAACGATTCAACCGAAACCATTCGCAATTTATCAGTTACCAGCCCGTTTCCTTGTTACGAGTATAATTTACTATCTAGAACCGGGTTAGCACTAATATAACACCATTTTGAAGTTCCTTTCGAACAATACTCCCATACTTTCCCCCTCTCGTCTCGTCCTAGCTATAGAGTATGCATGACATATAGCCATGACATAGGTAAGCCTAAAAACTCCGTCATTAGAAATGAAATACTATGAAATATTTTTAATTCTCGTGAGACAAACAATATATAATACGGAAAAAAATACTCCAAACAACAAAACCACAAAACTATGGTTGGTTGGTATAATTTGAATATTACAAAACATTATGATTCCATTCAATTGTGTTACAAACTCAAGTTCAAGAATTTGAATTGTTATAAATTAAACTAAAATGACCAATTAATGTTTATCTAAAAGATAGAGTGAGAAACAGTGTGACAAGGTAACGGTGAGGAGTGAAAGAAGATTAGTGATAATAATTGAGAAAGGCATGCTAAGATGGTTTGGGCATGTAGAGAGGATGAATGAAAGTAGTTACAAGTGTATGAGGCGAGTGTGAATGGAACAGCTGGAAGAGGAAGACCTAGGCGAACATACCTGGATCAGATTGGTGATGTTTTGGAGAAAGGTTAAAAGTACCCTAAATCGGCGAGCTTGTATGAAAAATGTGATGAGACTGAATGAGGCGAAAGAGGTGTGTCAGGATCGTAGCAAGTGGAAATCCGTGGTCTTTGCCTATGCCTACCCCTGTGGGAAAGAGGCGTGATTTTATGTTTGTATGTAAATTTTAGGTAATCTCGCACTGATTCAAAATGAGCCTAAGGACGAGTAATTTTACAGTTATTCACAGAGGTGATACGTTGAACAGCTCCTGACTCCATCGTTAGATCAGCTCGCTGTCAACATAATATTTTATTCTCACCAAGAATCTATAAGTGTGCCAAATTCCATCTCAATTGGTTGAGGATAACCGCTTTAAACTTCAGTTGCCCGATTTCGCCCGAACATACACAAAAATATAACTTTAGAAACTATCATGGTTACGAACATAAATATTATTATCAAATAAAAAAATAATAAATATTATTAATATCATGGTAATTATCCCGTTGATAATAATATTTATATAAACAGCAATTTAGTTAAAAGCTTGTAATTAAATATGTTTTGCAGTAAACTATAATTTACAAAAAGCCTCATTTTTATATCGACCAGTCGTAAAATACCTCCCGAGCTAGTTTAAAAAACTGGGTTACGGCTAGGTAGGTAACGTCCCACAGGTGGGCCATTCAATTTACTAACTGCTCCACAATAGTTAATTTTCATTTTATAATATTAGAACTATAAATCCACAAATAGCAAATGTTGACGAAGACTTATTTAGGAACGAATTTCAGAAAGAAATCCTACTATCCTACGAATATTATAAAGGCGAAAGTCCGTGTGTGTGTGTGTGAATGTTTGTTACCACGTATCCCCATAACTACTAAACCGATTTTAATGAAATTTGGAAAGTAGGTACTTTTGGTTCTGGAATAACACATAGGCTACTTTCTATCCCGGAAAAATGTATGGTTCTTTTGGGATAAAAAATAGTATTCCACGCGGGCGAAGCCTAAAAAATAAAGGAAATTGGTCACTTCATTGTGCTAACTTCCTTTCAGTTTTCGTTTAGATGTGGCGTAATATGACTGATACGAAACAAACCCACAAGCTCGGCAAAAACTTCGGTCCAATACCTTTCAAACGCTCGTCTCTTCATTGTCGAGAAATATGCCTTTGATGAAAATGCCACGCAATGTTTCGAGCGCGTCATATTTTGCTGAAAAAGCCACTTGGATTTTTCGAGACGGAATTCAACGCACAAACTTCCGTTCAGATTGAGAAAAATGTTTATGTGGGATGGTTTAATAGTAAGTATGTTTATTTTTTGTTGTTTTAGACCTCTGAATATTTTTGTAAGCCCGTACCGAGACATTTTGTGTAGAAACATGAGTAGGAAGAATCGCGTTTGTATAATCGATCGCACAAACCATTTTATTATACGTCGATGCTGCGTCCTCTAGATTTAAAGAAAACCATGTAGTCCGCCTTCCATGTATAGCATCGCAACACTGTTTAGCGCTATTTTTTAGGCTAATTTTGAAGATCTGAAAAATATTCAAACAGAAAAAATGAGAGTGTAACACTCGTTTCTGTTACTTTATAAGTACCCGCGGCGAGCGCATCATTCGTTTTTCGTGTTCCGCATCGTCAACATCGACTCGATAATTTTTGCAAAGTGAATGTTGTTATATGGAGTTTATGGAGTTTATGGAGAGTAAAAAAGTTGTTATGGAGTGATAGTGATATTCATCCAAAGAATTCTACGATTCGAAGAAAGAAAATTGGAGCAAAATAAAGGTTAGCAATGCACAAATGCAACTTACGTACCTCTTAATGTGATAATACGAGATATTATCCTGATGGTTACAAAATTTTTATTCCTTAGCGTGGTAATACGTGATATTATCCTGGAATAATACATTTTTTTATTCCTTAGCGTGGTGATACGTGATATTACCCTGGAATAATACATTTTACTTTCTTAACGTGGTGGTACGCGATGCCATCCAGAAAGTAAGGAGTTTAGAAGATTTATTTCTTCTATACCTACAGATCATAATCATAGATCCGGTGTGGTTACTACTAAGCACAATTTGACTATTCACAAATGCTACCTGAACATAATATACACAGGTAATAACCTGATGACATAACTTTTAACCCTTAACGTGGCGATTCGAGATTTACAATAGAATAATTAATTTTATTTTCTTAACGTGAGGGTATCTACGCAATGCCGATGTAAGGAATATAGAAAAATATAATGTACCTACATTATTATAATTTTTCTATACAAATTCCGGTGTCCGTCTAAAATGTGCCTAAGTGACGAGAGAAACTCGTCCAATATTCCGACATGCCGATCGGATGATGGCCTTCTAGAGGAAGATTAGCCAGAGCCAAGTACGACGTCCACGTGATGGGTGAGGCTTCATCAGTCTCAGTTCGCAAGAGCGTGCCAACTGCACGGCAGTTTGTTGGCTCCCATGCGGTGCCAGTACCAGATGAAATCTTGGAAATGTTATGATGAAAAATGGGGTAAAAAAAACCCCACTAAAAATCTCCAAACGTTGGGGAAGATACTGCTGGACGGTCTCGACGGGAAGAGGAGCTGGAGGGACGCCCCGAAAGAAAAGTTGCTGATTCCTGAGAATTGTTGCTAGTACATACTCCGAAAGGCATCCCTTAGGTAAGTGCTGTCTTACTTAATTATTTACTATGATTATATTTTTTACTTATTGTGAACCGATAAGAGATTCCCAAAAACCGCTGGGACCACGAATATATTATAACTGGTCCAGTTTACCTCACAAAATACCTACCCGAAACTGTACGTAGGTATGACGTTGCCAAACTTGAGATCATCAAGAAATTGTCGGAAATGCCATAAATGTTGTTAGTATCTCACCATGACAAAGGTCATCGAAACGTCAAGCTGACAAATTAATAAATCCAGTATCTCGTAGAATAGATCCCAACTTAAATTTTCTGGATCGGAAACTTTGCGATTCCCACGCCGTCAAAACACCGTGAAGACAACTGCAGTCCAGAACCGGTACCTACTACGAGCAGCAGCCGTCCACGTCGACGATGAGGAGTTCGAGTTCAACACGGCCGTCAGACCTTCCGCCGCCGCCGCTACATCGCGAGCCGCCGCCGAACAAGTCCCGCAACCGTCGACGACAATAGAGGTACCTCACGCTGGTAAAATTTAATTTTACCATACAAAAACTGATTATCAATTACTGATGACCCAGTTGTATTGCAGGGCCTTTAAACTTCTTTTTTAAAATTTTTATACTTACCACAGTATATCGAAGCCTGTGACCCACCATTTCCTAAAGTTGAAATGAGCAACACCGTATCAAAACTTGTACCTAAGTTTTACAACGGTGACTTTTAGTTGCAAATCAGCATGTACTGAGTAGGTGGGTCAGTTTCTTTCACTAGTTTTGATTGTTATATAAACAAAACAGGACACCTTCTATACTGCGATTTATAATATATTATGTCAAAACATTTAACAAATACTGATAATGGTAATTACCATTGCGCCCCATTTTAATATGGAGGATATTTACACTGTAAAAGCTAGTAGGTAAATAATGGGCGTATCTACCTACATGACTAGTACTGATCTTAAAAAGGCATATTTTTCTTTTAACTGCTTATAATTACATCATAATTATCATTTCTAAGAGCCCAAAGTCGCAGACTAGTAGCTTATCTGGATGATATGTTATATCAGCTCAACCAACCTACATAGAATGAAAAATATAACATAAAGTAAACTCATTTGGGATCGTTATTTGATAAACACTCAATTGCGTAAATATTTAAAAATGAGGCTTAAATCAACACAACATAATGATATATATATAGATATATTTTATGTCACTGCAATTACCGAAGATTCTAATACCTTTCGTGATTTTGCTAAATTTATAAGTATTTACAATCACTGCATTTTGTCCTGTACAGAGCATACGGCTCGGTGTAACTACTGTACACAAAGCGTTTTGAACGCGAAAAATAAAAGGTATTTCAACAAAGAAAAAGACAAATCAGACTTAATTATGTCAAAAATCTTTCATTGTTAATAATGTAATGTAAATGTAATAAAGTGTTTAAAAATATCTGCTCGAAGCATAAAGCCCAAAATAGATATCTTCTTCAACATCTACAATTTACAAACTATAAAGTGCTGATCCGTCAGTTAATGGTTGGGGTGTCATAAGTGGTGATTGATGATATATAATTATGGCTAGAGGTCAACCGCTGATCTGCAACCGAAACGGCTTACCATAGCCGCCTCTTTAGGTTTAAACATCATTTCGTCAAAATTACTGCTATACCTACTGCAGTAATCTTTACATACAATGTGTTTTAAATAAATTATTGTTGTTATTGTTACCTACTATTATCATAGTAATTTTTTTCATAGGTACTTAAAATTAATAACAGGTACCGCTGTCATATATAAATAGGATGGATGGAATACATATAATTTCCACAACTCAATCAAATTTCAAAAATAAAATGTATTGGCATTATAGTACAATAGGTATTCTATCAGTTATCTGATACTACCTTTGCTTGGTTTGGGGATTGGCTGTGTGAAAAATGTCCACCAATATTAATTATTATTTAAAATTGTCAAGCTATAAACATATCTATTTTTTGCTTCTTACATTATAATCCCGCAATATTAGTGATTCAGACCGGGATCATAAGCAATACTTACTTGCCATCTAGGTAATCTGGAGTATTTATAATAACTTTATTTTTTTTAATAATATTTATGTTCTATAATGTTAGGTCAACGAAATACCAATTTATTTGCGTCTAGCTTAAATTGAAAAATGTAATCGATACGTCTTTCGCTATAAATTAGGAAAAGTACCTACTGCTTCTACGCATTTACTCTATATGCATTGGTACTGAAATGTTTTTTATTTTGTTAAATTGTAGAAGACGAAGCTCCCGGTATACTTATTCTTCCTAGTCAACCAAGGGGACATCACCCGTTTTGGCGCAACCTTGCCCAGGCGTGCGCCATATTATGCAGCAGGCGTACCTACCTACCTATCTAAAATACGGCATATTCCTAGTGACTCCGATGACAAAATTAATAATTCCTTATCAAAAAACGTTTTGAATTTATTATAATCTAACTTTAAAGCAGTGGTATATCTTTTGTCAATCAAATAATTTAGATTGTTACAGATCATCTATCTAGCTGTTATGGAAATACTTTTTCGACAGAACAGTTCAAAAGGAGCTGTTGAAGGAACTTAATTAGTAACGGTCAGCGTTATCATAAATGTTATTGGTAAGAACACTCGTGCACACCAGTAAAAAGTACGGTAGGTACCAATAGTAGATTCTTTACAGGTATTTTTTAAAAAAGACAACCCACTTTTTTTTTCGAGATATCATTCGACTTGGCAAGAGCATTGCCTTGGAATATACTTATTATATCAAATCAATTATCGAAATATCCAACCATTCTAGGTACCTCACTGGATGTACAGTCGAGAAAATTGGTACCTTTTCTACGTTGTTAACAAGACAACGCTCGCAGACTTTATCTGCCATATTTTATATCAATTTATTTACAAATATTACTATTAGACCCTGACTTTATTCTACGTATTATTATATATATATTCTCTATTCTACCTTAGTAGGTATATCATTATTTAGAGAAAAAATTGTTGAATTCTCCTCCGTACACAAACCATTTGATATTAACTGTGAAATAATCTGTCCACAACGCAACCTTTCAAATAATTATTCGATGGATCAAACAAATACTCTGTATGAGAGCGGAGTGAACGTGTCCGTGTTTATTTGTTTCTTTCTCGGCCACCTCCGCCACCAGCCGGGCTGGGTTCTCCATCGACACTTGACAAACACTATTAAAAGTACGGTCAGGTGGACAGAACGCTTTCTCTGTTTCGCAAAAATTTTAAAATAATTTTTTTTTTTTTTTTCTTTCTTTCTACTGAAGACACGCCCTTTTATGTGGCTGTATCAATGAAGTACTGATAAGTACTAATAAGGGTATACTTACGTATGATGCTTATAAATATTGAATATACTTAAGTAAGTATATGAACTTATATTTGTGATTTTTTATGTTCATTCTGCAACAGACGCTAAACATCTACATGGTTTTCTTTAAATCTAGAGGACGCAGCATCGACGTATAATTAATGGTTAAAAGAACTTACCTGAAGTGAATTTCAACCATAATTATACTAGATGCTGCGTCCGAATAGATTTAAACTCCCGCCCACCCTGAAAGGCACAACAATTCTGCGTGCTTCGCGGTTATTGTGCCAAACCCAAATAAATAAATGAATGTTGCAGAATGCTGATCGTGCTGAACGTGCTCTGAAAAGAATGATGCGCTCGCCGCGGGTACTTATAAAGTAACAGAAACGAGTGTTACACTCTCATTTTTTCTGTTTGAATATTTTTCAGATCTTCAAAATTAGCCTAAAAAATAGCGCTAAACAGTGTTGCGATGCTATACATGGAAGGCGGACTACATGGTTTTCTTTAAATCTATTCGGACGCAGCATCTAGTATAATTATGGTTGAAATTCACTTCAGGTAAGTTCTTTTAACCATTAAATTTATTTTCTTAAGTACCTACCTATATATTTTTTTTTTAGTCAAAATTAATCATTGTTTTACTTGTGGGATTGTGGCATTGCCAAAAATAGAAAAGGCGTCCAATTAAACACAAACGTTTTCAAAAATATGAAAGTGCTGCTAATAAAAATGAAAAAGCCGACTTTCAGCACAATCTTATATTGATGTTGAATGCTGCTACGGGGCAACCGGCATTAAATTGCCTGAGCAATGGGAGCTAGAGATGCGCTTGGTAGAGTATTACGGCTAGATTATGTGTGATTAATTAGAATCGTCGATGAATTTCTAGTCGCAAGAAGTGGGTGAACTTTCTAACGTTGTTTTGTAGTTGACTTTTTGCCTAATTTTAAAAAGTTTTGTTAGTAGAATCGGCTCCTGTACCTGTTCAAAAATGTCGCCTAAAAACTGTTCCTGAATGTCGCGGGTTATGTTATACCGAAATCGCCCATTTCTGTTGGAATATTCATAACTTTAGTGTACCTATGTTCTTATGAGCTAGTGATTAACTCTAGTGACGGAGTTTTTAGGCTGGCATAAAGCCTCCGTCATGGCTTAACGACTTAAAAGCCGGGACCGATAGTCAAACGTGCCCTCCGAAGCACGGAAGAGCTCAGCTGTTATTGCCACTTGCGGTCACCCAACCAATTTGAGACCGCTAAGAACGTCGCATAACTTCAACGATCCATCAAGAACGTAAGCAAACGCCACGAGCACTTCGTGTGATGTGATTAAATCAACATGATAAATAAATATGTACTTAAAACACTTTAAGAGATCAGCTCTTAAGATCTTTTGAAGTTGTCTGGGTGTCTGAAGCTCGGACAAACATAAGTAGGTACGGTAAAACCATAAAAATAATGCGTTTCGGAAAACATCAGAAACAATCGTATAAAATCACAAAAACGACTGACGAAAAGTCATTTGGAAATAAAAATTACTCATAACTTCAACTTTATCGCAAACAAATAAATATCAATGTCATTTTTAAGAAAAGCAAATTAGTTGCAAGCCGTGCGAGCTTCGCTGATAACGACGTGCACTTCTGTCGCATTCTGTTTTGTGGAATCATACACTGCTGTCGGACATTCGGAAAACACGAAAACAACTGATGTCCATTATAAAACTTGAAGTACTCTACTGTTAGCGCCCACGTTTGAAAGGTTGCATGCATTCTGAACATTTGCAACGACAAAGTTATTCATTTAACAACCAAGTAAGTACCTACCTACTTACATTCGAACGTTTTCTAGACTACTAAAATTCGCTAGACAACTTATGATTTCAAATTTTGTAGTCAAGAATTCAAATTGAATCCTCAACTTACGTCATCAAAAGTACCTGAGCAACTCCGTACATCAGAAACATCTGCACATTTCGTATCAGTTTGTAATTTACTCTGGTGACAGAGTTTTAATTTTGCCTTTGTCAAAGCTTAATGACTTTACGACTGACACTGTCCTTTCGAAGCACGGAAGCGCTCAGTTGTTAATGAAACTAGTGGTCACCCATTCGGTAAAGACTCCCAAAGCTAAAAACGATAATATCGTGCCAATTTTCGTAGTTCAGCTTAAGTTTGTGGAAACTGATTTTGGAACATTTGACCTTTGAGGTTTTGAGAGTGCACAAGACAACGCTTAACTTCGACGATCTATCGAGAACGAGTAAGCAAACTATGCAAGTTCTACAAATAGACATTCAAAATTACACTTTCCAAATTGCTGCAAGTTAGCAGTTGTGAACTTGTAATTCAACTGTTCAGAACATACCTAGGCTTCCAACTTCTAAGTTAACTAGCGCAAACTCTACCTGCCAATGGCTTGGCTTCCTAACTTCTATGATTTATATAATATACTAGCTGCGCCCTGCGGTGTTACCCGCGGTTTCAAAGTCAACATGAGACGATGGGAAAAAAACTGAAAGAACTTATGTTTGTTTGCCTTTGACACACCATTTTACTCCTTTTCGAGAATTCTTTTGATTTTGAAGTCCAAGTTATAACCCATTCAAAACCAAAAATGTCTAAAAATTTCCATGAGTGCAAAAAATGGCGGTCACCCATCCCAAAACTAACCGCGCCCAGCGTTTGCTTAAGTTTTTTGTTCCCCATACAAACTTTCAACCCTTATTTTCACCCCAACCATGATTATTTTTGAAAAAAAAGTAGCCTATGTCCTTTTCTGGGATGTAATCTATGTCCTTGCCACATTTTATCGTAGGTAATCTGTTCTTCAGGCAAAGCAAAGTGCATAGACGAAATTATTTAAATTGACATTAATTATCCTTAAAACAGATTATAAAGTTCACATTGAGCGAGTTAGTTCAATTGATTGATTTTATTGATTTGAGCTGTTCTATTCTGTTTGAGCGAATCGTAAATGGATAACGTTCAAACTAAGACAAAATTCAACCGTTCGTACAAGGAAATTTCAACTATATTACTAGGATGGTAACAGCTGCTTTTAGCTCGAGATTGTTTTCTATTATTGTTGTAAATGTGCCAATTATACCTATGCACAAGATGCGTAGCCACATCTGAGCTGCGAGTTGCTTAGTTATATGCGGTGTCGACTACATTGATACTCATCTACAATAATGCAAACTTGTTCAATAAGTGGTGGCAATTGACCCCGCTCGAATGAGGACTGGTCGAAGCTACTTCCTTAGAAGTTATGACCGTTATTTTACTGCCGTCATTATATTAATTTTTAACCGACTTCAAAAATAGGAGGAAGTACCTACTCAATTCGGCGGATTTGTTTGTGCTTTTTATGTATGTTCACCGATTACTCAAAGGCGCCTGGGCCCTGATTCCGGTACCGAACTTTTTATCAACCTCAACCAAAACCTCAACTAAAGCGACTGTTTCCATGACTACTAATAACAAACGACTCAGTTGTGGTGAGGTTTTGAACTTTGCCAGTACAAATTTTTGAAAAGCTATTCTACTATTCACCAAATGGCTGACATTTAAGAGTTCGAACCAAAACCAAAGCGGTTGTCATTTAATAGAATACAGGCCCAGGGCCTGTACTGGCAATTTGTACTGGCAAAGTTCAAAACCTCACCACAACTGAGTCGTTTGTTATTAGTAGTCATGGAAACAGTCGCTTTAGTTGAGGTTTTGGTTGAGGTTGATAAAAAGTTCGGTACCGGAATCAGGGCCCTGGACTGATTTGACAATTTTTTTTTTTTTGTTTGAAAGGGAAAATACTTTCCGATTGGTGTCATAAAAATTTGCTGAGGATCTGTCGAGGATCTTCGGAGTCATGGACAGAAATGCATCTCGAGAGTACAGAAAATTGTTCAGCTTTCATTGAAGTTGGTTTTTTTAATTTTTTAATTTTAAACTATTGCCATCCTTATTTATCACTGTCTAACAAAAAAGGATGGCAATAGTCAAATCCGTGGTGCAACTTTGTCAGAAGTTGAGCCGAGTTTATTAATAGAGGCCTTAGGGGTTAACCATATTCGACCTTCGAATTAACAAATAGGCCACAAGAGGCCTTGCAATGCAAGTAATATTTTTTTTTTCTGACAGACATACACACTATGTATAGTCCGGCAAAAACGGGTAGACACGGCAACTAAAATTTCAGTACTTTGGAAACCCTTTCTCTACTAATCTATGGTAAAGTACAGGTTTCTTGTCTGTGGTACAGGTGCCGAAGACGTCAGTCAGAAGTAATAATTTACATCTAAAAGAGAATTTATCTATTTCGCGTATTTAGCTTGCACAGTGGCGCCCCCATTTATTTCTATTATTTTGTGTCGGACTATACCTACTAGAGAAACTACCTAGTAAGTAATTAGGCAAGTAAGAACCAATTAGAACCAATTATTTTTTCTTTCTGTCAAAAAACAAACCGTGTCCGGAGAACGCTTTCATAGGAACAAAGGCTAAAGGGTCACGTCCATTATGGTGCAACGGAGCGGACGACAAGATACGAGTGAAGTCTTATTTGTGGGAACAGACCGTGAGCAGAATAACCTACGATATTACACTGTAACAATGGAATGTTTTCTCATTTCTTCATCTAAATCAAGTGCCTGACACACGCTTGGATTAAATTCCATATTTTATTCTCTGCACACGTAAAACTAAGCGAAAGAAGACCACTGCTCAGCTGTTCCCACAAAGCGCGATACGCGTTCTCTCAAATCTATTTAGGATTTTTAGGTATTCACGATTCTTTGAATTTAATTAGGGAGCTGGAAGTACTTTTAAATATTTGTTACTAGCTGTGCCCGCGACTTCGTTCGCGTATGCTAATTCTACTAATATGAGAAATGTGAAAGTTTGTGAGGATGGATGTATCGATGGATGTTTGTTACTCTTTCACGCCAAAACTACTAAACGGATTTTATTGAAACTTGGAATATATTACATAGATTATGACCTGAAATAGCACATAGGCTAGGTTCTTTTTATTCAATTTTTTTTAAACTCATTAGGTATTGCACTGGTAAATCTTTTTGCATGAAAATGCCGAGAAAACGAATTTTCCCAGATAAAAGACCTAGCTAGATCGGTTTTTCGCCTCCGTAAGCCCCCGTACCTACCGCAAATTTCTTCAACATCGCATAGCTAAGCATAGCTTGTACTATGGGAACCAGATAACTGATAGAATAGGTACCTACTTCTATATTTTTTTGTAAATACTTTAGGTAGGTACTTAATACTTTAATATCTGGGCGACCGAACTATGCTCGGGTGCAAATAGATAAAAATTAAAAAAGAAAAAGAAATAAAACTTACAAAAAGTAAACTTTTACTGGCTGAGATTCGAACTCGAAGCCTTCGGTTGAGAGGCGGACACCTATTTCACTTGGCCACTTTAGTCTCAACAGAAATTGTGAAATTACGAACCACATTGCACTGGTAAACCTTTTTGCGTGAAAATGTCGAGAAAACGAATTTTCCCAGATATGAGACCTAGCCTAGCTAGATCGATTTTTCGTCCCCTTAAACCCCTGTACCGCAAATTTTATGTAGGTACCGCAAATTTTATCGAAATCATTAGGTAGAGCCGTTTTCGAGAACGTTAGTAGGTACAGACAAACAAATATTGCTCGTTTAATAGAATAGGATAGGATAACACTTTATTGAAATAGGTACCTACCTACCTACTTTTCAATAGGTAAGTAGGTACTTACATCTGAAATTCATACAGGTAGGTACTTAAATAAGTAGGTACTTACCTATTTTGATCTTTATAATTCCAACGACACAAATTGGTTGTCTATTATATAGGTATAAAAATGTATGTAGGTAGGTATGTTTGGCCGCTATGCGTTCTTATAATGTAATTGGTGGTGATCGAAATTGTTAAAGCCGTTTTCGAGAACCTCAATTGGTACCTACATACAAACAAACTTCAAACTTAAAACATCAAACAATTATTGCTCGTTTATTAGAATAGGTTAAATAAACAAATAAATATTGGTGGACATTTTTCACACAGCTCCATCTAGCCCCAAACCATAGAATAGAATATATCCAAACTAAGCAAAGCTTGTACAATGGAACCAGCTACCTAACTGATAGAATACTTTTAGGTGTCTACATAGGTAGGTACCGTAAAATACGCCAACATTGCCACCAAGGGTAATTTTGCCCGAAGATCAATTTATAAGCAAATCTTTAGATTACAAAAATATTTGAATAATATTGTAACATTTTTTGAATTTGGTAGAAAATAGGTTATGTGTCTAGCATCACTGTCTATCGGGTGTGTCGCTAGCTTCACTCAGTAACTTGTTGGAACTCTTCGAGTATGGTGCGTATTTTCGCGGGCAAATTTTGGTGCAAATTCATAAGTGAATTGTGAGTGATGGCGAAAACACAGGTTATTTTTATTAATATTATGATATGTAAAAACACTTTAGGAGTATTAATATGTTATTATCGTTGCTGAATGTCTTTTCAAACAAGAGTTATAGCGGTGGGCAAAGTTATCCAGCAATGTAGCGATCTACTATTGACAACATTGCCCGCCATCAAAATAAGCTTAGGGTTGGCACTTCAGAAACTTGTTTTTTTTAAAGCTTTTAATTAACTTGCAATGTTTGTATGTTTGTAAGTTCCTATGACATAGGAACTTACAAACATACTTACAAACATTGTTTGTAAGTATGTTTGTCCGGGTCAATTCTTGCAAGCTTAATTTGACCTACTTCCCGGTGTCAAATTGAGCTGAATTTAGGTAAAATTATGAGTCTTCGGTGACAATGCAATAATAATAGTGACAGTTAGCTGAAAATGTCTAATAGTTAAGTAATATTTTTAATTTAGCTCCTAACATCATTTGATCTCAATTAGTATTTAATTTTCATTTGGGTACCTACATAAATATGTTGATTAAAGTTTATTAAATAAATACCTGAATGAAAAATAACCAGTTTTTTTATACCTACAACAACTACGATCACAAGATCAGTTAACTAAGAAGTGCCAACCCTAGCACTTTTAATTGGTGAAATGCGGTTTGTATGAAAAAGACAAAAAATGTCAGGGTAACTTTGCCCAGCCACTTTGCTAGGAAACCTTCTATGGTATCGTTTTAATTCCTAAAGTAAACGCCATTATTGCCTAAATTCTTGTATTGGCTTTTTATTTCATCTCTCTAGAGGCTATATTTGCGTCAAAAATCAACGTGGGCAATGTTGGCTAAAAGTCCAGATAACTTTGCCCGCCATCAAAATGTATAAAATACTTAATTAAATATTGACGCATCATAAAATCTGATAAAGTAATACATGCACATAATCTTATAATAGCAGATGATAAAAGAAAATACTTATGTTCCCATAGAAAATTTTTACAAAAATTGAAATTATTCGAAAAAAGTGGGCAATGTTGGCGTATTTTACGGTACCTATATTTTTTGTAAATACATATCTACATAGGTACCTACTTACTCATAATACTCTTATCACTTTTTTGAAATAGGTAAGTACCTACCTACCTACTTTTCAATACATCCGAAATTCATAAAAGTACTTACCTACTTAGGTATTTTGATCTTTTTACTTGCAATGACACAAATTGGTTGTAGGAAGGTATTCCTTATTAACGTACCTACCTAGTAGGTACTAAGTAAGTATTACGTTTTAGAATTGGATGGTCATGCATGACGTTTCAGGTGAAGAAATTAATGGGACAATGCTTATGTAGGTAGGTAGGTAGGTACATATCTAAATAAAAATGTAGGTACCTACCTGAGTATGTTTGTCCGCTATGCGTTCCTAAACCATTGACCAGATTGTGATGAAACTGTGGTGCTGATCTTCTGAAAACGCCCGCGATGGTAGGTACCTACCTAGGTATTTGGTCCAAAAGATCTCTAAAACCTAGATCACTTTTTTACTTTGCGTCACGTACCTAAAGATTATTTCTGTGTGAAGTGAACACTTCACACAGTACCCGGTATCACGTAATTTACGTGCCTAATTACCCGGCTGACTGTCAAGTCACAGGGTTATGTAGATCGCGCGTTTCTATGTATGTGGGTGGGTGGTTAAGTAAGTAATATTCTTTATTACCACGTTTCTCCTAAACGGCTCAATGGATTTTGATGAATGAGGTATCGTTAGAATCGTCTCTATGTCGATTGTGCTCTAGGATACTTTTTATTTCGATAAATCAAATAGTGCGCCTAGAAAATGCAACAATGTGTGAATTTAGAAAATAAAAATCATGCCATCATATCAAAATCCATGTCAAAATCAAGAGGTTGGTGGATTGATATCAAATATAATTTTTTGAAAAATCTAACATGACATCTTCAAAAACTAAATCGACTTCCAAAATTTTTGAAAATCTATTTTTCGCCCCTAATGTTATTGCTAAACAAAACGCATACTAAAACTTTCTATTTAGTCACACGCAACGTTTAGAACAGACAGAGCCATCTGTGTGTCAACTGTGACAACAAAGTTTAGGAAAAAGCGCACGGCATCGAACCCTAGATACCTACCTACCTAATAATAAAATTGTAATTTAATTTTGTGATTGAGATAATGCTGTTTCCAACTTTTCAGTTCAGCCGGGTTTTTTAATTTTTGAATGAATTGCTTGTTCATTTCTTTAATTTTTTTTTTTCTGCGATTAGATAGCAGCGCCGCCGCTTCTATCGGACTTCAGTGGTGGCGCGTACTCTACAACCAATTATTTGTGTCGTTGTAAGATAAAAGATTAAAAATACCTACCTACATAATGAATTTTGGATGTATTGAATGGTACCTATTTCAATACCTACATATTGGGCGACCGAGCTCTGCTCGTGTAAAAATAGAGAAAAAATAATCGTTAAACGAACGCCATCTAGTGTGACATGACTGACAATTTTATCTATTTTTTAAACATCTTGGCCTAAGCTAAGAGGCAACCAACGAACTGGCGTTCGTTGGTTGCCTCTTGCCACTAGATGGCTCTAGTGGTTCAATTACGAACCACATTGCAAGAGAAAACGTATTTTCCCACATAAATATAAGACAAATATTGCTCGTTTATTAGAATAGGTTTACATTACATCATTATCATTAATTTTGAAATCGTTAATCATTCGTAATAAAAAAATGTGTAAAATTTTCATGAGTGCAAAAAGAGGCGGAGTCACCTAACATTTTGTTCCCCATACAAACTTGCAACCCTTATTTTTTTATCTCAACCATGATAACATTTGAAAAAAAGTAGCCTACGTCCTTTCCTGGGATGTAATCTATATCCATGCCAAATTTTATCGTAATCTTTTCTTTAGAAAAGCAAGTGTTTAGAAATTTAGATTGAATTCTTTAAATGTACATATCTTTTTTATTTGTGAACGGATTTTGATAAAACAACCCCTATCTTTTAATCCCGGCTTACCGTAATACAACAATGAAAACTGCATCCAAATCAGTTCAGTAGTTTCAGAGATCTTAGTGGTCAAACACACAGAAACGAAAATATCAAAGTCACAGATTACCAACAGTTACTATGAAGTGTTTGCGTTCAAGGTCATTCTAAAACGCGCTAACGAAGTGTTTTGCTGCTCGAGGGTTATATAGATCAAAAACTGACTTCACTTAATTGAATACTTATAAGTTTGAGCTTAGACTTCATTCTTATTATATGTATAGATTATGTCCACATTTTGTATAAGACCGTTCCAAATTAACAAGTTGCTAGCCCATTGCAAAAATACATAGGTACAGAAAAACTTAACCAAATGACATGTAAGTACCTACAAAGGCGAGCTTAACCCTAATAAGAGTTGCTTCCAGCAAACCTTTGAGGATAATTCATAATGTTTTTCTTCACCATTTAGAGTTCGTGTTAATGCGATATAAACTTTTTGAAATATTGTCATATTTACAATGTTATTAATTTTTTCTTTTTTTACACCTTACACAACATTATTTTAGTAGTCAACATTGAGCAGTCACCTTTACTTATATTGACTCGCGAGATCTTGACCTTTTTATGTAGTCTGAAACTCCACTAGTTAAGTTTTTAGTGTCTAAGTAATAAAAGTTTGTAAAGCTTATGAATATCGCAGTGCAAGTACCGTTCTTATCGATTGCTAAATTTGACATTTAGAATCGACAAAATTAGATAAAATTGGATATAAATAAATCAATGAAAAATCAATGTTTATCGAATTTTTAGCGATCGGTAAAAACGGTATAGATGCATTGCACTGCTGTGCTGTGCCTCGATCGCCAGTATGCACAAGTTTACTATTCGATCCGTGACTGTAGTAAAGGCTCTCAAATGTATGGGATTCCGGTGCAGCGCCTCCAGTGGTAACTTGACTGAACTAAAATCCCAATACATTTGAGAGATTAAACTACAGTCACGGATCGAATAGTAGACTTTGTGCATACTCGTGCTAAAGCTCCTGGTCTCATGTATAGCCAAGCTTCTAACTCTACAAGCCCTAACTTCACAAACTCAACCCTAGTCAAAATACGTGGCTTGGCCGTTTCGTTACTAAGTACAAAAACTATTGTATTTAAGAAAAGTAATGAAAAGTAAATAAATTTTTCACTTTACGCCCATGTGGCGATAGCAAAACGACTAAGCCACATATTTTGACTAAGATGTAGAGTTTGTGAAGTTAGTGGACCTACTTACATAATAAAATCACAAAATAATATTTAGGAATTCAAACATTTATTCGATTTGTAGCTACATGAAATGAGTCATGAGATATTTTGATACGTTTTTTAAAAAGTTTTTTGCTGCTTCCACCAGTATGTGACAGGTTGTAAAAACTGTTGGGGAAATACATTTTCATTTTGTATATTTTTTTCTCAATCAAGACGCAGAAATGTTCGCACTAGCTTTTTACATTAGAAGCGTGAGTTTATTGAGTGTGTATTGTGTGTGTAGCTTTTAAATGGTGATATAGGCAAGTCTAGGCAAAAGTCGTCTATGGTTTAACGATTCTGTAAAATCTGAACAAGGAACTTTCATTTTTATACACATTTGATTTCTTTGCTTTGAAATTAGTGAAAATTAATGACACAATTATTAAGTAAGTAAAAGTAAGTTCGTATGAGCTAGTGGCTTTTGGTGACGGAATTTTTAGACCGCCTAAAGGCCTCCGTCATGGCTTATTAGTGTACTAGCTGCTACCCGCGGCTTCGCTCGCGTGGTACCCGGATAAAAAGTAGCCTATGTTACTCTCCAGCCCTCTAACTATCTCCACAACAAAAAACCACGTCAATCCGTCGCTCGTTCGTGATAAAAAAAAAAATTTGATAAAGAATGAAAATAATTGGGGTAAAAAAAGTTAAGTAGGTAAACAAATATATTGAGTGGGGTGTCAAATGAAAGGTCTTTATTTGTACATTCCAAAATAGTTATTATTTTTATTCTAGGACGTATACTTTTAGAAATACGACGAGAATTCATAAATATGAAATAAATGAAAAATTAGACACGCACGACATTATGTATTGCATGCATTATTTTTACCATGAAGAGCTAGCGCAATAGGCATACTCGGCAGTAGTAGCACTTGAAATTATAGGGGTAGTCAGAAGAAAGTCCAAATGTAAGCCATCTACGGTGCGCGAGATCTCAGTTCGGGGCGAACTACTAGTTAATTATGAGTTTAAATGTTTACAAGCATGCTCCTAAGCCCTCATGAGCGGGTCATCTAAAACGCAATTTGTCTTTGTAGTAAAATGCTTAACATGAATGTCCCCTCATAAGCAGTTCATCTAAAGAACAAAAGATGGTGTTTATTCTGGAGTACACATGCTACGTAGTAGCACACTATTATTATGATAATCATTTTAAGCAAGCTAGTTTCGAGGAGTAGCGTACAATAAGCACATGTATAGGTACTACGAAAAGAGTATGCTTATGACGTAAGCACGCTACTTAGTAGCAATCAAGCAAGCTTTTTAGTAGCCCCTGTATTCCAGGTAGGTACAATGTAGAGCTGATACAAATATTTAAAACGTGAACAGGCTCACGACTTCACTACTGTATCAGTAAATAAAATTATTCAAATGAAAGGTTTATTAAAGTAAGTAAATATTTATTGATATGGCAAGATTTACCTACTTAAATACGTAGTAACATTCAAAGGAAAGTTACAGTAAAACCAGAATAAGAATTCGTTTACAAAAACCATTGACGAAAAGTCAATGAAGTTTGGAAATGAAAATTACTCATAATTTCAACTTTATCGCAAACAAATAAATATCAATGTAGTCGTTAAGCCGTGACGGAGGCCTTTAGGCGGCCTAAAAACTCCGTCACCAGAGTTGGCCACTTGCTCATTCGAAAGAAGAAGAAGAATGTAATTTTTAAGAAAAGCAAATTAGAGCTGATGTCGCATTGTTTTGTGGAATCATACACTGCTGTCGGACGTATTCGGATAACACGAGAATAAACGAGATCCATTCTTGAGCTTGAAGTACTGTACGGCCTCTATTAATAAACTCGTATTAACTTCTGTCAAAGTTGCGCCACGGATTTAACTATTGCCATCCTTATTTGTCACTGTGTAACAAAAAAGGATGGCTATAGTTATATATACTTAGACTAGAATTGACTATGATCCTTGTGTTGGTCGAAATAAAACATACCTATTTTATTTTATTTATTTATTTTTATAGTTAAATCCGTGGCGCAACATTGACAGAAGTTAATACGAGTTTATTAATAGAGGCCTACGAGTATAGCCTTAGGCAAACATGGCATTTTACACAAAAAACATACTATCACAACAAAAATTGTGAGGACAAATTGTTTACCTTTTTGCAAAACAAGCGAAGCACCGGCAACATTTTTTCTGTAAACACCTACGTATCTACAGTAACTCAAGATAAAGAATGGTTTTCGGAAAACATCGGAAACAATCGTATAACATTACAAAAACGTCCACAAAACTTTTCAATATGAATAGTGATCGCGAAAGTTTAAAAAAGACTATTACAAAAACGATTGGCAAAAAGTCATTTTAAAATGAAAATTACTCATAATTTCAACCTTATCGCAAACATAATAAATATCAACGTAATTTTAAAGAAAAGCAAATTAGTCGCAAGCCGTGCGAGCTGCTCTGCTAACGACACGTGCACTTCTGTCGCATCCTGTTTTGTGGAATCATACGCTGCTGTCGGACATATTCGGAAAACACGAAAATAACTGATGTCCATTATAAAGCTTGAAGTACTGTACTGTTTTCTAAACATTGATTCTGAATCATTTTTCTCTATTAGTGACCTCGCGAACTAGGCGTCGTCACCGCGTCTAGTCGCTGCGATTATGACGCACCGTTCGCGCTGGTTTGCGTCTAGTCGTGATGTCGCCTAACCTATCCGGTCGCATGCAAATATCGTCGTAATGTGCGCGTGCACCGTGCGTCTAGTCGCTGCAACCGTGCGACTCCTATAGCCTGTCGTTGTGACTCAGCGATAAAAACGTCAAGTATGCGGAGCTATGAACAAAATGTATGTTGAATGTCAGCCACAGCATGTGTCGTCGTGTCTAAGTCGCCGAGCTGTCGCTGTCGCTTGTCGCTCAGTGTGCGCAGTCTCTTACTATACTATCGTTGTTTCACTACAAAACTTTGTTCAATTAATATGAAGTTCAATTTTCTTATTTTTGTATTGCAGAAGCGTTGCTTGAACTAATATTTCATTTCAACTGCTTATTTTATTACGGTGTTATTTTAGTTGTGCGATTGCTTTGGATTGTCCAAACAGTTTATTCAACCTTCTATGAATTATTTGTTTATTTATTCGTTTGGTATTACTCTTTTTCTTTTTACTCAAATGCCATGTGGGTGTAGGTCTTTATCATCAAAGTCCCAGCTGTGCAAAAAATTATCATTTTGATTCTTAGGAAATAGACTTCTCACATTTTCTTTCTTAAGGATCCAGGAAATATACCTGGACAGGAGATATTCCTAGAATAAAGATCCAAGAGTGAAGAAAGCTTTACTATAAATTGTTTTAATATTATTTTTTTTAAGTATCTAGTGATGTAAACAACACCATGCTAAAAAAAATTATTTGTTATTTTATTCATTTTCTAAAGTGAATCATGCTCATTTTACTTTTGCAGCTTATTCGCATACTGCTAAAAGAAACGTTGAAGGAAAATCTAGCAGATTCTAGTGACAACTTACTTCAGGGTAGCAGAATTTGTCGCCAAATGTTGGCAGCATCCCAGACGTCTCACGATCTGTTTATTGTAAACTTGTCGCTATTTTGATGTTAAATTGTACGTTGAAGGTCCCCAGTCACCACAAGAAGTGAAAATTAGCGTGTTAATTTTAGCGCCGTTGTAGCTAATAAATAAAATTCAACATTTGTCTTTTTTAAACTTTCGTGATCAGAACACACTACACCAGTGATTCTTAACCTGGGGTCCGGGGACCCCTAGGGGTCCACGAGTATATGTACGGGGGTCCGCGGTCTTATCTATGGACCATCGAAAGTGCAGAAAATTGCTAAGCTCGAACATTGAAGTCGGTTTTTTTTAATTTTTAATATAGTCACAATATTCGTATCTATTGTATAAATGGTCCGAAATTTAGTGGTTTTTTTTATTAAGGGGGTCCTTGATGTTCTGCTTGATGTCCTAGGGGTCCGTGGATGAAAAAGGTTAAGAAACGCTGCACTACACTAAAATTTAGTGTAGTGTGTTCTGATCGCGAACTATTTTTTATTACAATAGAGAACATGCAATCGTAATATTTTTCAATATTTTGAGTCTTAAATGCAAAAAAAAACATAAAAGAAGACCCAGTGCAACGTTTTTATTTTAGTTAGTATTGATTTTTAACAATTATTACGAATTATAAGTACGTGAAACGGAACGTATTTCAATACACCAATCAGCGTCGAGTAACATGAGTGACGTAAAAATCTTCTCAATTAGGGATGTGACCCTTTATACTGATGAATGTGCTATCGATAACTTTAATGGTTATGATTACTAATCATAAACATAAGCAACACAAAAAGCCTGAAACATATATATTTAGTCAGAAACAAGGGTCGTTCGCGATTCATCTAAAATGCAATTTGCCTTTGTAGCAATATGCCTGACATGAATATCTAAAAAGTAATATGCCTGATATAAATGCGTTAATTTCATATAATGCCTTAGATTTTTCATCATAATCAGTTCAAGTGAAAGCTATTGAAGAGATCTTCATTTAAAGTGACAGCTGTCAAACTTCAAACGGCCATATCTCGAAAACTACTCATCCTCGATTCTTCTTTCTAAGCTCAAATGAAAGCTATGACCTAGATCTACATTTTCAATGACAGCTGTCAAAATGACATCTATCATTTAAAATGTAGATCTTGGTCATAGTTTTCATTTGAACTAAGAAAGGGAAGTCTAGGACGAGTAGTTACCGAGATATGGCCGTTTGAAGTTTGACAGCTGTCACTTTAAATGAAGATCTCTTCAATAGCTTTCATTTGAACTAAGAACGGGAGTTTCCGAGATAAGGCCTTTTGAACACACACTAAAAAAATATGTAGAAAATGACACTAGATGTAAAATATGACAGATTATGTCAAAAATGGCAAAAAAAATCTGTTGTTTTTAATCTGTCAATTTTGACAATTAGTGTCATTTTTTATTTAATCTGTCATTTTTGACATCTTTTCTCATAAGTAATAACATCTAGTGTCATTTTTGACATGATCTGTCATTTTTTATATAATTTGTCATTTTTCCCGGTCTTTATCTATTCTATATTTTAAATTTCAGCCAAATCGGTTCAGGGGTTGTCAAGTGGAAAAAAAATACATCCAAACATCCATCCATCCAAACTTTTGCATTTTACATTAGTGTGATGATAATCAATAAATTAATGAACAAAATCGCCTAACTAACCACTAAGATCTTTGCTCGCTTCGCTCGCTCACTCGCTCTAATATTTTTCAAATATTTAGAATATAATATAACTTTATTGTACTTACCTACACCATAAAAAGAAAACACAATAAGAAAAAGAACCATTATTTTAAACAGTGATACAATTTACGATTTTTTTTTATTTTATTTGTTTGTGTAAATAATTTACTTTGATTGTGAACTTTGATTGTGTAAATAAGGAAAGAAAGATAAGAAAAGCTTTTTATTTCGACCACCACAAATATAACCTGACGTGCTACCGATCGTTACACATCAATTGGTAGGTAATAGTAGATTTCGATACATTCGTCTTGTGGCACATCCCTAAGCGGATAGCTGTGTTTAGTGGACCAAGAATAATAGCCATTGTATTATCAATCTTATGTCTTGTAGATAAAGACTAACAATTGATAACGGTAGATAACGCCATCTCGCGACAAGTAGCTGAATAAAAATATTTCGCAAAACGCCATCTCTTGACAGGTAGACTTTCATTTTAATTTATTATTATTTTATTAAGTTTAGAACCATGTTCCGATGGCTATAGGGTTTATCACAGAATTGAGAATAAGACTAGAACTAGTAAGTAGGCGGGGCCCGCGTAGCACCAAGTAAGCGCATTGCGCGCACTTCAACCTCCGCATACTTCAGTCGTGTTTGACGTCTTTCACAAGGAACATAGGTAGGAAAAATCAGAAAAAAATAGAAAAATGCCGTATTGTGCTATTATAAGCTGCAAAAACGATAGCCGCACCAAAAATGTAACAAAAGGGAGCATATCGTATCACCGGTAAGTATTATTTTATTGTTTTAAAGCGGTTTTGTTTGGTTTGTTTACAATTCAAAACCGTCAAACAAAAATAGACTGTGAACATTATTAGTTAAGGTCGCGTTTCTCATAAACCTCAACTTTCGCTACTCAATTAGGGATGTTACCCCATTATCTATCTATGTTTCAAATTTCAGCAAATCGGTTCAGTGATTGTCGAGTTATAGAGGAACAAACATACAAACATCCAAACTTTCGCATTTATAATATTAGTGTGATTCGTATGATTTATTTACTATTCTTATTCTTTTCTTATTCTTATTTAAGACTTATGGTTCCCGCCCAGTGGCTGGGTAAGATGAAAATTAGAAATATTTTGAAGAAATAACGTAAAATCTTCTGGTTTCAGTTTTCCCAAGGCACCAGATAAAAAAAAATATGGATAGATGCAACTGTACCTACACCATAAAAAGAAAACACAAGAAGAAAAAAGAACCATTATTTTAAACAGTGATACAATTTACGAGTTGTAAACCTTTGATTGTGTAAATAAAGAAAGAAAGATAAGAAAAGCTTTTATTTCGACCACCAGAAATATAACCTGACGTGCTACCTAGGAAGATTAAACTGAGCGTGCTACCGATCTTTACACATCAGTAGGTTGGTAATAATAATCGATTTCGATACGTCTTGTATTCTCATTGGCACATCACTAATCGAGTAGCAAGTATAGTCATTGTATTATCAATCTTATATCTGGTAAATATAAGATTGATAATAAAAGACTAACTGATAGCGCCATCTCTCGTCAAGTAGCTTGTTTTGTTGTCATTCAAGTAACAGCCATTGCATTATCAATCCTATTCCGACGTGTTAGAGACTAAAAGGAAAAAAATACTGAATGAATATGTTTCGCAAAGCGCCATCTCTTGACAAGTAGCAGTACTGTTTATTTTATTAAGTTTAGAACCATGTTCCGATAGGCCTAAGGTTTATTATCAATAAAATTAGTTTTATGGTTTTAGGTCCTTTTTAAGGTTCTCTTTCGACCAATCATAACTTTTATTTCTAAGTGTGTTTTATTTTACGTGTGTGAGTTTGGCGACACTGGTTCTCTTAGTAATAACTCAACATGCTGCTTCTACTTGCGTAAGCGAGCGATTCTCTTTTCTGTGGGGTTTATTATCAATAAAATTAGTTTTATAGTTTTAGGTCCTTTTTAACGTTCTCCTCGACACGAGTGACGTCATCGTAACTGTACATCCGTTTGCGCGCGAAAATTTAAACGGTCAGTTTGAAACCGCAATTTTTTACATTAAATTGAAGTATTTTAATTTTTTTTTAAACTCGTGGTCTATTCTACATAAAATTCATTCAAATGAAAGCAAAAATAACAATAATGCAGGTTCTCTATTATAAATGCTAAAGTTTGGATATTTTACTGTGTGCTTGTTCCTTTATAACTAGGCAACCACAGAACCGATTTAGATATTCAAAATATAAATAGATAATGACCGGGAATTTGCGACATGTCACGTACTAAATGCTACACGCTACTCAATAATCCAATAATCCATGTGTATTCAGTAGACTGAGCAAAACGTGAGCATCGTAAAGACGAAGTAATATTGAACTAATCTGACTACACGTATGATATTTGAAGGTGAAACGA
Source organism: Camptogramma bilineatum (assembly GCA_958496255.1). NCBI lineage: Eukaryota > Metazoa > Arthropoda > Insecta > Lepidoptera > Geometridae > Camptogramma > Camptogramma bilineatum. The sequence continues at coordinate 1,885,800 of OY292464.1, forward strand.
ATCCCGCTTTGTCAAGTTTCGTTCGTGCAAAGTAGCAATACCTACATTAGCGGCCTTTACACGGTAGAGTTTTTACCACGCATCTGGGCCTGTATTCTATTAAATGACAACCGCTTTGGTTTTGGTTCGAACTCTTAAATGTCAGCCATTTGGTGAATAGTAGAATAGCTTTTCAAAAATTTGTACTGGCAAAGTTCAAAACCTCACCACAACTGAGTCGTTTGTTATTAGTAGTCATGGAAACAGTCGCTTTAGTTGAGGTTTTGGTTGAGGTTGATAAAAAGTTCGGTACCGGAATCGAGCCCCTGGACTGCGTTCCGAACCGCGGGTAAATCTGTACAGATTTAACCGCAGATAAAACTGTCGTGCTAATTATTGTCACAGTTTAGACTGGCGCGTGTACGATTATGAACGGTGATGCGTGCAAAAAACTGTCACAAAAACTGTGCTACAAACTTTGCCAGATCGAACTGTCAGCGTCGCGCATCTACACGTAAGGTTTTTAGCGAAGGTTGGAATGGCGCGTGCTATTTCCCGCGGTCCGATCTCTACGTGTAAAGGCCGCTATTGTCTCCCAACGAGATGACTGTCTTGTTTTTAATTTTTGAAGTGCACATTTTATCGAAAATGATAATTCTTAACGGCCGAGACGTCATAGAGCTCCGTGATTCATCGAAAACAAAGTATTGGTCGCGAAAGAACAAATCACTTAAGAGGGCTCCGACGCTATGCCGCTCGTCAGTTTTAGGTATTTACGGGCGGGAAACGTAGCGCTCAAGCTTGTGTGCGTAGAACGCACACATTGAAAGCGCCACGCAGTGCGGGCCGCTCTGACACAAAGCGGTCAAAGTTTCGGCAAACATTTTTTACGTTTTAAAATTTATAACTTCATAACGATTTTGTATTGACATCTATACCAATCTAATACCAATTCTGTAAAGCGAAAGAGTTTGTTTGTTTGTTTGAACGCGATATTCTACAAGTCAGATTTGAAAAAACTTCGCATCTTATTTATTTATTTATTTATTTATTAGACAAAATCCACAGCTCTTAGTAGTAATAAATCGACTTATTTATGTTTCTTACAGCCAATGACGGATTTACATTTTTTAGAGTAAAACATATATTACGACAGTCACTAGGTACTATTTCACTTTCAAATCTAAACCAAATCGACGATAATTTTACGTGAGTAATTCCCGTGTGTTAAATAATGTCTAGTCACTAGGTAGTATAGGTTTTAGAGAAAAGTAAATAACAATAAGAATAAAAATAGTTACATACAACCAAGCACTTTCGTGGTATGTGTGTGCAGCGTGTGTGTGTGTGTGTCTTCGTAACTTCGCAACTTCACATCTTCGCATCTTCGTAACTTCGCAACTTCGTAACTTCGTAACTTCGTATCTTCCTATCTTCCTATCTTCGTAACTTCGCAACTTCGTATCTTCATAACTTCGTATCTTCGTAACTTATCAACTTCGCATCTTCGCAACTTCGTATCTTCGTAACTTCGTAACTTCACACCTTCGCAACTTCGCAACTTCGTAACTTCCAGGGTTCGAAAAAATCCGATTTTTATAATAAAAATCAAAAATCCGATTTTTTGATATTTATCCGATATATATCGGATATATATCCAGGCTAAGAAGAAAAAGCGAATTTCATTCTGTAAGGGGATTAAACACTTTAAAATATGAAAGTAATTTGTAAAATAATATAAGTGTCAAATTAGCACATTTTTTATTCAAAAAACTTAAAAAAAGTATCAAAAGAATTAGTGTTTATTTGAGAAAGAATTTTTTATAATTTTTTGTTTGTTATAGTGTTAAACCACACTTACGTATTTACATTTGAAAATGAAAAATCTTATCAAAATTTTCAATTCCGACGGGATTCGAACCCGCAATGATACAAGCGACTAAAGGTTCCGTGGCCGAATTGGTAAAGGCACTCCGGCTAAAGGAAGATCGCTTGTATCATTGCGGAATTGAAAATTTTGATAAGATTTTTCATTTTCAAAATATTTTTTTAATGGACACTTAAAAAAAAACATTAAAAAAACACTTTAAAAAATCTAAATTATTCGGAATTGTGGTTTTTCGTTACGTGTCGCCAGGGTAAACATTAATCTCCAAAATTTTTAGTTCAGAAGACAGGAAAAAATCCATTGATATATATCAAGGTAAAAATCAATTGATATATATCGTGATATATATCATGATATATATCCGCTGATATATATCGGCGAACCCTGGTAACTTCGCAACTTCGCAAATTCGTATCTTCGTAACTTCGTATCTTCGTATCTTCGTAACTTCGTAACTTCGCAACTTCGTATCTTCATATCTTCGTAACTTCATATCTTCGTAACTTCATATCTTCGTAGCTTCGCAACTTCGTAACTTCGTATCTTCGCAACTTCGCACCTTCGTATCTAGAAAATATGAAGATACGAAGTTGCGAAGTTGTGAAGTTGCGAAGTTGCGAAGTTACGAAGTTACGAAGTTACGAAGTTTTGAAGATACGAAGATACGAAGTTACGAAGTCACGAAGTCACGAAAATACGAAATCACGAAGTTACGAAGGAACGAAGATATGAAGTTATGACCATATGAAAAACTTCGTATCTTCGTATCTTCGTAACTTCACACCTTCGCAACTTCGTAACTTCGCAACTTCGCAATTTCGTATCTTCGTATCTTCGTATCTTCGTAACTTCGCAACTTCGTATCTTCATATCTTCGCAACTTCGTATCTTCATATCTTCGTATCTTCGTAACTTATCAACTTCGCATCTTCGCAACTTCGTATCTTCGTAACTTCGTAACTTCACACCTTCGCAACTTCGCAACTTCGTAACTTCGCAACTTCGCAAATTCGTATCTTCGTAACTTTGTATCTTCGTATCTTCGTATCTTCGTAACTTCGTAACTTCGCAACTTCGTATCTTCACATCTTCGTAAATTCGTATCTTCGTATCTTCGTAGCTTCGCAACGTCGTAACTTCTAGATACGAAGGTGCGAAGGTGCGAAGTTGCGAAGTTACGAAGATACGAAGTTACGAAGTTACGAAGTTACGAAGTTGTGAAGTTACGAAGTTACGAAGTTACGAAGATGCGAAGTTACGAAGATACAAAGTTGTGAAGTTACGAAGTTACGAAGATGCGAAGTTACGAAGATACGAAGTTGTGAAGTTGCGAAGTTGCGAAGTTGTGAAGATACGAAGTTGCGAAGTTGCGAAGATACGAAGTTACGAAGTTACGAAGATGCGAAGTTACGAAGATACGAAGTTGTGAAGTTGCGAAGTTGCGAAGTTATGAAGATACGAAGTTGCGAAGTTGCGAAGATACGAAGATACAAAGATACGAAGATACGAAGTTGCGAAGTTGCAAAGATACGAAGTTACGAAGGTACGAAACGAAGTTACGAAGATACTAAGTTACGAAGTTTTGAAGATACGAAGTTACGAAGATACGAAGTTGCGAAGTTGCGAAGTTGCAAAGATACGAAGTTACGAAGGTACGAAGTTACGAAGGTACGAAACGAAGTTACGAAGTTTTGAAGATACGAAGTTACGAAGATACGAAGTTGCGAAGTTGCGAAGATACGAAGGTAAGAAGATACGAAGTTACGAAGTCATGAAGATACGAAGTTACGAAGATGCGAAGTTACGAAGATACGAAGTTGTGAAGTTGCGAAGTTGCGAAGTTACGAAGTTATGAAGATACGAAGATACGAAGTTGCTAAGATGCGAAGTTGCGAAGTTACGAAGATAAGAAGATACGAAGATACGAAGTTGCGAAGATACGAAGTTGCGAAGTTGCGAAGTTACGAAGATACGAAGTCACGAAGAAACGAAGTTACGAAGTCACGAAGTCACGAAGTCACGAAGTTACGAAGTTACGAAGATACGAAGTCACGAAGTTATGAAGTCATGACGATATGAAAAGATAAAGATATGACGATGACGATGATGATTGTGTTTCGCTCATCAAAATCTTTCATTTGATACCCATATCAATAAAAAGTTCCACGATCATCATCATCATCATCATCAGCATCATCATCATCAGCATCATTGTTACGGACAACTTCGTATAGTTTAAAGTTTTTAGCCTGGTTAGGTAATTTAATTGTATAAATAACTTAATAACTTAGTGTGTTTTATTTGAAGTCTAAGGTTTTTAGCCTGGTTAATTATTTTGAATTGTATAAACTTATGTTGTGTTTTTATTTGGAAGTCTGAAGTTTTTAGCCTGGTTAATTATTTTGAATTGTATAAACTTATGTTGTGTTTTTATTTGGAAGTCTGAAGTTTTTAGCCTGGTTAATTATTTTGAATTGTATAAACTTATGTTGTGTTTTTATTTGGAAGTCTGAAGTTTTTAGCCTGGTTAATTATTTTGAATTGTATAAACTTATGTTGTGTTTTTATTTGGAAGTCTGAAGTTTTTAGCCTGGTTAATTATTTTGAATTGTATAAACTTATGTTGTGTTTTTATTTGGAAGTCTGAAGTTTTTAGCCTGTTTTTTATGATGACCTATGTAAACTTAGACTTATGTTTGATTATATCGAGATACCTAGATATAATTAGTTTTACGGCTGAAATATGCTATTTTAAGATGGTTGCTACGCGACGGTCGAAAGAATAATGAGGTACCTATAGTTCGCGTAGCCAATATTTATAACCTCTGTATGGAAATTAAGTCCGACTGTTTAATTGGAGGAATTTTTGGTAGCAATATTCTGATTGGTTATTAATCGATGTCATTTTGTATAAATACAGGAGCTATTTTTATTATATTCAGTTCAACTCGAGAGCTCAGTACAGCAACACATCAACCAAGAAAAAGTCAACAAGCAGTAGCAGAATAGGAATCCAGCGGTGTACCTACTATAAGAACAAAGAAATACAGTCCACTACCATCACCACCGAGTTATCATTTCCACCTCCACCACCCACTGTAGGCCAACCCCCACAATCATCATCATCAGCATCATCATCACTTAATCCAGATGATAAAAACATAAAATGATTGTAAAGCTTTCTATGTGGATGTGCATGCTTCCGTACGTATACTTACCTATAGGCACTTACTTACTACTTAGGTACCTATGCTGATAGAAAATAGTCCATTTTTTATGCCAGGCAAAATCTTTGTCAAAAGATGCCTTACATACTGTAATCTGATTTTATCGAAAATATGACATAGCACGTTTACGCGACCGCTTCTCATGTAAGAACACAGTCACGTGACGTCACTGGCTCTGCCACAGCTTAGCTAATAGTATTTACGCAATGTAACGTGCTCCCAGCTCCAATGGCCGCGGCCGTCTGACGATTTTTGGCAATGAATCGTCCTTTTATTCATAGTAGCTACTCCATAGAAAAAATGTATGGAGAGTTTTATCTTCAACTTTCTTGCCTTTATTGTGTTGAATATAGCTACACCTACGAAAAAAAAAATAGCTCACAGGATAGATAAAATATTGAAGTTGTTGTTTTCGTATTTTTTAATTCAATTGAGTAATTTAGTGTTCGGTCAGGCTTAAAACCCCGCGCTCATATTTTGTGTACTTTGTCCAGTAATTTATTAAAAAAATACATAAAATATTGAAATATAAAATAGCTCACAGTGTAGATCAGTTCATTGGTAGTACTTAGAGTATGTTTTTCACTATCTTATTACGATTTGCTTTAAGAAAATCTTTAAAACGGTAAACCTCTATTTTGACAAATTCACTTCAGTAGGCTCTTAAGAAACTTTTCATCATCATCCACAGCCCACAGGTACCAACAGTTGGTTACCAACAGTCTTGCGCTGTGCCAAGCCAGGATTTGAGGAGAAACTCATGTTGGCTAAAGCCAACCTAAAGGTGGCTAGGTGGCCTAGCTAGGTGACCTAGGTGGCACCTAAAGGTGGCTCTAGGTGGAATTTCGGGACCAAATAAATCTAAATTAATATAGGTCCAGTTTTCACCAGAAATAAGCAGTTCCTGTCAATCGAAGACCCGTCACCGATTTTTGGCAGATTGCCAGATATCCTGAACTTGGGCTCTGTTATTCTTGTAACTCACACCGATTTGTTTGTATGAAAAGTGTCAACGTTTGGAGTTTTAATTTTGTCGAGGTCGTGATGTCGGCCTTGGCGGGTTAACAATAGGGCGAATAAAGTAAATAGGGTTAAAAAGTACAAAATATATTAAGTATTTATAGTTTTAGGTCCTACTTTTAAAATTAATTTTATAATTTTTTTTTTTGTTTGCAAGCGCATCGGAAAAGCTAACTTCACGAATGCCTAGAAAGAGAAAAAATAAAATAAACACATTACCCCTCCTTTGCGTAGCGCAGTCGGGTAAAAAAACTCTTCTTAATAAAAATAACAAAATCAGTCCAGCCGATCTCGGGTTTTGTACTTAGCAACACATTTAGACGTTAATTTTTATTTATGTAGATCAGTTTTAAACCTTTCATTATGTAATGTAGGTAGGTACCTATATCTAATTTTCTTGACGGAAAAGTAAATTTAATAGAGCTTTCGAGTGCGTCACAGCAATAAATTCGATATAAATACCGCAGTCGGCCCAGGAAGTGAACACTTAATGATTCAGTCTCAGGAATAGATGTCCTTTGGTCTACCATCACCTTTTAAAGTTTCTGAAATCAAACACATTCTGTCTATGTTATATTATATGTATAGCCGATATAACAACATCGACAGTAGACTTTGCTATACGACGGAGGCGGATGACATGACTAAAGATAATCCCCTCTACTAATAAAATTCTGTTAAAATTGAGACACCCCGTTTAAACAATTGCCATCCTTTTATGTTAGATAGTAATAGATAGTGACAGGGCGAATCTTGAGCATTATTTAACCAGATTTCAAGTTTAAAAGTCCTATTCTATTAAACGAGCAATATTTGTTTGTTTGATGTTTGTTTATTTGTACTCACGTTCTCGAAAACGGCTCTAACGATTTCGATGAAATTTGCGGTAGGTACTATGGGCGGTTACGGAAGCAAAAAATCGATCTAGCTAGGTCTTATATCTGGGAAAACTCGTTTTCTCGGCATTTTCACGCAAAAAGATTTACCAGTGCAATGTGGTTCGTAATTTCACAGAATTCGATGAGACCAAGATGGCCGAGTGGAGTGGGTGTCCGCCTTCAATCGTAGGCTTCGAGTTCGAATCTCAAACAATAAAAGTATGTTTTTTGTAAGTTTTATTTTTCTTTTTTAAAATTTCTCTATTTGCACCCGAGCAAAGCTCGGTCGCCCAGATATTAAAGCCTAATATTTCATCAAAAAGCCAAATCGAGTTATTCATTACGTTTTGTTACATATTTTAATCGATCGAGCGAGCGAAGCGAGCGAAGATCTTAGTGGTAAGTTGGGCGATTTTGCTTTGTATGTTTGTATGTTTGTATGTTTGTATGTTTCACGAATTGTTGTTCGAGCATAACTGTCGAACCGTTCATCCAATCTGCATGAAACTTGGTAGGTCAATAGGTTGTGGTAAGGAAATTTACGGTGGAGCATATGAGCTTAATCGATGAAGGGGTTGTGAAGATATTGGGTTCCCAAGGGGGTAAAAAATTATGAAAGTTACACAAATATATTGAGTGGGGTGTCATACGAAAGGGCTTATTTTGTACATTCCAAAATGGTTTTTATTTTTAATCTAGGATGCATAGTTTTTGAAATACGACCAAAGACCAAAAACTACGAAACCAGAGCTGCAAGAGCTCCCGTTTCATAGAGTTTCGATGTCTTCGTAGCTCATTGACTGGTCGGTCTTAAAAAGAGAGTGGCATCGTTGCGGTTTGGTTTGCAATGATTTTAGATGCTACTTGATTTATTTTCATGATAAAAAAAATTTTGATAAAAAATGAAAATAATTGGGGTAAAAAAAGTTAAGTAAACAAATATATTGAGTGCAGTGTCAAATGAAAGGTCTTTATTTGTACATTCTAAATAGTTATTATTTTTATTCTAGGACGTATACTTTTAAAAATACGACGAGAATTCATAAATATGAAATAAATGAAAAATTAGACACGACATTATGTATTGCATGCATGCTAGTATTTTTAACCATGAAGAGCTAGCGCAATAGGCATACCCGGCAGTAGTAGCACTTGAAATTATAGGGGTAGTCAGAAGAAAGTCCAAATGTTGGCCATCTAGGTACCTACGGTGCGCGAGATCTCAGTTCGGGGCGAACTACTAGTTTATTTGGGCTGCCCTTCAAGAGCCTCAAGCACGTTAATTTCATTCAAACCAGACGCCCACCAATCTAATTTCACTAATAAAGATCTGATTGAAATAAATCAAGTTCAAACGCGGATCGTGGAGCTGTGTCAACACATTCCCGTTTGAAGTCTGGACGAATGTTTATACATACATTACTATCCATACCTACCTAGCTGTAATAGAATGGATCCCTAGTTTGGTAGATACTTCAAAGTACCTACCTTCTACTCCTTATAGTATTTCATGTGGATAAATTCGCGTGGATAGAATTCGGAGTAATTTTATTTAATTTATTTAAGATAGGTTAGCTCTTGACTGCGCTCCTTGCTTAGGGCATGGATGAAGTCGACGATGGGGCGAGCTTCCCTAGAAAATGCCTATTAACTCTCCTTTTAAATGTGTTCGGGTTTTGTAGACGGAAACACAGACGAAGGCAGTTTATTCCATTCGACAGCAGCACGCATTATAAAAGACGGTTGGAAGCGCTTCGGATCTCAACCAAATGGCGATGGTAGTTTGCAGTGCGTCTGTAGTTTCTACAGTGTAGTCTGTAGTTTGAAGTATTGCAAGACATTACGTATTCTATTTATATATAAGTAGTGACGGAATTGGTGGCTAGCAGATGGCTAGTCTACGAAGTACTTTTTAGTAGCGTCGTACTAGACATTATAATAAATCTTGAATTTATTAGCAACAACAAAAATATCAAGTGTTTTTAGAACCCTCTTTTTTAGCCTGTAACGCTTGCTGCAATTGGCTCTTATTGAAAACTACGTATAGTCGAATTGCTCATTGTATTAACTAAAAATATATCAAAAATGACATTTTGACCGTCAATTTTAGTGCGTATAATTAGAAATACGACTATAGGTAGGTACCTACCTATTACTCCTACTACGAATTATAAAATATCGAGAAAATTAAATGTGGAGTGGAAGGAAACGAGGCATTTTATCTACACTGGTTCTACTTCTTAAGAACTAGTTAATATAAGTGAATGCCCGCGGCTTCGCCCGCGTGGATTACTATTTTTTTATCCCACGGGAACTATTGTTATTCCAGAACCTAAACTATCTACATTCCAAATTTCATCAAAATCGGTTTAGTAGTTGGAGAATGGAGATACGTGGTAACAAACATTCACACCACACACACACAGACTTTTGCCTTTATAATATTAGTCGGATTTAATTTAACCTACTTTAGAAGAGTTAGGTATTGCTCGGAATCGCTTATGAAAACTAAACTATTCCTGAATGGCTATGTTTTTTACTACGGCTATTTGCATACGAGTAAACTCACGACCGGCAGGCAGAGAGTATGAACGCAAAATGGCTACAGCAAGACAGCAACATTTATTATGTACCGACTGTCGTTCATTCAACTCGATCAATTTGTCTCTACCACTCAATTTCAACCTACGCATTCGAAAGAAACAAATTGTTATTTTATTTTTGGTAAAAAGTACCTACGCTAAGTCGATCAACTTTCAATGTGATTCTTTGATTAAATTGATAGCCAATTGAATTTTATTTTTTTACGTACAAATAATCGAAATTGACCATATTTTTCTACCAACTCAGGTACTCGTAGAGTCGTAGCTGCTTGCTACGAAATGGCTACAGCGCGGCGCGGCCGCACGGCGGGCGGCGCGCATAGATTCAGACTTCTGAAAATGCATCCGATTCGATGATTTTCTTCGGAAAGTTTGTCGGAATCGCTCCTCAGGTTAAGGGGGTTATTCCACTGAACGCGACCCGCCCGCGGTGCGCAGATATTCAGACCTAAATTGACTGGACGGAGCGCGTTGTCAGTGTGTTGGACTATGCGTGTTTTCTATACAAATTGAGATACTTAGGTACATAGTTGCATACAATTACGTAGTATTATTATTATCTATTCTATGATACAATGTTGTAATTAGGTACCTAAGTAGGTACATAATGAATGAATAAATGAAAATAGGTAGGTACCTACTTCCATCATTTCAATATTTGTTATACAACAACAATGAATGGGTGGTCTTAAATCACTAAGCGATTTCTTCCAGGAAACCTTAGAATGGGAAATTTTAGTTCTGCAGAGATAATGCTGGTGGGATTTAAGACTAATATATGTAGGTAGGTACCTACTTACATTATAATTTTGGGCTCTAACTGATATCTTGGACTAGGTACTTATCTGTTAGTGTCGGAAATGCATCATCTGCTCATATTTATAACCGATAGAACATCAAATCGATTACGGATGAAAGCGAGTGATATATGATAGATGGGTTGATGATTACGCACTCAATAATTCGCTGCCAAGAATATTGAGACTGGATTGTCGAAAGAAATATTGAAAAATGATTTTTTTTTACTAGTAATAGCAAGGGGCACAGGCACACAGGCACACCGTAGGTAGTTAGAACACTTCTCGAAAGAAATATTAAAAAATGTTTTTTTTTTTATTAGCACGGGGCACAGGCACACAGGCACAGATACATACCGTAGGTAGATACAACACTTCTTCCAACGGATCTAGGCATTCGTAAAGTTAGCCGTTTCAATGCGCAGTCCAACTTTTCATACAAAATTTTCTACTGCGACTGCGCAGCGAAAAGCCTAATTTCACGAATGCACGAATGCCTAGATCCATTATTTCTAAATGTCATTGGGACTACATGATGCTGTGTGAAATGTCTAGCAATATTTATTTATTTATTATTGTGGCAACTGTGCCTAAGTAAATGCTTTCATATCCATGAAAAGAGGTGGCCATCAGCCGCTTGCGCTATGAAAAGTCTAAAGTAGGCACCTACCTACCTAGTAGGTAGAGTCGGCGTCAGCACTCAAGTCCTACGGCAAAAGCGGGAACTAATTGTATTATTTACTTTACTAAGCTCTTTTAGTCACGGTCGTTTAGTTGTTCTGTTGTGTAGAATTAAAGAACATACAAACTTGCATAAATATATTACATATTGTTCAAGCCTTATTTGGACAATTAGTAATTTTTTACATAACCTAGTTCCGCGATAGCAGCGCTGCGTCTATCGGGCTTCAGTGCTGACGCCGACTATAATTGATTGTTGATTGACTGGTTACAGCTTGTGTCACAAAATTTACACCACCAGTTTTTTTTTTCCGAAAAGTGGCAGCACTCCAACTGTCAAGTTGTAGGTACTTATATCTATCGAATAGGGAACATGCAATCGTAATATTTTTCAATATTTTGAGTCTTAAATGCAAAAAAAACATAAAAGAAGACCCAGTGCAACGTTTTTATTTTAGTTAGTATTGATTTTTAACAATTATTACGAATTATAAGTACGTGAAACGGAACGTATTTCAATACACCAATCAGCGTCGAGTAACATGAGTGACGTAAAAATCTTCTCAATTAGGGATGTGACCCTTTATACTGATGAATGTGCTATCGATAACTTTAATGGTTATGATTACTAATCATAAACATTATGCAACACAAAAAGCCTGAAACATATATATTTAGTCAGAAACAAGGGTCGTTCGCGATTCATCTAAAATGCAATTTGCCTTTGTAACAATATGCCTGACATGAATATCTAAAAAGTAATATGCCTGATGATAAGTTAAATGCATTATTCTCATAATTTTTCGCCTAAGATTTGAAACACATAAGACGCAATATGCCTGAATGGCAATTTATTTTAAACTCAGTTTACCCGAGTTGTACAGTACAGTGTCTAAAACGCAATTTGCCTTTGTAGCAAAGTGCCTAACATGAATGTCTAAAAATTAATATGCCTGATATAAATGCGTTAATTTCATATAATGCCTAAGATTTTTCATCATAATCAGTTCAAGTGAAAGCTATTGAAGAGATCTTCATTTAAAGTGACAGCTGTCAAACTTCAAACGGCCATATCTCGAAAACTACTCATCCTCGATTCTTCTTTCTAAGCTCAAATGAAAGCTATGACCTAGATCTACATTTTCAATGACAGCTGTCAAAATGACATCTATCATTTAAAATGTAGATCTTGGTCATAGCTTTCATTTGAACTAAGAAAGGGAAGTCTAGGACGAGTAGTTACCGAGATATGGCCGTTTGAAGTTTGACAGCTGTCACTTTAAATGAAGATCTCTTCAATAGCTTTCATTTGAACTAAGAACGGGAGTTTCCGAGATAAGGCCTTTTGAACACACACTAAAAAAATATGTAGAAAATGACACTAGATGTAAAATATGACAGATTATGTCAAAAATGGCAAAAAAAATCTGTTGTTTTTAATCTGTCAATTTTGACAATTAGTGTCATTTTTTATTTAATCTGTCATTTTTGACATCTTTTCTCATAAGTAATAACATCTAGTGTCATTTTTGACATGATCTGTCATTTTTTATATAATTTGTCATTTTTCCCGGTCTTTATCTATTCTATATTTTAAATTTCAGCCAAATCGGTTCAGGGGTTGTCAAGTGGAAAAAAAATACATCCAAACATCCATCCATCCAAACTTTTGCATTTTATATTAGTGTGATGATAATCAATAAATTAATGAACAAAATCGCCTAACTAACCACTAAGATCTTTGCTCGCTTCGCTCGCTCACTCGCTCTAATATTTTTCAAATATTTAGAATATAATATAACTTTATTGTACTTACCTACACCATAAAAAGAAAACACAATAAGAAAAAGAACCATTATTTTAAACAGTGATACAATTTACGATTTTTTTTTATTTTATTTGTTTGTGTAAATAATTTACTTTGATTGTGAACTTTGATTGTGTAAATAAGGAAAGAAAGATAAGAAAAGCTTTTTATTTCGACCACCACAAATATAACCTGACGTGCTACCGATCGTTACACATCAATTGGTAGGTAATAGTAGATTTCGATACATTCGTCTTGTGGCACATCCCTAAGCGGATAGCTGTGTTTAGTGGACCAAGAATAATAGCCATTGTATTATCAATCTTATGTCTTGTAGATAAAGACTAACAATTGATAACGGTAGATAACGCCATCTCGCGACAAGTAGCTGAATAAAAATATTTCGCAAAACGCCATCTCTTGACAGGTAGACTTTCATTTTAATTTATTATTATTTTATTAAGTTTAGAACCATGTTCCGATGGCTATAGGGTTTATTATCAATAAAATTAGTTTTATAGTTTTAGGTCCTTTTTAACGTTCTCCTCGACACGAGTGACGTCATCGTAACTGTACATCCGTTTGCGCGCGAAAATTTAAACGGTCAGTTTGAAACCGCAATTTTTTACATTAAATTGAAGTATTTTAATTTTTTTTTAAACTCGTGGTCTATTCTACATAAAATTCATTCAAATGAAAGCAAAAATAACAATAATGCAGGTTCTCTATTAAGGGTCAGACTATAAAAAAATGTAGTAAAGGCCCAAGTTTTTTTATATGTAGGAATTATAACTCTTACTAATTATTCAAACATACCTTCATATTTTTCATCCCTTTCCAGATTTAATTCAATGTCAGCCATTATCACAAAACTTAAAAATCACACTTTTCTAAATCATTTTTTAACGACACACACTTTAAAAAAAACTTTTTGCTCAAACAACAACGGTTTGAAATTTTCACACAAAAAAAAAACACAAACGCGGGAAATTGCTATTTCATTTGAAATAGGAACGCGCGCGTTCGCGCCAACTGGTGATCACACACTAGTCTATTTTTGATGAGTCGAATGATTCTATTGCAATTTTGTGGTCATTGTCAACTAGGCCATGATCTTGCTCTCTGAAGGTCTGTGTCAATTAATTTGTTACTATGGGTGTGCTATGGGTACAATTTAGCTCAAATAACAGACTGCAGAGCGTAGTTTTCTCTTATGATCCCTAGATATTTTGTTTAGTGGGTATTGATGGTTATTCAATCCCACTTCTGAAGTTGAAACGAAATATCAATAAAACTCTTCCAAAACATATAACAATTACCTACTTACTATTTATTACTATAGTTTCCAATTATATCTGTTGAGTTATTTTTAAAAGAAAATAAAATACCTACCTACTGATTTTTCTGACACTTGTTTTTCTAGCGAATGCCATATTATTTTTTTAATAAAAAAGGACAACGTCCATTGTAGGTAAAAAGTTTCCATCAAACTTATTTTTTTGTTCCTAGGTACTTACCTATTAAATATATAAATGTTTATTTTCCAAAGGTACAATCTTAAAAAAAAACAGATTTTACATTGGGTGCCGCACTAGGTCTAGCCTGTGTCGCGGAAACCCTAACTAGATTTATTAAAAGCTTTACAATGAGAACCTATAGTCTGTAAGTTCTCATTGTAAAGCTAGACCGGATATTTAAAGTAAACTATGGTCATAAATCCAAAAGACTACAGATAGGGTAAACGACCCTAATTTTGGCCCCCCACCATTTATTGTCACTCCTTTGATTTATCTTATTTATTAGAAACAACCGAATCTCACAGTGCTTCAACTTATCGAAATCGATGAAAACAATCATTAGCTACAATATTGACAAACTAAATAACGAAAAATAAACATAGTTGCGTTGGTACAACAACATTATTAAAATGTCTCGATTTGAGCAGTGAGAAACTATGTTTTTGCTAAGGTAAGAGCTTTCTTAATTTTATCGAATCTAAGTTTATCAGGGGGTTTTACTTTACTATAGTTTTTAAATCATTTCAAGTTTCAACACATATTATTCGAGCTTCCTGAGCACTAATTTTTAAGAATTACATTGTTTTCGTTCTTTTATTGCAGTGCCAACATTTGGTACAGCAAAATTAGTTTTTTCCATTTTATTGGCATTGATGACAATAATTGGTATTTCTGAGATTTCTATGAGTAGACCAATTATCGACACTAGGCCAATGTTTGAGCATAAGTCTGCTAATAATTGGTCTAACTAATGAATCAAACAAGAAAAAGAGGAATTTTAACAATATCAGCCAAACAACAGAAATTAGGAAGGAAACAACAAAAGAGTAAACAAGTGCAACGAAACTTGTGTTACCTAAAAAGTTAGATACTGTGGAAATAACCTTAACTCACAAAAAGAAGACTGTAATCCGAATGAAAAACAAGACGAAAAGAAGAAAATGATAGTTACTATGTTAATGTTATAATAAGAGACAATTAATGAAACCAAGCAAAACAAAATACGGCATCTCAGCTGCACTATAGCCAAAATAGAGAATTTTTAGACTGAGTTTGATGACAAGAATGAAGAAAAATAATAAATAAGTCTTTACGAATGTATTTTAAGCTCTCTTCAAGCGATTTCCTTCAATTTACTTAACAGTTAGAAGGGCCAATAAATTGGTCCAACTTATGCCACTAATTAGTCAAAGTATGCCCATAATTGGTAAAATCATGTTTTTAAATAAACCTCAAAAAAATAAATACAAAACTATGTTTAAATACGTTTCCCGTGTATGAAAAACATCAATTAACTTTCATTCTATCATTTTGACAACTTTTTTTTGTTCGCCACACATAATAAAGACAGTTAACATGATTTAAGTACCTACATCAAGATCCTTAAAGGGCCAATAATTGGGGGTTTTACCCTAACTTTTACAACAAGGATATTAGGACCATAACTTACTTTAAATATCCGAGCGACCGAGCTACGCTCGAATATCGGAGATCGGTGCAAATAGAGAAAATTTAAAAAAGACAAAAGTAAAAACTTACAAAATTATACCTACTTCACTGGCTGAAATTCAAACTCGAAGCCTTTGACTGAAAGGCAGACACCCAACTTACTCGGCTTATTTGGTCTTAACAAATTCTGCGAATTACGAACCACATTGCACTGGTAAATCTTTTTGCGTGAAAATGCTGAGAAAACGAATTTTCCCAGATTATGAGACCTATCTTTTTTTTTTAGCTAGATCTATTTTTCGGCCCCTTAAACCACCGTAGACCGCAAATTTTGTCAAAATCGTTAGAGCCGTTTTCGAGAACGTGAGTACAGACAAACAAACAAACAAACAAAAATATTGCTCGTTTAATAGAATAAGATATTGCTTTTGCTTGGTTTAATTAATAATCAATCATAGTAGAGGTCTGTAGGTTAATTACGAATGCAAGACTCCTTTCTAATGAAGTCTTGAACTTATAATTTTACTGCCTATTTTATTGTAGGTAATGTACCTACATAAACCTTTTTATGGATCCATTTTAAATGATAATCATTTTCAAAACATATTTAACACTACCTGTACACCTTCGAGCCTTTAGAGACCTGTACACAGATTACTAACCAGTTACTTGGTGAGTAAGTATATACAACTCATTTTTAGGGTTCCGTACCTTAAAAGGTAAAAAAAGGAACCCTTATAAGATCACTTTCTTGTCCGTCTGTCCGTCTGTCCGTCAGTCCGTCTGTCCGTCTGTCCGTCTGTCCGTCTGTCCGTCTGTCCGTCTGTCCGTCTGTCCGTGTGTCACCATCGATTATCTCAGGAACGGGTAGAGCTAGCAAGTTGAAATTTATACCATATACTAAGGTCTATAGTCCCTATTGTGAGTATAAAAATCAAGGTCCTGAGTCAACACTATAAAAAGATATAGGCAAATTTAGGTTTTCGTGAAAACTTGTGAGTACCAAAACTTACCTTAATTATCAACTTTTTTTATTTTTCGGAATTTTTCCTTTACTTGTGCTGAAAGACCTTGCTTATAACAAAAATTGACAATTCTAGGTCAACCGGAAGTACCCTAGAGGTTTTGGGTCGAAAACCTAAATGGTAGTTCCCGTTGACCTAGAATAACGAAATTTGGCAAAAAGCAAGGTCTTATAGCACAAATAAAGGGAAAATTCCAAAAAGTTAAAAAAGTTGAAAATTAAAGGGTGTTCCCATACCTAAATAGTTGACGCCTATTAAAATTGTCTTCCGAGTTGTATGGGCGCTCATACAATTAAGCGGACTAGCTTAATTGCCACCATGGCTAGGTACGGAACCCTCGGCGTACGAGTTCGACTCGCACTTGACCGGTTTTTATTATGTAAATTACAAATAATTGTGATAGGCGACATCTAGTAAAAAACAGTATCAACTTTGTTTTCATTTTTTTAATCATAAACTGCACATCGTTTTTGTTCCTACTGTATGTCACTGTCAAATCATTACTTATGTTAAATGTCAATGTCGAAGTTAGTTGTCATTGTCAGTCAACTAATTGTCGATGTCGTTGTCGATTGTCGGTCGGTCGTGCAATAAAATGTTTTGTTTGGTACAATCCAAGTTTTCTTGGTGAAATCTATAGAAAATAACTGAAACTTGTATGAATTCCTATTGAAATCGTTGATCAATTATTTCGCGAATGTTAGAAACTTTCCGCGATGGCGGACAGTGACGAGAACTTGCATCGTTTGGAGGGAACGTCAGCTGATGCTCCTGGTGGCTTGATCATCAAAAAGAAGGAAACTCCAGGAGAGTTTCAGTTTGTAAAGCCTTCCTTATTAGGCCTAGATAAGCTTGCTGCTGAAAAAAGGAAGCAGAACCGGCTTATATCGTTCCAAGATGATGTAAATGACGATGCTGAAACGAGTAGTCAGAGCGACAGTACTTCTGGCGCCAAAGAACGCAAGTACAGGAGACATAATGAAGAAACTCCGACTTATACTGGCGGAATATCAGAACAGGCACGGGAAAGGATGATGGAGCGGCTTGCAAGGTAATACTTGAGTTTTGTTTTTTTTTTGCTTGTCAATCTGGTTTCATATACCAAAGAATGCTCACACTTTGTGCTTTAGATGTTTTGGAACGGATTTTATAATGTAGCTGGTCACAATAGGCAGTGAATATGCAAATTTTGGGCTGAAGCGCATTTTACGGACCTTGATGTTTTGCATCCAAATTTTTATGGTAGAAAGGTAGTGACCTGAAAGGGCTTCCTGCAAAGTTTCACATTGTAAGACCTTCTAGTTTTTCTGTAATTAATTTTTGAAATCTTAAATTATTTTGGAAAATTTTGTCTTTGATCACGTATTGAACGCATTTTTGACACTTGATTAGACGTTTTTGACGTAATTACACCATTTTGAGTTGTCACTGTCAATAAATAGGTTCTAAATGAGTGACAGATCCGACACAGAGCACCCCGACTTGAGTAGGTTAGGTTCTAAATGAGTGACAGATCCGACACAGAGCACCCCGACCCCACGTGGTCTTGTGCGTGACACCCCTAGAGTGTATATAAAAAACGCGGAGCCAGTTCTGGCGGGAGCCCATCCCAGAAAGGCTTGAGTAGGTTAGGTTCAAAATAAGTGACAGATTCGATACAGAGCACTTTATTTTTACAATTAAGTACAATTCTATTTTATAATTCTTCAAGTTAGGAGTGGTACGGGGGGGTGGACCCCCTTTCACCTACCCCACCCCTCAAAAAACCAAAATTAATAAGAAAAAAAATAAATAAAAATTGTAATTTTTTTTTTTTTTTTTTTACACCAATACATCCCCCCTTCACAGGAGGGGGTCTACCCCTCCCCCCCTCGCCCCCCCTCCCCGCCCCCTCAGAAATAGACATGGTCCGTATACTGCGAAACTTCCAAATTTTGTGAATGAAACAAAGATTTACCTACTTATGTTCCTACACTACTAACAATTGATAACATTGTTCAATACAACTCACATTGCTTTAAATTCCACCATTTCAGATCAGAGAAAGAAAAGAAAGGCGTTCATAACTCCACGAAAGAAGAGAAAGAAGCCCGCGCAAGAGAGGAAGAGGCCAACCCTAATTTTCGTCGCTACGATAGACGTGAACGGGACAAAGACACAAAGTATGAGGATGTCCGCAAAAAGGACCGGGATACCGAACGTGATAGAAAGGAACGGTCTGACAGACGCCAGAGAGATGACAGAAGTGACAGAGGTGAAAGAAGTGATAGATATGAGAGAGGGGATAGATCAGATCGAAGCGACAGAAGCAGGGATAGCTCGAGGAGAAGTTATTATGAACCAAGATTCAAGGATGAACCTAGGACTCCAAGGTAACTGATGTTCTACCCTATTACTTCTTCAGCAACAGAGTGGTCCACAATTGGAATGCACTACCAGATGACATTATAACAGCTACTTCTATCAATGCTTTTAAAAACAAGCTCAACAACTGGCTACGAACTAACAAATCAGTGCTCAAAAAGATTAACGAATCTTAAACAAACAAGACTATAAAAAACAAAGACTATTTTCAATAAAGACTATTTCAACCCTGTGTGATATAGACATACCAGCTAAAAGCTGGTATGTCTATATCAGCTGGTCTATAATCGAAAAATAAATAAATATTAGTATCGCATCGCAAAACAAATTTCATCCTACATCACTTTCATACATTTTATTTTTAACTTTTGCGGTATTCAACGTTTCCCTTTTGTACTCTACTACCTTGTAATTTGTTCCGAATAAACACTTTTGAATTGAATTGAATATGAACTATCACCCACTACAGTCAGGCTACACCAGGCTATTATATCAGGCATTCATAGAAAACATTGCGCTGTGACCTATCTTGGCTCTAGTATGCGCCTTAACTCAACCCTAAAACAGAAAAACTCATAATTCATCAATAACTATGTCTTCTTCAATTTAAGTGGTTACCCCTTGTTGGCATAACTGATGCCCCTTTCTCCACGAAGCTCTTTCCAGGGCAGCCACCTTGACCTCCATATACGACATGACATCAACCTTCTCTTTCACTTGGCTCATATAGCCTATCCTTGGTCTTCCTTTTCCTCTCCTTCCTTCCACTTTTCCTTCAATGAAAATGCCATGTTGTATAAGATGGCCAATCATCTTCCCTCTTCTATTCTCGACAACTAGCAACAAAGATCATTGTTGCAATGACTATGTAATACAATGAAATTATTTTTCTTTCAGCCTAAAAGCCCTAAAACCGACAGACAAAACAGCCTGGGATGATGATGATGATGACCCCAAGACTACGGTCCGTAAATCCAGCTGGGACTTCCCGACACCACTGCCGAGGGACCACAGGGGCAAGCCGTTAAGAGATAACAAGGGAAGGCTGTATGAGTTCACTCCGAGAGCTACACCACATAAGTGAGTCACCTTCAGTTTCATTATAATATTAACTTAAATTATGGCTGGGCATGTGCCTTAATAATATGTATCGGGATGTGCATTCTGACAATTTCAGACAGCTGCAAAGGATCCTGAATGACTTAACATACTTACATACTAAGATTGTACGTACAAAATAAGTTCCTTTCTTCTGTCATTGACGGTATTGTCCTACTTGTGTGTGTATAATCTACCTACCTACCTGTATCTCATTTTGTACCTAACTTACCACCTACTCTATACATGTTACTTTTTTATTTTTTTATTATTACTTTCTACCTCTGTAGACTGGCCTCTTAGCTCAGTTGGTAATAGCTCTGCCTTCTGCCCTGTAGGTCGTGGGTTCAATTCCCACCCAGGAGAAACATTTGTGTTATGAACATAGAACATATTTGTTCTGTGTCTGGGTGTTATAAAACTTATAAAGTATATTAAGTATGTATTTACAAAAAATATATTAAGTATTCTATTCTATCAGTTATCAGGTTCCCATAGTACAAGCTTTGCTTAGTTTGGGGTAGATGGTGCTGTGTGAAAACGTCCACCAATATTTATTTATTTAAAACCTTTCTTTCACTGTCAATGATGTCTCAATGTTCATCTGCGCTTATATAAATTTCTATTCTATTAACTTAAGATTTAAGATAACTTCTACCATGGTTTTGGGATAAATTCCTGTGTCAATGTATGTAATATAAGGTATAATCGAAAGTATAAGAAATACTAATCATGATCGTTTTGTGTCAGATTTGCAAGTTCTCGCCGCGGTGTGGACGTCGACGATCCAGAGTGGGAGGAAGCTGAGAAAAAACTGGACAGGGAGTGGTACAATATGGGTGAAGGTAATACATTCTATTTTCATCCTTTTGTAGCCTCTAAATAATGTATATTTTACAATGTTCTGTTATTTAAAAAAAGAAGAATTACAAAAATGTTTGCAAATTGGGTCGCAGATTAAAATGATGACTATTTTTTTTATTGGATTTTATTAAAAAAAAAGAGGTCACTTTCATTGAATCGCCTTCAGAGCTTCAAGATTCTTCTGTTCTCTCGCGACCAAAACCGTGAAGAATCAAGGCAACAAACTCTGCTTGGAGTCTAGTAGTGCTTAACAAAGTCTATGGTTTTATGAAATACTAGCTGACGCCCGCGGCTTCGCCCGCGTGGATTTTGTTTATCCCACCGTGCATTTTTTCGGGATTGGCAACCAATAACATAATGTCCGGGAATAGGACATAGGCTACTTTTTATCCGAGTGCCACGCGAGCAAAGCCGCGGGAAGCAGCTAGTCTTTCATAAATTAGATAATCTCAAGGATCTTTTTTAACGCCTTAACAAAATATATAGATTTGTTTTGAAATAAACTAACCAATATTTACAGGTGAAGCGGACGAATCCGATCCGTTCCGCGGCGCAAGCGCAGAGTACGTCGCGAAAAAGGAAGAGCAGATTGAAAAGAGACGGAATCGCAAAGTGTCCGCTCAGAGGCAGCAGATAGACAAGGACAACGAGCTGTGGGAGCGGAACAGAATGCTAACGAGTGGCGTTGTGCATTCTATCAACGTTAACAATGATTTAGATGAGGTAAGTACTACCAAGCCATCGAATTTTAGCAAAATTAAATAAATAAATAATAAATAATGCTGGACATTTCACAAAGCATCATGTAGCCCCAAGCTAAGCAGAGCTTGTGTTATGGGAACCACATGACTGATATACTACTTAAATACATATTTTTTTTTGTAAATACATACATAATATACATAGAAAACACCCAGACCCGAGACAAATATTTGCAAATACAAACATTTGTCCCGCGGCGGCAGGGACTGAAAGCGGTATGGTATTATCGTTATGGTAGCGCAAAAAAGTAAGGGTACCATTATCAGATAGCGGTATGGCTGAAGCGCTACCTTTATCAAATAGAGGTATGGTTATACCGCTATTTTAGTGGTATAAAATAACGGTATAAAATAACGGTAGAGGTAGGTTATACCGCTATTATACCTTTATTTTATACCGGTATAATAGCGGTATAAACTGCTATCATACCCTTATTTTTAAATCGGTATAATAGCGGTATATACCGAAATCATACCCTTATTTTTATAGCGGTATAATAGCGGTATAATATTCGGTACCGAAATATTTGGGTAACCGGAATATAGCGGTATGACGTCATACCCTTATAAAGAGGTAGCTTAATTTTTCGGTTATTCAGTCCCTGCGCGGCGGGGATCGAATCCGCAACCTCCTGCGTCACAGGCGGGCCTTCGCCCACTGCGCCACAGAGGTCGTCAATTTATTGAATGGCCTGACAATATTTTTTTCGTCTCTCAGAATGGTCTTGTTTAGGTATTGCAAAGCCCTTGATAATAAGATCCCATTTGAAATATGTGTCTAATATATTTTCTTGGAATTACTGGTAATGATTCTGATGTACTTACACTGACTGATTATATTATCGTTAAATTCGAAAGCTATTATTTCAATCACGCTGAACACCAAAGAAGATAATATGTAATATATATTTCAAGTCACAGAAGATTTACATTGAAAATGACATTTCTAAAAGTAACTTCTTTTGGTCTCTATAGGTAGTTTTAGTCAGAAACCAGCAGAGTTAAAAAGGTCGTTATCGAGTGAGGCCCCATTAGTGCGTTGCGTTGCGTTGCGTCGGCAAAATGTATGAGCAGCGTTGACGCTGCGACGTTTTACTCATACATTTTGCCGACGCAACGCAACGCACTAATGGGGCGTCACCCTAAGCAGAATCTCAGTAGGAATTGAACTATATGCTGTCTCTTTTCATAGACTGAGAGTGACAAGAATGGCATATATTGCAATTCACATTGAGATTCTGCTCTGCTATTAGCGGCCATATTATCTCAGCTGTTTTTTAGGGTTCCGTACCTTAAAAGGTAAAAAAAGGAACCCTTATAAGATCACTTTCTTGTCCGTCTGTCCGTCTGTCCGTCTGTCCGTCTGTCTGTCCGTGTGTCACCATCGATTATCTCAGGAACGGGTAGAGCTAGCAAGTTGAAATTTATACCATATACTAAGGTCTATAGTCCCTATTGTGAGTATAAAAATCAAGGTCCTGAGTCAACACTATAAAAAGATATAGGCAAATTTAGGTTTTCGTGAAAACTTGTGAGTACCAAAACTTACCTTAATTATCAACTTTTTTTATTTTTCGGAATTTTTCCTTTACTTGTGCTGTAAGACCTTGCTTGTAACCAAAATTGACAATTCTAGGTCAACCGGAAGTACCCTAGAGGTTTTGGGTCGAAAACCTAAATGGTAGTTCCCGTTGACCTAGAATAACGAAATTTGGGAAAAAGCAAGGTCTTATAGCACAAATAAAGGAAAAATTCCAAAAAGTTAAAAAAGTTGAAAATTAAAGGGTGTTCCCATACATAGTTGACGCCAATTAAAATTGTCCTCCGAGTTGTATGGGCGCTCATACAATTAAGCGGACTAGCTTAATTGGCACCATGGCTAGGTACGGAACCCTCGGTTTTTTTGTTTTTTTTTTTAATTTTACTTGTTCTCTATTTAGCTATTATGGACATGTTTTAGACGTAGCTTTTAACAATGAATTGTTTTTCAGGAAAGCGTGGACAGGGTTCATCTACTAGTGCACAATATAGTGCCTCCATTCCTCGATGGAAGGATAGTATTCACAAAACAACCCGAGCCAGTTATACCTGTAAGTTACATTAGCTTCATAGCTAAATTCATTTTAATTATTCTGTTGCTTTCTGGCACAGAATAAATAGATATAGAATAATAGATAAGTAATCTCCTGAAAGAAATAACATGAAACGATTAAAAAGAAATTATTAGAGGAGTGAACAAAAAACTGGAACAGTTTCTAAATCAAAGTAATTGGCACAGCCAAAGAAAATTAAGACACCACACCATATCTGATTATGGCTAAAAAGCCGATCGCAGATAGAAAAAAAAATACTTTGTTAACGGAATTTATTGACTGCCGACGTCAAAGTTAAAAAATCTATAATTCAGTTGGACGGTCCAACTGAATAGGCATGATGACAGTAATCAAGTATCGCCAAAATATTTATCTGATCTAATGAAATAGGATTTAAAGATTTTGAAAAATGTATTTATTCTCTTATTAATGTCGAGATTACTAATTTATTTGCTAAAATAAATCTACAAAATACAACAATCCGCCATGATAGCCAAAACGCTCGCCGGTGTCATGGCGTCTGTCATTGCGTCTCGTCTCGGTAAACATCCTTTTGTTTCTATAGTAACTATGTAGGCATCACTGGTTGATATGCCGATTCGTGACGTAAAAACAGACGCCATGACACCGGCGAGCGTTTTGGCGTGAATTTGAAAAGAATGCCGGCGAAGTTCTTTGAAGCTACGACCCAACTATAATCTGCCTCGTTCATGAACGAAATAAACCAAGATTTGTACAACCTACCACCGCAAACAAAATAATACTAAAAGTTACCCTCTAAAAGTTGGGATTAAACACAAATTAAATTAAATAAACACCACGAAATCTCTGCGCAAACAAACACGAACGAAATCGAAGTGAAAAACTGAACTCAATGCTACTAGCTTAGATAATGTCAGTCTGACATTTTCTCATAACAGATAAGTTTCGTTTAGTTTTCGCATCCTTGAAAAGGTTTTGTTGTCAATCTTACACACATTTTTGAAAATCATTTAATTTTTTATACCCAGCTTTAAAAAATCACTAGTTTTTAGGATGAAAGTCTGACAATAAAATAATATTTATATTTTATGTTCTTCACCATGCACGGTTCTATAAAATATTGGGTCGACTTTCGCCATACTTCTTTATATTTAAATGTACTTTTATTCCACAAAAACCTTAATTTTCTACAGAAATATGATATATTTTAGACATAATAGATCCTTCTGAATATCATAGAAGAGATTTTGAAAATTAGGATTCATGCCTATTATAGATTTTTTGGTTTAGATGAGCCAGAGTTTAAGTATTATTTCACAGAAAATTAAACTCTAACGCCATTGTTTCAAGGTGAAAGATCCTACATCAGACATGGCGATCAACGCGCGTAAAGGCTCTGCGCTGGTCAAAGCCTTCAGAGAGCAGAAGGAAAGACGCAAAGCTCAGAAGAAGCATTGGAAGCTTGAAGGCACTAAACTCGGTGAGAATATAATAAGTTATAGTATTAAAGTAAGATCGTGTGAGCTGGTGGCCAAATCTGGTAACATTTTTGGAGTTTTTAGGCCGCCTAAAGGCCTCCGTCATGGCTTAACGACTTAAACGTCCTTCCGAAACACGGAAGCGCTCAGCTCGTAATGCCACTTGCGGTCACCCATCCAAATTGTGACCGTAATTATAGTAATTGAAAAATGAATCCCCTAGCTAGGGAATCGGGCTAGGGCAGGGGTCGGCAAACTTTTCACTCAAAGATAACATTAAAGTTATAATAATTGAAAAGCTACAACATTTTCATTTCGTCTTAGTATACGCACGGACTATGTGTCTCTTATGCCGCCTATACTTGCTTGGCGAGCCTAAGCCAACGTGAGCGAAGACGAGCCGATGCAAGGCGAGTGCTACCGTCCAGACGCTTGAGAGTCTAAAACCAATGCAAATAGGCGCTTGTATTCACTCGGCCAGCTAGGCGAGCGATGGCAAGTCAAAGCAAATGGTGCTGCCCATACATTGACACTGGCGTTCACTCGGCGAGCCTACGCCAGCGTGTAGTAGCAGCTTTAAATTTAGATTCTTTTTTAAACTGAAAGAGCCGCAAATATTCAAAAATCCGCATGCGACTCATAAGCCACCCTTATTGACCTCTAACTTAATATATTCTGTTTTTAGGTAACATCATGGGCATTCAGAAGGAACAAGAGGAAATAGAAGACGGTCCTACGAAGCAAGCTTACAAGTACGCCGAGCATTTGGACAAGGGTTAGTTATTTGTTTTACCTTATTTAAGATATGTAAGGTACTTGTAGGAATTGAATTTTACACTCTTTAAACTAAATAACTTTTATGATACTTATGACAAAAGGCCTTACTTATAAACGCCTCTCAACTTGAAAACTGGTTAAACAATGCTCAAGATTCGCCCTGCCACCATTTGTCACTATCTAACAAAAAAGGATGGCCATAGTTAAAACGGGTCTTTAGGCGTTTCGCACCACGAACGATTCGGACCGCGGTGTGAATCGCCCCAGAGCTATTTTTGAATGGGTTCTTTCGCACCAGGGTGGTGACAGCGGTGCGAATCGCCTAAGTATCTTTTCAAATGGGTCGATTCGGACCACAGCACAGTGTACCAAAAGCCCATATTTTTTAGATAAATTCCCAGAGTGACTTTTTTGGAATGTTTTTGCATATTATTTTGGTTCAGTAGGGTCAAAGAAACCTATTTTAGAAGTTTAGCCAATTTGCCCCTCGGGGGGGCAAGTTGGCCCCCCTGTGGGGGCAAGATGACGGAGGCCTTTAGGCGGCCTAAAAAATCCGTCACCAGAGTTGAGTACTTGCTCATACGAAAGAAGCTAGATAACGGTTATGACAAGTGGCTAAATTAAAAATTTAAAAAAACCGACTTCAATACAAACTGTGTTATTGGGTAAGGCTAAGGATGAGCTGAATAAAATGAGCCCAAACATGGATGTTCCACTGTTATTCCCTGAGAAGTTCCATTGGACAGGTCCTGACTCCATCATCAGATCAGCTAGCTGTCACCGTATTATTACATTATAGTCGGAACTTAACCGACATGCTGAGTTCCAAGTTTCAACTCAATCAGACTATTTACTGAGGAGTTCTGTTGAACAGCTCCTGACTCCATCCCCAGATCAGCTCGTTGTGACCATATTATTACATTCTAGTTGAAACTTGACATACGTGCCGAGTTTCAACTCAATCGGCCTATTTACTGAGGAGTTCCGTTGAACAGCTCCTGACTCCATCATCAGATCAGCTCAATGTTACCATAATATTGCATTGTCACCGATAACCTATAAAGCTTTAAAAAAATACCCTAATCGCTTCAAGTGTGCCTATAAAATTTGAAGAGTTACCTCGATTTCTCCAAGATCCCATCATCAGATCCTGACCTGATGACCAAAAGGACCAATTGGAAAGTGTACCCTTTCAAACAAAAAAAGAATTTTTGAAATCGGTCGAGGCGTCTTCGAGTAATCGGTGAACATACATAAAAAAAAAAGCACAAAAAAAAAAAAAAAAGATTCCGACGAACTGAGAACCTCCTCCTTTTTTCGAAGTCGGTTAAAAAGAAGAAAAAAAGCGTTCATTTTCGTAGCTACCTAGTTACCAAAAAGTAAAAAAAAAAAACAGTCTATTTCGTGGTTACTAAAATAAGAAAAAAAAAATCCGCTTTTGTAGCTGGTTATGAAACACAGTTGTGTACCTACCTACATGGATTAAATTTAATCAGTGAAGAAAAAATCTTCTTTCGTAGCTAGATAGGACAAATATTTATGAAAATGGACCAAAGGCATTGCTGTGTTCAAAATTATCTATAAGTGTCTATTTACTATATCTATAAGTGTATAAACAAAACTTAGGTATCTCTCTAATCCTATTCCATTAAACGAGCAATATTTGTTTGTTTGATTGATGTTTGTTTGTCCTGAGTTTTAGTTTTAGTTTTTGATCTCACTAGATTAACGCCTTAGATTTAATTATCTGTAATGTTAGTCATAAGTTGTAAATAAATAATTGTCTAATTGTCTCGAAAACAGCTCTAGAGATTTCGATGAAATTTGCAGGACGGGTGTTTACGGGAGTGAAAAATCGATCTAGCTAGGTCTCATATCTGGGAAAAGCCATTTTCTATGCATTTTCACGCAAAAAGTGCAATGTGGTTCGTAATTGAACCACTAGATGGCGTTCGTTGGTTGCCAACGAGCAGAGCTCGGTCGCCCAGAAAGGGCCATGCCGATTTTGTATGGGCGTTTGGTGCCTTTTTTATTTCGCGCGGCCATCAACCAAACATTAAAATATAAACTCTTAGGAGTATATCAAATAATATTGTGAGCACAGTATACAGCTTCACTCAGCCAGGACCGAGTTATACAGGGTGAGTTTTTAAAGAGTACCTCTATGGCCAAATCTGAAACTATTAGCAATAGCGAAAAACACTCAAAGGAGTGTCATAAGCGATTTTGATTAGAAGTAAAACTGCATCATTACATTTTAAAAATAATCATTTTCCTGGCCAGGAATCGAACCTGTTGGTTAAAAAAAAACTTTTTGTATTATTATACCATCCGATAGTGTAGATGATAAGGATCAATTTCTGAGAAAAGCTATATACGGCAAACTAATAAAAAAAAAGTTATGGGTAATCTACGAAATATTAAGAGTTTAAATCAGTTTATTAAAAATCAACACTTTCCGTTAGTTTGACGCATGTAGTTTCTCCTCAGAAATTGATCCTTATTATCTACACTATCGGATGGTATAACAATACAAAAAGTTTTTTTTTTGTAACCAACAGGTTCGACTCCTGGCCAGGAAAATGATTATTTTTAAAATGTAATGATGCAGTTTTACTTTTGATCAAAATCGCTGAAGAGACTCCTTTGAGTGTTTTTCGCTATTGCTAATAGTTTCAGATTTGGCCCTAGAGGCACTCTTGAAAAACTCACCCTGTATAACTCGGTCCTGGCTGAGTGAAGCTGTATACTGTTCTCACAAATGTTGTTTGTTATACTCCTAAGAGTTTATATTTTAATGTTTGGTTGATGGCCGCGCGAAACAAAAAAGGCACCAATTTCGGCATAGGCTTTTATATATTATATTAGTGTAGATTTTTTTGTCCTATTATTTCATGCCTGGTTGTACTTTAAGAAATGTGTGTAAAACTATGTATCTTTGTCCGAATTCACCTATCTAAAAAGATAACTGTTTTGTTCCCCCTCAGCAGCGGTCCGAATCGACCCATCACAAAAAGTTCTGGGGCGATTCGCACCGCGGTGCGAAAGAACCCATTCAAAAACAGCTCTGGGGCTATTCACACCGCGGTCCGAACCGCTTGCGGTGTGAAACGACTAAAGACCCAGTTAAACGGTGTTTCAATTTTGACAGGCAAAATAGTAATAATTATTAATTTGAGTGATTGAGATTTTTGCAGATTTTATAGGATTAACCTTAAAATCTAAACCCAAATAACTTCTAAGATTGTTTTTCATACTGACAAACCATCAGTTAAGTATAGTTCGGCAAAAACGGGTAGACACGGCAACTAAAATTTCTGTACTTTGGAAACCCTTTCTCTACTAATCTATGGTAAAGTACAGGTTTCTTGTCTATGGTACAGGTGCCGAAGACGTCAGTCAGAAGTATTAATTTACTTCTAAAAGAGAATTTATCTATTTCGCGTATTTAGCTTGCACAGTGGCGCCCCCATTTATTTCTATGAATGTGTGTCGGACTATACAGGGTGTGGCAAATTTTTGGTCACTGAAGGGTAGCTACCTTTTCTCTTGTAGTTAGAAAGTTTTGTTCTTAGGAAACTTCAGTTTTATTTTGAAGAACAAAATAATTGCATTTTTAGATTTTTGAAAAAAAGTACAGTTAGCCTAAAAAATAACATTTGTCAAAAAACAGAAGCTGCCGCAGCGGAACCGAAGTCGAAATCAGATTTCGTGAACAAGAAGTCAATCGGCGAGCAGCGACGCTTCCTGCCCGCCTTCGCTGTTAGAGAGGAACTTATGCAGGTCATAAGAGAGAACAGCGTCGTTATCATAGTCGGTATGTCGGCGACTACTATTTAACTACTAGCTTCCGCCTGCGGCTTCGCTCGCGTGGTACCCGGATAAAAAGTAGCCATGTCCTATTCTCGGTTATTATCTATCTATATTTTAAATTTCAGCGAAATGGCTTCAGTGGTTGTCAAGTTATAGAGATAGATAGATAGATAAAGCGTTTATTTGTAACTTAAATCTTCTTAAAATACACAACAAAATAGAAGAACAAACATACATCCTAGCATCCAAACTCGCATTCATAAATTAATGTGATTCTCTACAAGCTTCCGCCCGCGGCTTCGCTCGCGTGGTACCTACCCAGATTAAAAATATTAGCATAATTATGTGTTATTCCAGGTCATAAACTGTGTAGATTCCAAGTTTCAGCCAAATCCGTTCAGTAGTTTTACGTAGTCGTCACAATTTGGATGGGTGACCGCAAGTGGTATTACGAGCTGTGCGCTTCCGTGCTTCGGAGGGCACGTTAAACTGTCGGTCCCGGCTTTTAAGTCGTTTAGCCATGACGGAGGCCTTCAGACGGTCCAAAAACTCCGTCACCAGAGTTGGCCACTATAGCTCAAACGAACTTACTTTTTTATTAATTAACATAATGTACTCCAAAGAGCCGTGTTGGCCGAGGGGTAGTACCATGACTTTCGATCCGAAGGTCGTGGGTTCGAATCCTGGCCGTTCATCAATGGATTTTTCGTTTCGAAAAAATTATATGCGCATTAACACTAGCTCTAAACGGTGAAGGAAAACATCGTGAGGAAACCCGCGGCTTAGTCAGCCCCACACGTATTGACCATGTCTTTCCTGTGGATATGGCCGGTTAAGCTGAGAGGATGGTGTAGGTGCTACAAGCCTACTCCATCTCAACATTGTCCCAGGCACTACAGTGTCCCGATGAGTGTAGGCAAAGATTGCCTCCTGACACTGTATAAATCATCTAGTAAAGATGTAAAGGCCAGACAAAACTCACTTTGCTCGCAAAACACTCATGACATGAAGCTAATATGCGAGCGAAGCGAGACTGTATAAGTCATCTGGTAAAGATGTAAAGTTTTTTTTTTTCTAGGTGAGACGGGCAGCGGTAAGACCACCCAGCTAACTCAGTATTTGCACGAAGAGGGATACAGTAAGCTCGGTATGATCGGATGCACGCAGCCGAGGCGAGTCGCCGCGATGTCTGTCGCTAAGAGAGTCGCCGATGAAATGGGGACTAAGCTGGGTAAATACTTAAATTAAAAGTGGCTAAGGCTGGATTCGACCAAACTGTCATCTTACTCCCAGAGTAGTTATTCCGTTAGCCGACAGAATTCGAAATACAATTGTTTAGAAAGCGCAACCGAACATTATTAGGTGCATTCAAATTATCCTGGTTATAAGGTGTCAACTTTACAATGTCAAAATATTCAAACAAACAGCAGTTTAATCTGTGGTTCAATCTCCAGATAAAACTTAATCCAGTTTGGTAAAATCCAGCCTAAGTACATTAATCATTTAAAAAAACCGATTTCAATGTTATGATTTTCTGCACTCTCGAGGTGCATTTCCGTTCATAACTCTGAAGATCCTCGACAGATCCTCACCAAATTTTTTGTGGCATCAATAGATAAGTATAAAACCCTTCCAAATAAAAAAAAGACTTCCAAATCGGTCTAGGTGTCTTCGAATAATCGGTAAACATACATAAAAAGCACAAAAAAAGATTCCGATGAATTGAGAACCTCCTCTTTTTTTGAAGTAAATATAAGCCTGGATCTCAGTAGAGATAATTCAACTTACCTTAGTACCAAACAGGTATTAGGGACAAGAAAGTACTTAACAGTTCCTAAATGGTAAAAATAGTGAAAGAAAGTATTTTAAAATAAAAATTGTTTAAAAAACCTAAAAACTTGTGATAATGGTCATACGTCATTACGTGCGGCCATTTATAGGTACGTTATCCCTATGAGGACACTATGTTTTACTAATATTTACCTTTACAATTTCATTTCTCTTTACCAGGCGAAGAAGTAGGCTACGCGATCCGTTTCGAAGACTGCACATCGCCAAACACTGTGATAAAATACATGACAGACGGTATCCTACTCCGCGAAGGTTTACGAGAACCTGACTTGGAACAATACTGCGCGATTATTATGGACGAGGCTCACGAGAGATCCCTTTCCACTGATATGCTCTTCGGACTACTGAGAGAGGTGAGTTTTAGATTCTTAATCAGATTGTGCAAGGGAAGTTTTTCTGTTCTATGAAATAGGAACAGAGTGGGACCTAGTGTACTGCCTTGAGGTACACCGAAGATACACTCTCAATGGATCTAGGTATTCGTGAAGTTTAATTTAATTTAGTTTTACTAGCATTTACTTTAATTTAATTTAGTTTATATTTTATCTGACATGTTCAATTTAATTTTTAATTTTACTTGCTTACATAATAATGTTAATTTTAAGTATTTAAACTTTGCATGCTTTAATATGCTGATCATGGCTGAACACCTGCATTCTTTTTTTTACCAACCACTGTAACCCATGTTTCGCAAATAAACTTATCTGAAATCTGAAGTTAGTAGAAAATGTTGTATGAAGCTGCATTGCGCATCTTCACGAATGCCTAGATCCATTGTGCGTACTGTAAAGAAGATAATTTGTTTGCACTGTTCAATGAGGACATATTGTGCCGAATATTTTATTTAGACTCCGACTATCTTGTTAGAAAACTTCAAAGGATCTTGAATACCATAAGATTTGAGGATGAAATTCTATCGCAGCTTGGAGTCATCGTGATACTGCTAATATTAATGGTTATTGATAATGGATGACCAATATAATTTCGTTATTCACGCAGCACCAGTTGTAATGTATGAAATACGCGTGCATACGTCACGTATCTAGTCTGGCATCTTTCTTATGGCTCAAACACTGGGCCAGCCTAGGCGAGCATATGCGGATGCGAGCGAAAAGGCAAGGCGAGAGCGAGAGAAAGGCAACGGGTTCAGTCGGCGAGCCTGGGCCAGCGCGTGTTTGAGCCTTTACAGTTTCATACATTACAACTGCGCATGCCTCGCATCACGCATCTACCCTCAGATTGTCTGTCTTTGATAGCGACCAAAATTGTCTCAAACTGTTAAATAAAACATCAGTGACCACGCAAGTAGCTCTGTCACTCTCTTCTCAACGAGACCGAACGCGACAAAAGATACCTACGCACAGTGTGGGATTTGACGTGATTTTCGGACATGGTCTTTTTATTGCAGAATTCGTTAGTATTAACGATTTAAAACGTTAGAGTAGAACTCCCGTGTTTCAGTTAAGTTTAGTTTCAGAGATGTGAATTTTTGAAAATACCTATATTTTTTGTGCCAAAAAATTTTAAAGCGTTGGTGCGCCTACATTATAGGATTATTTAATAATTTGATTTCTGTATACCTAAGAATGTCTTAAGCTGCAATTTTAGAAATTATTTTGAATCTTCTATATGCTGTAAAACGCGAGTAATTAATTATTTTATATTTTCGGTTTTTATTTTTTTACTCCGAATTTAGGTCGTTGTAGCACATAATTTCTTCATAACACATAGCCCTAGATCCTAAGCAATAATGTGGTAAAAAAACGGAAAGCTAATCTCGCGTGGATTGGAAGTTACAGTGACTTAAGTTTTTTCGTTATGGTTGTCACAAATATTTGGTCAAATTTTGAACGTTTTTAACAAAAAAATTAAAAAAATTGATAGAGCTGAAAATCTCAGTGATACCGTGCCTGTGGATATTTATTTACCCCTGCAGGGTAATTTTGTTTTTTTTTGGGTAATAGAACGAAACGAGGTATTTATGAAAAACAGATTTATTTATTAATATAAAATGTAGATCATGCTATTTTCCACAAAATTTGCCGTATATTCTTTTTCCTAAGATTCACCATTTCTGAGATATAGCGATTCTAAATGTAAAAAAAGTGTTATCCTCAATAATATGCACAATAATATAATGTAATTGAGAATAGCATAATCAAAGGATCGTTGTAAACGATCTAAAGGAAAATTAAAAAAAAAATAAGTTCCTTTATTTTTGGCAAAAAAAATATTATTTAAAAAGTGACAACCCCGACTGTAAAGTTTTCGGCAAAAACGTTGTTATTTAATAACTTCCAATCCACGCGAGATTAGCTTTCCGTTTTTTTACCACATTGTTGCTTAGGATCTGGGGCTATGTGTTATGAAGAAATTATGTGCTACAACGACCTAAATTCGGAGTAAAAAAATAAAAACCAAAAATAAAAAATAATTAATTACTCGCGTTTTACAGCATATAGATGATTCAAAATAATTTCTAAAATTGCAGCTTGAAACATCCTTAGGTATACAGAAATCAAATTATTAAATAATCCTATAATGTAGGCGCACCAACGCTTTAAAATTTTTTGACACAAAAAATATCGGTATTTTCAAAAATTCACATCTCTGAAAATAAACTTAACTGAAACACGGGAGTTCTACTCTAACGTTTTAAATCGTTAATACTAACGAATTCTGCAATAAAAAGACCATGTCCGAAAATCATGTCAAATCCCATACTGTGCTACGCGATCGTTTTGGTAGTATGGGAAAAGTTAGACAATCAGCCCGCTGGTGTGACCCGCCCTTAATTCAGACTACAAGACTTTCGTCATGCCATTGGAACAGAGGATTTAAATTGGTTATTGGTACTACAAACGGTCACCCATCTATTTGTTGTGGACGCTGAAAGTCGTTAAGCTTTGTTAAGTTCTATTTGTTGATATTAATAAGAGTTGATAAACTTTTTGATATGTTATAAATAGGTTCGACAAAAACTTATACTTATACTACATTTAATGGTTTTCCCCTTATCTCTCATTCAACAGTCAGTAGTTGGTTAATTAAATAATAATTGACATTTGATTCCTCACTTCATAATTTAAAGTTCAATTAGTTTCATAACAAAGACTTTGTACCTGTTTCATAATTTGGGAATTAGAGTATTTTTGTTAGAATCAGAACACAAGGTTAAATAAAAAACACCAATAATGTCATCGTATATTTATTTAAAAAAAATGCTTTATTATCAATAGAACATTAAAACTTATTCATGTACGAATTTTCACAACAGTCAATAGATTTTATGTGTCATACGGTTTATTTTAGGTCGTTATAACTTTCACTATCAATAAAATACTTCCATTCAACCCCAGTGGGATCAAAATAACAATACTTCAACATTGGATCGAACTACGAAATTAAATTTCAATTGAAAAATTCGCAGTTGACTTATAATTTTCACAGAAAATCAGAAAACAGTCTTATATTATCAGAAAAACAGAAATACTTGCAAGACTAGGTGGCACTCAGAACATCTATACAAGATTTCATTTAATCACCTTACATTAATGTAATATCAAATCACTTAAAAGTACAAAGTTAACATTATGGGCCTTGGCGCGTCTTTTGTCTAAGATAAGGAATGTTTAAACAGTTAACAATTTTCTACAATCTGTAACAAATTTAATGCAAAAAAGCTTCATTAAAACCTTCACATCCTTAAACTTTTTAAATATTTTTAAGTTTCTGAAATATGTGAGGTACTCTTGTAAAATAGCTTTACAATTTCAAAGAGATAATTTAGAAAATAGTATCCAAAGAACACATAATTTAAAGGAAATTAAAAAAGGAACGAAAAATAGAGATGTGGTAAAACCGTAAACGTCAATTCGAATATCGAACATCCTCCGAACAAATTAGAATGTTTAGACATGGTCGATCTTTTGCCGCCAAAAGCAGAAGCATGAGTATCCAGCGGATGGTTGTCCACTGGACTGCCACAATCAGACGGAGCGAGCCTTCTCCCTCGCTTGGCTCTGGCTTACTAGCACGACGCCCATACTCATACCAATGTTGCCCCATTTGAGCGACTCGCTTATCTGAAACAAAAAAAATGTCCAATTAGTATATTTTTATTTTAGATGTAACGTAAATTAGGTTTTTTTTTTTTATTGACTTGTCAATCGATTGTTTAATAATTTTTTGCTGATATTAATTTTTTTCTTTATTTTTATCGATATTCAATCATTTTAATCGATAAATTTTCTATAAAAACTGTTAGGTCAAACGTGACAATGTTTGTATAAATTTCGAAGGAAATTCTTAAAGTCATGGCCTCATAATAGTATCTGTTATGTTGAGGCCGCGAAGTCACGTTTAGTGATAATACTTCAAGGTGGTAAATGTACTTTCATCGTTACGACTCATGATTCAATCATTATCATAGATCTTATAATTAATTATGCAAACCAAAAATATAACATTCAAAATCGGAATTTGTTAAGGTTTTTAAACATTCCTGTGTGATTCATTATATTTTTCATAATAATATGAAACATGTTGCAAGGTTATACTACAAAGTAATAACTAATGCAATTATTCTCAGCTCAACGATATAGAATAAAGCATTTGAAAATATCCAAGGCTAAGTCTGATAAAGAATCGAAACAAAAACTGTTCACGGACGGGAACTTTACCTTGAAGTATTTACAAATAAATAATAAAACCTTTTATATCCGTAAACGAATACAGTTTTTTTATACTCTACTCCTATTATAACACAATCTGGCATAACAATAGAAATAGTGTTGGATTGAAACGGTAAATACAAATCGGTCTCATCTATTCAATTATGAACTAGTTCCAGTTTTTTCCGATAATAACCGGTTCAAACTACTTCGCCCTGCCCTAATGTCACAAATAGAACAATGGTTGCAATCACTGAAATATTTGCTTAGGAACTAAATAGATTTATTAATTTGCTTACTATCTACGTAAATGGTAAGTATTTTTATTTTACTTTCAATAAAATAGTTCAGTTCTTTCTCTAACATTGAAATGAATTATGTAAATTTTTTTTATCAACTCGTTATATAATAAGATTAGTTTCTTTGACAATTGATATCGATTTCTGCATAAAACAGTGTTAGTATTATTTTAGTTAGACGATGTTATCTTTTAGTGACACCGATGTCGGTTTAATTTCGTAACATTATTTATAATGCGCATTAAAATGTTTTATTGTTGTCAAAATAACTTTTTTGAAACAGAAACAAACAAAAAAACGAGAATAATTAAAATAATTGGTCTAGAACTAATAAGGTTTGTTGTATAGTTACCTCTTATAAATTTTGTATAATTTTCCATAAATTATGTAAATTGTTTTAGTGTATTTAAAATTTGAATGCGAATGTTTTGAGATCTTCACGTGGTTATTGTTTGTCTGTTTTAGTAAAATTGCACGACCGCCATATTATTGTACTGTCGACATAAGAAATTATTTAAATTAAACCGGTTTTTTTAATGTTAGCTGTAACTGTAAGTAATAAAATGTATGCATGTACGAGTTAATTAGCTAGTTAGTATTCTGGCCAATTAACTAGGTCAAAATCACATCATGAATTCTCGAGCTACATATTTTGCGAAATTTTATTATATTTTGGACAGAATTTGAAAAAGAAGCAAACAGTGAAATAAAATATTCTTCGTAAATTGAAGCAACATTCCAATGATACCGAATGACATCAGGAGTTCTATGTTAGTGAAAATATTTAATCATGAAATAGGAATAGTTCTTGTCGTAAGCACGGTGTAGTTCTAGTATTCTATTGTAGTTAAATTATGATAACTATTATCGCTCTTACAAATAATTACACGCACGCGATGTTACTAAATATTTTGCAATCCGTCTCGGCCAATTAGACAAGGTGAACGGACTGGCAATTCAAACAATCGACGTGATTTTGTTTGATGATCGATTACAATTTTTATGTGCCTCATGTCACGGCTAGTACGTATCGCCTTTACTGCTCGGACACGTAAGGTGTACACAGATAGCATTAGTACAGTTAGGAAGAAACACAGAATGGGGCGCATTGAATTCCGGTATTATAATTGAAAACCTCACCGGTACTAAATGTTGCCAGCGGAAAGTCCAAAGCGCCTCAAATTACCATCAAAAGATGATAATCATGGGTGTTTTCGACGTCGTTAAGCTGATCTGTAACAAAAGGCTTCGTTTTGCGATGTTGATTTATTCTCGTTCCCCATGCAACACCGGGAGTCGCCGGCATGTGCCCAGTTTCAATGCCTCCGGAAAGTTCACAGACAACGGTAGACAGACACAAAGCCAAATGAAACAATGCTTTCACGATAATGATTCTTTAGAACGTAAAGCAGTGACGTAAAACTAACATGACAATGTGTACGCTCACGAGCAACTGATTTCGAAAGTATAAGGGCATTGCTTCTCGGTCGATAATACGCAACATGCAATTGAATAAGTAACCAATTCTAGAACCAAAAATACACAAGAAAAAGAAATTGAGAAGTAAACAAAGTTAAAGCATCCAACCGTGCTGTACCTATTACCGGAGTAGTAACGTAACTCGCGGCCGCGTACCGTTATTGAGGGTTCTAGAATGTTCCAATGTGAATGTTGCCAATGGACGTGTAATATTTACCTGTCTCATGCGAGCTTCTTGCGGAGTCTCTCCGTACCGGCACCAGTGGACGAAGTGCAGGGTATTGTGCCAGTTCCTCTCGAACCTTGACTTAGTTGCCATATCCAGCTGCAATCAGTAGGAAGCTCCTTAGTAGCCGTTCCACTGTTCAACTGTGCCCACAGTTGCCCAACAACGAAAGCCTTTCGACTCTCGCTATCTGTAACGAGAGGTTTCCAATTCTGACGCAAACCTACGGTTATGAAGAAAGAACACAGCTGTTCGATAAAGAATAGAAACCGTTCAAGGTTAGAATCATGCACTCGGATAGGATATCGAAAGATCTGATAGGAAGTGAGCTCAATTGAATCAAGACCAAATTGTCGAACATCTGCTAGGGAATGGGGACAATGCTAATTTGCAATTTAATCGAGGCCGTTGAAATCAATCTCAATCTATGTAGCAAGTCTACGTGAACAGTTCAATGAACAATTTAGGTCTTGACTGTTGTAATGTCTTGCTATTTCAAATCTAGCTTTATCTTCATCTCTAGATTTACACGAAGGCCGTGTTATGTCACAGTGTGTGCCAAGTCAAGTGT
The DNA here is from genome assembly GCA_958496255.1 of Camptogramma bilineatum. Lineage (NCBI taxonomy): Eukaryota > Metazoa > Arthropoda > Insecta > Lepidoptera > Geometridae > Camptogramma > Camptogramma bilineatum. The sequence continues at coordinate 1,925,000 of OY292464.1, forward strand.
TTCGAAAGTTGTTGATCTTTGAAATTAATTTTCCTATCAATCATTTTAGGGAGGCTTTATTACACTACACAATGCTAAATGCTTGTAAGTTCATTACTATAGGGAATATTTTATGGAATTGGAAACGCGCGTTGTGTATCTCCTGATTTCCATTTATTTACCTTGGCCCTGATGTCTTTCTCAATGTTCGGCGTCTCCTGCTTGTCGTCCACATTGTTGATGCGTATCACAGAATCCTTCTTCCAAAAGGAACTCATGGTGGTTTTAACCACACGTTTTCTAACACCTTTCTGTTGCACTGTGTAGATATCTATCTGTTCCGGGTTCTTTGTTTTTTCTGTAGACAAAAATTACCACGTTATATGTCGATCGTGAATTTTTAAGCTGTAATTAACAAAAAAACCTGTTCGAAATCCTTGAGATTGTAATCCTAGCAAGGCCTTCGCCCTTTCGAATCGGCATTCTTGCCGGCGCTTGAATTGCCTCGTTAATTTGTTATTCATCTGCTGTTCCCATTTACTGCACATGGGCGTTTTACATAATTTATTTACAAGCGATTGTGAACTCGCTTACGTGCGGCGACGGGAGCGCGCCAAGCAGACTTCATTAGTCTCGCACAGAGGCTCGCGCCGCACACACGTTTCGCTTGTCCTAAAAACCACCGGTAAACATCGATTTTTTAAGATAAATCAAACAAAATGTATGTTTGTCCAACTCACCTTTACCCTTCTTCCACATGGCGACTGCGTACATGTGGTAGTCTGGAGACAGGTTAGAGTCTGGAGGCAGGGGGTCCTCGGCGCGAACTTCAAGGATGAATCCTGACTCGAGGACTGAGCACAATATGTTCTGTTCATCGTGCTTGAACCACTTGCTTTCGCGGAGCTTGTGAATGGCCACCGAGGATCCGAAGCGGGGTTTCTTGGGCGCGAACAAGGCTTGGGCCTGACTCCCGAAACGGGACAAGAGCCCCTTCACCGTCGGCGGCGGCGCGAGACTCTTCTCAGGCGGCTTGATCTGCTGAGCGCTACGGCAGGTCACGAACCTCGCTTCCATTGAACCCCACTAGTTGGTGAATTCACAAAACAATTTTCTCGTCACTTGATTTGTAGAGGTTCTCGCTTGGCGCGGGACTCTCACTCAGATCACTAAACACTTTCACAATTGTGAGCGCGTGTGTTCACGATCGTGGCGACACCGAGCTATACGGCGGCGCTGTAACGTTAGACGCGGCGCGCGCGTGGGGGCAATGCTTTATACTGGCGAGGGGGGGCGCGGGGACGCGGGGGGTGCGGGGAGCCCCGCCGGTTACGTCTGACCTCACTAGTGTTGTGCACTGATAAAATTCTGCCGTGGCGCCAAAACCGTTTTTTGTTGAAGGACGTTTAGTGGTTACTTTTTTGTGCAATTGCACCTCTTAGCAATCAGTAAATATTTATCTAGACACGTGTGAGGTCTACTAGAAACACTTATTGCTTTTTAACTTCTCACTTGCTATACCTACCCCGGAACTTTACTTATCGTTAGTCCAAACAGCTTTATTGTTTTAATACGAGATAACCTTGGCTAGTACATTCTTCAATTTTAGATATTGCGTATGAGGATTGTCTTATTATGGTCACGACGTTGTGTCATATCAACTTGTGATGTTTGGGATCTTTAATTCATTTTTGTAGGTGTAAAAAGTTTTATACATATTTAAGCAGTTTTACATAATGGCAGACAAGCACTTTATCTATCATTATCTTATATTATTTACGTATATTCTGATCTAACCGTCTTATTAACAACACAACACTATTTTTTAACTGTAACCACATGATATAAAAAAGTTTTGAATTTTTGAATTTTTAATGATATTATTTTTTATTCAATTTAAGAAAATATTATGCTCAAAGCTTATTTTTTTTTATTGTAGATAGACCTTTGTTTAGCCACAATCTCACCTGATGGTAAGCTACGATGTGGCTGACGATGGATCACAAAGGTTTAGAAGACACCTATTCACTCTTGACTTGAAGAGACCCAGGTTATAGTTATTTATTTTTTATTTGTTGCTTATTTTAGTACGTACCTGTAAACGCACATATCGGTGAAACTGCATATTATTGATGACTAGCTGCTGCCCGCGGCTGCGCTCGCGTGGTACCCGGATAAAAAGTAGCCTATGTTACTCTCAAGCCCTCCAACTATCTCCACACAAAAAATCACGTCAATCCGTCGCTCTGTTTTGACGTGAAAGCAGGACAAATAAACAAACAAATAAACACACTTTCACATTTATAATATGGGCACGGCTGTACCAGTAATTTGTTGTAAGATTGTAACTTTGGATACCTATGCTTCATGTCACCGTAACCACTGCTGTATACCGGACTAATACTGCTAATACCGACACCATAATATCTCCCAACAATCTATAACATTCCCATCCCTACAGTTCCGATGCACCGGGTCTGACCTCCCAGCCCTACCCCCGCGGCTCCCCTGCCCCCTCTACTCCCACCCTCTACCCCACCCCTCCTCTCCTTACCCCGCACGCTGCGGCGCGCCGACCGGCAGATTATTTTTCATTAATTTTTTCAAGTTCCGTAACTGAAAGAGCTTAATCTGCCGAGCTTTTTGATGGTAATGAAGACAAGCATTTTGTATGAAACTATTCGTTGGTATATGTATGAAGTCGTTTTATCAGCGAATTCAAGTACTTGGTGCCTACTGTTAAAGAAATACTTTTACGATAAGTATGGGAGAACTTTCTTTAAAAATATCATCACTACATAGTATAAAACAAAGTCGCTTCCCGCTGTCTGTCCCTATGTATGCTTAGATCTTTAAAACTACGCAACGGATTTTGATGAGATTTTTTTTAATAGATTGTGATTCAAGAGGAAGGATTGTTTGTATAATACATGCATAATATAGTAGGGAAACACTGATAATTTTTGAGGTTTCTAATGTGATGTGTGATGTGACCCGTGCGAAGCCGGGGTGGATCACCAGTACTGGTTAAAATAGAAAGTATGAAAAATTGATTTGGGATAATCCACCACAAAATGTTTGCACGAACAGCTAATAATTTGTTTTATCTAAAAGTGTCAGTTTAATTATTTTTGAGCTATATTCCTAAAGTTGGTGATGTGAAACGTGTGATTTTATCGAACGTTTCTCTCCATATGTAGATTTCTCTATATTGCATAATGTTTTGAGTTTAGGCGTTCATTGCCCTAATTTAACTATGTTAATTCTAATAGATACCTTCGTAGTCACCAAGGTTGATATAATTTATGTATGTTTGTCTACAACAAGGACAAAGCTGTCCTTGCATTTTAATATACATGATGACGAATCGACACAAAATAGAGAAAGAGACAACAATACAGGCTATCTAAAGGCTTATTGATTTTAATACGTACTTGTTTAATAAATCAACTCATCTAATTGAAGGACAAAAATTCTATACGGTATGTAATAAAACTCTGACCGATCTGTGAAAGTACGAGTTTTTCTGGATTTTCTTAAAACATTGTACTTGCCATCGGAAACATCGTTTTGAAACATGTCTAACGGGTGCAAAACTATTGTTGTCCTTTTCAATGCATTTTTTTACTTACCTACTACAAAAGTATCTGATGATTCTGTTTTCACATAGATTGTTATAGATTGTAGACTTAAAAGTTAACATTTTGGAGAAAAAAGTGAAAGGCTTAAATTTTCAATATCATATTCATACCCAATGGCCTCCAGTAATCGATACTTCAAGATTATTTCGTTCCTGCTTAAAAAACCCTCTGAACTTATCGTGGTCGGAAGCAACTAGTGGACGACCTCGATACGACTATCCATCGTTTGTCTCCTTACCACGTTATGTTAATAACTGTAGGTACCTACTACTGTGGTACTACCTACCTAGGTAAGCCAAGTGAGGTAGGTAGTACCTACCTCACTTGCTCGCTACCTCGCCTTATTTATTACTAGCTCGCTCGCGTGGTACCCGGATAAAAAATAGCCTATGTCCTATGCCCGGTCATTATCTATCTACATATTTTTAAATTATTATTAACGGGACTTAATCGCGTAATTAAATTGTTTTATTTATCTCGACGTGGTCACGAGTAGACTCAACGTCGAGGTAAATAAAACGATTTCATTACGCGATTAAGTCACGTTAATAACAATTGAAAAATATGTTCAAGTCGCGAAAGTTTAAAATATTATCTAAGTATATTTTAAATTTCAGCTAAATCGGTTCAGTGGTTGTCGAGTTATAGAGAAACAAACATACATCAATCCATCCAAACATCCAAACTTTTGCATTTATAATAGGTATGTATTAGTGTGACTAGCTGAAGCGCTCGTGGCGTAGCTTGCTTAGACGTCCATGATTGATCGTTGTGCGCGGTCACAATTTGGATAGGTGACCGCAAGTGGCATTACGAGCTGAGCGCTTCCGTGCTTCGGAGGGCACGTTAAACTGTCGGTCCCGGCTTTTAAGTCGTTAAGCCATGACGGAGGCCTTTAGGCGGCTTAAAATCTGAGTCACATAAAAAGTTTCATGAAATGGCATCGAAACAGTGCGTGGACAAACTCACTAACAGAAAAACAAAATTTCTAAAAATCATTGAAATGTACTCTGTTAACGTTTCTTACACCCCGCAGAGTAGTTTTTATCAATATTTAAATGTTCTCAAAATTCAAAAATCATTTATTCAGTAGAATCGCTATAACCACTTTGAATCGTCTTAAGAGCTAGGTGATTCTACTCCTGTTCTTTCGCGACCAACACCGTGAAAAATCAGGGCAACAAACACGGTATGGAGCCTAGCTTTCTTTTCGGTGATCGATCCGCTTAAATCTAAAGATTTATATTATTCTCGAGTTCTATTATTTATTTCTAGCCTGTATCGTCCCACTGCAAGGCAAAGGCCTCCCTAATTCCCTATGTTCCACCTTTCACGGTCTTATGCTACCTCGTCTTGCTAACATTATACTTAAACTGGAAGTTTCCATTCAAAACTTCCAAAATTAGTAATGGGTTGTTACGAGATTAATTGAATGTTTTTCTCGATAGTTTGTTTTGGTCTATTTATAAAACTCAGATTCCACCTAAGCCTGGCCTCATACGAGCCACAAAACTACCGACCGGTACGTGTAGCCGGTGGCGGCCACTCGCTACAGCTAAGAAATAGGTATGAAAAGTCGCTGTCTCTGACGTTTGTGGCTACGATCGGTGGCCCGTTTGCGCCGAGCGTAAATATTATCCAAGAGTTAAATGTACTTATAAAGAATGTTAGAGAGAAGGTTTTCCTTATTTTTATGTCATTTAAATCAAAGGCTTCTGTTATTCTTCTAATGGTGCCTCTCCGACTAGCGAAGGTTGGCAGTCAATATCCCCGTCCACTCTCTGATGTTCCGCAACCAAGATTTCTTCCTCCGACCAACACGCCTCTTGCCGGCGACTTTTCCCATCATAATCAGTTGAAGTAAGTCATCTCTCGTGTCTAATGACATGTCCTACCTAAATAACTAACTTTTCTTAGCTTGATGGTTTGCAAAAGTTCCCGTTTCTGCTGTGCCCTTCGGAGGACTTCCTCATTTATCACTTTTGAGTTCAGCTTACAGAAAGGTATTATATAATTTAATATCGATGATTATCATGTTTTTTTTTAATACCCAACGAAAAAGAGGGGTATAATTGAGAATCAAACGAACTAACCTTGTGAAGTTTGATGTCTAATTATACGAGTGTCTTGACCGAAGATGATTACGATTTACATGCAGCAGTACGCAGATAATGCTGTCCTATCACACTTTTAGATTTATTAATTTTTATAATTAATTTATTCATTTTATTTTTAAAATCCATAGACAGTTTCATATGACTGTCATTGCCTTGTCACTGTCAACCTCGCCGCCGCCATGTTGATTCCTGTCGACCGTCATTTTTAAGAGCACTATTTTTTCGATCGAGTTCGGGGTTCTATTACCAACTTGGGTGGGCTTGGGAGTGTGTAATCATCTTCGGTCAAGACACTCGTATAATTAGACATCAAACTTCACAAGGTTAGTTCGTTTGATTCTCAATTATACTTCGTATCTCTCCCGAAGATGATTACGATTTACATGCAGATGTTTAGAGTATCGAAAAAATACAATAAATACAATAACGATCAGCATGAGTTAGAAAACAATAATATTTTATGTATTAGATAATATTTTGCGACATAAATCGCTTATCATAGGACAGTGTACTACCTAAGTACCTGTCATACTTGTATAATGTAACTACGATTTTATTCATCATTAATAATAGGTATTACGGTACCTACCGTGATACTTATGAGATAATTATTATTAAATGATAGAAAATTTTTGCTTTGAAATAATTTTTACCCAAATTGATTTTCATCAGATTTGCTTAAATTTTAGTTGTTAATAGGGTAAAACCCCCAATTATTGGCCCTTTAAGGATCTTGATGTACTTAAATCATGATAACTGTCGTTGTTACGTGTGGCGAACAAAAAAAAGTTGTCAAAATGATAGAATGAAAGTTAATTGATGTTTTTAATACATGGGAAACGTACTTAAACATAGTTTTGTATTTATTTTTTTGCGGTTTATATAAAAACATGATTTTACCAATTATGGGCATACTTTGACTAATTACTGGCATAAGTTGGACCAATTTATTGGCCCTTCTAACTGTTAAGTAAATTGAAAGAAATCGCTTAAAGAGAGCTTAAAATACATTCGTAAAGACTTATTTATTATTTTTCTTCATTCTCGTCATCAAACTCAGTCTAAAACTTCTCTATTTTACCTATAGTGCAGCTGAGATGCAGTATGTTGTTTTGCTTGGTTTCATTAATTGTCTGTTATATTATAACATTAACATAGTCACTATCATTTTCTTCTTTTCGTCTTGTTTTTCATTCGGATTACAGTCTTATTTTTGTGAGTTATGGTTATTTCCACAGTATCTAACTTTTTAGGTAACACAAGTTTCGTTACACTTGTTTACTCTTTTGTTGTTTCCTTCCTAATTTCTGTTGTTTGGCTGATTTTGTTGAAATTCCTCTTTTTCTTGTTTGATTCATTAGTTAGACCAATTATTAGCAGACTTATGCTCAAACATTGGCCTAGTGTCGATAATTGGTCTACTCATAGAAATCTCAGAAATACCAATTATTGTCATCAATGCCAATAAAATGGAAAAAACTAATTTTGCTGTACCAAATGTTGGCACTGCAATAAAAGAACGAAAACAATGTAATTCTTAAAAATTAGTGCTCAGGAAGCTCGAATAATATGTGTTGAAATGATTTAAAAACTATAGCAAAGTAAAACCCCCTGATAAACTTAGATTCGATAAAATTAAGAAAGCTCTTACCTTAGCAAAAACATAGTTTCTCACTGCTCAAATCGAGACATTTTTTTAATGTTGTTGTACCAAAGCCACTATGTTTATTTTTCGTTATTTGGTTTGTCATTATTGTAGCTAATGATTGTTTTCATCGATTTCGATAAGTTGAATCACTGTGAGATTCGGTTGTTTCTTAATAAATAGGATAAATCGAAGGGGTGATAATAAATGGTGGGGGGCCAAAATTAGGGTCGTTTACCCTATTTAATTTTCATGGAAACAATAGACGATTCTGACTATTCCGCAGCTTAACAAATAACCATAAAATTAACACCTGCTCTGTAGGTTGCAGTTGTTGATGCGTGACGCGTGCTATGAGCACAAAATATACCTATAAATCGATTTCGCTATATTTAAGGATTTTAAATCCAATGAGATAAAGTCTGCGGAGTAACCTTTTTTAAAATGATAAATTCTTCGTTTAGACATAACACAGAGGTCATTTCTAGATTATGAATTGAGACAAGACGCTGGGCAAGCTTTGGGATTTCCTTTATTAAAAAGTAACACAATTAATGGTTGGGGCATTCAGTTTTGATGTTATAATTAATTTTCCTCAATTGTAATCAAAAATTATATTTTTAATTTTAATGACCCTAAGTGTTTGCAAGAATGCAATTCTTTGATGATGCCAATGGAAGGAGTGTTATCGTTTTTTGCGATAAGTATTACAATGAAATTAAGTCATTTGTCCAATAAATATTTTAACAATTTATTACAAGATTTGGGTCCCAAGTTGTATCGTATTTTGAACTGGAAGGTTTTAATCGACAAACACCTTTCAGTAATCTTTTAATGGTACTCGTATCATTACAAGTAATCTCCTCGCCAGAATAAAAGATAACGCTGTAGGATACAAATTTAAGGTAAAATACTGAAATACTGTACCTACTGTATCAGCCCTTTGTTTTTTTTTTTTTTTTTTTTTTGTCATAATTTTGATCAACTGTATGATGGTGTTAGAATCACCATAATATAAATAATTTGTCTTACAATAGAACCACCATGACTACCATAGTATCGTACATAATTTAATGTATTGGCAAAGAAAAAGCCATCACTATGGTAAAGACTAATTGAGAGTTCCATGTTTCAGTAGGAACTGTCGGATAATTTCCCTGCCATTTCGTCGTTGTCAAGTAACTGACGAGATTCAACATTACATCTGCAACAACGTTTAATTTTGAATTGGATAAACGATGTAAATATGTATATATAAGTTACTTTTTTTTTTTTTTTTTTTTTTTTTTACCATTATTGCCACATGTTGCAATCTTGTTTAGGTGCGAGAACTTTACTAACATAGGCAATAGCCATGGTATTATTATAGCCGCAATAGGATGATAATATTATAATCACAATTATCGTGATGCAAGGATTTTGAGGTATATAAAACTGAAAGTAATTCAAGGGTTTTTATATGTAAGTAATGTTAACTGTGAATGATCCCAGTGACTATTCGCTGTTTTTTCGTTACAAGCAGCGTCTCATCCTATTTTGATGTGTCGCTAAATATTTCCAAAGAAAAATTGTTATCTTGGAAAAATAACTATGATTGAATACTTCTAGTATTTAATCTATACCAATATTATACAGAGGTAAAGTTTGCTAGAGAAGATCATCTTTTTATTATAATAATAATAATATGTGCTTATAATTTTTTCCTTTCAAATCATAATTATTATTTATATAATAGTTGACCGCGGGACACGGTGATGTTAACAAGCGAACATTCCTAGCGATCTGCATAATCATGGATTGTTTTGTTTGCATCAATTCATGAGTGAACATTTTTACACTTTCTTTACTTTCTTCTTAACGTTAGGTAGTACCTAAAGTTAGTGACATGTCAGTTAAGTCAAAGATAAAATCTAAGAAGGTAGGTACATTTTTGACTTGTTTGACTTATGGCTTCATTGATAAAAAATAAAACTTAATCGGAAAGGTGAGTCTCTGCTCACTTTTAGGCTTAAGACCTTCTAGGTCATCAATGCAATTAATTTGTTAAAAGGTTTTCCCATATATTTTGTTATGTATAACAAATCATCTTAGCACCTAATTAACAGATACTACATGTGTATGGTTAAGAACAAAGCCTAAAGGTTAAAACATGAATAGGTATGCAGTAATTTATTAGGTCAACTCTCTTAGATCAACTTTCTTAGAATTCCAAGTGAAGAGCAGTTATCTAGATTCCGTCACATTTCGCCACTGGTAATAAAAATTGGGCATCTTTTAAGTCTGAGGTCATGTAACAGTTTTTATCTATTAGTTTAACTGCGGTAGTACAATAATATTCCATTTTAAATTGGTCACCATGAATCAATCTATTCAATTCATTTAATTCAAAATAAATATAAGTAAGTACTTAATGTTTTTCAATAGGCTTCGGAACGGTAGGTGAAGATTGGATGAATTGATTTTCAAATTGAGTAGGCACAAGAGCATACTATAGCCCGACTTTATTAATTCTCTAAAACAGTCGTCAATTATCATTAGTGATGTTGGTCCATTCAGGAAGAAAATGGAATAAAATAAAATAAATACTCGAGTCAGCCGGCAATCGGTGTAGGTAGGTCGTTGGGGTCGCTGACGGTGTACGGCGATATTCGCACGATGAGGGTGCGCGCACTGGCGCGGCGCGACAGCGGCGGCGATGTGGGTCACCCCGGTAAAGTGCAGGGTACATACACTCACGTTTCGGTGGCCAGTGCCAGAGCGCCGCGATGCCCCCCATGCGTTTAAAGCTGGATGGATTATGAGACGTTTGATTCTGCTTGAATTTATTTTAGTTCTGAAGCAGACGCCGATTTGGCTTTGTATTATTTTATATGTTCAGACATGTTGAAGCCGAACAGATGGTAATTTATCTCGGTACTTTTTATAATTTCACGTTTCTGCTTGCTGATTGAGTTAAGGATGACCTATTTTGAAAGAGATTCTATGTGGTGAGAATCTATCGCACAGCTGACGCCCTGCGGTCACTCAGCATCTTTATAATTTCTTGTTAAATTATTATCTTTAGATTAATGTCAGCGTCAAGCGCCAAGAAGGTGTTTAATAATACCTACTAATTTTATCTCATGGTTAAGGGCTGGTGTTGAGAATTCTCAACGCTATTGTCACGGAGACTGATGACACCCACTGAATATAGGTATCATTTTTATGTCATGCCCATATATATATATATATATATAAATGTAAACGACTTCAAAAAAGAATGATTGAGGTTCTCGATTCGTCTGAATCCTTTTTGTCAACATGATTTTATGTGAAGCAAGCAGACATAATTATTTTTGCATCAACAGATGCGGTCAACACGATTTACGTGTATTTACGTGCAGTAACAACACGTACTCTCGACATGATAATATAATACATGCATTTGTAGTTCATCGAACTTCACTCGACGCGATCTACGCAGAATGATTGAAAACGTAGGTAGTTACGGTTATTTTGTATCAACAAATACCCTCACTTGGGATTTCGTCTTTAAGTAATGACGGAAAGATCAAGTAGGTAGATAATGTACCTAACTATTATGTTGGTAGGTAACTAATATACATAGAATGCAATGAACGTCATATTAAGGACAATGTTCAAAACGTCCCCACCCTTATATCCATACATTTTTGGGCATTGTTCTTTTAGACACGCACGCATTGTGTGGGGGTAATTTTCACATTATATTGGATAAATCGTTCAGGATATTTATGTATATTCACATCCACACATGATATACATCGGGATGGTTAATTTCCACACGCAAAGCCGGGATAGGTACATTTTTCACACACGATATGTCGGAATATTTGTACCTAGTTAATAAAGTCATATAAGTACATTTTAGACTTGCACCTACGCATTGCGTTGGGATTTGGTTTAATTATAATTAAATTAGTCGCTGTCATCCCAGTATATTGTATGAAAACGTTCATTAGACTGGGGGATATATTATTATTTTCACATCCACACACGATATAGGTACGTCGGGATGGTTAATTTCCACACGGATAAACCCGGGATTAGGTACATTTTTCACACACGATATGTCGGGATATTTGTACCTAGATATTAAGGTCATATAATATATATTTTAGACTTCCACTCATTGGTCTGAGGGTATATCCAATTTCAATGAAAGGGCTAGCCGTTTAATTGAATGGCTAATTCAACCAGGTGGCTGCTACATACATCCACACACGATACGTCGGGATGGTTGATTTCCACACGGATAAACCCGGGATTAGGTACATTTTTCACACACGATATGTCGGAAATTTGTACCTAGTATAAAATTCATAATAAGGATTATTAGTACGAAAGAAGGTTTGAAATACTTGATAGAAAAATGTAGGGTAATTGTTAAAGGTTAATCACTTTTTCGAGACTGACCTTGAATATCTTGCTTCCAAATCCAGATGTGTATACGTAGGAATTCTCCTTCTCCTCTCCTCTTCCTTAGACGAATCCTCAGATGATGACGATGATTAAATTATTCTTGAATACTCACTCCACAATACCACTGATCGTTTCCTTTTCCGAATTTTGGTTGGAGGAGGCAAAGTTTTTTGAACGTGTGACTCGGACAACACAAAATTGCGTAATGACGGTCGACAGGAATCAACATGGCGGCGGCGAGGTTGACAGTGACAAGGCAATGACAGTCATATGAAACTGTCTATGGATTTTAAAAATAAAATGAATAAATTAATTATAAAAATTAATAAATCTAAAAGTGTGATAGGACAGCATTATCTGCGTACTGCTGCATGTAAATCGTAATCATCTTCGGGAGAGATACGAAGTATAATAAGTTTGTTGTGTGTATCTGTGTGTTGTGGCATCATAGCTCCTCAACTGTTGAATCGACTTGATGCTTTTGTAATTGTTTGAAAACTGACGTGATCGACGTCGTTCTTAGCTACTCCATCATGGTACCATAGTTAAGATCAAATTGGGATTAACCATTTTAGCGTCAACAATATAATTTAATTACAAACAAGTTGAAGGCTTATAATTTCCTTCCGCTAAGTAAAAATCCTTAAACCAGATAACACCAGGGTCAAATGTTGACTTGATTGACACCATAAATACCTGTACACATTGTACTACCGTGGTACAAAATATAACGTCATTCATAGATGGCTCGCGACCTTGCGGTTGGTATTTGAGGTCGAAAAGCTTCACAAAAAATTGTTTAGAGTTTTTTGTGACCTCATTTATTTCTTACCAGAACATAAGTAGGTCCATAATGTGTGTTAATAATAAATTATGCTTGTAAAGGTTGGAAATCTCTAGAGCTTAACCCAAGGTACTTTAGACTCGTCTTGTACGAGTCCTAATATTCTGGAACATAGGTATCAGGAGCTTTCTATTCATATTCAATTTATTTATTTCTTTCTTTCTATTCTATTCCCACTTAGCGTGGGATAAGGGCAGGAGAATGAATGAATGATCAGGAGCTTTCTCTCGTTACATGATCTATATTTGAAAACTTTTAATAAATAATATAACGTCATTTTATGTCATCTTTGGAAATATATGTGTGAACAAATCGGCCAGTTGTTACCAGACATATTATCATACAATCACTTGTACCCGGCATTTGGATAATGAATTGTTGCATAAATCGGCACGTAAAGTCAAAAAGTGTTATGGAGGTATAGCTTTTCGGGCCAGAACTAGAACAGAAACCCTCACAGGCGTCCTCAGAAGACGCTACCAAAGTTTCATCACAATCTGGTCAATGGTTTAGGAACGCATAGAGGACATACATTTAAATAGGTGTCTAAAAATTGTGTGCTGCTAGTAAAGTCATAAAAGAATAATTTCGTTTAAAAACACGACACAAACGAATAAAAAAAGACATTGGAATAGTAATGGTCTCATAGTATTTCGTATACCTTTCTCAGAAGGGAAATTCACTTTGTATAAGTGGAATTCACTAAAGATCAAGTTTCCAAACACGTTGTGTTGAACCGGATCGCGTAACTGGATGTAACCAGATGGAACCGGCTTTGCGTTCATATTTTTGAAATTCGAATGTACTTTATTTGGCAATCTAAATGGTAATTGATTTTTGAAAATGTCAGTCTTACAAACTGTACAGTACAATGTGACTAACCTTCGTATTGACTTACTTTCAATATTAAATTCTTTGAAGGCTTTGAAAACCGATTTTTTTTTATTGGATTGACTTTTAAGTCTACTGGTCACACTGTGATCGACTGTGACGAAACGATATTATCGTTTCGAAAAATTACTTGTCTCAATTATACCTACTTAGCTGCAGAAAAAACGGCTTACAAAATAGTCCGCTGAAGTTGCAACGATCACAGTGTGACCAGTAAGATCATAATTATGATCTTGTCAGTAAATATTGCTTTAGTATGCGTCAAACGAACTCGTTTTTGCGGGATTTGTTCAATGGCTAGTACTTTTGCGGTTTATGATCATGATATTAGTTACTTATATTGTATTTTTTTTTTCGGTTTCTCAAAACGATAACACTGCAGTGTTACTAACCTTTGCAGTACAATTTAGTTCCAAATTATTTTTCCTTGATAATTTGTATTGTCTGAATGTGTCCTAAAATCGTTTCCTCTTCCAATCGTTATGCAATGAGGACAATAAACTGTTGCCAAGGTTCACAAACAAAGTGCAATCCTTTCATGATTCAGAGCGAGGAGAGGGTTCAATGACTGAACAAAGAGACCAACGTTTTTCGGGACTCGTCGATAAAGTACAAATATTTTTTTTTGCCTAAATATTTTTTTAAAACAAGCTTTTGAATAAGTGAGACCGTTAACATTAAAACGAGCCTAAAAAGGAAGTTCCGTCTAACAGATCCTAACTTCATCAGATCAGCTGGCGATGGCCACTTAGTTCGACCGCATAGTTGATCAATTGTGAACTTTTTTTTCATTTGGGCTCACTTTCTTGAGGAATATTATGTTTAGAAATGGTGTTTGCTTTCCTCTTCCATTTATAATACAAAGAACTGGCTGCCTACCATGAGCTTTATATGCGATCCAGTTAAGGTCCTAAACTGAACTGCTTCGCTTGCTTGCTTTAACGCTGACGAAATATCAGAACCTAAACATGACCTAAACTGAATTGTTAGACACAGTTTCGTTCACTCAATTCGTACCATGACGGTTGAGTTGGTTCACTTTTGAGTCAATGCTGTCACTTTTAAAACAGGTCATGGTACGAATAGTTTGCGATCCAGATTAGGAACCTAAACCGGATAGCTCCTAAACTGAATTATTTACTAAAAGGTCATGGTACAGCTGCTGATCTTCCACGAATACGTCTAGGCCTCGTATTCCGCACAGCATAAGATTTTATGACGCAACGTCTCGCGTCTTTGATGTACGACAAGAGAGAAGAATAACCAACTTGGTTGACAGAGGCTTATTGCCTAGTACTGACTGGTGTTCATAAAAAAATCCAAAAGAAACAACACCCGTTATATCTGCAATACAGTTGTGCATCAAGCCAGCAAACTTCGTTATCATTACTTCACGTGAGTCTGTTATCTTCACACGTATTGTCTACGTCATTAGGTCTAATATAATTCAGTTTGCGTGTCCATTGTCATGAAAATTTGATACCCAATGTGTAAATTTCATTAGAGAACATTTGTAAATTGAAACAAAGTTCACGCTGGCTAGGCCATGTCAAATATTAGCGAGTAATTTAGAGCTGAGCACTTTCCATTAGTTATAAGAAAGTGCATACCTACCTTATATTATGAACTATAAAGCTTTTAACCTACGTTTAAATATAACTTTTTTAATATTATATTTTATAAAGGTGTGTCAGGATCGTAGCAAGTGGAAATCCGTGGTCTCTGCCTACCCCTGTGGGAAAGAGGCGTGATTTTATGTATGTATGTATGTATTATAGTTTACGTTGAAATGTTTTAAATTATGGATATTTACAGAATTTCAAAAGTTAGTTATTTACCCAAATCACCTTGCGAAGCTTCATGATTGAATCCCAATGTTTTTATCATCCTTCATAACGATAGTTTTTACGGTAGGTACTAAAGTTATTACATACATACATTAAAATCCCACAAGGGTAGGCAGAGACCACGGATTTCTACTTGCTACTATCCTGACACACCTCTTTCGCCTCATTCACTCATCACATTTATTTATTGTCGAATAAAAATATTCATAGCTGATTTTAATACAAGACCCAGCCCCAATAGTCAGGTAGACCTCGCTTCTCTCAGTCGAAATACCTACTGCTGCTGAAACACTGAAACCAATAAAAGACATTGACGTCAGTGGTCACTTCCACCTGGTCAAAGGGTCATTCATTGAATCACTTACTCGATAGTTTCTAAGTGGTAGGTGACAGAAATAAAGATTCACTAGTTTTCCAAAAATCATTAATTTACATATATGGTAATATTTTTTGACGTGATAACGTCTTATAAATCGATGAGAGGCGGCTGCACGCACGAAAAAGTGTGACGTTCCGCCTGAGACGAGCGTGCAAGCGAGAGCGCGGAATAAGCGATAGAGAGGTACGATCGTTCATCAATGTTCTCTTATGACGTTATTACGTAAAATTGTCGTCCATAAACCGACTTTACAGACAACTATTTTTTTTAATGGTGTTTCGTCTCCAGATTTTGTAACTATAACGTGCTATAACTCTAAATAAAACTGAATTATAAACGCCAAATTGGCTAATATTAACTAGATTATTACCGCTTATCAAGTAGATAATCCGAAGCACGTGATTATTTCGAAGAAATAATTGGGTTTTCATAATAGGTAGACAATCTTCGTAATCTTGCAATCCTTAAAGAATGTAGGTAAGTACATAGATACAAAATAATATATGTAAGTAAATAGGTAAATATAAAAATTTAAAAGTTACATTTTGTTTTTTTTTATGCATTTACTAGTAGTTTTTTGTCGCGACTTCTCTTGCGCGAATACTAGTAAAAGTATTTTTTTATTACAGACCAAATTTTTATACAGAATGATTTAATCGTTAAAACGTATATAGAAAGAACATTCGCATTTGTAATGTAACAAATAGGAAGTACCATCAAACCTACAAACTTTGTTGATAAACGTAAAATAACTAATCTTCAAGGTTATACCATACTTGTTTGTAAGTAAAAAGCGATTTGAAAAGTAATAGGTAGTAATAGTAGAAAGGATTTGAAAGAAATAAGCTTCTCAATCAATCATACAGATAAAACTGTCAGTCCCAACAGATAATCCTTGGAGAGTCTTGCAATTGTTTACAATTTAGATGATGGTGCTGTCGTTTTTGTTCTAGAAAAAACCTTGATTAACACTCGTGAGGAATTTGCACGATACAGTATAATTGATAAGACAGGTATGATAGATATTGGAAAAATAAACGTGACACAAGCAAATGAAGCAGGACACGGAATTTGAATAACGAATTCTAAGAAATGCATCTATGAACTAATCCGCCCCCTTAGCCATATTACACT
This sequence comes from Camptogramma bilineatum, assembly GCA_958496255.1. Lineage (NCBI taxonomy): Eukaryota > Metazoa > Arthropoda > Insecta > Lepidoptera > Geometridae > Camptogramma > Camptogramma bilineatum. The sequence goes on from OY292464.1 coordinate 1,941,917, forward strand.
ATCTATCGTCGCTGTAGAATAGAAACACTTCAAAATGTATAGGATTTGACGTTTCAAGTAGATGAGTCACGTGGTCAGAACGTCAATTCCTATACATTTTGAAGTGTTCTATTCTACAGCGACGATAGATCGTTCTACAGCGACGATAGATCGTGTAATATGGCTAGGGCCCCTGATGCTTTGGTAAATCCATAGCGGTATCTTGTAATAAACAATTAATAATCTCACTTAGTCATACACGATATTTACATTTAAACACTGCTTTAATTTATAGATAATCGAATGCTAAGAAATTACTATACTTAAACCATTGTTATTCTTGAGACTTTTTTTAATAAAGAAGGTTTAAATAAAAACCCTATTGCACATACAACTTTTATTATATTTTATTTAATAGTTCACAACTGATACCGTATAATAATATTACCTATGTTATGAGATAAAAGCTAACAGTTGACGTATTAGTTCAACGAAAAACATGCACAATTCTTGTGATTGTCACGCATGTAATCATGCTTATCTCTTGTACCAATAAGGTTAATGTCTCGTCCTTAAACTGTCATCAAATAATAAACAAGGATCAACTTATTTTATTACAATGACTATACAAGTTACAAATTGAATTGTATGTTTCAAATTACTTACAGTATCAGAAATCAAACTAAATTGTTTAAGATAGGATTATCCATTAGGTTTTTTTTAGTTATAGTTTTCGGAAAAACCGGCTTATTTCGCTGCCAAACAAAAGCTTTCCTTAATATATTACAAAATTTATATTCTCCTAGGTAGTATCTCACCATTTCTACTATCTCAATAAAGATTTTGATTTCATCATTCAAAATTTAATCCAAACTATCGTCATTGATTCGAAATCCGTCTACCTGCGTAAGCAATTCATCATATGTGTCGTGGGATGACTCTCTATTACTTTTATCAATGACTTTATCTTCATCGGCGTCATCTCAAACTTTTCCATCTCCATCTTATTGCACAATGTTTTCACCGATTAATTCTTAAGACAAGTTTTCATCATTACATTTCATCAGTTTAATCAACTTATCAATGATATCACTCTTCCTTTTATATTTATTTACTTGATAAGATTATTTTATAAACAGTTAATTTTAAGTGAATCATGAAAGTGCATCATTACATTTCCCTTAAGGTAAACAAAACAATAAGTGGAATGCATTTAGGTATCGCATGCGTCATTATTATTGAAAATGCTGGAATGCGTATCGATCTCTTCTAACAAATGAAACAAATGTCTACACTAATAACTATGACTTTTTAACTTGGAATGCATTCACTCATTTTTCCGCTTATACCTGTTAGCGACAAATTGTTTGTTATTTATTTGTAGTTGCAGTAGTTACTTTTTTAACCTCTTCTATATACAAATTAAATGAAACCATTTAGTATTGCATTTAAAGTGCTAATATTTATTAGTCTACTTATTCATTGGCTATTTAGTTAACTCCAAGAGGTCTAGATGATACGCATTAATTATGATTTTAGTAAAGTACGACTACTTATTAAATTTACGACAATTCGACAGGTTTCCAGATACAACAGTGAACGTATATTAACAAACTTTCTAGCTTCTGTAAATCATATTGAGTTCATTCATCAACTTGGTGCTTCTTCCAAAAAATATATAAATATGTTATTCAAAAAGTGACAACAATGTTACCTTGTGGGATACCATACTATATTATAACGAAATATTTAACTGTAAAATATGCTACCTTCTTAGTTCTTTTTTTAATTAGCGTCTCAGCTCTTCAGCAATGTGGACCATCCGATAAATTGAAATGAAGTCGTACTAATTGACCGGAAAAAAAATAAGATGTATGTCAGTTAGGTCGTCCGTTACATAAACGTCAACTTGGCGCCTCACTGCTCGCTCATTAAGCTAATGACTTCCTAACTTAGTATTATCTCGTGATTCACGTGGATTTCTTTATGTATTTGTATTTTGGTTTTCTTTATTCCAACTCGTCGTCCAATTCAAGTCGTTGGCTAAAGATGTGGTATCACGCCATCATTTTTTTATAATTGGTACATGACACGTCTTTATTAGCCATACGAATATGTCGAGCCTGACAGTAAATGAGGCTGATGATGATAATGATAAAAATTGTAGCAAGAAAAATACACTTATTTCAATATTCTTTTAACGTAGTTGTACTTAAGTACATGTTTTAATTCTGGGTTATCCTTGTGGTGACGAAGAGTCACAAATATTAATAATAATGAGTAACATAACAATGTGGAAATATCATACCTACTCCTCCGTGTAAATCCCATTCATAACAATGTTGCTCAATCTCAGTACATTCATGTTTACATAGTGTGACCTTATCCTTGATCATAAAATTAGCCGCTTTTTGCGTCGTACAGTTGAATTTCCATAATCTTCCAGTTTAAAAATATCCTAAATAACCTTCGTAAGTACTTCATATTCTAAGTCGTATAAACTTCCAAGGCCAGTCCGGATGTCCTCACAATACCTTTTCAATCATCTTGACATTCCTAATTGTATGAGTAACTCAGTCACACACTCATTCAAAACCACTGACCACCTGCAGTTTGTCAGGCGTTATCTTCAAATTCTTGTTTACCGTGTGTCGTAAAAGCTACGTTCCCTGTTCCCTGTGCATGTTTGTTTACTGTTTCGTTTCTGAGGTCAGTAAAGCCCACAGGGGTACTTCTTGCCAAAAACCACTCTGTTTACATCGATCGACTGCGTAGACGTACCGTACCGTGCGGGCGGTCACGTAAGCCTAAACTGTTCTCTAAACCCTTCGGTTCATCTCTCACTGTGATTCTTATTTTCTTTTTGCTTAAGGTTTATTTTTCTGTGTGGATTCTTGTCTTTGAACGCTATGCCCTTTAAATTTCATTGATTCAACTTTGTTGCTATTAAATTAGAGTTGATTTTTGTATTGTATAGATTTGGTCTGAATGTTGGACCTTTTATAACTTCATTAACTTGTACCGTGTAGTACGTGTCATGAATGAGTAGACAGGAAGTAAGAAAGTTCTAACACGAAACTACTTTATTTCTGAAAGCATTTAAAGTAAATACTGCTTTGTAATAGCAGCATACATTTGTTTAATTTATTCGTAATTATCTTATTCGTAAATGGTGTGTTTGGTTCTTGTAAGAAACATGTGTGGGCTTGGTTACCCACGTCTTTACCATACATTTTGGATGGGAAGATTGAGAAGGTGACATTTGTGCATTGATTTATTTAAAGCTGTTCTTGCTGCGTATTGAATGTTTGGAAATATGAACTTACATTATGCGTTAATATATGGATCTAAATACGAGTATGTTCTGTATTGTTCATGCTGAAAATATGCCAAAAATTCATAAACATACATATTATTTTTAAATTTCACAAGCTATATGTAAAATTTCCATGTCTTGGATGCCATGTCTTGGATGCCCGTTTAAAGAATTGGTCCACAGTGGCTCAAAATAGAGATGACTGAAGAGAAAGAAATGAGGCCTTCGCTTTGCAGTGGGACCCCACAGGTTTTTCGTAATAATAATAATGTGATACCCGTCTATAATCAAACTTACGTCTATAATTCAAATATTAAAAAAAAAAACAAAAAAAAAAGTATGTATTTAAGTAGTATATCGTCAAGTAGTTCCCATAACACAAGCTGTGCTTAGCTTGGGGCTACATGATGCTGTGTGAAATATCCAGCATTATTTATTTATTTATTTATTAAAAAAACAAATTATCTTGAACTAATCATTTAAGATATTTTCAAAGACCTAGTAAAAACCTAGCTCGAAGAATATCCAATCAGTTTATTCCGTAGAAGTGCGTAGATAATTTATTGGATAAGCTCTTAGTCTAGGCTCTCGAAGCCTTGCCAAAGCGTCGTTGAATTTGCTTGGCTTTCGCATTATACCTAGCTGTGCGGTTAGTAGAAAGCAAGAAGAGCTAGATGCCTTTATCCTAGTTTTATAAGTGGTTTGGTTTTGAAATATATATTGACGGATTATGTGAAAAAATAAGGTAAAGAAAGGAGTGAATACGGAGACGGCGAGTGGTAGCGGAAAGTAGAGGAAGAGAAGCTGTTGTGCCGACCCAAGCACTATGTAAAAAGGGCAAGAAAAAAATGATGATTTTTGATTTGAAAGATGATTTAAACTGTTTTGAGAATGAAGTTATTTGGCAAGATAATCCCAGTTTTTATTGATAGCAATATTTTGAGACTGTCTAATTATGTTTAATATATGCGTCGTATTTGACAACATTACACTAGTTGTTGATATCCTGTTTGTACGCCTGTTTTATTGGGTAATTCCTGTTCGTCGCTGCGTCCTGTCCCCGCGAGGGGACAAACAGGAATCAAATCTCTTGATATCGAATATTGAGACGCATAAACCTTTGGGCCTCTATTAATAAACTCAGCTCAACTTGTGTCTAAGTTGCACCACGGATTTAACTAGCGAAGTTTATTAATAGAGGCCTTGAAGTCTTTGAATCCCTCAAACAAAAAGCCACATTGTTCTTCTTTCGTAAAATGTATCAAAAACTTCTCCACGCAGTGATTTGCATGTTATTCAGTCATTGACTTAACTATCTGAGAACAAAGAAAAAACAAGTTATTTGGGAAAATTTTGACACAAATCAAATATTGTCTGTTTGCTTTGACTATAAGTATACAAATACAAACCTCCATATTATTATCATCAAAATATTTGTTGAGACAGGTCATGGTAGTCGTCATACCACTACATTAGTATAAAACAAAGTCGCTTCCCGCTGTCAGTCCCTATGTATGCTTAGATCTTTAAAACTACGCAACGGATTTTGATGCGGTCTTTTTTAATAGATAGAGTAATTCAAGAGGAAGGTTTATATGTATAATACATGCATAATACAGTAGAGACACACTGATAATTATCGATCGAGCGAGCGAAGCGAGCGAAGATCTTAGTGGCAAGTTAGGCGATTTTGCTTTGTATGTTTGTATGTTTCATTTTTATGTTCTCGCATAACTATCGAACCGCTTATCCAATCTGTATGAAACATGATAGGTCAATAGGTTGTGCCATTGAAATTTGCTGTGGAGCGTATGAGCGTAATCGATGAAGGGGTTGTAAAGATATGGGGTTCCCAAGGGGGTAAATTTTTTTCAAAGTTACCCAAATATATTGAGTGGGGTGTCATATGAAAGTACTCAATTTATACATTCCAAAATGGTTTTTAGTTTTCTTCTAGGTTCTATAGTTTTTGAAATACAGAGAAAAAGAAAAATGATGAAAACCAATTAACGGATGTATGGAGAGAGCTCCCGTTTCATAGAGTTTCGATGTATTCGTAGGTCTGGTTAACAGACAAAGAGTGTGGCATCGTTGTGGTTTGGTTTGCAATGAGTTTAGTTGTTTCTTGATATTTTTCCTTGAGATTGAAAATAAAAGCCGTGTTGGCCGAGTGGAAGAGTGCTCGATTTTCGATTCATAGGTCGTAAGTTCGAACCCTGGCTGTGCTCATCAATGGATTTTTCGATTAGAAAAATTTTAATGCGCATTAACACGAGCTCTAAACAGTGAAAGAAAACATCGTGAGGAAACCAGTTAACGTTCTAATAGCGGCGATGGGCTTGCAACCTGTCACGTATGCAAATGCTAACTCCTGCAAATAGTGGGCTGGGCATGTACCAAAATTATAGAGGGAGGGGGAGGGAATTGATTTTCTCATACATTTTGTATTGAACTACTATTTTAATAATTTCTCGAACTAAGAGGCCTTCCCTCAGGCGCGGTACGAAGTTCGCGGGGTCAACTATTGATTATAAACACGACACGACTTAATGTATTGCATGCATGCCTATAATCTTTACCATACTGAGGTAGTGCATTAGATATCATTGTGTGGTAAACACTAGAAGGAGCACTTAACGTAGGTATAGGGGTAGTCAGAAACAAGTCCAAATCTAGGCTATCAACACAACGGTGCGCGAGATCTCAGTTCGGGGCGGACTACTAGTTTTAGAGGTTTCTAATGTGATGTGATGTGACCCGTGCGAAGCCGGCGCGGGTCGCTAGTTACATCTAATGAGAAGCGAGTTCGTTGGTTTCTGTTATCGCAGAGTAATTTTGAGTGCCAGAAATATGTAAAGATAAGAACCATTTCCGGCCATTTATGTGGGACTGATTTACTAATTGTGGCATGTTCTGATTACCAATAAGCATACAGGGCGAATTGGATACTCAGTGAAAGGGTCGGTCCACAATGCCCCAAAACAAGGACTGTATATAAAATGAAAGGAGACCTTGAAGTGAATCTTAATTAATAATAAAAAACACTTACTACTATTGTAACCGGCCCCCTGATTACGTAAGACTTGCAATAGCAATGCGACAGCAATCACTACGCGACCGGTCGAAAATCATCCTTAAAAATCGTATTACGGAAGCCAATCGCACGTCTATTGCTGGCCTGTCAAAATGCACTTTGGCCATAGTGCCAAAGTGAGTTTCGACCGTAATACAATTTTTAGTGATATTTTTCGACCGATCGCGTAGTGATTGCTGTCGCATTGCTGTTGCAAGTCTTACGTAATCAGGGGGCCGGTTACAATAGTAGTAAGTGTTTTTTATTATTAATTAAGATTCACTTCAAGGTCTCCTTTCATTTTATATACAGTCCTTGTTTTGGGGCATTGTGGACCGACCCTTTCACTGAGTATCCAATTCGCCCTGTATGCTTCGTAATCAGGGCGCGGGTCTCCTGCTGGCTTTTCCTGTTATTCTATAAGGTAAACTTTAATATACGTAAAACTTCTGATTGTTTCTTATCTATAATGTCTTTCTTTTGTTACAGGTAAGTGGCATTTTACTTAGAAACATAATAGTATGGAGAAATATCAAGCAGGTTAGATAACTTCAGCAATATGTGACCTTATTAAAAGGCAGTGACACCAGCTTATCTGTACAGATAGAAAAAATTACACTAAGGCTGTCTTCTTTAAAACATCTTCATGTGAAATAGTTGTATTGCAACTTAACTAGAGAAAAAAGGACAACAAAATGTATCCATTTGAAGGATTCATTCTTGAACACACAGTTTATCCTCTAGCAACGCTGTCAAGGGCAGACATTAATAAGCTAGTGACACTTAAACCCCCTTACTTATGAAAGATATTTGAAGTTGAACACTGGTTAAAAAAAAACGTCCTGTCTCTATTCGTCACTATCCACAAATAAAGACAGGACGTTGTTTAACCAGTGTTCAACTTTAAACATCTTTCATAAGTAAGACCCAAATAGTCCAAGAAAATTCTAGCTTCTAAAAGTTACGGAATCATCTGCATTGCAGCATTTTTGTCTGCAAAGGATCGATCCGATAAACCAAACAACATAAAATATTTCATGTTTCGTACATAATTTAGGCTAAGCAACATGCTATTTTAGTCCTGGATCGATACAGAACAATGCGAGCGGCTCCGCTATTCAGGTTATTGATTTTTGGCCGTAATGAAATGGTGAAAGTTTAATAGTGAAGACGAAAAAATGTTCAATATGCGCATAAATGTTTAGTGATGCAAAAATGCTGGTTTCTATTGTCAAGATCATATTTCATAGGCGTTTTGTCAATGTCATTTTTAATTGCGACTTTCTTAAATTACCATGTATTGTGTGTTATTTGTTGAGCATTAATTCAATCCGTTCGGATTAAGTATAATCACAACGGTATAGAAGTACCGTTACTTTGGTTTTCGCCACCGACGATTCCTACTTTAATATCTTTCATTTCACTAAGTATAACTTTGATGAATATTTCGTGTGAGTTTTATTTAAGTATCTTAATTAAAATAGCTTTTTTCACGATAATCTTTAAAATGTATCTAAAGCTATGCTTCGGAAGTTACACCGACACGGAAGGACTTATTCGTCAAATCGTCACGTTTTAAACTGGGCTTTTCTGACGAGTTGACGAAATGAGGTCTTCAGGCGGCTAAAAAACTTCGTTAGCTTCTCATACTACTTAGTCAATTTTTTAAAATTCTGTTCACAATACTTGGTTGATTTCACCACTACTATCGATGAACTCGAAACCTGTCGATCTGGCTTTCGACCTTGTGATCCGGCTTTGAGCTTATAATTTATTCTGACTCATTTCACGCCGAGACAGCTTAAACAGGTGCAAAAAATTAAAAACAAACAATATTTTAATATATGACATTATATAGGACATTTATAGTGTGTAATCAGTTAGTGGTCAGTGATAATGATAAGAAAATGAACGTAAATATAAAATGGTTATGATTTTCCCCGGAGAAAACCAATATACTGCTACTATAAATACTATAAATCCATTGTTCAGTGATGCGAATGATGTCAGTCAGATGCAATTTGCTGAGGAGAGAGGAAGAGATGGCGGCAAATTGGATATTAGGGCACTAGGCTACTAAGTTATTGAATAACAGTGTCGCCGCGTAATACTCAAATTGCTTGGAATATAGTGAATTTTCGAGATAAAATTTATAGCTGAAAACACATTGCTAAACGACGTTGAAAAGATGAAAATTAATAAGTACATAATAAACCTACGAGTACAATAAAAACAAAATCGAATCACAACTTTTACAGGTTAAGATAGAGGCAGTCAGATTTGATATAATTATGCTCACATTTTGCAGAAGTTAGCATTCCATAACAGTGACTAGTTTCCTTTCCTTTAGAACTCGTGTTACTGCGTAAATCAATTTTCTGAAACGAAAAATCAGTTGATGCATGACAGCATTCGAAAATTTCGAACCCTTTGGAACGGAATTCGAGTGTCCCAATCAGCTAATACGAGTCGAGTAAAATATTAAATCATTTATGAAATAATCTGATGCTTTATAGCTTTGATCTGATAGCTTTGCATAAAATGTAATCAAAACTCCGTGGTTTTTCCTTTATGTAAGATCGTGTAGTTTTTTTGTATAATCCAGTGACAATCCATATGACTACGCATAAATCTTTCAATATAAATTATCACTTGAAAATGTATGGGCGACTTATATTTATCGTAATCCTTTAAAGATTTCACCTCTTATCAGCGGCGATAGCATAATCAGACTTAGTAAGTTTGCAATGTTTGCAATGTGGAGTTTGAAACGATAAATTACTTAGTACGTGATAAAATGCAAATCAAGGAAGAATTGTTTTGTACACGTTCCCTAAGAATGAGCTGGTGACTTCATCGTGCAGTAAATTTTCTCAATATCTTTTTAATTGCCTTGTGTAATTTTACTTACCTAGTACTTGTCCTTGCGAATAAGGTCTTTTTATTTAGTATGGATAGTTTCTAAGACAAATTATTTGATCATCTAGCGGCCAGTTTCAATATTCTATCTATAATGTGGTTTTGCTTACTGTAGTAAGATGTTTGTTAGTTTTAGTATACGAGAAATGTCAAATAAGTATTGACTTTGGTCAAAGATAATGTAAATAAATCAAACCTTTGGCAAAAAGAAGGGTAAGATTATTTTAATAAACACTAGATCAAGTAATCGTTGCAATAAATAGATGGGAATATATTGAGGAAACGTGCAGGATCTTAAAACAATCGATTCTTTAACAAAGCCATTTCATAGAAGTCGTGAATGCCATAATATATCAACATATTTAGATCAACATGTGATAGCACACGTGAGCTCACCCTTGACATGTTTGAACATCTTAAACAGAAGAAGTGTCATAATATTATCGTTGGAATATCTTTCTAATAATAGATGTAATAGATGCTGTACTCGTACTTATATAATATTTGCAATTCATCTTAATCCTCACCTTAATAAATATGTAGATACGATCTGAGATAGCTCAGTAGGTAGTAGTTCTACAATTGTTTATTGTTGGTTCCATTCCTATCTATGTACTTTCACCACTGGGCAAAAGTCTCCCCAAATCTCAATATCATGCTTGATTTTGTCAATCTCCCGCCCGAACCCTTCTGAAATGTCCGCCAATATTGATGGAACATGTTCTTGTCAACCTTTACTATTTTGACTTATGACTTCAGAATAGACGGCTAATTCCTTTGTAGATAGTTTCAGTTATTTCACAATCATTACTTATATGCGAGGTCGCATAAAATGTTACGTAAAACTGGGTGTGTTACATAACGTTTGTTTATGTTTACACGCCCCCACGAAGCTACGATCATTAGAATTATCTCTGCCACTATCAATTTGACTTCGACGTCACATTACCTACTGTGATTATAAATGTACATAAGACAGTCAAAACATTTATTTATGGATACTTTATGTAACCTTTTTGCCCTTTAGTTATTGACATTCAACACTTTCGTTATCATTTTATCTAAGTGACATGTATTTATATACCATGTCAACAAGAATATCTAATATGAATAGATTTTTTTATGTCGCATTCAAATAATTTATTGTTTGGGTGTTCTTTGTCAGCTTTCTCATTAGTACCATCACTATAGTCTCTCACAGCATTTTATCATTGACATCAGAACAATTCTAATAGACTTGGCATCGATAGCAATCGGCAGAAATACTAACATAGTGTTCCTGATTCACTATACCATCATCAGATTGAAGTCCACTGGTCATATGCTATTCAGCCGAATATATCTACGTACATGTGTAAATATATTCATGCATTCTTAGACAACTGAATTTATTGCACAGGGTATTTCTCATGTACACAGCTTTTTAAGACTGTATCTTTCTTTGGAGGGTCTCTTTAGTTACACAAAGAACCATACCGCCCATATTAGTAAGATGACCCTTGCTATTGTTATTAATTTAATTTGTTTTATCCTCTAATTCACAATTTCCTGTTTGATAAGTAATGTCAACGACTTTCGAACTCTGGTCTCTCAAACAGTCTTGTCCATTTCTAGTCGCGGTAGTTTTCCGTATCCTAATTATTAGGAAAACAAACATGATTAAGTGCGTTTTATTCCTAGACAGTACCTAATTAATTTGTTTTTCGTTATCTGGCTTTTGCGTTTGATTGTTGTCCTAGATATTGCTGGGTATTATTAGGTGCATTTGTTTTAATAGTTGCAACAAAGTTATATTTTGTATATTTGCTTCTTTGGTCTGTAAAAGAATGGAGTTATTTCACGGCCTTATCCCTAAGCAGGGTAGATATTTTTAGATCTTGAATAATACAAGGTCCAGTTTCAAGGGGTAGTTGGGTAAGCACGCCTAAAAATAATAGTACTAATTTAAAAAGCAATTTAATTAAAACGCTTTGTAGCCAAAAACTGATATTTCAATCACAACTATTTCAGGTAAAACAATCGGTGTTATTATTTTAGTAGTTATTAGACTGATACCATTTTTTATCTTATCTTGATTGAAAAAAATACTTAAGTACTTACTAAAATCTTTGTTGTCGAGTTTTTGCCTTTTATAAGTTGCTTATTTATTTATACTAGGATGTCTAAGCCTACCCTAGCAATGCCAAGTAATATCACTCGTCACCAGCTAATCCACAAGAGTTTTATCAAGCGTAAAAATACCAGCCAGTCAAGAATTGAACCGTTTCGTCAACGAATATGATAGCACTTTTAAGTTTCTTAATTTTTTCGTTCTTCCTTATTAGTTCTTTATCCGTTTCATTGTAATATCACAAGGAAGCAATTCTTAGACTATTCAGTTTGAGTGCTTCAAGCTCTTCAAATATAAATACGGAAACGACGGATTTCCCTAATTCAGGAAGAAGACATTGGCACGACTAATACGCAGAATCGCTTGCATCTGCAGTGTAATCAAATATTTGACATTGGGTACTTCCGCAAAATTCAAACTTAAGCAAGTACTTACATGCTAATCGATCGAGCGAGCGAAGCGAGCGAAGATCTTAGTGGTAAGTTGGGCGATTTTGCTTTGTATGTTTGTATGTTTGTATGTTTGTATGTTTGTATGTTTGTATGTTTCACGAATTGTTGTTCGAGCATAACTGTCGAACCGTTCATCCAATCTGCATGAAACTTGGTAGGTCAATAGGTTGTGGTAAGGAAATTTACGGTGGAGCATATGAGCTTAATCGATGAAGGGGTTGTGAAGATATTGGGTTCCCAAGGGGGTAAAAAATTATGAAAGTTACACAAATATATTGAGTGGGGTGTCATACGAAAGGGCTTATTTTGTACATTCCAAAATGGTTTTTATTTTTAATCTAGGATGCATAGTTTTTGAAATACGACCAAAGACCAAAAACTACGAAACCAGAGCTGCAAGAGCTCCCGTTTCATAGAGTTTCGATGTCTTCGTAGCTCATTGACTGGTCGGTCTTAAAAAGAGAGTGGCATCGTTGCGGTTTGGTTTGCAATGATTTTAGATGCTACTTGATTTATTTTCATGATAAAAAAAATTTTGATAAAAATGAAAATAATTGGGGTAAAAAAAGTTAAGTAAACAAATATATTGAGTGCGGTGTCAAATGAAAGGTCTTTATTTGTACATTCTAAAATAGTTATTATTTTTATTCTAGGACGTATACTTTTAAAAATACGACGAGAATTCATAAATATGAAATAAATGAAAAATTAGACACGACATTATGTATTGCATGCATGCTAGTATTTTTTACCATGAAGAGCTAGCGCAATAGGCATATCCGGCAGTAGTAGCACTTGAAATTATAGGGGTAGTCAGAAGAAAGTCCAAATGTTGGCCATCTACGGTGCGCGAGATCTCAGTTCGGGGCGAACTACTAGTATTTACGGGTACATATGAAAAGTCCGAAAACCGAAATGCCGATCCTTGAAATGCCGATGCTTGAAATAGCGAATGCTCGTAAAGAAGAATGCTTAAAATGTAGAAGCTTTAAATGTAGAATGCTTAAAAATCAGAATGCTCGAAATGCCGAAAGCCAAAATACCGAAGCTTAAAACATAGAAGCTTAAAATGCCGACGCTCAAAATTTAGAATGCTTGAAATATAAAAGCTTGAAACCAGTAATGCTCGAAATAATTATGTAGATGTAAGAAATTTTTTTTGTCTTTACTTATTATTATTAAGAGGTAAAGTGTGTTTGTATGTAGGAGGTTATCTCAAAAACTACTCATCTGATTTAAAAAAATATTTCACCTGTATTTAGAATGAGGGGAGGGGAGGGAGAGGGGGAGGGAGAGGGGGAGGGAGAGGGGGAGGGAGAGGGGGAGGGAGAGGGGGAGGGAGAGGGGGAGGGAGAGGGGGAGGGAGAGGGGGAGGGAGAGGGGGAGGGAGAGGGGGAGGGAGAGGGGGAGGGGGAGGGAGAGGGAGAGGGGGGAGGGGGAGGGAGAGGGAGAGGGGGAGGGAGAGGGGGAGGGAGAGGGAGAGGTAGAGGGGGAGGGAGAGGGGGAGGGGGAGGGAGAGGGAGAGGGGGAGGGAGAGGAGGAGGGGGAGGGAGAGGGGGAGGGAGAGGGGGAGGGGGAGGGAGAGGGAGAGGGGGAGGGGGAGGGAGAGGGGGAGGGAGAGGGGGAGGGAGAGGGAGAGGGAGAGGGAGAGGGGGAGGGAGAGGAGTAGGGAGAGGGGGGAGGGAGAGGGGGAGGGAGAGGGGGAGGGAGAGGGGGAGGAAGAGGGGGAGGGAGAGGGGGAGGGAGAGGGAGAGGGGGAGGGAGAGGGAGAGGGAGTACCTAATTAGTTATAATTAGTTAAAAACCTAATATACTAGTAGTTCGCCCCGAACTGAGATCTCGCGCACCGTAGATGGCTTACATTTGGACTTTCTTCTGACTACCTCTATAATTTCAAGTGCTACTACTGCCGATTATGCCTATTGCGCTAGCTCTTCATGGTAAAAAATACTGGCATGCATGCAATACATACCTACCTAATGTCGTGTCAAATTTTTCATTCATTTCATATTTATGAATTCTCGTCGTATTTCTATAAGTATACGTCCCTAGAATAAAAATAGTAACTATTTTGGAATGTACAAATAAAGACCTTTCATTTGACATCCCACTCAAGTATATTTGTTTACTTAACTTTTTACCCCCAATTATTTTCATTCTTTATGAAAAATTTTTTTTATTATGAAAATAAATCAAGTAGCAACTAAAATCATTGCAAACCAAACCGCAACAATGCCACTCTCTTTTTAAGACCGACCAGTTAATGAACTACGAAGACATCGAAACTCTATGAAACGGGAGCTCTGGCGGCTCTGTTTATTAATTTTTGTTCTTTGGTCGTATTTCAAAAACTATTATACATCCTAGAGTAAAAATAAAAACCATTTTGGAATGTACAAATTAAGCCGTTTCATATGACACCCCACTCAATATATTTGTGTAACTTTAAAAAAAATTTACCCCCTTAGGAACCTAATATCTTCACAACCCCTTCATCGATTAAGCTCATATGCTCCACCGTAAATTTCCATAAGGTTATGTAATGTTGAATGAAAGACAGACTATCGCAAACTGTTTATTGTGCCAATACGCGGGCCTACCCGCAACTAGGTGCATAAACACTACATTTTCTCCCTCTTAAATAACAACAATTAAAAGATATTTTTATCAATAGAACAATAAAGTTACATATTATCTAGGTACTTATTTTATCTTTGCAATAAACAATAGAGGTTATTCATAAGAACAACTTACCTACTTATATCTATATTATCGGGAACCTACTTAGGTAAACGAGGTCTCAACTTCATAGCGTGAGGAGACGGGTGCTGGCGCTTTTTAGCTTGTTGGGGAACATCCGGTACATGAATGGGCGGGGACGGGGTACTGCTTCCCTCATCACCACTTGTAACCTGCACGGACCTATCTGAACAAGGAGATTGAGTTACTGGCGTTGACCAACTATCATTGTCATGATTGTCTAAAACAGCAATATCTGGCTCGTTAACAGATTCAGGGCAGTTAACCGAATAACGCGATTTTCTCGGTGCTGTCTTAGTTAAAATCTGATCAATATGTCTCTTTCCAGTTTTATTATCTTGAGTTTTAACTTCGAAAGAAACCGGTCCAGTTTTATTGACGATAACCCCCTCCTTCCACTTAACATCTTTGTTAATATAATCGCGTACGAGAACCGAATCCCCGGGGCGCACGTCGCGCACGACGCCCCCGCGCCGCTCCTCCGCCGCGCCCTGCGCCTCGCGCACCACGTCGGCGGTGCTGGGCCGCAGCAGGTCGAGCCTACCGCGCAGGCGACGACCGAACATTGCCACTGAGGGCTCTTTTTGTGTGGTGCAATGTTCGGTGTTCCTGTACGTAAATAAAAATCTACAAATAGCTACATCGTAATCCTCTTTGTCGATTGTCGCTTTTTTGAGAACCTGTTTCACAGAGCGTACGGCGTTCTCTGCAGCGCCATTACTCTGTGGCCTGTACGGGGCGACGAGAACTCTTTTGATACAATTACTCTCTAAGTATTGAAGATACTCTTTCGAAGAAAAAGGTGGGCCGTTATCACTAACGATAGATTTCGGTAAACCGAATCGCGCGAAAATCTTACGAAGGCACGATATGACCACCGCCGCGGAGGTACTCGACACGCAGGCGACCTCTAACCATTTTGTGTGTGCGTCGATCAGTACAAAATAATATTTATTTTTATACGGACCCAAAAAATCAACATTTAATCGGCTCCAAGGCTCCTGCGGCCACGGCCACGAGTGCAAGGGCGCGGGCGGGGGCTGGTCGCGCTGCGACGCGCACGCAGCACATTCACGACATACGCGTTCGATGTCTGCGTCTAAACCTTCCCACCAAAGATAATTCCTAGCAGCTTGCTTCATTTTGACAACTCCGATATGCCCACTATGCAATTCTCTTAGAACGGTCTCTCTTAAACTGCAAGGAATAACTACACGATAACCCCAAACTAAGCAACCGTGCTCAATAAACAAATTATCTTTCTTTAGATAAATTGCCCTATCTTTTTCGCATTCTAAACGTTCCGGCCAACCGAACTTGACATACCCAATTATTTTATTTAGTTGTACGTCTTTTTTAGTTTCAACTTTTACTTGATGAAAAGTTACCGGTAAAACATCTTGAACGAAGTTCAAATAACTTCCCTCCAAAAGGTTCTCATCATAATTATGCCTAACCGTGCGATTCAACGGCAAACGAGATAAAGCGTCGGCGAAACAATTTCTAGAAGACGGAACAAAATCTATATCATAGTCATAAGCGGCCAACCGCACCGCATATCTTTGCAAACGACTGGCGGCTGTCTGCGGAATGCCTTTATTTTTGCCAAAAATATAGCTAAGAGCGCGATGGTCACTTCGTAACAGAAAATGTCTCCCGTACAAATATTGGTGATGTTTTGTCACTCCAAATATAATCGCCAAGGCTTCTTTATCTAACTGCGAATAATTTTGTTCATGCATATTGAGCGTCCGTGAGGCACACGAGACGATGCGCTCCGATCCGTCAGGATAGCGGTGAGCGAGTACCGCGCCCAGCCCGTATGAGCTGCTGTCTACGGAGAGGATGAGCGGCAACGTCGCATCATAATGCGCCAGCACCGGACTACTGCTTAGCACGCTTTTAATTTTTTTAAAGGCAATTTCACACTGTTCACTCCAAAACCATTTAGTTTCTTTTTTGAGGAGTTCATACATCGGTTTCAGAACCTCGCTTATATTCATACAAAACTTTGAATAAAAGTTTACGAGTCCCAAAAAACTTTTTAACTGTGACACGTCTTTTGGAACAGGAGCTGAAACAATAGCTTCTATTTTCTTTTCATCGGCGTGAAGACCGTGCTTATCAATTCTGTACCCTAAATAAGTGACACTTTCTTTAAAAAACTCGCATTTAGACCAATTTACTCGTAAACCGGCATCGCTCAACCTCTTTAGTACCAATCTTACATTTTTTTACATTTTTTAAGTTATCACTAGCATTTTTACCGCTTACGCAAATATCATCACAAAACACTACTGTACATGGTAAACCACTAAGAATTTCTTCAATTACTTTTTGAAAATTTTCGGGAATACATTTAATTCCAAAGGGGACTCTTTTGTATACCCAAGTGCCCACGTGAGTCGTTATGGCTGTCATTGGCTGAGAATCTTCAGTCAGACAAAATTGCTGGTATGCGTGGGACAAGTCCAGTTTTGAGAAGACTACACCCCCGGCAAGGGTCGCGAAAATCTCTTCAATGCGAGGAAGAGGGTAATGGAAATCCTTAAGTAGTGGATTGATGGTTGTTTTATAATCACCGCAAATGCGAATATCGCCATTTCTTTTAACTACTGGGACTATTGGAGTTCCATAGTCTGAACGGTCCACTTTAAAAATAACATCATCACGTTGTAAACGTTCAAGCTCGCGTTCGACCGGGCCGCGCAACGCCAGGGGAAGGGGGCGAGCCTTCACATAAACAGGAGTCTTATCTGACAAATGTAACTGCATACGAATTTTACAAGTTCCTAGTCCATCAGCAAAAACTTCCGGAAACTCTTTTCGTAACGAATCTACAGAAAGGTCGTGTTTCATATCAAAACAATTGTTTATGTCTAATTGCAAAATTCTTATCCACATACGTCCCATTAACGGAGGACCACCGTTATCGATAACATAAAGTTGCAATTTATGCGATTCTGAGCCATACTCGACATCTACATTTATGTAACCTAACGGTTTAATAACATCGCCCGTATACGATCGCAAAATTAACGATTTCTTATTCAGTTCCAAATCACAGAATCGTTCATCATAACACGATTTTGAAATAGCAGAAAATTTGCATCCAGTGTCCACCTCGAAACGCAGTACATGACCTTCGACCTTTAAGTCGGTGAAATACGGATCGTCCCCTCTATCACAAGCTAGGTTATAAAAGTTCACCTCCTCAGCTTCAGAATCAGAGTCAACCAAAAAGAACTGACCTTTGGACTTCCGCGTAGAATCAGCTCCGCGATCACCTTCGTACTTACGGCACATCACTTTTAAATGACCCTTTTCACCACACTTGTCGCAACTGTGATACTTATATCGACACTTTGACGCCACATGTCCCTCCCGGCCGCACCGCGGGCAGGGAGACGTCGCGACGGGCCCGGCGGCGCTCGTCGTCGCCGTGGCCGACGTTGCGCTGGGGGCGACGCTGAGCGCGCGTCGCGGCCACGCGATGCAGGCCCAGCGACGCGCCCTCCGCGCCACCGCCACCGCCACCGCTCGCCGCCGACGTTGCCGCATGCCTGTCCGCCGCCTCCAACGCCAATGCGAGCTCGATGGCTCGCTTGTAATCTAGTTCTCGTTCGGCAAAAAGCCTGGATCTCATATCCTCGGAGTGTAGACCGGACACGAATTGATCACGAATATTCTCTTCCAGCGAACTTTTGAAGTTGCACGTTTTAGCTAGGTGTTTTAAAGATTGTAGATATTCGTTGACGGTCTCTTCCGATGCTTGCTTTCTTTGTCGAAAGATATGACGTTCTGCGATCTCCGACCTCTGGGGCTCGAGATGATCTTTCACTATCTTCTCGAGGTCATCAAAATTCTTGTCTTCTGGTAATTCGGGTGCGCACAAGTCACACATTAACTCGTAACACGCCACACCAACATGCGTTACTAACACCGCCACATGTAAATTCTCCGCGATGTTATTTAACGCCACAAATTGTTTAACTCGCCGGCAATACGCGTCCCACTTGTGGATACCTATCTCAAAAGTCTCAATTTTACCGATAGGCATTGTAATAAACGTAATGAGAGCGAATTTAAATGAAAAGTTATCGGCTGCGCCACAATGTAATGTTGAATGAAAGACAGACTATCGCAAACTGTTTATTGTGCCAATACGCGGGCCTACCCGCAACTAGGTGCATAAACACTACAGTTTAGTTCTCTTTACCGATAATAGATGGCACTACTGGTACAGTAAAGTATTTTTAAAAAACACGCTATCGTTTCGTTTCTTTGATGATCTGATTACGTAGAGGAATAGCATAGGGAACCTATACTCTGTCGATTTAATCTTAGAAATAGACATAGAAAAAAGTTTTATTTTCGCCATTATACGGTACATGCACACAAATCAAAAATATTGTATTACAGTGACAAGAAAATAAGACTACCCCTCAGCATTTGCTCCAGCAGCGCCATGGCTGTTAGAGCGCTGGTTTTCAGTGGTCAGTCTTCATCATACGATTGTTACCTGGCTACATTAAAAATAAAAAATAAAACCGACTTCAATACAAGCAGTTATTGGGTTAGGCTAGGGTGAGTTGATTAAAATGAACCCAAACATGGATCTTCCACTGTTATTCACTGAGAAGTTCTGACACAATAGGTCCTGACTCCATCAGATCAGCAGCTGTCACCATATTATTACATTGTAGTCGGAACTTCACCGATACGCTGAGTTCCAAGATTCAACTCGATCGGACTATTTACTGAAGAGTTCTGTTGAACAGCTCCTGATGTCATCCTCAGATCAGCTGGTTATGACCATATTATTACATTGTAGTCGGAACTTGACAGATATGCCGAGTTTTAACTAAATCGGCTTATTTACTGAGGAGTTCTGTTGAACAGCTTCTGACTCCATCATCAGATCAGCTTAATGCTACCATCATATTGCATTGTCACTGATATCCTATCAAGTTCTTAAAAAATACCCGAATCGCGTATGCCTTTAAAATATGAAGAGTGACCTCGATTTCTCCAAGATCCCATCATCAGATCCTGACCTGATGATCAAAAGGAACATTGGAAAAATGTACCCTTTCAAACAAAAAAAGAATCTTTGAAATCGGTCGAGGCGTCTTCGAGTAACCGGTGAACGTACACAAAAAACACAAAAAAAAAATTCCGACGAATTGAGAACCTCCTCCTTATTTTTTTAAGTTCGGTTAAGAATACAATAATTTTGTAAGTATTTAAGTCGTTTCACTATCACGTTTCCATCTAGCTACTTTACACCTAAACTACTTTCGCACCCGTAAAAACTACCACGAAATAAAGTACTAAAAAATACAATAATTTATGTAAGTACTTATTTCGATCATTTTCGATGTTTTAGTCATTCGGCATTTGGAACTTATACTTATTAAGCATTCTACTTTGTAAACGTTCGGCAATTGAAACTTTCGGCATTTCGAGCATTCTGACTTTTAGCTTTCGACCTTACAAACTTCTATCTTTCAAGCTTTCTGCATTTCAACCGTTCTACATATCGAATTTCGCTATTTTAAGCATCGGCATTTCAAGGATCGGCATTTCGGTTTTCGGACTTTTCATATGTACCCATATTTACTCATGATTCCGATCTTAGCAAATGTGTGTTTTCATGATGGATGGATGATCCAAATATAATCCTGCTCCAATACATTTACTCGGACTTATGTAAAAAGAGCTCTTGCTTGGAGCGACAACTTTCGCCTAGCAGCGAGCCTAGGTTATATATCTTCCAGTGTATTAGTGTGTGTTTTAATTTCAAACATACATTACACTTATTTCCCATAGAGGTTGGCAGATACCACAATTTCCATTTCAAGTGTAGTTGATGTCTATTTACTGCGCTGCTCAATAAACAACTATATAAATTTACTATGACAGATAAATTGTCTGAGATGACCTTGGCTGGGCTGTGACTCAACAACATCCTTGGCTTCAGATTATAATGATTCTTCCACAATCATGTCTGTACTTGTTTACGTAATTATTATAAAAGCAGTCACACCTTCTCATTAATTATCATGATATTCCTGCCTCTTTCCCACACTGTCGGTTTTCGACATAGACTGTTCTGCTCTTTAATTTTCCTTATCTTGTCATCTCTTTTCTACGCAATGTAAAATGTACTCATTATTATTTAAAATTTTAAGGCATTCTTTTTTGTTTTACAATTAAAATGATTAAATTACAGTTGTCAGTTCTTTTAAGTAGTCTTCAGGCGTATAGAATTCTTCTAAACCCAAAGTTCATTGAAACAACATGAAGATCTGATTACTCACTGTTTGTCAACAGAACACTATGACCTGTCTGTTCAATTAAGCGTAACATCTCAGGTATATTGTACCCATCAAATTTAAACAATTTTGAACCTTATCTCCAGTGTATAAGATACTGTTTTCTTGATTGTACAACTTGGCAGTGCCACAGACGGTATTTAGGGAACGGCATTGCAAAAGGTTCGTTTGTATACTGACGCGAATTTACGATGGTGTTGTGCACTGATAACGCAGTTGGCACTTAGCATTGTCTTATAGGGCTATATATATATCATTGCTACTGTTTTAATAAGTGCTAAAAGATTTATGATTTTCAAAAGAAATGGTTCTTTTTAGGGTTCCGTACCTTAAAAGGTAAAAAAAGGAACCCTTATAAGATCACTTTCTTGTCCGTCTGTCTGTCTGTCTGTCTGTCTGTCTGTCTGTCCGTCTGTCCGTGTGTCACCATCGATTATCTCAGGAACGGGTAGAGCTAGCAAATTGAAATTTATACCATATACTAAGGTCTATAGTCCCTATTGTGAGTATAAAAATCAAGGTCCTTAGTCAACACTATAAAAAGATATAGACAAATTTAGGTTTTCGTGAAAACTTGTGAGTACCAAAACTTACCTTAATTATCAACTTTTTTTATTTTTCGGAATTTTTCCTTTACTTGTGCTGTAAGACCTTGCTTGTAACCAAAATTGACAATTCTAGGTCAACCGGAAGTACCCTAGAGGTTTTGGGTCGAAAACCTAAATGGTAGTTCCCGTTAACCTAGAATCACGAAATTTGGCAAAAAGCAAGGTCTTATAGCACAAATAAAGGAAAAATTCCAAAAAATTAAAAAAGTTGAAAATTAAAGGGTGTTCCCATACATACATAGTTGACGCCAATTAAAATTTTCCTCCGAGTTGTATGGGCGCTCACACAAATTAAGCGGACTAGCTTAATTGGCACCATGGCTAGGTACGGAACCCTCGGCGTACGAGTTCGACTCGCACTTGACCGGTTTTTTTTTAATTTGGGCATACTAAGCAATATTGATTTTAAAAAATTGTCATCTACCTCAGTATTTTTGAGCAGACTATTTGATTAGTTTATTAGTGTCGTGACAGTATGATATTTTTATCCTCTATTTAGTGGTTAATCTAAAAATAGAAAGAGTGAACAATGAAGAGAAGACAATTCTAAATGATATAAGTGGTCTTATTGATTGAACAACTACTGACTTTGATGTCTCAAATGTCTCATGATGGTCACAAATCTAATTGTAGATTTGACGCCTAAAACAACTGTTCAAAGTTATACCCCCTTACTTATGAAAGATGTTTAAAGTTGAACACTGCAGGTTAAACAACGTCCTGTCTCTATTTGTCACTATCAACAAATAAAGACAGGACGTTGTTTATCTTTAAACATCTTTCATAAGTAAGACCCTTTATTTCTTATCTACACTATTTCCTTATTTTGTACCAAAGCTTTACTCCAATTAAATCTTTATTGAGTCATTACTTCAATTGACGATACTACTGTCATACTGATCATCAATATTGCGTTCAATTCATCAAATTGAACTTTGCACGCTGATAAGTTAATCTTTCTATTTACTAAGGCAATATCTACCGTTGCAGTAAGTAATGCAACTCATAACAGGTTGGATGATATTACTCCATAACAAAGTGCATAAATTATAGGGATAAAAATAGATCGTCGAGAATAATCGTAAATACAGAAATAATTGTACTTATCTATTAAATGTTAATAAGCTTGACTTCTCACGACTTTGCATGTAATTATAATTACTAACTAGATAAATAGACGGACAAAAATAGAAAATCAGTAAATGACAGTGTTAGAATAAATGTGGATGGTTGTAGAAGTAGAGAAAGGCTAAAGAAAAGAAAAGGAGAATAAACTGCATGAAAAATGGCATGTCTATGGTTAAGGAAGGACTCAAATACCTAAATACTGAAACGGTACTTAGCACGTAGTTTAAGTGGTAGGTACTTATCATTGACATTGACTATTATTAGGCCGGACTTACACTAGTGGTTTTTACGTAAGTTTTAAATACTCACGCAAGTGACAATGCAAAAGAAATAAAGTAGCTTTTCCTTTGCATTGTCACTTGCATGAGTAAAACTATGTAAGAACTTACTAATTTCATTTCATTTCATTTATTCATTGCTTGTATGTAGGTACATAGTATAGCTTAGGTCTAGGTAGGCTTAGTAGGCTTTATACATACACCCTGTTGGGCACTGCAATGTAATTTAAATTTTATGCAAAATTACTAAATTAAAATCTTAAATTAATTCCAGCCTTACTGTCATTTTCTGTATACCACTCTGAAGAGTAAGATATTGATAGATAAGTAGCGTTTCATTATTCGGACATGAATGATAACCAAACACAACCATTCTTTAAATAATTCCAAAGACAGCTCCACTTACTACTATTTTAAAACGTTTTTATTAAGTCACTTTTTTGTCTGTCTGTCGTTCCGGGAACCTTGCAACTCAAATTTCGAGCTCTTCCAGATAAGTTATCCGGCTGGAACATCCAGGGTAGCTCACAACTTGAATACGACGCATAAAAAAAAATATTTTTTGAGATTATATTTTGAATCTAGCGCATAGTCGAACTACTAGTAAGACTGGATGGAATAAGCGCATTAATCTCGCATGCTTGTTTACACATTTATCTTTGGAAGTGTTTTGTGCGGAGGGTGATCAACCTATTTCCTTGAGTGATCGCCTCCGGCTCATTAC
Organism: Camptogramma bilineatum; assembly: GCA_958496255.1. NCBI lineage: Eukaryota > Metazoa > Arthropoda > Insecta > Lepidoptera > Geometridae > Camptogramma > Camptogramma bilineatum. The sequence continues at coordinate 1,965,602 of OY292464.1, forward strand.
ATTATCCTAGTGCTTAAATTCCTTTAAATTTTAATTTTCAAGTGATTAAGTAGGTTATAGGTACCTAATATACCTTCTTTTGCTGTCTGAAACAAAAAGATTTTATTTATTTATTTAGCTACTTTAGATAACAGCTTTTATGAATAAGGAACTTTTATTCTTCTCACAACTTTTACGATCACTGTTCTGTTTATTTGAAGAAATAAATCAGGAAGCTTGTGTTATTCAATGAAACAAGGACGCGGTATACGGTCTTGGTAGTTCTGTAAACATACGCAAAAACTACAAAGATATTTTTAACCGACTTTAAAAACAGGAAGTTCCTTCTCAATTCGTCGAAATCTTTTCTTTTATTTTTCTTTTTTTTTATGGACGTTCACTGATTACTCGAAGACGCCGAAAGGGTGCACTTTTCGATTGGTACCACCAATTTGGTGAGGATCTGTCGAGGATCTTCAGAGTATGAACAGAAATGCACCTTGAGAGTGCAGAAAATTGCTCAGCTTTGAAGTCGGTTTTTTTAATTTTTTTATTGAGTCACTTGTTTATTACCTACGAGGGGCGGCTGAAAAGTTTTGAGCCTAGGGTATTAAAAGTCTAGTTATAAAAACAAATATTTCTTATTTTTAAATTTAGTCTCCCTCAGTTTAAATAAACTTCTCACATCTTTTGTAAAGTGCCTGTATCCCACAAAAAAAAATCTTGAATCTTTGCTCTCGAAATGCTCCTCTGCGGCCGCCTTCATTTGCTCATCATCCTTAAATCTTCGTCCTCGCAAGTCTTTCTTCAAATTTTTAAACACGAAGAAATTACTGGGAGCCAGGTCCAGACTGTAGGGTGGGTGGTTGATTTCATCGAAGCCAGTTTCTTTCAGAGCTTGCTTCGCAATGCGCGCAGTGTGACCTGACGCATTGTCTTGCAAAAACAGGATTCCTTTGCCGAGTTTACCCCTAATTTTTTCTGAAATGGATTCTAATTCTTTTTTTCAAAAGAACAGGGTATTACTCGGCATTCACCGTAGTTTTTTTAGGAAGGTAAGCAATCAGTAAAACTCCTTCGGAATCCCAAAAAATGGTCCCCATGTGTTTGGAAGCCGACTTTTCCATCTTGAATTTCTCCGGTGCCTTTTCCCCCTTTTTTATCCACTGCATTGACTCTTGTTTTGATTCTAGATCATGTTTTCGAATCCATGTTTCATCAACAGTGATGATACGGGTGCAAATTTTGGCCAAATTGTCCTTGCACACGTCTAAAAACTCTTGCGAAGTTCCAACTCGCCGCTGTTTGTCGAACGGCGTGAGCATTTTCGACGCGACGACCACGACATGATGATGTTTATTATTAAATTACTCGAAGTGTAATGAAGCTAATTACATAAAACTTTCCTTAATTACTAGTTATAATGTCGCTCAAATAGTGACCTATCGGATATGCAATTAGAAGAACTGCAAGTACCTTAGGCTCATAACTTTTCAGCCTTCCCTCGTATGTTTATTCAATTCAACGCAATGATCTTTTAGCTCTAAGTAGGATATTGTTGATGATATTATATGCTACTAGGATATACTTTTGTCAGTCTTGTACTCCTCAAGGTGAAGTCAGACAAACATGTCTATTATGTAATCAAACAATTCCCGGGGACAATGCTGAATGTTATTTTACATTATAAACTGCGCAGTTTATTAATTTTTTTGTCGCTTTCGTCCTAAATACTTAATAATGGAAAGTTTGGATGTCTGTGGTTACAGTTAGGTACACATAAAAGACTTAACCAATTTGGGTGAAATCTAGAATGGATGTAGATTTAGACCAGCCCCTCGATTCTACTAAAAAGCTTTTAACAACAAAAGCAAAACGTCAACGATTTCGTTTTGTTTAATAATGACCAATGAGGTTAGATTAAGGTGACTTTGTTGTGATGACGTTTTCAAACAAATTACCAATGAGGTTTAGCAAATTACTGTCATTTTGGAGAACGAAACAAAACGCAGCGGCAATGATACTAGAATGGTTGACATTGTAAATAGAGGAATTATTGAGGCTGAATTAGGTACTTTTAGGTTGGTAGTTACGGTATGTTTGTGGTCAAAGGCACAGGTTTGGATGATGCTGTTGTTTTCAAAACTTGAGGAGTTCGCCAGCCTTAGTGTAATAATAAATTCAATTAGAATTAAATACATAAATATTAATTTATTTAATTGATTCCAGAAGGTAATTTATTATATTGTTTAATAATGTAATTTTGTATTTTGATATGTATACCTATAGTATGAATGAAATAAGATTCTGATTCTGTTATTATCCATAAATCATGAAGTAAGTTTATTCGGAAAATTGAAAGGAAGGAAATACCCAGGAAAATCCAAAACCCAACAAAAACTGATTATTTCAGATTGTTTAAATTAAAATGCAGCTTCTTTAATATATTTTGTCAATTTACATAAAAATATAATTAAAATATTACAATATACAACTAAGAACTAGTTTAATGCCCGGTTTTACCAGCGATGGAATTCGCGCAGTATCTGGTTTTTTTAAACACCTATATTGCTTTAGCTTGAAACAATTTTAAAATCCAATCAGGACTTACAAATACAGTGTTACAATATATCGCACACCCAGATCAACACTGCACTATGTCAAAACAGCACTCCTCTCAGAATCGACGAAAAACTCCTCTTGTATCAAAGTTAATGCCAAGGTCTTTAATATTTCATGTAGTTTATTGTGTGTTACATGTGAATTATTTTTTGCATAGGTATATACTAACAGGCTTAGGTATATGAATAGTTACGGCTCACCGACCGGCTTGAGTCTCATCAAGGGTAAAATAATGCACATTATGCGTTTTGACGTCAAAGGAAAACACGCATTTCGAAGGACTTGACAATAAACATGTTAATTAGGACCAATGACGTCAGCAGCTTTGGTTTTAAAATTGTATTTATTAATATTTAGTATCTTATTATTTTATCTGGTCGTTATACTTTCCAGTAAGTTGGTAGCACTTGGTAGTGTCAATTATAATGCTACTCGAAATCTATTCGCCATACATAAAATATAACTATGATATGATTCACATATTATAACGAAATACATCGTAATGATATGTAGTAAAGTCGATTTTAATATAAACACTTATATTTATACATGCATAAAATCGCGCCTCTGAGAGTGAATGAGGCGAAAGAGGTGTGTCAATTACAAGTGGAAATCCGTGGTCTCTGCCTAGCCCTGTCGGAAAGAGGTGTGATTTTATGTATGTATTATATTTTATAATGCTTTACTAGATTCTAGTTTACCCTGAGGAAGGACATAGGCTACTTTTTATTGCGAAAAAATTCAAATTTTCTCGACAAAAGGTTCTCACGCTGGTGAAGTCGCGGTTGACATCTAGTTTTCTATATATTTACTATACTTATACTATATATATTTTCTATATATTTACTTTGTTTTTCTATACTCGTAGTGTTATCCAGTTCTGCAGTCAACCGGTTCTAGTTCTCATCGGTCGCCGCATACCGCATTAGTATACATGTTACTTTCTAAACTATTTATGTAAGTACCGCGCAAAGATTTGAACACACTTGCGATAATTGAAATGCCAGAACCAATCGAAGGTCGGTCAAAGACCTGGAAATAGGTTTATAGCTTGCTTCAATACGGTTAGCAATGTAAAGAGAAATTTTAGTTTACCGACTTGTTTACTTAGAATTGTGTGGTTTCGTATTGTTCATTCACATTCAACATACTAAATGTTCATAAGGTATCAAATAAATATATCATCATCGTGTGCCTTGCCTTATTCCACCTAATTGAGGTCGACATAACAGCCCCTTGATTGTCCAATTTGACAGTTCAAACTCAAACTGTCAAATATGACAGTTCAGTGACCAAGCCAGCAGCTCTGTCACTCTCATCTCAACGAGATCGAACGCGACAAAAGATACGCGACCGTTTTGACAGTTTGAGGTTTGAGACAAGTTAGACAATCAGCCTGCAGGTTCTCATAGTCTATTCTCTCCTTTTTGTAACTTAATATGTCTTTCAAATAATCCATCAATATTTATAAGGCATTCCTCTACTCATTTATCAACATTTGTGCAGCCTGTCTCATATCACTTTTGGGCATAAGCCTCTCTTTGTTTATGCCAACTTTCCTTTTCCCATGGACCCATAGCCATGGACCATTTGCGACCCACATATTCGAATTAATTAATATGTTGAATTTCAGAGCATAACAAATTGACCCTTGGTAAGGTCCAATAGAATCCATTCAGTTATTATTATGATTAACCTTAGCTAGCGTTAGTAATTTCTCCTTCACTAATGACTCAGTATCTTAAGCTAAACATATCAGGTTTATCTTATATTCCTCACATGGTTATACCATTTATAACCAGACTGTGAACAAGTCGCCATTTATAGTGGATATGCAGTCATCGTTCGCTCTAACGCATATAAAGACAGACTGGATGGTTACTTGTTGCGCAAAGTATTCTCAAACACTGTATTCAGTGTACTTAACTGTGTAAAAAGAACAAACACTTAGCACAACTTGTAAATCTAAATCAACTATAAAAATTCTTGGCCACGTTCGATCTAGGGAAAATCTAATATTTGAAAATACTTTTTGATTGTATGGACAGTACATCTTCTATAGATTCCTATATATTAATCCGATTTTTAAGTTTTAAAATGCACAGTTTAGGTTAATCTAACTAAGCTAATCAGACAATTTACAATGCTTCATTATTCAAAACTATTTATAAAGGATATTATGGTCGTGGTAAGCAGCATGTGTGTTAAAGTCCTTGTATCAACATCTGTCTCCATAAGGAGCGCATTCTTAGCTTTAAATAACTCGTCATGTCTTTGAAAGGCAACTGTTTAAGAGAAGGCTCGGTAACAGATACGGCGACTAAATATAGACTGATATAATGAGTTGGTGGAGAGATTAAACTTTACTGATTAAATAAAATATCTAAATATACAGATGAGACACGCCTAGAAGATGGATATTTAAAATTAAACATTATTTAACACACGGGAATTACTCACGTAAAAATATCGTCGATTTAGATACCGACAATAAGGAAGTAAGGAGGGAAGATTACCCAGATGAAGATTCTCCGGATGAATCGAAAACCTTCGGATCGAAAGTCGAGGTACTAAGGTTTTCGATTCATCTAGGTAGGCACTATATTACCACGATAACCAGACCAGAAACAAATATTTGCGGATCATGCAAGCAAACATTAGTGCCGCCGCGGGAATCGTTCTTGCAAAGTCGCAACTCTTGCGTCTCAAATCATTCTGTGTAAAAAAAAATAAGTAAAATTCTCCCACCATGCCACTGAGTTCATCATTTCAAGTCGCCATCTTGCCTTTGTTGTTTTCAAACTACATCTCAACTTGAAATTGATGGAGAGCTGTTATTGAATTCGAAAAGTTCTGTTGCGCGGTCCTTAGAAGTTTCAACGCAAACTTTATGGCGTCTTTGATGCAACATTAACTACATTATGTTAAAGATTATTCAACACAGTGTCGGTAGTTTTATTATCAGATTTAGCATGATTATCTATTAGGATATGGTCCCGGGAATTCACTAAACCTCTTGGCGGACCACTTGCCAGATGGATGGACGACTTAGTTGCCGTACAGGGTAAGACCTGGATCCAAAATGCCCAGAGTAGAACTGTTTGGCGGTTAAGGAAGGAGGCTTATGCCCAGCTGTGGGTCACTAAAAGCTGACAATGATGATGATTTATTAGGTGACACAAACCTTATAATACAAAGTGCATTCATTAATAGCGAATTATATCTCATTGCGATCCTTTTGGCAGTTGCAATGAAAACAATGTTTTAGTGAGCTTCTTATTATTTTGGTGACTAGCCCGACCAGGCGCCGTATGGCGCGCTGCCAGGTACCAAGTTGGGTCCGGTACTTTATATCTTGTATTGTCTTGCTGTCCTTCAGAGAATAGCCATTTTCTGAGTCTATTTATAAACAATAGCATTGCCCGACCAAGGCCAAACATTTCCAAAAACTTCTAGAAATTCCTGTCTTGTATTAAAAATCTTTTACGCACTTAAATATTTGTTGATTCTATCGATGCGCGAATCATTAAATTGGAAAATTTCGCTATCAAGAAATAGACCATGTTTACCTACCTTTTAAAAATTACCGCAACAATGTATAATATCGTTAGTTTTTACAAATCCTCATACATAATGAAATATATGTCCAACAATACGACACCCTATCTTATCTCGGTGCATACGAATTGGCGCGGTGCCACATGCTGCGCGCACGCACCCTGAGACGTAGCTTGTCACGCGCTATAGGTACTCCGATGATGAGACCGACTTTTAGTACACTTTGAATGCTTATTTGTGTTAATTCATTATTCATTGAATAGTTTGAGTGTCTATTCTTAATTTTTGCTACTCCTTTTCTTCGATAGCAATATTAGTTTTGTGATTTAGTTAAATTTTTTATTCGAAAGTGGTTTTGGAAGTTGCTTTCATTGTGACATTTACAGGATTGTAAATCTGTTTAAAACTTTTCACTTAAAATAAAATGTTTACTAGTCCTGTTATTTCGTAAATCGCATTTGGTCTCGTGCCATTTACCGAGGCACCATAAGTTTATCCTCATGAAAGAGAATGAACTCGTCGACGCTACATACCACAGAACAAGTAATAGTTCCGTCACGTCAGTTCTAAATTCACAACTAGATGGCGCTAGTAAACCCCAATCCTGAATCGCGCTGACGAAAACACACGGCTACAAATGACCTGCCTCGATACATTTTGTATCGGCATCGCTTCTCGGCCTTTTGGCTAAGATCAAAGTGTAGTATCTGTTCTTTTCAGCTTAATATCTGAAAGTTCCCTCACTGAGGGACCAGTATATTAAACTGATTTTTCATTCCATCTATTCGAAAAGGACGACTTTGTTCGCCTTTAAGTGCGCCCAAAGTAGATGATTCCTCTTCAAGGAACTTTTAGCGGGCAGTAATGAGTTTTTAATCCTCTTTATAAGTTTAGCGGGCAGTAATGAGTTTTTAATCCCCTTTAAGTGCGCCGGAATTATCTTTGAATTATCTTTGCCGCGCACTTTTGAGGTACAACTACTTTCCACATTCATCTCAAATCTACCAAGATGAATGAGGGAGGACTCTTCCAAAAACACCACAGTTGTAATCACATTTAGATATTTATTACTCTGCAGTTTTCTATCCATACATAATTGTAATTCCAACCTGATAAAATCCTGTGCGTTTTCGTCAGCGCGATCTAGAACGACGGTCTACTGGCGCCATCTAGTTTGTTTTCGTGGAACTATTGAGCAATTCTAGCGGAAGAGATTTTTTGTTTGAACGCGCTAATCTCACAAAACAGGTTTTTATAATAGCTACCTACAACGTTTTTAATATTCATTATTCTGTATATTTATTTATATTTATATTGTTTGTGAGAGAAATAAATAAATAAATGAAATGAAATGAAATGAAATCTCAGGAACTACCAGTCGGATTTGAAAAATTATTTCTGTGTTTGATAGCTAAACTCTTGAGGAAGGTTACAGGCTACTTTTCATCATCATCATCATCATCACCATAAACCATCACTACGGGGGCAACGCCGCGAGGGCGCTGCTAGTATCGGATAAACATACCGCCCACCATTAAGCTGGCGCGCGGCCACCGTCTGAATAAAAAAAATTTAATCCCCGATTACTCTTCTCAAGTGGAACTTCGTTGATTTAACACATTCCTTTCTCCTCCCTTTTATTTTCTCATAGATTGTAATGAAAAGTAGAGTGTATCACTCGGGCGCAAAATATATTTTTGGCTCGGGCGACGTACTTTAAATCCCTCGCTTCGTTCAGGATTCTACTAAAGAATCCCTCGCTACGCTCGGGATTCTACTCTAGAATCCTTCACTTCGCTCTGGATTCAAAAAAGCGCCCTCGCCGTAAAAATATTATTTTCCCCCCATATAATACAATCTACTATTTGTAAAGCGACGGGATGTTCGGAGCTCGCTCCACTCCCGTCACGGGTCGGCCCGGCATTGCAGTGCCGCCGGGATCGGCCCTCAGAAACTATTTGAACTTTCTTCTTCATAGATATTCCATATGGGGTTGAATTGCTTTGCTTGTAATTCTGGTGTATCTCGTACCTATGTATGCGTTTGTAAAGGAAAACGTCACGTTCGTGCGTAACCCTGTTATTAGTGTACCAATAAACAGCGGCGATAAGCTTACAAACCTGTCACGTAAATACTTGCTGTTTGTGCTTGGAAATGGTATGTGCCACTGTGTTTTGACTTATCTCTGACTACCCCTAGACATTTTCAAAAGATTTAAAGCCGAATCTCGCGTTTCAATCCAAGAAAACCTTTGATACAATTATATTTATACTTTATATACAATGTATTTGTCACTTAGATTATCTTGTAATTGGCGCAATGCACTCTACCTACATTTCGTCTGACAGAAAGATAGTGAATTTATTCCGCAATTTGTGCAGTACAAGGTATGAAGCACGTACGTAATGATTATGGAATTTGATTTATTAAACGGTTTGTAGGACACAATAATGTACAGTCGGTCAATAAGCCAATAATTACTGGATCAAGACTGTATACCACGGCAAAGTAGACAGTTTCACTCTCAAACTTATCTATTTAAAATCGTTTGATGATGCCTAAAGTACCAAAAGCATGTCGTACATTTGTCACATGCTCATATTTTGCAGAAGTATTCCATAATATATGTTACAGGTTATATATTATATATATTATCTATGTCCACCTATTAGAATGCTAAAAAATTGGTTCAGTATTCATCTCCTTAGGCGTACAAACAATTGCTATAAATTTGGTTTTTGTGAAGCTAGTTTCTCGTAAATACTATGCGGTAAGTATTTTTATTTGCATTTATTGAGAAATCCAATCCAGATCCACCACCAAATCACATGGAAAATATCGTAAATATATATATGATAAAAGAAAGATTTATGAAATGACAAATATAAGGGAATGCTTCCTCCTCGCACAATGAAGTGCAAATCTAAAACAATAAGCACATCCTTTGTAAACGAGTTGCTGACGTTTCGGACACAATATCTAGGGACACAGTGTCCCAAACGACACTTTTGATTTTAATATTTTTGTTACTGTCGTTTCGGACACCATTAAAAATAGCTGCATTGGACAGTCGGATGAAGAAAGAAAATCTATAGTTATTAGTTGATTTTAAAGGGTTTATCAGGTAATTAATATGGTGCCAAATACTGTGTAAAATACTGTGATTGTTGTAGGTTAAGTTTTTTTATTTTGTTTCAGAGTTTTATTGTTTATATTATTTTATTATATTATATATATTTATATACATAATTAGGAGTAATTATAAGTCTATGATTGAAATAATGATTATCTGTGATTTTTATACTTGTATACGCACTTAGGATAATTACTTAGGTTCTTACTTTTTTTAATAATAATAAATAACGCCAAATCAGTAAATGTTGTCGGGATATTTTTCTCAGTGCACTATAAATTGTCTGTGATTTTTATACATAAGTACCTAAAATAATTACTTTTTTAATACGTAAGGAAAGATAGAAAAATGTTTTAAGATAGGTAAAAGAAAATTTTTAGTTAACATTTTTAATGTTTTTTTTTTATTTTGTTGATTTTAAAATGTTTAATAGGTTAAATTTGTGCCAAATTCTGTGTAAAATACTGTGATTATTGTAGGTTAAGTATATTTTATTTTGTTTAAGAGTTTTATCGTTTTTTTTTCGTAGATAATAGGCCTTGCTGATGTTGAAAACTAACAAATAAAAAGTAGTCATTTTATGTCTGTTTTAACCAAGGATTTTTATACTAACGTAACCGGATGGTTCACTCGACTTTAATGTAAAAGGGATTTTGAACCTTATCACTACTACACAGCGTTCTATTATAATTCAATCTTGGTTATAAGGATTCTTGGTCTCGTTGAGAGGCCTTCGTGGTAGCTTTGTCCCTTTCACACTCGTTGTTGGATTAGTAGTGTGCCCATGTCATTTAAATTTCAGGATATTCACTAAGAATCAGGAATGTTTAGTTCACAAATTATGGTCGCCCTTTAGAAAAAGACACCGCCCAAGTTTCATCTCTCAAGCAAACCGCGTTTTCTGTATCAGTGCGCGTTCTAGTTACGTTAGTATAAAAATTCATTGGTTTAAACTATTGATTATCTGTGATTTTATACATACATATCCTGTCTTAGAATAATAAAAGAAATCTTTGAGATATTTTTAAGTCATCATGTTTAGATAGGTACCTAAGTATACAAGATGTTGATTTATACCAAATATACGCTATGAATGAGACTTGTTGTTTTTTTAACATTAATGTGAGTCACCACACGCTCGCAAAGCAATTTGATTAGCTTTATCATATCATTTATTATATTTTGCTTAATTTTTTTTACCTGACTGTACTCAACAGCTTCAATAATTTGATGGTGTCCGAAACGACAGTAACAAAAATATTAAAATCAAAAGTGTCGTTTGGGACACTGTGTCCCAAGATATTGTGTCCGAAACGTCAGCAACTCTTGTAAACTGCGCATAACAATTTCCGCCACTTATCTTGCTTCCTTTTTATAAATAGAACATGCATTTATGTAGTGCATTGCAATTTATAAACGCGATTGTGCATATGCGCGTTCTAAATATAGAAGTGTCTGGCTGGACAGACTTGCAGATTTTGTATCATACCAGCATTTTGTATCAATAAAAAAAATAAAGCTGGCCTTTTATTTAGAAACAAATACATTTTAGCGATTATAATTCATACCTACATTCAAGCTTAGCCTACCTAACAATATTACAGAAAAAGAAATATTGTTTCCCAATCACGTAATAGCTGAACCGATTCGAATGAAACTTAGCATTAATATTTTGTATTACGTTACCTGAAATTGAATAATAGACTAGGTACCTACTTCTTTTAGCTTTGAAAAAAACCAATTAACTCCGTGTTTTTAATTTCCAAAATAAGTATATGATTGATTGGAAACCTCGGCTATGCTAACAGACAGTCAAAGGGTTAGAACTTAGTACACTAAGGTCCTAATAAATTTACGCAAATAAATCCTTTCATTTGTAGTCTGCCTGTATTAAAACTTTTACTTTGTAAAAACAATTTAAAAGTTAATTATTGCTACTGTAATCACTTTATCGCTGCCAGTGAAATTTTCTTTGTGTTTTCTTTGTTGTCTTTGCGAATAAAATTAATTAAAAATGTAAGGAATTTTGTCAGCGTAAGTATTTTTATACTGAAAGAAACTAAGTATAAAAACCTTGATTCTCAAGCGGATCGGAAAATGCTGTGAATTGAATGACATAGCATACTAGCAGCTCGCTCGCGGCTTAGCTCACATGGTATAAATAGCCTCAGGAATAAAGTAGCTAGTTTCCATTACAATCTTTGAAATAGGATGAGTAGATAACAACCAGACACAGAACAAACATCTATTTTCATCACACAAATGTTCGCCCTGGGTGGGAATCGAACCCACGACCAACAGAGTAGAATGCAGAGCTACCACCCACTGAGCTGAGAGGTCAGTCAGTCTTAAAATAAATCTTTAAAAAAACACAAAATACCTATCACCAATTAATTTTTGTTTAAGAAAAAAACAAAAGCCTTTTTAGGGTTCCGTACCTTAAAAGGTAAAAAAAGGAACCCTTATAAGATCACTTTCTTGTCCGTCTGTCCGTCTGTCCGTCTGTCCGTCTGTCCGTCTGTCCGTCTGTCCGTCTGTCTGTCCGTCTGTCCGTGTGTCACCATCGATTATCTCAGGAACGGGTAGAGCTAGCAAGTTGAAATTTATACCATATACTAAGGTCTATAGTCCCTACTGTGAGTATAAAAATCAAGGTCCTGAGTCAACACTATAAAAAGATATAGGCAAATTTAGGTTTTCGTGAAAACTTGTGAGTACCAAAACTTACCTTAATTATCAACTTTTTTTATTTTTCGGAATTTTTCCTTTACTTGTGCTGGAAGACCTTGCTTGTAACCAAAATTGACAATTCTAGGTCAACCGGAAGTACCCTAGAGGTTTTGGGTCGAAAACCTAAATGGTAGTTCCCGTTGACCTAGAATAACGAAATTTGGCAAAAAGCAAGGTCTTATAGCACAAATAAAGGAAAAATTCCAAAAAGTTAAAAAAGTTGAAAATTAAAGGGTGTTCCCATACATACATAGTTGACGTCAATTAAAATTGTCCTCCGAGTTGTATGGGCGCTCATACAATTAAGCGGACTAGCTTAATTGGCACCATGACTAGGCACGGAACCCTCGGCGTACGAGTTCGACTCGCACTTGACCGGTTTTTATTTATAATAGATAGACCTTTGTTTAGCCACAATCTCACCTGATAGTGACGATATGGCTGACGATGGATCACAAAGGTCTAGAAGACACCTATTCACTCTTGACTTGAAGAGACCCAGGTTATAGTTTTCGGGGAAAACAGAAGCCGGCAGCGAGTTTTAGACCTTAGCAGTGCCTATTGGGCAATGTTTTACATCGATATTTTCTAGAATATTTAGAATATGTTCTTCGATAGTCGATATGTTATCTGAAAGGTCGTATATTAACAACCTACGTATGTAAGTATTAACAGGTGTTGTAATAATAAACTTTTATGGGTGTGTCGCCGTCAGGACACGCTAAGGACGTGTGTCCTATATATCTTTAAGTATAATATTAGTGTAGATACGATGTATTAATGGATACAGAACGTGATTATAAAGAGGTTTTTATAAAACAAAGACTAATCTATCAATAGTCTTGATTTAACCCAGGTTTAAAAAGAACTTGTACTTAGCCAAAAACAGTTCGCAAAACCATGTTTTTGCAAATATATTTTGTCTTCGTTTTATAACAAAGCTGTGCTCCTTCTATTCTTGACAAAAGTTTTATTTCTGAATGTCATATGCTATCTTTTATTTGAAATCTCCAAAAGGATAAAACCACGGCCGCATGTAGTATGAAAAACCTTATGGAAAACCTTTGTAACTTCCCCGTCTTGACTAAAAACTGGTCGTCTGTAAAGTCTGTTTACGGGCGATAATTTTGCGTGCTATCGTCTCATAAGAAGATGAACGTGCCTCTCTATCGCTTGTTCCGCGCTCTCGTTTGCACGCACGACTCAGACGGAACGTGACAATGAGTCATGCTTTTTCGTGCGTGCAGCCGGCGTTCATCGATCTATAGGACATTATTACTCAAAAAGGATTTTCCGACCTAGTATCAGATTACTGGAGCCAGGCTTGTCCAGCGAGGCGGCGCCGGCGCCACGTGACCACAACTACTCAACAAACTTGTCTTACATTGCACGTAACGTCAGGGTTAGGCAGTCTCACCTACTTGACCACCTTCTTTGTACAACGTGCTACGAAAACTCTCCGTGAGTGTGTTATTAGATATCGATATTCGATAATAAACATGATAAAATCAAGATACAGATATCTAGATCAAGATAGATAGATCATGATCATGATAAGATGATGAAACATGTCAAAATGCTATACAAAAAACTAGCTATTCAAATGACATGATTTTTTTGCATAAATCAATTTAAAATACATGCCCTTTGGGTTTAAACAGAATTTAATTTAGGAGTACATAATGCATACGATTTATTCTTGAGAAAAATGTTGCAAATACAACGTATTTATTTTCGAAAATGTTGCAGAAATTATTCAATTGTTTATGTTTTATGGACTGGTTCAACACACACACAAACACTCATAAATGTTTATTGCTGCTACAAGTACTGAATTGCTTTTGTACTTCCCGTCACGGAACTCTAAAAAATTATGTGAACCCCCAACGTTTTCAATAATTTCAGATTTAAAATTACACAGGCAGATTACCTACCTGTGTTCGGTTCGGACCAAGGAATTTATAAACTATTGGTTCGGACACAGTTTTATGTAAAACTATTTTAGTGGTTTAAATAAAATCAAGCAATTTTAAGACAGATCTTATTATACAAGTAAGTAAGGAGAAAGGCCAGGTCAAAAGTGCTCTAAACTGACGAGCTTGTATGAGAAATGTGATGAGAGTGAATGAGGTGAAAGAGATGTGTCAGGATCGTAGCAAGTGGAAATCCGTGGTCTACCTACCCCTGTGAGAAAGAGGCGTGATTTTATGTCTTATTATAAGTCTTGTCTCAAAACTGCTTGTTTAATCTTCCAATTTATAAAATAGATTTCTTAGTTTGAACATCGATGGAGATTCGTCATCATAATCTCTAAGCTTAAATCGGAACACCACGTTTTCCTTAAAGTTATTTATTTATTCCCTTGACTTTCAGACATTTCACACTAATACAAAATATAAATGAAACATGAAAAATATTTTTCTCCTAATTCCTAGAATAATAGGACTAAAGTTATCGCTATGCTGTCCTGTCTAGACAGTAGACACTAGACAGGCGACATCTCCTGAATCAACTGGATTTCATTTCACTTTATCGATGAAAGCTCAGCTGTCTGAAGAATTATGTTTATTATTCGTTTTTATTGTCACATAAAACAACCGAATCGAAGGAATTTGTTGAAGAGCAAAAGTTAGGGTCTTTAGTCGTTTACTGGCATAGCTCTATCAACTTGTGTGTGTAAGTGATTAAGTGACAACAGTCTATTTTATCGAAAAACCGTTGGGCATTTGATAATACGAAAAGGGATTTTCTGGTTTGCGGTTACATACAACTAAGCTTAGCATCATTACGGTATAGGCTGATACAAACGTCATCCCTGACTTTATGCCATTTCTCCTTACGGCTAATGTAGAGACTCGTATAGGTAGGTGAATCTAAGTATAGTTCTAATACTAAACTAGTTCTAAACTAGTTCAAAACTTTGACCTGTAAATATTGTATGAGCTTCGTTGAGAGTAGAACGAACGTAGAACCTAGTATAAGTACATCCTTCCTCGGTAAATGAAATTGAAATTTATTACCTATTTAATACATATTTGTCTTATTTTAATTCCAGTTCTTACGGTTGTCTGACTGTTCTATGCATGAGGCCACCGTGTGCCAATTCGCCATCTAATTCAGAGTAATATAAAACTGCATGAATCACAATCAACGTGAATATGATCTTGCTGTCATTGTTAAGATGGAGCATGTGGTGCATGGAAATTAATCAGTAGCGCGAGTTATAAACGAGGTGTTCAACTACGAGTAGCTTCTTTTGTGACTTCAGTATTGAGCCAACCTACATTGACCGATGGTCCGTCTACAGCTCATAAGTTTCATTATATCCCATTCATTTAATGTAGTCTGATAATCTTTAAATCAATCCAAATCAAAGCGATAACGGGGCTCACTATACCTACTGCCCTGAGACAAGCCCAGGATAGAGCAATGTGGAGAAAAATTGTCAACGTTTCCGTCAAAGCGTTTCAGGGACCGGCACGACCTTCAGCAATGAAGTTTACGACGAAAAAGTCAAGAGAGAGATAATCTTGAACATATAGGCGACAAACCATGGATGCAAACAGCATAGGACATAAAAATATGGATGGCGAGAAGGCCTATTACCAAAACGTTGATATAATGATTCTTCAAGGCCGCCAATTGTTTTTACCTATGTTTAGATAATTTATACTTAAGGTTTCTTTGTGGTAAGCAATAAAGTGTTATCTATCTCTATCTATCTATCTATCTTCAAGCTCCTAATATCTAAGAATGACATGCTAAACAGATTTTTCACTCCATTACCTTAAAAGAGGGCACTGCTTAGTGCTCAACTGTCGCCGAGCATGACATCATCACCCTGATACATTATCGCTCGAAGAAATCAGGACGCGTCCTTGACATGGCACAGCATGTATAGGTAAATGTATTAGTAAACCCGTATGGATAGACTGATAGATTTGTTAAGGTGGAATCAAACGGTTCACTTTTCTTTCATTTCTGTTCTTCATGCAGCATCTTTTACTAGGAATGGAGCGTCAGAACAAAGAATGAAAGAAAAATGAAAAGTGAATTCATTTGCATCTTTTAATTGCACTCCGAAATAATTAAAAACGAACCGTCTGAACACGAAAGAGAAGGTTCACTCGTAGTAGGCCATCCAGGATGCACGACTTCATTCGATGATACCTATATTAAAAGAATAGAACAGTGAATGTTCTTTTCTATATCATTCCGCCAGCCGTGTGAACATGGAATGAAAGAAAAATGAATCATTCACTCCAGTGAACATTCATCGTAGTGAACCGTCTGATATCACCAAAGAAATTCTATACATACTAGAACGCTGACTGACATTTAATGTACAAAGGATTTTGAACCTTATCACGACTACACAACGATCTATTATCATTTAATCTTGGTTATAAGGATTGTTGGTCTTGTTGAGAGGCTTTCTTGGGTGCTTTGTCTCTTTCACACAGTTGCAAAAAGAAAGAGACACAGCGCCCAAGTTTTATTTCAAGCGGACCTTGTTTTCTGTCTCAGTAAGCGTTCCGGGTACGTAGTATAGAAATTCCTTGGATATCACCTTTAGACCTGTAGCTGTCATTTCATTTATGTAAAGACGTCATACTTCTGCATGCGACATTTCTTCCGCAATATTTGATAACAAGAATTAGATAGTAAATCCCAGCGTGAACAAAAGGATTTACTTTGAGTGAAGACTTAATCTCACAACTGCCATATATGATTTTCGAAGTCTGTTAAAAGTCTTATAACAAAGTCACCAAAGAAACATCACACTATCATGTTCCTTTTGCGAAGTTAAATAGTAGTGCCGAGTTATGTTACGTTGTGGTCTAAATTTCTTTAACGCGTTCAGTGCCCTTTACGCACATTAATCTGGTGCTGTAATCTAAAGCCGGGGCAGGGTATGGGTTATCTAATATTTCAAGTTTTAGACTAACAAGCTGACAAGAAATATTGCTGTTTATATAAGCGTTTAAGGTCCGGTCTTCCTTAAACGTGTAAGTATACCTAAACTCCTTGTCCTATTTGGGATGATATGAAATCTGATAATTCATTGATAAACATCAGCGATGATCTCGATTTGATAGCAAATTGAAAGTCAATACAAGGCCATCTGAAATGTGCGATAGATAAGTTTTCAGTGGAAAATTATTGAGCAACTTTTAAG
Organism: Camptogramma bilineatum; assembly: GCA_958496255.1. Lineage (NCBI taxonomy): Eukaryota > Metazoa > Arthropoda > Insecta > Lepidoptera > Geometridae > Camptogramma > Camptogramma bilineatum. The sequence continues at coordinate 1,982,803 of OY292464.1, forward strand.
TCAATAATCTTGAATTAAAAATTAAAAAAAAACCCCGACACGAATTAAACATAGCCAACTCTATTTCAAACTCTATTTCTTTTTTATTATTACTTAACTCTATTTATTATATTAAAACAAAAAAATAATCAAAATCGGTTCATCGGTTCAGAAGTAACCTATGATGCCACAAACAGAATCAGCGGTCTTAAAAAGTCGCTATAGCAGAATCACAATACGAATTGAACTATATGCCGTCTCTTTTCACTGACTGAGAGTGAAAAGAGACGCAGATACACAGATCCACACTAAAACTTATAAAACCCCTCTTATTCGTCGGGGGTTAAGGGTTAAAAAAAACAATAATACTCTTTGTATTCAAAATTTATATATAAATATAAATAAAAGTGTTTCTGTGTTTTTTTATTTTTACGTGGGATTGCAACCCATGCCCGGTGCAGCTACATAAAAAACCTAGAATATATAAATCAAAATGTAATTATATGGACCATGTAAACATTTCTTAAACTCTTGTCAACCTAAATATGTAGGATCAGTCTGGAGTTTAATCTCAAGCATTGAATTTTGTCAGATTTCTATGGAATTTGATTGAATTTTTATACTACTAGTATAAAAATTCCTTGGTATTGACTCATCCCTAGATAAAAGATACAGGCGTAAGACCTAATTTCCAAAACTATTTGTGTCGAAGTCTCTAGTTAGTCTGTGGTTCAGATAACAAGGCTCTCTGAAATACGTCAGTCCTCTTTCAATTATAGGGACGGAAAAACGACACCTTTTTTCAGATGGTAGATAATTGGCTGACCTATTTACCACAAAAATAGACGTGTGGAATTTTATTCCTTAGCACTTAGCTATCTGTATGTGAGTAATATGTAAAGCATTATATATGTGTGATATTAGGAGTCTTAACAATAACTTGATTTTTTCAAACTAAGTTCACGAATATTTTCTTCGGAACAGCTTTTTTTAATCTGGTGCTTCCAAATCCATTTTAACCAGTAAAAACTATAGTAACCTCTACCCAGCTCGTTTTATAAACATGCTAATGCAGAGACGCAAACATTCATATTGATCTACAGATATTATAATAGACTTTCTTACCCTTTAAAGTTGAACTCTGGTTAAACAACGTCCAGTCTCTATTTGTCATTATCCACAAATAAAGACAGGACGTTGTTTAACCAGTGCTCAAAACATCTTTCATAAGTAAGACCCTCTATGTCTTATGACTGTAAATACAATAGATGTAATAGTTTAAAAGCATAATTCACACGATAACTATAACTTATTCCCGAGCATTACCACAGAATACTAGTACTACGTACAGAAGGGTCACTTCGCGAGTAAATTTGTTTAAATAGAGACTCTCGCGGCAAAGCTATAAAGTGCAATTCAACTCGCCTATGGGCCTATTACCTATCGAGATATTTGCCTAAACATTCCCATCCTGCTCTAATGCGTAACTGTGTCACTGTCTGGCGCGGTGTGACGCGACTCGTAAGGGTTGTCGAATTTTCACTTGCGACAACACAAATAAATTAATTTATTTTATCTGTCACAAAAACAGTACCTACTTAAGTTCTAAAATAAGTAGGCCTAAATATAATTTAATCTACCGTTACCACAGAATAAATAGTAGTAAGTAGGTACTACGTATTGTACGTAGGTAGGTGAAGTAGGTAGATACATTATTATCTCGTTCGTTTTGTAAACAATTGCATTTCAAAATATCTATACCTTCATACCTACCTAGACATCGATCAGACACACACAATCATCATCATCACACAACTAGACCGGGAGCCGTTATCCGATAATCACCCTTTTAATGTTAGGTTTGCAATCACATTTGCAATTTAATGCACGGCCAGGACTCGAATCCACGACCTTCGTCTCGAAAGTTGAGGTACTAATCACTTCGACCAACATGGCTCTATGAATGTAATGTAACTTCTAAACACTTACAATTATAAGTACTTATATTAAGTAGGTTAGGTACCTACTTAATGGATAAGTTACTTTTAGGTACATAATGTAAATAAACAAAACTGTAGGTACCTACCTACCTACAGTTTTGTAGGTGTATTATGTTTGTTTATTTGTAAACAGGTACCTATTCAATCAAAAAGGAATCGAATAGGTACCTATAAAATCTCGTTTTCATTATGCACCTACAGTTACAGAGTAAAAGTAAGTACCTACCTAGGTATTTATTGATGATTTATTTAAATAGGTACTTACAACAATTTATAGAAAAGCTTAGTTACTAAGCTTAGGTACCTACCAACCTTTCAATATCTTCCGGAATTTTGTGGAATGTTAATGTCCATTCATTGCTTTTCCTTTTGTTTAGACACCCGTAGACACAGCAGTATCTTTTATACGGATTAGATCGTTTAGTTATCGTGCAAAAATCACAAGAAACGATGTATACGAGATCACGATAATTACGCACAATGCGTCTAGTCCGCAAGCCGAGCGATCGGCAAGTGGCAACCTATGTCGCGCGCCGCCCGAGGCGGCGCGCGTCCGATAAATACCTAAAGTGAGAAGTGAGACAGGCCTGGCATTACCTCGTTTCATTCACTTCCTCAATACCTAACCATTTATCATTATGTAAATTGATTGCGCCGAGGAAACGGTAGATCATTGCAAATGATTCCGATCCATCAGTGCAATACAATCTACGCCCGCGGCTTTTGTCTAAGGCTTAAGATTTATACGAGATATAAGATAGAGCGAACCAAAGGAATTTACTTTATTATATGTCCAGGCGTTCTGAAATGTCCATTTCAAACTTTAGTAAAAAAATTAGGTAGGTAGTAGTTTAGATTAGTATTCTACTAATAGGTTTGCAACATGTCATGTAGGTAAATAAGATGCCAACTGCTCGCAACAAAATCCTGCCTGTCCCCGAATTTAAAATTGGGGACAGGCAGGAATTTTGATGCCTGTTTGTCTCCATTCGGGGACAAGACGCGGTGACAAACAGGAATTACCCCCAAATGAATAGTCACGTGTCTCCGACTAAGTATTTAAAATGACTAAAGGAAGAAGAAAGATTTCTATCATCTTCGGGTATGCAGTCGTGAGCCTGGTTACTTTACAAATCCCATTAACTTTCTGAAATGTTCACTGCTATCCATTATATGCGTACAAGTCATTCTCTTAGCTTTCTAGAATGATATGAGTCGTATGTTCATGATTATTATAATTATTCAGCTGCTTCACGTTTAGAAAGCTGAGGCATGAGCTTGCACCCACGCTGTTGCACCATTTCTGGAGTATGATGAATTCTGTTTTGGAGAGATCTTAAATACAGTCAATAAGTTACTCCTGAGACTACCTAAAGTTAGTGGTCTTAAACCAAAAGTTTATTTTCATTGCTCTTATAAAATCTCAAGTCATTAGACATCTGCTGGGAAAGGAAAAAATTAAGTTGACACGGCCGGTAGCAATTGAAGGGTTCCCTATGTGTGCTTAGATCTTTAAAACTACGCAACGGATTTTAAATTTTAATTTACATGCATAATATAGTAAATAAAAATATTTTTTGCGCTTTCATTGCAAACGCTGGCTGAACCCTACGAGATAGATCAAAATAATGTACTACAGTATAGTACACCTTAAAAAGATCTACAAAAAAGTCCGTGATGGTAATGTCTATCTCTTAGGGATAACCCACAATAACCGTTATTATCCTTTACTTTTACATTGCACCCGTGCGTAGCCGGAGCGGGTCGCTAGTACTCCGATAAACCAATCCAGTGATGTCAACTAGCATGATAGCAATCTCCGGTCTGTAGCCTCACCTTCGCAGATCATTCCCCTCATCCAGTGTCAAGGATATTAACACAGTTATCACAATGTGATTTATTGCTTTTACATTGCGATGAATGGACTGTCCACGGTCTTGTCTGGTTAGTATGCGATAAAGAGTTAACCTATTTGAATTTTATGGTCATTTTATGACAGGTTCCATATATTCCTAGGAAAGAAATAAAGTCGAGGGTGCCTCGCGAGGCATGCCGCTTTGCGGTGTGGAGACGCGTTTGACTCGCGAGCCGATTTGAACGTTGCCTTGACTTGAAACGAGCTGCCTCGCGAGGCAACTTCGCGATGTCGACACACTAGAGGTGAGTGATAAATAACGTCACGGTGAAAAAATCACAGTGATCTGAAGTCAAATGATATCACTGTGACTCATCGTAAAGGAACAACGTTCCACCAAGGAACGTCATTCATTCATTTACGCTCCGTTCTACCGTTCGGAACAATTTCCAATCGCATATAAATAGGTATCCATACCCATAATTATAAATGTGAAAGTGTGTTTGTTTGTTTGTTTATTGATCCTGCTTTCACGCAAAAACTACTAAACTGATTTGGCTGAAACTTAGAATAAAAAACTTATACATAGTTTATGACCTGGAATAACACATAGTAGGCTACATTTTATCCCGAAAAAATGCATATTTCCCGTGGGTAAAAAAGTAATAGGTACTTAGTTCACGAAGGCGAAGCCGCGGGTGTCCGCTAGTATTACAATAAAGCTTTAAAATTTAATTAAAAAAGTGCACACAAGAAATAATTAGGTTTTTTTATTTAATAACGTAGGTATTTAGTTTCCTAGTATTTACTTATAGAAATAGTTAACTCGAATAAAAAAGTGCTGATATTTTTGCGCACTGTTAATTTGGATCAAAAGACATCTCGTTTCACGATTACGCGTAAGGTAACCTATGTTGGTACATAGGAACGCCTAGTGCGACATTGTGATCGACGTGACAAAGTAACGGCGATTTTTCACAGTGACTTTCTTGGAACCGGAACGACAGTCACCGCGATACGAAAGTAACGCTTTTCCCCACCTCTACGACACACACCTTAAGATGATACCAAAGTTTGGTATCATCTTAAGGTGTGTGTCATGTGTGTAACATGATCATGACTGCATCCCCTTGGCGCGGTAGACATCGGCAGAGATATTTAGTTACATAAAGTTACAGATACTTACTTGCTCACATTTTGGGAGACGTATTAGATCTTATAAATATTCAGAAAATAACAATTCCCTTACTCTTATCTGCTAGTACATTTTTATGGGCCATTAAAGCTGCACTTTTGTACATTGCAGATTTGTATTCACCTCACAGACAACGCTGGTATCTGAGTGGAACGCACCCTCAAGGTGAATAGTGCAAGGGCGGAGTACCCTTCTGAAATCACAAGGTCTTTTGAAGTGTTCAAGGTCTTAGGGTGGCAAGACGAGGAGAATTGGATTACATTTGCAAGGTTTCTCTCGATCAATGATTTTTACATTTGATATTTTGAGTTTTTGCTCATTGATTAGCATTTCTCTATTATTGTGCTTGTCGACTAGTTAATATTCACATCTGTGTTTTTAATTAAATCCATGACTCTTTTTGAAGCCAATGCGAGAATCGTCTGAAACGAAAATTCAGTTGTCATATTTTTTTAGGATCCCTTCAATAAATTATTATTCATGAGCGACATAAAATAAGTTATGACGGTCGTCGCCTTAAATAAACTAAGAGAATTGTTACGTTTTCTATTTTTCCAACTAACAAAATTAAATGTTAATCACCTTTTGACTAGAATGAACTGCAAAATGCTTTTGAAAAGTCTTGGTGTAAATTATAATCTCAAGTTCAGTAATATCGAATAAAGCTTTCTCGTTTATAGTAGTGTAGTTAATTGGTTTGGACATTCGGCTTTTCGGTTTTCTATTAAGTATTTTAGTTTTTTTTTTACGTCTTTCACATTATCAACCTCCATTTAGTAGGGAGGGGTGCTATTCCATTTACAAGTACACGCGTGGGACCCCGCAACTGAGCATATTGCAAAGAAACAATACATGCTTTAGTTTTCAAGTCTCATTTTATGTAAATCAGTGTTTTTCTAAAATGAGAAATATTTCATTTTCAAGAAACTTGAGTAACATTGAGATCTAGACCATCAAACCATGTTAGGCGATTTAGTTTTCTTTTTTTACGTACCTTCTTAATTCCCTGAACATTGAATGGAATCCAATAACAGAAGATGGACTCTGTACTACATTGTAGTAGATACATTGACGTAAATCCGATGATGCTATCGATTCTCTTGGCACCCTGCTGCATGAGACAGTCTAATAAATTCAAACTTTGTGCCATGTTTCCCATCAAACTTTTTAATAGCACAGTCAGCTGTACCCGTCAGCATCATCGTTATACGAGCCAGTTTATAACCACGGCTGAGTGTTTATACACATAATATATTAACAGATGATACACAGCCAAGATTCGAACTCACATCCTCGGATCGAAAGTTGCAAGTTCACCCCACTAAGTCAACATGGCACTCTATGTATAGTCCTGCGTAATTCATTGTCGTCCTGACAGTCATCTGACATGTCATGCTATTATTAACTTATAATGTTACCCTTTTAAAAATAAAGAAGTTATGTGACCACATTAAACCAAGCTAACTGCACACAACTCGATTAAAAAGGTAAATTACGAGCGTCAATAGCATAAATAAACATAAATAATTTACTAATATTATACGTTATGAATGACGAAGAATGGTGGGACTTGGCAAACGACAGTGACGGTTGGAAGAGTTTCACCTTTGCCCAGCTGTGGGACGAAACAGGTTGACGAAAAAATACTTTCTAATATAGTGCAAACACTTGAGACTAGGGATCATCCATAAAGTACGTCACACGTTAAGGGGGGGAGGGGGGCGACGAAGTGCGACAAGAGGTGGGAGGGGTCCTAAGTTTCGTGACGTCACATTTCAAGATCTTGTACATCTGTGCCAAAAACTATTAACGAAAAACTTTTTTAATTTAATAATTTTTAGATGTGGAATTGTAGTGAAAGATATGTGACGTCACACTAGGGAGGGGGAGGTCTCAAAGACCAACTGTGACAAGGACGGGGGAGGGGTCAAAAAAACACGAAATTAGTGTGACGTACTTTATAGATGACGCCCTAGGCATTTGGAGCACAGTGACGGATGTTGTATTAGGTCAAGTCCTAGGTCGAATTCCTGTTTATATTAGTTCCTCCAACTTTGCTAATTATATAAATTGTAAAAGCTTATTTGGCATATGTCCAAAGTTATTGTTTGCTTCTAAATCATTTTATATATTCACTCCTAGAGGAGTATATTTGTAAAATAGAGTTATTTTATATAACAAAAATATTATTATATCTGTGGATATGTAGTGGTTTTCTGTGAAGCCATCTTTCCTTACGGTCTACCTGGAGTCTTAGAGCCTTACTTACAAAAGCCTCTCAACTTTGAACACTGGTTAAACAACGTCCTGTCTCTATTTGTCAGTATCTAACAAATAGAGACAGGACGTTTGTTTAATCAGTGTTGAGAGGCTTTTGTAAGTAAGGCCCTTAGTGAGCCGTAGTCAAGTGCAGGCAAATTGTGACACACTATCCTGCTACTTCTGTCATCTCCTTTACTATATCAGTTAATCTTTATTCTCACTCTTTAATCTTTCTTTTTCTGTCCTCGTGTTCATTATGCGTCTTGCACTCTTGTCTTGTGCTGAAATAATCGTTATGATGTTGTCAAATTCCGGCCTTCGCACGTCACAATCGCACCATAAAGATGCCCTGCCAAAACCGCCGAACAATGCCGTGGGCGTGTCTACCGCAAGATTCATTGCACACATATGCGTACTGAATACTTTGTATAAGTATTTATTGACTTGTTTTTGGGCTTGTGGAGTAAATTCTTACAATTTGTTTGTTTAAAAAGTGTTTATTTCCAAATGTATTGTAAGCATCGTAGTGAATGGCATCTGTTTGGGTTGCAATTGAAATTGAGACAAATTACTTGAATGTTTAAGTTTTTTTACATACTAGCTTGTCTGCTTTTACTGTATAGGTATTACAAAACACTTCTTCAAGTCATGCTATTTGAAGTTTCAGCCTAATCAGAAAAACTCGAATAAAAACAAGCAGAGATCTTTCTTAAATATAACATTGCAATATAAGGGTATATCTTGCTATGCTGTCAGTTTTACAAAATAGTGACTTTATTCTGGTGCAAAAGCTGTTGTAAAGGGTATCTATTTAAAATCACATGCGGTTATACGTGTGAGCGAGAACAGAGATGACGTAGGCAAAACGCAGGAACATTGTCATAATATTATAAAGAAAGTGGAGCATAGATAACTTTTACGGCTGCAATCATACGAACCATGATCATCATTAGCTTCGCTCCGATTTCATCTAACTGGACGTTTATTGCCATAAGCCGTTTGTTCCGATTCTCTGTGCTTCCGTGTCCGATTGATTTTCATCGATTTCTCATTCTAAATTGTGATGTTTTCTTTTTAGCATATGTTTTGTCCTCATCTTTGTTCACTACATAAAACAGTATAACCGTAAATAAGATATCGCAATCTCCAAATTTCTTATTTTTAATAATATAATTTTGATTATTATTTGCCACTTTAGAATGCTTACTATCCTGGATCAATAGAGATGCAATCCGCAACTTAAGATTAGGATATACATAGTACGGAATCAAGGCAAGCGTTGGCGTTAGGAGCACCAAATTCTGAAACAACAGATATCCTACTAATATTATAAAGGCGAAAGTCCGTGTGTGTGAATGTATGTTACCACGTATCCCCATTATTATTATTCAGCCATGTTATACACGTAAAATTCGTTGGATATGTGAAATAAAAAATAATTGGACACTTGTTTCAGGGTTTTTCAAAATAACTCCCAGAAAGGGTTAAAATGGTGTGTCAAAGCTGGTATAGGAACTTTTTAACGAGTGGTGCGATTGGCTTGAAACTTTTATGTAAGTAAATGTAAATATTCTCATCGTCTCATGTTGACTTTTTAACCACGGGTAACACCGCGGGGCGCAGTATATAAAGCTAAGGTTACTTTCCATTCCTACTACTTAGGACATTAGGCGATTCGCCAACTCATATAATAAAAGCTTCCGTTGGTTTGTTTCCAAAGACTCACACTGTTGATAGAATAGTATGTATTTACTGATTCGGTAGCTAGGTATGTTTTGTTTCCAGTTTTATTGCAGCTATGTTGTTACGCTTATTTCATAGACTTTAGATGTTAACTGCGTTGTAGTAATGGGTTGTTTTGCCAAGGTTTCCTACCTCAAGTATCCGTCGTACCGTCTCCTTAGGCTTGTTTCACTCTTCAGCGTGTCGCCGGTCGCGTCCGCGAGTTGACCATTCACAGCACATTTCTCTGTCCTGTGAATGGTCAAAATTATTTCTCTGTGCTTTGAATGGTCAACTCGCGGACGCGACCGGCGACACGCTGAAGAGTGAAACAAGCCTTACCCACTCCTTTCATTAATACAGTAAAGTATTACAGAACGCACGTGGTTTTTCAAAAATAACTACGTACCTAGTGACTCACGCGATCCTCTAAATATATTAACTGGATTATCAATGTCAAGAACAGATATAATCAAAGGTCACGAATGATTACATTTTTCACGCCTTTTTTTTCATCTCTGTAAAAAAAATAATGAAAATGTGATGATAGTTTCGATTAGATCATTTAGGTACATTAACATCATTATTTGATAATTTTTCAAGTTTTTACTACTATTTATGTCAGCTTTTCTATAGACGTTTCTATTTATTTTTACTTATTCTAAAAAAATCAAAGCTGCTTGCTTTGATATTTTTTTTTTGTTTTGTCTATTGAAAACATTCATTATCCCAAATTAGAACAGATGTGTTTATTATCTAGTTGAGCAATTACATTCGAACGTTGGTTTGGTATGTCGCCCGGCGTTCGTAACCTAGGCATATCGTCCAATGGCAGGTCTCCGTTTGATTTTAGAACGTTTAATTTTAAATAGAGTTACGTGATTGGGGGCTCGACTCTGGATTGCTATTTTAAATTGTGACCGGTGAAAGCTGGCTATTCTTGTCACCTCTAGTTATTTACTATTCTATTGACTGCGCTGCAGTTGTTACGTGACGTCATTGTCGATATCATCATTTCTTTACTTTTCCTCAGCGTTAGCGTTAGCGTTCACTTAGGTATTATTTCATTGAAAATGAAAACTCTTATCAAATTCATTTTATAATTAGTGGTTTCCCTGTAGAGGCGCTGATCGGTGCTTGAACTGACAAATGAGCTTATCAAGATTTTCGACCCGACGGATTCCGTGGCCGAGTTGGTAAAGGCACTCCGGCTTAAGGGGGATCGCTTGTATCAATGCGGGTTCGAATCCCGTCGGAATTGCAAATTTTGACTTTTAATTAAAACTTCATTTTCAATGATCTTTCGTAAATTTTCGTAGATCCAAGGTAGTTGTTAGAATTTTTTGTATAGATTAAAAGTTGCCGAATCAAGCTATTATGCACGAATACTAATCGCGACTGTATAACGTCATGCGAGGATTAACTATCTGTGTAATATATTCGCACACTAATATTTATCTTGAAGTGCATATGAACTTGGCCCGATACCGCCAAATACGCGATACTTTTTTGATAAATTTATGGGTAGTGCGTTAGAGTAGGTAGGTATATTATGAAAGAGAGCATTAAAAACCTTAAAATTTTTAAGCTCTTACCTAACAATATTACTTACATATATTTGATATGTATTCAATGGGTTTTTTGGTTGTAAATTCACTATTATAATCTAAGTGATATTGAAATGATACTTTTATCTTTACCGTCACCACCCCATTTTATAGAAAAGCATGACTGCGTAATAAAGTTTTTTAACTATCTTACATTAATGTTATTTTAATTCTTATAGTGTTGAACCACACTTAGGTATCTATTATTTCATTTGAAAATGATTGATGAACTTGATGAATGATGAATTGCGGGTTCGAATCCCGTCTGAATTGAAAATTTTGATAAGATTTTAATGTGTTTCTAATTCAATTACCTACACGACTGAAAAAATATACAAAGTGTAAGTAAAGGAAACTTTTTCAAACTTTCGTGTTCAGCGGGGCTAAAAAGGTCGTTACAGCAGAATCATAACAAGATTCATTCGAGAACGTATTAGAAATAACAAAAATTGACAATTCCTAATACAATTCCTATAGTGATTCGTATTGGCAATTCATCTTTTTGACAGTTTTGACAGGTCAATCAACAGTAGTACGGCCATTTTACGATTCTCCATTTTTTCGATCTCTTGAGGAATTGTCAATTTTGTGATTTCTAATACTTATGAGAATCTCGCTATGAATCATATTATGCTTCTCCTATAACGACCTTTTTAGCCCCTCAGAACAGATACATAACGCTGTACAAATAATTTAAAACAGATGTGAAAAATCCCATGGGTTTTATACGAAAATATCCGAATCTTTATGTCATTAAGTTCAGTTCTTGATGTCATCATTTTGTTTTGAATGGTTTTGAACACATATTGGTTTGGTTTGTAACAGAGTTTTCAAATATTTGAAGAACTCCTCTCATAAATCAATATTAACAAGTGCAGACCTCGAGAGCGAACAGTTCAATGCTAACTTGTACATGAGCGAAAACATTACCAATGCAATGCACGTTTAATGCACGTTTTACTCACTGACGTTATTTTTATTTCGTACATTACTCATGTATGTATTATATGTTCGTATGCGCTAGTGGCTAACTCTGGTGACGGAGTTTTTAGGCCGCCTGAAGACCTCCGTCATGGCTTACTCATTATTTTTCGCAGCCCATCTCATCCCTTTGTTAGGCCTCTCACAGGCCTCTCCTTATAGGAATGTTTTTGGGCAGGCGTCTACGTAATGCAGCTTTCTATCCTACTAATATTATAAAGGCGAAAGTCCGTGTGTGTGTGTGTGTGTGTGTGTGTGAATGTTTGTTACCACGTATCTCCATAGCTACTTAACTGATTTTGTTGGAATTAAGATAGTTAAGGTTCTGGAATAACACATAGGTAGGCTACTTTTTATCCTGGAAAAATGTATGGTTCCCGTGGGATAAAAAGTAGTCCACGTGGGCGAAGCCGCGGGCGTTCACTAGTCAGTAATAAAACATTTAAAATGATCGGATCAGTGGCCATTTTGAAATATTGCTTCTGTTCGTTATCCAATAAATTTAATAATTAGAAACCCATAAAGGCGCGTATACACGCTGGCCCAGGCTCGCCTTGCCTCTCGCTCTCGCCTTGCATCGATTCGCCTTCTCGCTCGCGCTCGCCTAGGCTCGCCTAGGCTTGCCCAGCGTGTATACTCGGCATAAGGAAGTGTCCAACACTGGTCATTCGTTCTAAATTCAATATCCGCTCAATACCACACCCCAGCCAATATTATCGCGTAGAAAGTTGAAGTTTGCGGTGTGGAAAATTGTCTCCAATTTTCTTGGAAATTAGGTTTCAATTGGAATGGCTAGCGGCTCGTGAAAGAGTGTAGGAGGATAGATAAGAGAATTTGTATCCATTATATAGGTTGTTTATGTCTGGCTCAGTGAATTTATTGGATAAATTTGAGATAGGGTTTTGTTGTTAGGGTATTTTATATTAAACTAGTTTCCGCCCGCGGCTTTGCTCGCGTGGTACCCGGATAAAAAGTAGCCTATGTCCTATTCCCAATCATTATCTATCTATATTTTAAATTTCAGCCAAATTGGTTCAGTGGTTGTCGAGTTATAGAGGAACAAACATACATTCAAACAACTATCCATCCATCCATCCAAACATCCAAACTTTCGCATTTATAATATTAGTGTGATTAGTGTGATAGTGTGATGTGGTGTGATATATGGACTGTAGAACTCTAAATGTTAATTTTTCAAATCAACTTTAAAAAATATTAGAGAACTTTCCACACCTTTTACTGTGTTGAGCGAACACAGCTAATACATGGGGATGCATTTCTTGCAGGACATGATACAAAATCGAACAAACTCTCATATCGCCGGGGCTAAAAAGGCCGTTAAAGCAGAATCATAATTGAATTGCATTGTATGCCGTCTCTGTCTATAGACATGAGAGTGACAAGAACAAAACAAAATACGAATCTTATGATTCTGCTATAACGGCCTTTTTAGCCCCGCAGAACTCTTGCGCAGTTAAAAAATCAATCTCTTACTGGTAGTTCCTGAGATAAGCGCGTTCAAACAAACAAACTCTTCCACTTTATATAGGTATAGATAAATCGTAACCGCATTCAATTGATTTATTATTTCTTATTTTTACGGTGATTGTTTGCTTTTTATCAAAAACCAAGGTAACAATGATTCAGAATGCAATCTAATTCTTCTAGCATGATTGCTTTGAATCTGCTATCGCACAAGAATTTTCGGCGCCACTGAAAACCAGCGCTCTAACAGCCTTGGCGCTGCTGGAGCAAATGCTGAGGGGTAACCCTATTTTCTTGTCACTGTAACATTTTTAATTTATATGCCTGTACCGTACCTATAGTGACGAAAATAAAACTTTTTTCTATTCTATTCTATTCTATTCTAATTGGAATCGGTTGCTACTTTTTGCAAATATCCATTGTATAGCAGAAATGGCGCGCCACGCATTCGACCGTTAAATTGATTTAACGATAATAAATTGTTTTGCCGTTCTATTTTTAGTCCCAGTTCTTTTTTGGTCTATATTAATTTCATACTAACCGTTGCCCGCGATTTCGCCCGCGTGGTACTAACATTTTAAACAGCCTGATGGCCAGACTACGATTTACATCTATTCGAAGTTTAACTCGAATATCAATCCACTGGTTAAGACGTGATTGGAACACAAAGTTAAAAGTGCAAAATCATATTTCTATACAATAAAGATATTCAAATACTCTAAAAATGACCTCAGTGGCATGGCGGACGAGTGCTCGGCTGAGATGTGAGAAGTGCGAGTTAGATTCCCGCGGCTGGACAGAAATTTGCAAGTTTTTACAGCATATTTCTGGGTCTAAGCTAAGTGATAGGGTGCCACGATACTAGTAGCTTCTGATACAACGAAAATGATATCCTAAGTGACTGATAGGTGTTATTAACCAACTTCAAAAAAGAAGGAGATTCTATGTTCGATTGCATGTTTTTTATGTATGTTCACTTCCGTCAATTGACCGATTTGGATGATTATTTTTTTTGTTTGAAAGGTGCTCCCAATGTGGTCCCAAAGAATTTGGTGAGGATCTGAAGAGGATCTTTTTGGGAACAAAAATGCACCTCGAGATTGCGACATTGATGACAGGTTTTTTATTTTGCCACTTCTTTTAATGTACATAAATCTTATTCCAGGTGGTAGCCCGCCGCTCAGACCTGAAGCTCATCGTGACTTCAGCCACCATGGACTCCACCAAGTTCTCCAGCTTCTTCGGCAACGTGCCCACCTTCTCCATCCCCGGCCGGACCTTCCCCGTGGAGAACTTCTTCGCGAAGAATGTCTGCGAGGATTATGTTGACGGAGCTGTCAAACAGGTGAGGGAAAAAATCCAAGGACCAGCCCCTAGTATGTATATCTTTGATAGCGACCAAAATCGGTCTCAAACTGTCAAATATGACAGTTTAGTGACCACGCAAGTAGCTCTGTCACTCTCATCTCAGCGAGACCAAACGCGACAAAAGATACCTTGGCGATCGTTTTGACAGTATGAGACCAATTTGAGGTTTGAGACAAGTTAGACAATCAGCTTGCAGTGTAGTTATGGACTACCAGTTAGCGTGCCGCCGAAATGGACAAAAAATTAAGTGATCCATTGTTTCGTAATAAACATAAGGTCCATATTAGTACATCATTGGAACACATAAGTTCTCTACCTAAAAGGTTGTGCTATAGAAATTTACGGCAGAGCATACATTTGAGCTTAATCGATGAAGGGGTTGTCAAGATATTGGGTTCCCAAGGGGGTAAAAAATAAGTTAAAAATATTGAGTGGGGTGTCTTTGTTATGTCTTTATGAAAGCTCTTTATTTGTAAATTCCAAAATTTAAGCCATCTACGGTGCGCGAGATCTCAGTTCGGGGCGAACTACTAGTTTATTAGGGTATACAGAAATGCATAACATTACTGGGTTGTGATCCCAATCTTGCAGCGCGTAAATACTGGAGTTTATTCCTGAGCCTTGAACTTATTGCAAGAGTTGTGCCAAATAGGTCGCGTAATCGACTGTTTCTGGAATTTGGCCAAAATGGTATTGCCCATAAAAATGTTAATTATAATCAGCAAACTTTTCGAAAAATTAAAGTAAACTGGTTTTTATTAATATCTGAACATTATTGGACAACATAAATAACCTATAACCCCTAGTAACATTGACTATGTATTTTCTGCCCTTCGAATGATCAGAGGACAACATACCTGCCTCACCCAGACCATAAAATGTCAGACACAAAGTGGCATAATGAGCTTAGTCAACAAATTTGACCACTAGAATGATAGAGATGGCATGTGCTTCATATGCCCTAAAGCTTCGACTTAGTATTGGAAAACAAGCGTAGAATGCATTTCTATTCATTACGCCGAAGATCCTCAACAGATCCTCACCAAATTTTTGTAGCACCAATCTGATAGTAGGTAAGTATACCCTTTGAAACAAACAAAGAATTTTCTAAATCGGTCCAGGCTCTTCGAGTAATCGATGTATTCATACGTAAAATAAGCACAAAAAAGATCCCTATGAATTGAAAACCTCCTCCTTTTTTTGAAGATCGGTTAAAAAAACATTTACCTATGCGAAAAATTATGCTTTTCAAAATCTTTTGTTTAACTTCGCACTTGTTTGATACCCTGAAAGGGTACCTATCGCCTTCCGATTGGTGCCACAAAAATTTGGTGAGGATCTGTCAAGGATCTTCGGAGTTAAGAACAGAAATGCATCTCGAGAGTGCGGAAAATTGCTCAGCTTATACTCGTAACATTGAAGGCGGTTTTTTAATTTAGACACATGTATGTTTTCCTATTAAGACTTTTATCATTATCGGCATCATGTCAGTCATCGTGAAACATTTACGTGCATGAAACACATTAAAGTCACGATGACTAGAATAAAATTGTCACGGCCGAGGCACGTACTTTCTTTTAAGATTTGGATAAAGAATTACTGGTTTCTTTATGAAGAAGTTATAAATTAGTAAAAATATGGAAATCACTTCATTCGTTACCTTAAATGGGTTTAAGTCCTAAAAAAACTTAGGCCTTTACATCTTTACTAGATGATTTATACAGTGTCAGAAGGCAATCATCTTTGCCTACAGTTGTCAGGACACTGTAGTGCCTGGGACAATGTTGAGATGGAGTAGTCTTACACCATCCTCTCAGCTTACCCAGCCATATCCACAGGAAAGACATGGTCAATACGTGTGGGGCTGACTAAGTCGCGGGTTTCCTCACGATGTTTTCCTTCACCAGAGCTCGTGTTAATGCGCTTATGATTTTTTTGTGAGGATGTATAAATGTATAGATGTTTGTTACTCTTTCACGCGAAAACTACTGAACGAATTTTAATAAAACTTAGAATGTACATAGTATATGGCCTGGAATAACACATAGGGTACTTTTTATTCGGGTAATTATCACGAAGCTAGTAATATACTTTTCAACAAAATTCCTTATCCAATCTTGGCCCGCGACACAAGGCACCATAGGTAGCTAAACAGAGCTATCACTATCTTAACCTAAACTGGGGTCATTCAACTTGTTTATCTATGAAACCACTTGTCCGTTTCTCTAGGTGATCGATGATCGAATTAAACCAATTTCACCGCAGAATCTGAAAACATTTACACTTCTATAGACACTGAAGATCAATATAGCTAGGTGTTTGTTACCTATACATAAAGCCGTGTTGGCCGATTAGTACTTCGACTTTCCATCCGAAGGTCGTGGGTTCGAATCCTGGCCGTGCATCAATAGGTTTTTCGTTTCGAAAAAATTATATGCTCATTAACACGAGCTCTATACGTTGAAGGAAAACATCGTGATGAAACCCGCGGCTTAGTCAGCCCCACACGTATTGAGCATGTCTTTCCTGTGGATATGGCCGGTTAAGCTGAGAGATTGGTGTAGGTGCTGGGCAAGCCTACACCATCTCAACATTGTATAGGCAAAGATAGCTTTCTGAAAATCATCTAGTTAAAGATGTAAAGGCCTAAGTTTTTGTTAGGTAAGTACCTATTTTTGCGTTTGTAAGGAATCGACGTCATTTTAGGTTTACAACAAAGTGATGATTGAAGTCTAATCCATTTCAGTTGACTTTGATAGCACAGGCCCTATAGCCTATGTCTATTAAAGTCAAGTTTATTTGCGGCCTGTTCCGATTTCGTACGTGTTACTAACTTATTAATAATGTTCGTTTCAAATGATATAGGTACGAGTTTTTCAATTCAAAAGATGCAGTGATTCAGGAGATCAGCCATACACACACACAAACTCATAAAATTCGCACTCTCCTTATAACAGCATTCACAGACTTTATGTGTACCTACTTAATTTTCTTTTAGTAAAAGTAAGTTCGTATGAGCTAGTGGCCAACTCAGATTTTTAAAGGGCTTCGTCATGGCTTGACGACTTAAAAGCCGGGGCCGTCAATTTTAACATGCCCTCCGAATCACGAAAGCGCTCAGCTCGGAATGCCACTTGACCATCCAAATTGTGACCGGCACAACGCTGCTTAACTTCAACGATCAATCAGGAACGTCTCAACAAGCTACGCCACGAGCCCTCCAATTATTTTTTTAGTGAAACTTTGGCATCTTTACCGACAAGAGATCTTGTGATTTTATGCTAGCATCTTTATTAGTTTGAAACTTTCTTCATTGAGGTCAAATCTTAATCTGCGCTCTAAAACTGCGTAACTTTACCAAGCTGAAATGGTCATGGTTTATTTGCTAGGATTAGGACTAAACCATTTATCCCATAGTGTTGTTGTCCTAGGCAAGAGTCAATGGACTAAGACCCCGACCGCTTTACTACTAGTTTACAACATACCTACAATACCTAGGTACAGATCCTACCTGATGCATAAAATTATGGATGTGTTTATAAATAGAACCTTCCATAAAAAGGACAAAATTAACATACTGTTCCTATACTTAATGTTTTGTTTTGTTCTTTAAACATTGTTCCATGGTTTCAAAAAAGATAATTGTTTTTCGAAATATTAAAGATACGTTTGAAACTATTCTCACCTTTAAAACTTATCGTCATATCAATCCTTCTGTTTTGAGCCACATCGATCGATTCGATATCAAAGTTATCAAACTCAAATGTATAGTATTGTAAATGTATTGATATTATAATCATCTTTTATACTACATAAGTTTATTTTTCCTAGCTATTTACTTATTTCGATGTTCATTCTGTCCAATCTCGTGATATAAAGCTATTACTAATCAGGCACTCCAATCAATTCGTTCTACATCGAGGGCGTGGTGTTTGAGCCGTGTCGATTGCAAGCTAGTGCTAATGAAATTCCTTCGCTTGCTATTGTTTTAGCGCGACCAAGCCTTGTATCTGAATTAAGTGTGAAATGGCAATGTTTATTTAACTATTGTATTCTAAAAATCACAGAGTTTACAAATGTTCCTTGAAAAATGAAATGAATGCGGTGTTTTTTTTATCTTATAAGACATGTCGTTCAAAATTACCTCCTTATCTTTTTACTTCGTCGTTAGATTAATTTACAATCTCAGTGCTAGCAGTCTTTGTGGTCCTGCTATAAAATTTGTTTTGAAAATACTTCTTTGATGTCGTTTATCACAAAAGCTTTAGATATACAAATCTTTTTTGTTTGTTTATTTACTTATTCAACCATAAAGTAGCCTTGACTTAAAATAAACATTTGTGGAAAAAGAAACCGAGGTGGACAAAACACAAATTGAGGCGCAATTCAAATGTTGAAGGGTACCACAAGGACATATCCTGTGACCTCCACTGTACATATTGCATAAACATGCCATTGACGTCAATACTTTACAACTGTGTACACTATACATTACACGTTAGATCGAAATGTAAAAATTTGCTCATCAAATTCTTTGAATCGCAATAACGTGAGTTTTCAGTGCAATGACCTAAAGCTAAACAAAAGGAATATCTCTTGTGACGTTCCAATGATATAAAAAGCTTACGAAACATTTTGAGATTTTTTTTTAATTCATTGTAAATTATACTGAAGAATTAATGAATAGATTAGAATAATTTACAAAGGCCACTACCATTGGCAATTTTAATGTATTAACAAGAAAAATCTTGCTATTTCGTAAATTAGTATGTTTATTTAGATAATGAGAAATACAGAGACACAGAAAGGTATTGACAGACCCACTGAGCCGTATTAACGAATTACCGTGTCTGTGTATGTCTTCGAACTTGTGTGCTTAAAGGCTGGATTACACCGGGGCAACACTGTGCGGCATTGCGGCATGCCACAAGGCCGCATGCTACAGAATAAAAAATGTCGCACATTGTGGCAAGAACCGTGCGACATGGCAACACCTTGCGTCATGTGGCAGACTGACCCAAGCACGATGTTGCCTCGGCGTAAAATAGGCTGCCGCATGCCACTAATGCTGCAACTGCTTTATATTTGTAGCATGACACAAAATGTCACATGTCACAATATGTAGCATGCGGCACTGTCGCACGTTGTTGCCTTGGTGTAATTCAGCCTTAATAAACAGATCCCTCATTACGCATCCTCGCACTTTGGTGGAAACGCGCCTCAATAGGGTTTCTTAAACTTTCATGAATTGGAATTTGCTAAATATAAACCTTTATTGGTTTGTTTACCAGTAACCGGGTTATTGAACTATAATTATTATCTATGTATAGATCTAATCTCTATTGACTCCTGACGTCAACATACTTTAGCTTTCATTGTAGTGTATCAAAAGCGAACCGCTTTTCAAATATCGACGGCAGAAAGCGGAAAGGTCGTATCTCGAAAATTGACCAAACTGACTTATAAATGTCTTGTTGATAAAGTAAAAAAGCCGCGTCGAATGGTCTATGCATGAAAATTTTATTATACGCCCTTGATTTTTTAAGTTTTTGTAGATGAGTTATGATTTTTTGAAAGTGTTTTGGCTCTGGTGTAAAATTGGATAGTCCGAGATACTATATTTCCTCTTTCTGCCGTCGATATGAAGTTGGCCTTCTTCTCCGGCAGGAGTATTATTGTTCTGTGGCTGAATGGCTCGTTCCATTTCTCGCCGTTCACATACCTAATGCTACGCGTCCTCTACGTCGGAATCGGAGCGTACGAGCCGTCACTATTAACAAAATACCGATATGATGGGCCCTTTTCTTTCTGATTTTGCATCAACAACGGCAATATAATACCTAAGAGTGGTATAAGGATAAATTGCCGATACGAATCACTATAGAATTGTCAATTTTGTGATTAATCTTATAAAGTTCTGTAAATAAAGTTCTCTCTATCCTTATCAATTGACAATATATAAAATAGAGCACCGAGCCCAAGTTTTTGCATGCGATATTAGTGCGTCTCCTTTCTTCCCCTTTTGAAAACAACTTTGCTCACACATCTCTTACTCCAGGCTCTTCAGATCCACTTGCAACCTGATGAAGGCGATATCCTCATCTTCATGCCTGGCCAGGAGGATATCGAGGTGACCTGCGAGGTGCTCACAGAGAGGCTCACAGACCTGGACAGTGCGCCGCCGCTGACCGTGCTGCCGATATACTCGCAGCTGCCAGCTGATCTGCAGGCCAAGATCTTCCAGAGGGCACCGCCTGGACAGAGGAAGTGTATTGTGGCTACTAATATTGCAGGTAGGTTCATTACTCATAGCTCGTTCACCATCATCATCCACAGCCTGATTTTACCCACTGCTGGGTCTATACCCAGCAGTGGGTAAAATCTTAGGGAGGCCTATGCCTCCCTAAGGCTACGTTCAGATGACAAGCTTCAACGCGCGCTGAACGAGCGCTAAATTTTTGTATAGTTTTCACATGACACGCGCTTGTCAGGCGTTGAACGCGCGTTGTCGCGGCCGCCATAGATTTCAGACTTCAGTAGAGTTCTACATTTGCCGGAAATGGACGTAGAAACAGTTTTAGCGGTGATTTTATACCGACGGCTGAACCGACGCGACAGAAGACGGAGATATTGGGTCCACCCAATTTTGTCATGTCCCATATCGCAGGACGTTTCTCTATTTCATCTATAAACAACTCCGTATTAAAAGCTTCGGTTTCCATTTCGGACGATTTCTGAACGAACTGTTCCCTAAAATGTGTATATCCGCGTCGAAAGCGCGCGCTCAACTGAACGGAAACATAGAAAACCAATGATCTCAAAGCGTGCGTTGACGCGCGCTGACAACAGTCGAGCGCTAGCGCAGCGTCAACGCGGGCTTTATTAAAACGCGCGCTAGCATGTGTACGGCCTGAATAAAAAGTATGTAGTTGTAAACGCGCGTTATCAAAACGCGCGTTAAACGCTTGTCATCTGAACGTAGCCTAAGTTTGTGCCATCCACCACGGTCCTGTGCCAGTCGCATCCACTGACGCCCCGCGACGTGAGCTATGTCGTCGACCCACCTCGCCACCGGTCGCCCGACACTCCTTTGTCCCATTCTCGGCCACCATTCAGTCGTCGCTTTGCTCCACCTGTCATCACTACGCCCCGCAATGTGTCCAGCATAACTCCACTTGAGTTCCATTACCCTGGTTCCGACATCTTGGACTTTCGTCCATCGTCAGATAGATATCTTAGCACTATAGTAGGATAGATATACATAGATAGTTACCAATGATTTGAATATAAACTCAGGTATGCGCGTCTGCGTGGCGAACAAAAGTCAAGCTAATTAGCTTTTGTCAACTCAGTCGCACTTTGTCTAACTCCGTTGTTACACGCATTTACACGCAGCACGCACTCTGCTCTTTCCTACAACAGGTTTTAATAAATCTCTGCTATTTTTTACCCGACTGCGCAAAGCAAAGGAAGGGTAATGTGTTTATCAGTCTATGTATGTTTGGATGTTTCTATGTGGCACTCTAGAGGCCAAACGCGTGGACCGATTTTGATAATTCTTACGTCAATCGATTCGTCTCAACCTTGGGAGTGCTACTAAAGACATGACAGTAAACAAAATTCACCAGTGCCACAACCAGACGCCATATTGTCAAAATTCAAAAATTCAAAATCGTCATACCATATCAAGTGGGGTATCGTTGAATAGGTATTTTAAAATCAACTTTAGGTTCCTTTTACCATTTTCCATTTTAATTAATAGTTTAGGAAAAATAACGGTTTAAAGTTGATTAATAATAATGCTCGCTATGGATGTTTCTATGTGGCACTCTAGAGGCCAAACGCGTGGACCGATTTTGATGATTCTTACGTCAATCGATTTGTCTCAACCTTGCGAGTGTCACTAAAGACATGAAAGTAATCAAAATTCAGTAGTGCCGCAACCAGACGCCATATTGTCAAAATTCAAAAATTCAAAATCGTCACACCATGTCAAGTGGGGTATCGTTGAATAGGTATTTTAAAATCAACTTTAGGTTTCTTTTACCATTTTTCATTTAAAATAATAGTTTAGGAAATATAACGGTTTAAAGTTAATTAATAATCATTCTCGCTAATTTACGTACCAAACTTTAAGAAAAAATAAACAAATCTTATTAATCATCATAACTAAAAAGTGTAAAATAAAAAATTATTTCAAAAAAACAAAAAACCCGACTGCGTTAAAACTAAAAAGAAAAAAAACAAGCCTGCAAAGAATTACTCACAGTAGGGACCCAAAACATTGGGAAGATAATTTGATTGGTAATCAAATAAATGGGTACCGACTGTGAGTCATTCTTTGCAGGCTTGTTTTTTTTCTTTTTAGTTTTAACGCAGTCGGGTTTTTTGTTTTTTTGAAATAATTTTTTTTAGTTTTCTCGATTGATATTAAACAAAGCTGTTATTTTGCTATAGCTGCTATTTTGCTATAGCTACTTAGGTAGCTATAGCAAAATTTCGCCGCGTTTTTTCTAATGAGTATATCGTCTTTATTTGCAAAATCTCATTGTTAGTCATGTATTTGAACGCTGTAACTGTTATTTCCAGAAACCTCTCTGACCGTGGACGGTATAATGTACGTGATAGACAGTGGTTACTGCAAGCTAAAGGTGTACAACCCCAGGATTGGTATGGACGCACTACAAGTAAGTCAAATAATCTTAATAGAATAGAATAGAAAAAAGTTTTATTTTCGCCCCTACGGTAGGTACATACACACACAAATCAGAAATGCTACATTACAGTGACAAGAAAATAAGTCTACCCCTCAGCATTTGCTCAAGCAGCGCCATCTTTTCTCTTCTTCAATTTAAGGGATTCCCCTTGTCGGCATAACTGATGCCTCTTTCTCCACGAAACTCTTTCCAGGGCAGCCTCCTTGACCTCCCTATACGACATGACAGCAACCTTCTTCACTTGGCTCACGTAGCCTATCCTCGGTCTTCCTCTTCCTCTCCTTCCTTCCACTTTTCTTCAATGAAGAGAGAGACGAAAAAGAGGGGAGTTATAAGTTTGTATTTTGTATCTGTGTGTCTCTCTATGGCATCATAGCTCCTGAATGGATGAACCGATTTTAATTATTATTGTTTTGTTTAATTGGTGTCTTTGTCGAAAGTGTTTTTAGCTATGTTTCATGAAAATCTGTTCAGCCATTTGAAGATCATCAGCTCTTTTCTCATTTATGAAAGGATATGTTGCGAGTCTTTCATTTTTAGGGCTCAAAAGTTAAAAAAGGAACCCTTATAAGGTCACTCTCTTGTCCGTCTGTCCGTGTGTCACCACCGATTTTGTTGAAATTTATACCAGATACTGAGGTCTATAGTCCCTGTTAGGTGTATGAAAATCAAGGTCCTGAGTAAACACGATAAAAAGATATGGTCAAATTTAGATTTTTGCGAAAACTTGTAAGTACTTTTCGGCATTGTCTCGTTACTTGTGCTGTAAGACCTTGTTTTAATTTATTATTCACTAAAATTATCACTGTCTCTAGGATCTCTAGAATCACCAGCTCATACGAACTTTAACTTTCTAGATCTACCCAGTGAGCCAAGCGAACGCGCGGCAGAGGGCCGGCCGCGCTGGCAGAACCGGCCCGGGCAAAGCATTCTGCCTCTACACACAACGGCAATACGGTCACGAGTTGCTTGCGGCCACCGTGCCTGAGATACAGCGGACGAATCTAGCCAATACTGTGCTACTGTTGAAGTCACTGGGCGTGTCTGATCTACTGGCATTTCATTTTATGGATCCTCCCCCGCAGGTAAGACTTTTGAGCCAAGAATTATGGCTCCTCCCCTACAGTTAAGACTTTTGAGCCGAGAATTATGGATCCACCTTCACAAGTAAGACTTTTGAGCCAAGAATTATGGCTCCTCCCCTACAGTTAAGACTTTTGAGCCGAGAATTATGGATCCATCTTCACAGGTAAGACTTTTGAGCCAAGAATTATGGCTCCTCCCCTACAGTTAAGACTTTTGAGCCGAGAATTATGGATCCACCTTCACAAGTAAGACTTTTGAGCCAAGAATTATGGATCCATCTTCCTAGGTAAGACTTTTGAGCCAAGAATTATGGGATCCATCTTCACAGGTAAGACTTTTGAGCCAAGAATTATGGATCCATCTTCACAGGTAAGACTTTTGAGCCAAGAATTATGGATCCATCTTCACAGGTAAGACTTTTGAGCCAAGAATTATGGATCCATCTTCACAGGTAAGACTTTTGAGCCAAGAATTATGGATCCTCCCCTACAGTTAAGACTTTTGAGCCGAGAATTATGGATCCATCTTCACAGGTAAGACTTTTGAGCCAAGAATTATGGCTCCTCCCCTACAGTTAAGACTTTTGAGCCGAGAATTATGGATCCACCTTCACAAGTAAGACTTTTGAGCCAAGAATTATGGATCCACCGCAAAGCATTCTGTATCTACACACAACAGCAATACGTGAATCTAGTCAATACTGCGCTGCTGTTGAAATAGTTACGCGTGTCTGATCTACTGGCGTTTCATTTTATCAGGTTATACTTTAGTTTAGAGCCAAGAATTATAGATCCAATGCCACAGGTAAGACTATTAACAAAGCATTCTGCGAATCTAGCGAAATCTGTTCTGTTGTTGAAGTTACTGGAAGTATCTGATCTACTCACATTGTTCGACTGGCTCCACACTGGAACTTGACTATTTAGATTTTAAGCGGATGGATCACCGAAAAGAAAGCTAGGCCCCATACCGTGTTTGTTGCCCTGATTCTTCACGGTGTTGGTCGCGAAAGAAC
Source organism: Camptogramma bilineatum (assembly GCA_958496255.1). Lineage (NCBI taxonomy): Eukaryota > Metazoa > Arthropoda > Insecta > Lepidoptera > Geometridae > Camptogramma > Camptogramma bilineatum. The sequence goes on from OY292464.1 coordinate 2,008,075, forward strand.
AGGAGTAGAATCACCTAGCTCTTAAGACGATTCAAAGTGGTCATAACGGTCCTACTGAATAAATGATATTTGATTTGATTTGATTTGATTTGATTTGATTACTAGCCTTTCATTTTATGGATCCTCATACATTCATTTTATGTAACATAAAAGTCGTTTTTATAATTTTTAATTTAGCCACTTGTGGAGTCACAAATACTCAGGCCCAGTCTGCGTCGGCGCAGAGTAACATAAAGCTGAGACTGGTCGGTCCCTTTTGACCCACCACAGCGCTGACCTATTTTCTCCTACCTAACCCCCCTACCTACTTGTCTGTTTCTGTATCTATTATTTTTTGGTTTTTTGAAATCTCTTACCTACCTAATTTTCTTATTCTCATTTGTTATTATTTTTTTGTGTTGATTAGTTAAGTTTCTTTTCTTACCTATTTCTGTAGGTGCTTACCGTAAAACCAGAAAAAGAATGTGTTTACAAAAACAATTGACGAAAAGTCATTTGGAAATGAAAATTACTCATAGTTTCAACTTTATCGCAAACAAATAAATATCAATGTCATTTTTAAGAAAAGCAAATTAGAGCTGCTGTCGGTATTCGGAAAAACCCAAATTAACCAGGATACAATCTAGACTAGAGCTTGAAGTAGTACCTACTTGTTTTTTGTATGTCTATGCTGTAATGTTGTCAATAAAGAATTTATCTATCAATCTTGTAACTATTTCAGGACACAATCCTCAACTCGATGTACCAATTGTGGATATTAGGAGCGCTAGACGGAACCGGCGCACTGACTCCACTCGGCCGACAGATGGCGGAGTTCCCTCTCGACCCACCGCAATGTCACATGCTCATCGTGTCAGCCGAGATGGGGTGTAGTCACGAAGTGCTTATCATAGGTGAGACACGAGTTGTTTAATTAGGAGCGCTAGACGGAACAGGCTCACTGACCCCACTCGGCCGACAGATGGCGGAGTTCCCTCTCGACCCACCGAAATGTCACATGCTCATCGTGTCAGCCGAGATGGGATGTAGTCACGAAGTGCTTATAATAGGTGAGACACACACGAGTTGTTTCAAATCCCGATAAAGTAAGTAGGTACAGTAAAACCAGAAAAATAATGGTTTTCGTGAGACATCAAAAACAATCGCAATGACGAAAAGTCATTTGGAAATTAAAATTACTCATAATTTCAACTTTATCGCAAGCAAATAAATATCATCATTTTTAAGAAAAGCAAATTAGTTGCAAGCCGTGCGAGCTTTGATGATAACGACGTGCACTTCTGTCGCATTCTGTTTTGTGAAATCATACACTGCTGTCGGACATAGTCGGAAAACTAGAAAATAACCGAGGTCCATTCTAAAGCTTGAAGTACTGTACACCTTTGTATTCCTTATATTAATGCAAAATTATTGTGACAAAGAGCTGATACAATGATGAAATCAGGACCTGTTTAACGGTACTCCTCAGTGAACTAAAGTCGCGGCTAAGCCGAGATCAGACGGTTCATTTTTCGTTCATTTCTGCCTTTCATTCGGCATCTTTCACTAGGAATGAAGCGTCTGAACTTAAAATAAAAGAAAAGTGAATTCACTAATGAAACAATCCAACAATGTCGGATCGGTTCATTCCGGAATGAAAGAAAAATGAACTCGCACTCCGAATGAAAGAAAAATGAACTGTCTGAACACGAAAATGAACGTTCACTTGGAGTCATCCAAGACGCTCGACTACATTCTATGACATAGCCAAGAATAGAAAATGAATGTTCATTTCTTTATCATTCCGGAGATGCCGTGTGATCATGGAATGAAAGAAAAATGAATCAATCACTCGAGTTACCATCCGAGTGAACCGTCTGATTCCGGCTTTACCTACTTGCTTGTTACTTGAATTTTATTTTTTACAAAAAGTTGTTTTAAATCAATATTTCTATATTCCAGTGTCAATGCTATCGGTGCCCTCGGTGTTCTACCGGCCCCAAGGTCGTGAGGAGGAGGCCGACTCAGTGAAGGAGAAGTTCCAAGTACCGGAGTCCGACCATCTCACCCTGCTGCATTTGTACAACCAGTGGAAATCTAACAAGTATGTTGCTATTATCAGGGTCGGAGTCGACTTCGGTGCTAAATAAGACAATCCTAATTTAATTTTATATTATTTATTTTGTACTCTTACTATCACACTTATCACACTGATACACTGAGAAAAGAGGGGACTCTTCTAACACAGGGTTTCACAGAAGAGATCCCACACCTATTATATGTAATACACAATAAACATATTTCTTTTTCATAAAGCTGGTAGTCAAATGCAAATTCACACATTTCAATATTATAAATGCGAGAGTTTGGATGAATGGATGTATGTTTGTTCCTCTATAACTCGACAAACACTGAACCGATTTCTCTGTTTGAAATATAAATAGAAGATGACCGGGAATAGGACATAGGCTACTTTTTATCCGGGTACCACGCGAGCGAAGCCGTGGGCGGAAGCTAGTAAATGAATACAATACGATAAATTCCCTCTAGCTAGCCCATTTCCCCGTCTCAAAGTTGAAATTTCCAAAACAAATGCATAACGTATGCTTACGTTACCAAATAAACTTATGCTCCTTATAGTTTTGTCTGTATTTTGACTATCAGTCAGTCAGGCCAAATGTTTTTATAAGCATAGTGGAATCAGACGGTTCACTCGAGTGATTGATTCATTTCTCTTTCATTCCATGTTCACACAGCTTAGACGGAATGATAAAGAAAAGAACATTCATTGTTCTATTCTTGTCTATGTCTTGTCTATGTTATAGAATGAAGTCGTGCGTCTTGGATGACCGACTCCGAGTGAACGTTATTTTGGTTCATTTTCCTTTCATTCGGAGTGCAAAACATGCGAATGAACCGATCCGACATTGTTGGATTGTTTCATTAATGAATACACTTTTCATTTTTCTTTCATTTTATGTTCAGACGCTTCATTCCTAGCGAAAAATGCCGAATGAAAAACAGAAATAAATGAAAAATGAACCTTTAGATACTGACCATTTTATCTCTATCCAGTTACTCAGGGCAATGGTGCACGGAGCACTTTGTCCACGGCAAAGCGATGCGGAAAGTGCGCGAGGTGAGGCAACAGTTGAAGGATATAATGCAGCAGCAGAGGCTGCCACTAGTCTCCTGCGGAACCGACTGGGACACCGTCAGGAAATGTATCTGTTCCGGTGAGTTACTACTATAATATTATATTCAAATCGTTTATTTGTAACTAAAAAAACACATAAATCATGCAAACATAAAAGTTAAAAATAGGTAGGTATAACCCGGTTCATTAAAGAAAGGAATCTAAAATGGCGGCGCTTATCATGTTCTCTCGCTCCGTGAGTATAGACGGAACTAGTGTGCAAGCGAGAAAACATGATAAGCGCCTCGTTCGATTAGATTCGTTTCTTTAATGAACCGAGTTGTACTTAATGTTTAGTTTAGTCACAAAAAGGTTCCAATTTAGCATATGCAGGTTATAAAAACTTGCGCTGGTTTTCTGTTGGAACCCATGAGACCGAGTATAAACAATATTGATGGTGCGACGTAATAATAATATAATAATAATCCGTAGGTACCCATATTATAAATGTGAAAGTGTGTTTATTTGTTTGTTTATTTGTCCTGCTTTTACGTCAAAACAGAGCGACGGATTGACGTGATTTTTTGTGTGGAGATAGTTGGAGGGCTGGAGAGTGACATAGGCTACTTTTTATCCGGGTATCACGCGAGCGAAGCCGCGGGCGGAAGCTAGTAATCAATATGGACTGGTCTCTTAGCTCAGTTAGTAGTAGCTCTGCCTTCTGCACTATAGGTTGTGGGTTCGATTCCCATCCAGGACAAACATTTGTATGATGAACACAGATGTTTGTTCTGAGTCTGGGTGTTAAAAAGTATTATAAGTATGTATTTACAAATAAATAAGTACTAGCTGCTGCCCGCGGCTTCGCTCTGGTACCCGGATAAAAAGTATGCCTGTGTTACTCTCCAGTCCTCCAACTAAACACAAAAAATCACGTCAATCCATCGCTCTGTTTTGACGTGAAAGCAGGACAAATAAACAAACAAATAAAGACACTTTCACATTTATAATATGGGTACGGATTCTATCAGTTATCTGGTTCCCATAGTACAAGCTTTGTTTACTTTGGGGCTAGATGGCGCTGTGTCAAATGTCCAGCAATATTAGATGCACCTAGCCTAAATATGTTTTAGGGTAAGCTTAAAAAACTATTATTGGAAAAGGCATACTATTCAACAAATGAATATTTGAATGATAAAAATTTGTAATAATTTATCTACACACATTGTTATTTTAATCCTTATTATCTTGTATTCCAGCGTACTTCCAACACGCCGCCCGTCTCAAGGGCATCGGCGAGTACGTAAACTGTCGCACGGGAATGCCCTGTCACTTACACCCGACATCGGCTCTCTTCGGTCTGGGCAGCTCGCCCGACTACGTGGTCTACCACGAGCTGATGATGACCAGTCGAGAGTACATGCACTGTGTGACCGCGGTCGACGGACGCTGGCTCGCTGAACTGGGACCTATGTTCTTCTCTCTTAAGGAGACTGGCAAGTAAGTACCCTCATTATTCATCATCATTTTCCTACCTTTATTCCATGCTATCGACGGACGCTGGCTCGCCGAGCTGGGACCTATGTTCTTCTCTCTTAAGGAAACTGGCAAGTAGGTAAGTACTAATTTTTACCCATTGTACTAATTTTTAAGCTATTCCCCTTGTTTCTTGTGATTATTTTTTATTTTTGTTGTACAATAAAGCATTATCTATCTATCCTCATTATTCATCATCATCATTCTCCTACCTTTATCCCATGCTAAGTCGGCACATGTTTTCCTCCTCCACTCACCTCTGTCATTCGTCAACATTCGAATCCTCGTTACAAAAAGTATCCTCAAAATTCATCAACTGTCAAATTAGCACAGCTTGTTTTTTAGCCCACTGTTAGGCAAAGGTATTCTACAAGCCTTGCGATTGCCTCTTCGTACTGCTTTATGTTTTTTCTTGTCACTCTATAAGTCAAAATAAGAGATGGCGACACATTTAACAGCGTTCTCAGCTGTAGGCAGCTTGTAACTCCATTGTCAAGGTATGAGTATACTAAGCAGTTTGATAAGTCTACCACCAGCTGATGATGACCAGTCGGGAGTACATGCACTGTGTGACCGCGGTCGACGGACGCTGGCTCGCTGAACTGGGACCTATGTTCTTCTCTCTTAAGGAAACTGGCAAGTAAGTACCCTCATTATTCATCAACTGTAGTGCAGCAAACCAGTAAAAGAAATGCGTTTCAGAAAACATCGGAAACAATCGCATAAAATTACAAAAACGACTGACGAAAAGTCATTTGGAAATGAAAATTACTCATAATTTTAACTTTATCGCAAACAAATAAATATCAATGTCATTTTTAAGAAAATCAAAATAGTTGCAAGCTGTATGGGCTGCGCTGCTAACGACGTGCACTTCTGTCGCATTCTGTTTTGTGGAATCATACACTGCTGTCGGACATATTCGGAAAACACTAAAATAAACGATGTCCATTATAAAGCTTGAACTACTGTACATAAAACCATATTTTGTTGCTGATCATACAGATTTAAGTGCGGTATAAAACAAAGTTTAAATTGGTATCTTAAATAACATTAAAAACGCTTTTCTCCAGATCAAACCGCGACAAGCGTAAGGAGGCCGCCGTTCATCTACAAAGAATGGAAGACGAGATGAAAGAAGCAGAACAGAAGTTGGTAGAAGAGAGAATTAAGCAGAACGAAGACGTACCAGTTAAGCAGGAGGTAGCCACGCCAGGACTTAACACGCCGAGACGGACGCCGGCGCGGCTGGGGCTTTAGACAGACCGAATGGCAAACACTTCAATTCATAGTAACCGTTTAGAGATTTAAGATCAAATTGACATCATTCGAATTTATAAGACCGCCATAATGGAACCCCGCCTTTTGGGGTAAAGATCATGAAATGGATATCATATGGATTTGAAAACTTTGCATTTGTAGACGAAATGGACTATGTGACGATTTGGGATAGGAGACTAAATAAAAATTATAGGAATTTGTATTGACCGTCGGGAACTGTAAGGATCAAATTTCAATGCTGTCAGCATTGAAGATCATAATCAATGTCAGGGGTTGTAAAGACCAACTCCGTATCACGCGAATGAATATTTCGAAGGCCGAGGCCGAAAGGACATCGTGTGAATTCATATTTACCATTATATAAAGACTAAATTGCCACAGTAAAGGCCTTTAGTGCGCAAACACACGGCGTATCGTATCGTTCGTCGTTGGTTTCTAGGCCATACGAATTAGAACTGTCACTTTTGGCACTATAGATAAGTACTTTAATAAAAGAGGGTGGGCAAAAATGTATGGAGCTCTGACCGACAAAAATTCAAATATCACATATTCAGTAGGACCACTAGGATCAATTGTCTTAAGAGCTAAGTGATTCTACTCCTGTTCTTTCGCGACCAACACCGTGAGGAATCAGGGCAACTAATACTGTATGGGGCCTAGCTTAAGAAACGTTAAGAGACCGGCGACAGGTGAATTGTCCATACGAACGTAATACCAAAATAATTTAAAATGTGACCATATTTTTATCACTTTATGTTATTATTTGGATAAAGGCAGTATTTATCTAGGTTCCTGTTACATTTTTGGTCCAAAAAACTTACTATAGAACAAATGAAAAGAAAACATGTCATTTTTGGTGTACCTACTAAGATTTCAATTCAAATTGCTTACATTTCTTTTTAGGTAAGTTTTTCGGAACAAAAGTTTAACAGGAACCTAGATAAATACCTACTCTCCTAATTTAACAACATAAACTGATATAAACATGCTTACATTTTAAATGATTTCGGTATTACGTTTTTATGGAAATTCGCCGGTCGCAGCCCTCTTAAGAAACGTTAAGAAACAAAATGTCTTGAAAGCGTTTGTGAAGTAAGCCGTCTTGATGCGCAGTGAAGCTTTTTCATACAAAATTTTCTACTGCGCAGCGAAACGGCTAACTTCACGAATGCCTAGATCCATTGTGAAAAGTGTAATTTCATTTGTGATGTTACCTGTTTTGTTGTTCACAAAAAAAAATTGCCCAATCTCTCTGTAAAATATTTGTACCGCGGCTAAATTTATGAACGCGAGGTAAATTAGAAAGGTAGACATCATTGTTAATTTTAAGAACAACGCTCATTAGAGCATAGGTAATGTTTAGATTTGCCTTTGACTACCCAAGGATCTTGAATGAAGATTAAGGCTGATCGCACACCTATTCGCGCCGAAGTCTCAAAGTACTACCAGTTTCGGTCGAATTGGACGATTCGCCCGCAGGTAGGTTTCATACGATTTTTCATATAAATAATTCTAAAATTCAATTAGTTCGGCGCGGATAGGTGTGCGGCCACCTTAAAGCGGATGTTTACTGCAGTTGGGAATAGTCATTGAGCCTGTTTGATAAAAATGTAAAATATACCCCCGAATACTGAAACGCTATTTAAATATTATGTGAGACGTTCTTACTCTTCATAATCGTATACAAAAATGACAATGATAAGCACCACTTAAACTAAGTAACGTTTCAGTATTTGGGTGATAGTGTTCGAATGTAGCCTTAAATTAATAGGCAGGGCTGTAGCGCTCGTAACGCAGCTTGCTTAGACGTACTTGATAGATCGTTGAAGGTAAGCTACGTTCTGATCAGTTGAACAGTCACAATTTGGATGGGTGACCGCAAGTGGTGCAAGCAGCTGGTGCTTTGGAGGGCACGTTAAATTGTCGGTCCCGGCTTTTATGTCGTTAAGCCATGACGAAGGCCTTCGAGCGGTAGTAACTCCGTCACCAGAGTTGGCCACTAGCTCATACGAACTTAATGAGGAAGTTATTGTCGTAAAATAGCTTTGATAGCAATAACGCTTTACTTGGTTTTAGGGCCAGATTTAGGGTCTGTTTCACAATGTAAAGTGACCTAATGCTAAGTAACACCATAGAATAGATAATAATACTACGTATAGAATGGCCACTGTTCCCTACTTATCCGTAGATTGACAGACCCTTAAACTAATTAGGGGATTACAAAAAATAAAATTAAAATTTAAGAAAGCTTAGGAAACGAAAATGTTTGATATAAATTTTTATTTTAAGTGTTGATCTCACATTTTGAGGATCTTTAAGATTATAAGCAAGCTATTAATAATGTAATTTCACGAAATTCCAACTATGATAAATAAATAATGCTGGACTAAAATAAGAATAGACTGACAAGCAAACAAATCCAAACTGTCAAGTTAGGGAGTGGGCACACTGCGTTTTCTGCAGCGCGTTTTTGAGCTGCGCGTTTGTATCGATACAAACGCAGACACGCGCTGCGAACGAGCGTTACAAACGCGCAGCTCAAAAACGCGTTGCAGAAAACGTAGAGTACGCGCAACCACTGAAGTCCGATAGACGCGGCGCTGCTATCGCAGAACTAGGTTAGGTAAAAAATTACTAATTGTCGACTGGCCTCTTAGCTCAGTTGGTAGTAGCTCTGCCTTCTGCGCTGTAGGTCGTGGGTTCGATTCCCACTCAGGACAAACATTTGCGTGATGAACATAGATGTTTGTTCTGTGTCTGGGTGTTATAAGTATTCTATGTATGTATTTACAAAAAAAAAAGTATATAAGTATTCCATCAGTTATCTGGTTCCCATAGTACAAGCTTTGCTTAGTTTGAGGCTAGATGGCGCTGTTAAATAGTGCTTGAAAAATAATCATTAGGCAAGTTGGTACGTTCGTTAATTCTACACACCAGAACAACTAAACGACCGTGACTAAAAGAGCATAAGGTGCAGCGGGGCAATTCTGGCAGCGGGGTAATTATGGCACATGGTTATATCTCTCGTTCTATGACTTATACCTCGAAGAGACATCTATGTACGCGTAGAGAAATGTTTTGTTCATTCATAAACGATAGATGGCATTTCTAGCGCAAAAACTGACTGATTGACAGCATCATTTTGACAGTCACCTATTTTTCGGAGGGTGTAAAAATATTAGCTCCTCGAGTTTTTGTAATAATTAAGTGGTTTTCGCGGTTTAATTGAAAATTGAACAAGCTAAGGAGGTGTATTTTAGACTGGAGATTATTTTAATCGTACTAGTTCGTTTCTACTCATTGTTTCCTCTGAGTTAATTCATCCGCTATAATTACCCCACAAAGTGTTGATTTTATGTAATTTTATCGAAATTGGTTGCCATAATTGCCCCACCGATTTTGTATGAAGTTGCCAAAAACCAGTGATGTCCACAGCATTGAAGTTAACGTCGATAAAAATAATACTTAACTAATCGAGCGAGTGAAGATCTCAGGGTTAACTAAGGCGATTTTGCTTTGTATAAGTATTTGTTTGTGGCCTTGTTTGAGCTTAATTAAACCATAGTCAACACGCATTAAATTTTCACACTTCACGCAAATAAATCATTTCATTTCGATCGAACGAGCGATGCGAACAAAGATCTTTGTGGCAACTATGGCGATTTTGCTTTGTATGTTTGTATGTTTCACGAATTCTTGTTCTCGCATAATTGTCGAACCGTTCATCCAATCTGCATGAAACTTGGTAGGTCAATAGGTTGTGCTATGGAAATGTATGATGGAGCATATGAGCTTAATCGATAAAGGGGTTATCAAAATATTGGGTTCCCAAGGGGGTAAAAAAACTAACAAATTTATTGAGTGGTCAATGTCCGGTGTCGTTTATGAAAAGTCTTTATTTGTACATTCCAAAATAGTTGTTATTTTTATTCTAGGATGTATACTTTTTAAAATACGACGAGAATTCATGAAAAATTAGACACAACAGTATGTATTGCATGTATGCCAGTATTATTTACCATGACGACCTAGCGCAATAGACATACTTGGCAGTGGTAGCACTTGAAAGTATAGGGGTAGTCAGAAGAAAGTCAAAATGTAAGCCATCTACGGTTCGCGAGATCTCAGTTCGGGGCGAACTACTTCTCATACAACATCATTTTTGCGCGAGATTTTTGCGTATACTTACTCCGGTTATCGATAGTCAGCGTCCCAACACTAGCATGTATGGGAGACTAAAGAGTGATGCCAGAATTACCCCACAAAAATTTTAACAGGTTTTCTATAGAAACTGGACCATCGTAGGAGATTAGAATGTTAAAATTCGCGTGTATTGTGCTGTCTAGTTTGTAAAGCTTCTGGATTTAATATCATAGCATCATTGGTTCGAATAATATCACCACCTGACGGAATTACCCCGCTGAGGGGCTATTCTGGCATTTTCCAGTTTTTAGTTTAAATTGTGTTATTTAACCATTTACATATGTTTTTCTTTAACAAAAATACAATAAAGAAAAAGGCAGATAAAGGTTTCATAACACCAATTTGTCAGAATTAGCGTAACTCAACGAGGAACGAGAGCATTGAAGTTTTAAATTTCGACTAAAAATTTTCGGCCAGAATTGCCCCGCTGCACCTTAATTATTATTATTACAGCTAGCCCGTTGTGTCCCACTGCTGGGCAAAGGCCTCCCCTTGATCCTTCCAAACATCACGATCCTGTGCCATTTGGACCCACGCCGTGTTAAAGGCATTCAGCTCGTCGCGCGATCTCTTTCTAGGTCTACCGCGACGCCGTCTTGCTGTCTCAGGGCTCCACTGAGTGGTGACTTTAGCCCACAGCTCATCAGGCATACGGCAGATATGACCAGCCCAGCTCCATTTAAGCGTCGCGACCTTACGAGTCACGTCAGCAATTTGGGTTCTGGAGCGCAGTGTCGTATTCCGTATACGGTCTGTAAGCTTAACACCGAGGATGCTGCGCTCCATTGCCCGCTGGCAAACCTCGAGCTTGGACTTTTGGGTGTTTGTAAGGGACCAAGTCTGAGCACCATAAGTTAATATAGGGAGGATACACATGTCCATGAGCTTCCGTTTGAGTGCTATTGGAAGAGTACCTTTCATGATATCTTTCATGGACCAATAGCTCCTCCAGGCATTTTCTGTCCTTCTGGCAATTTCTTGCTCTTGTCTGCACTGGAAGGAGACTAATTGGCCCAGATAAAGGTACTCATTGACATATTGCATATCCTCCCCATGAACAGTGATTTTATGCTTGGTGACGTTAGACATGACTTTGGTCTTGGTCATGTTCATTTTAAGTCCAATCTCGAGGCTTGCAGTGCTTAGTTCTTCAAGCATGCTTTGTAACTCATGAGCGGAAGACGAGAAAATGTCGATGTCGTCGGCAAAACGAAGATTTGAAAGTCTTTTTCCACCGACGTCTATTCCTTTCGTCTCCCAGTCGGCCGCTAGCTTCCTGGAGACTTCTTCGAGGGTACTTGTAAAAAGTTTTGGAGACAAAGAGCATAATAAAGTAAATAAAACAATTAGTTCCCGCTTTTGCCGTAGGACCTGAGTGCTGGCGCGGACTCTAATGTGGACACTCCCTAACTTGACAGTTTAGATTTGTTTGCTTGACAGTTTATCCTTATTCCTAGTTCAGCATTATTTATTTATTTATCATAGTTGAAATTTCGATTGATATTTTTAACCCCCGATGCAAAAAGAGGGTTAAGTTTGATCGCTATGTGTGTCTTTTTGTATGTCTGTGGTACCGTAGCTCCTAGACGGGTGAACCGATTCGAATGCGGTTTTTATTTATAAGCAGGTTTTTAACGATGGTTCTTAGAAAAGAGCCGATGATCTTCAAACGGCTGAACCGATTTTGATAAAACATGTTTAAGTGTACGTGTATCGGTATTGGATATGAATACCCAATAGACATCTTTTAATTATCTTATATTATCGAAGATAGAAGAGTTCTTGGGGATCAGTCACGATAACTTCTACTGAACATGGCAATATTAAAATTATTGATAAATGCAACTGGATTCCCTTTTACGGAGAATACGGTCAATATTTTTTGACCTTAGCTTAAACAGCTTATTTCATAAGCCGACATCACACAATGCTGAATTAAATGCACTAACTGCTTGTTCAATCATAAATTAGCGCTGTCTCGCTCTTTGGACTAAGAATTGCGTATTGTGCATCCTACTTTTACCGATGCTAACTGACTGAAGTTAGCCACAGTTAGCCTTAGTAAAAGAAGTATGCACAATAAGCAATTCTTAGGCCTTTGGGGAACATGGTGGAATCGTTCCCCAAAGGCAGAGTAGGTGGTTCCTCTGCAACGGGCCGGCCCATCTGGCTTGCCCGTGGTCTTTCGACCGACAGTTGTTGTCGGTAGGTCGGTTATATGTCTATCGCCGCTGAAAACTTCGCTTGCGAGTTCTAGATATAATGCGGTTGTGTCGCCATCTATTCCGAAGCTCTTTAGCGCGTAGCATGTTTATGTAGTTCATCTAATGACAGGTACTCGTAGATAGATAGATAAACATTTATTTGGCAACAACACACACAGACGGATAGATGTCGCTACAGGCCTAAGAGCGAGACATAGCGCTAATTTATGAATGAAAAAGCAGTTAGCACACTGAATTCAGCATCGTCTTATGTCAGCTATAGTTTTGATGTAGACTTTCACTCGAAAGATAGCCATTTGGCGGTTAACCAACTGGGACTCAATATAGCCCGTGATAGTATTTAAACTGTTTTTAAATGAGAGGTGGTGGATATATCAATTGTTCAAGAGAGTTAGGGTCATCGCTCACTTATACTGGACGCACACCATAAAGTAAAAGTTAAGGAGGAGGGGAAGCCGACGAAGTGTGACATTGTGTGACAAGGAGTAGCAGGGGTCCTAAGTTTCGTGACGTCACATTTGAAAATCTTAATACATCTGTGATAAAATGTCAAATTTGAACTAAGTACTTTTTAATTTAATAATTTCTAGATGTAAAATTGTACGATATGTGACGTCACGCTAGGGAGGGGGTCTAAAAAATGTGACCAACTGTGACAAGGACAAGGGAGGGGTTAAAAAATCACAAAATTAGTTTGACGTACTTTTGGATGACACCTATTCCGCACCGAACGCGCAGAATTCTCGAAGTTCTGCCAGATTAGATTGTATCGGACGATTTGGCGCGGACAGGTGTGACAGGTTTCATACGATTTCATTTAAGAATTCTGGAATTCGATATTTCGGCGCAGATATGTTTGCGGCCACCTGTCAATGACTATTAGTTAGAGTAAAGCAAGCGCTACTGCTTGTTATAATAAATCATCTACTGAGCTACAAAGTCAGTTTACCACATAAGGAATTCATTCACATGCAATGCGCTGTGCTGAAGCCATGTCATAAGTGAGCAATGACCTTTATAATCGCCCGATTTTCAACTCGATTCTAATTGTAATTTTTCTCAATATCTATCACATTTTTTTACTTATGACTTTGATTTTCGAATTCGTTAGCACATAATTAGGATCAGTAAATAAATTAATAAGTAATGCTGGACATTTCACACAGTAACATCTAGCCCCAAAGTAAAGCAGAGCTTGTGTTATGGGAACTGCATGACTGATATACTACTTATATGCTATTTTTTGTAAATACATACATATTATACATAGAAAAACACCCAGACCCAAGACAAATATTTGCAGATCATACAAACATTTTGTCTCGCGACGGAAATCGAACCCGCAACTTTCTGTTTCAAGCGGGCCTTCCACTGCGCCACAGAGGCCGTCAAGTAGTAGAACTGATGTAGAATCCACCACTTAAGGTCCAATATTTTTTATACATCAAATTCATGTAAGTATACGTGGATTTGCAATTCTATTCCCAAATAGAAATAGAAAAAAGTTTTATTTTTGCCACTACGATACATACAACACAAATCAGAAATGCTGCATTACAGTGACAAGAAAATAAGGCTACCCCTCAGCATTTGCTCCAGCAGCGCCATGGCTGTTAGTGCCAATTCAGACGTACCACAACCACACCACAACGACGCGACGTGGTCGGGCGTATATTTGTATTGAAAATGAATTTCCAATTCACACGTACCACATTTTGTCGTTGTTATCGACCACCTGTGTAATACGACCACATCGCAACCACATCGCAACGACATGACGTCATCAACAGCGCGCGCCTAGCTGGCGCCTGCCACATTGACATTTTGTCGGTACCACAACGCAACTGCAAAAAGTCGCTGCGACACAATTCACACGCAACCACAGCTGGACCACATTTTGTCGCTGCGACGTGGTGTGGTAGTCGCACGTGTGAATTGACGCTTAGATCGATCTTACCTTTGAATTTTTTTAATTCATATTGTGATTCTGCTATATCGCCCTTTTTAACTCCGCTGATGGTTTTTTTAAGTTCATTGGTGTCACCTGAGATGCGATTTAGACAAAATGTATCCGATTCGATGATTTTCTTCGGAAAGTTGACGGTTTTTCTGCTAAGTAATGTTGCTTTCCGAGTTCGGAATACATTCCGAGGTCTGAATCGCACTGGTGGATGGTTTTTAACTTTATTTGGACCCGAGATAGCGCTATTGTTGAAGTTTTTTATTTTGCTACCATGACAGTACAGATTTAAATTTAAAATCTTCAGTAAAATTACGATAAGAATCGTGTGAGCCTCTGGTACGGTCAGCGATAAAAATCGATAAACATTTTGAGTTTTTCAAGTCACCTTTTCTTCACGTAATAGCAAGACAAGGCATCTAATATTAGAAAAAAAAATGATAACTCCACGGGTTCAGTAGATATAAAAATTAAAACTCAAAATGTTCATCGATTTTTGTCGCTCTGTACAAATCTTCGGCCTTAGTGTCTAACTTAAATGGTAAAAAACCAAAAAAGGTTCCTCAATTATAACTTCACATTCACACTTGAGTTATTTCGGAATATAATTATATCTTGAGAATTTTTGACGATTAACAATTTAGATAGACAATAAGGCGGCTAGATTTATAGTGATTCAAATAATAAAACTGATAAATTAAAGTTGTTACGAAAAGTACAATGAATTTGAACACTTTTAAAATTTAACAAACTAGGATAAGAATTTTGAGAAATGATAATTTCTATGAATGTTAAATTTATTTAATTTAATAAATGTTTTATGTCTTGAGACGTTAGGTCTATTTTGGTAAATAATATTTGTATAAAATAAAAATCATCCCCTCGAAACAATAGTTTTATTTAATTTATATCATAACTTTTAATTACAAACTTCGACCAACACATACCAAGCAACGAACTATTTTGAGCTATAAAATGAACCTTATATCCATTAAGGGCCAGACAACCATCTAGTTTATTACTTATAAAGTATCTTCCATTTGAATTTCAATACCATACAGTAAGTAGGATAAGAGAAATTTGGGCAAAAATTGCGAAACTTTCGGGTACCTACTTATATAATTTTCAAAATATAACAGTTCAGTGACCACGCAAGTAGCTCTGTCACTCTCATGTCAACAAGACCAAACGCGACAAAAGATACCTACGCGATCGTTTTGACAGTTTGAGACCAATTGGAGTTTTGAGACATGTTAGACTGGTCATAGGTGAAATTCACACAAGTAATTTTAAGTCTTAACCTTATTTGAATGATGACTCTATTTTGCTTGGTCTGCGCTGATCTTATAAATCATAAAGGTAAGTAAATCTACAAGGAAGCCTGTTGGCAGACAGATAACAAACTAAGCAGATACTTTTGCATAGCCCTAGATTTTTACAAAACCTCAATGACCATTGTCTTTTCGTGGATTTTACTGACTAAACTAAAATAATTGTTTAGGTGCTATGCAAGCTGTTCTATAAAACTACAGTTCAATCCAAAGATTGCGTGGAAGAAATCGCTCTCAATGAGAAGCCCATTGTATTAATTTAGTATGTTTTATATTTCTGTGTGTACAATACTACTCATTTCGTAACCGCGACCGTTGAGAGTAAACATTATCCTGACGTTGCTTAAAAATCATCCGATAAAGATCCGAAGTACATGTTAAAACTAACATTTTAACAGGGACCGCGGAAGTACTCCATGGCAAGGGGGGGGAGGGGCAAACTTCTTTGGATACACTTCCTTCCTTCAAGATACACTTCTTCCAACGGATCTTGGCATTCGTGAAGTTAGCCGTTTCGATGCAACTTTTTCATACAAAATTTTCTACTGCGCAGCAAAAAGCCTAACTTCACGAATGCCTAGATCCATTGTGACAACTGTAAATAGCGCAGAGAAGGGTAGTAAAATTTTTGATTTTAGGGGGGAATTTAGCCCCCTCTGCCCCCCACTTCCGCAGTCCCTGCATTTAATATGAATGACGGGGTAAGTTTTTCCTCATGTATTCGTAAAGCGCATTTCAGACTATAATGTAAGACGAAGGTCTCTCAGGGTTTTGGGTATATTAAAGTTCGAAACACGATGGTAAATGAAAATATAATTGTATGGTGCTCGACATTGTTGTGCTATGAAATACATGCTAGCTATCATATTATAGAGTAGCCTGAAATGCGCTTGACGTGTGAATGTAACTTCAAACGTATCTGCCTGATTTCCTACCTGCTCTAGGTTAGTAATAATATTTACAATACACATTGCTTGCGATGGTCTATAGATCTAGTACATATTGAGATCTAGATAACTAGTACTTATATCTACGGCACAATTTCTCAAATCGCTCAGGCTATTTCGAATCTAGCAAACTACAATTCTGTAAAAGAACAAAAAACTATATTTTGAAAATGTCTATTTCTTTCTTTTACAGAAAAGAACAAAAAACTATATTTATACAATGTCTATTTATTTATTTTATAGAGAATTAAGAGTTGGTTGCAATGTATGGGGAAATCCAAAATATCCTATATTAGGCACTTAACGACAATCTTTAAACAATTGCTAAGAATAAAATAAAATAAAGCCCTCTACAAAATTGATTGTCTATCGGTATATACAATTACACAAATACAAAGTATTCAAAGATAAAACAAAATAATCCAGAACAATAAAAATTACAAGTACTTACCTACAATTACAAAAAAGTCTAAAATTGATTAAGATAGTATTTATGTATTTAGTATTTCTACTAAACAGGCAGAATTTTTCGAAAAAGCCTCCTTAGATAAATTTTAAATTATAATAGATCTTTAAAGATGAGCGCATACCTATCCGCGCCAAACGAATGAACTGAAACGAATTTTAGAATTCTTCACAATTATGAAATCTTATGAAACCTTGCACACCTGCCCGCGTCGAATCGTCCAATTCGACCGAATCTGGCAATACCCCGAGAATTCAGGATAGGTAGGCGCTCACCATTAATTATAATTAAAACCTATTTATATGAATTTTTGTGTACCAGAATACAAAAATACTGGTACGAAATTCAAGTTGGGGATTAAAAATTTGATTTGTTAACTGTACATATTTCCCCCTTACTTATAAAAGATGTTTAAAGTTGAACACTGGTTAAACAATGCCCTGTCTCTATTCGTCACTATCCACAAATACAGGACGTTGTTTAACCAGTGTTCAACTT
The DNA here is from genome assembly GCA_958496255.1 of Camptogramma bilineatum. Lineage (NCBI taxonomy): Eukaryota > Metazoa > Arthropoda > Insecta > Lepidoptera > Geometridae > Camptogramma > Camptogramma bilineatum. The sequence continues at coordinate 2,025,637 of OY292464.1, forward strand.
TAAACATCTTTTTTTTTTCTTTTTTTCTTTTTTCATCATTCATTGTAAGACCCATTGAGTTGTGTAGGTTAATACTTTACACTGGCTATTGATTCCTTGTCATGTCAAAAAACGTCTATTTAAAACCCCCGACGAAAAGGAAGGGTGTTATACGTTTGTAGTGTGTATCTGTGTGTCTGTCTGTGGCAACATAGCTCCGGAACGGATTAACTGTTTTTTTTAAAGGTGTTTTTGTCGATTTCATGAAAAAGGGGCTATGTTTCATGAAAATCTGTTCATCCGTTTGGAATTTATGAAGGGATATGTCGGGGGTGTTTCATTAAATTTTTATTTATTTATATGCAATATCTTGTTATTGGTGTACTTTGTAACACTAACTTGACAGTTCTAAAAATGTTGCCATCCCTTTCTTGTTGGTCAATTCGACAAGGACAACTATATTGGATTCAAATTAAGTTCAGAAAAAATATCCCACTACCGTTTTTGAGCGAAATAGCTATAGCATTGGATAAAACCTAAAATACCTACAATAAGGCTGATTTTAGTCTCACGCTCACCGTCAGTGCTGATAGGCGAGTGATCTTTATTACAATGAAATAAGGATAATGGTTGTCCAGCACTGACGAGAGCAATCAGCGTAGCCATTTCTGCTAAACGATCAGTAACCTTATTTCATTGTAATAAAGATCACTCGCCTATTAGCGCTGACGGTGAGCGTGAGATTAAAATCAGCCTAAAACTTTAAAAATAAGCTTTTAACCCCGTAAAGGAATATTACGTAGCGTTTTAAGGACGATTATAACTTTTAAAATTAAAAAATAATCCTTCAATGCCTACATACCTTAAAATATATCTCTCATTATTAACTAATTCCAATATCGACAAAAGTTACAGTTTACAAGGTCAGTGGCGCTGATTCCCTTGTACACTAACTAATATTATCACTAAAACCGATAGCTTTTATTTCGTTCACGCTAAAGACCAAATCAGAATGACATTGAAAGTAACATTTCTAAAAGTACCTTTTCGCGTCGTTTTCTTCAATCAAAATATGTAGTTTTATTCAGAATCTGAAATTGGCCTCGACTAATTCTACCCACAAAAACTTCATTTTCACTAAAATATAGTAACTTTAGTAATGTCAATCAGGCTGGCGTTTTGTTTTGGGCTTTAGCGTGAACGAAATAAGAGTTATCGGTTTTAGTTAAAATTAAATTAGTCAGTGTACAAGGGAATTAGCGCCATTATCCACTCCAAGCTAAGCGGACGAAATTGACAAATATAAATCAATGGTTTTAGAATAATCTTATATTTGAAACATCGTTTCATTAGCTTACCTATATATAGTGCGCCGCAAACTTTGTGGCGGCTGAAGTGCGCGGCAGATGATTTTGCGCAGGTACAGTCAACGCTATTGCGGGGAGGTGAAGGCGGTGAGGGGCGGGACTAGGCGAGCTATGTAGATAAAGTTGAATCTATTCTATTGCGTTGACTGTACCTGCGCAAAGTCGAATCTGCCGCGCACTTCAGCCGCCATAATGTTTGCGGCGCTCTCTACCAACCGTTAGAATACGAACCTATTACGAACATATTTTTACAAACTACAATTTTTTTAGCATTAACACTTTAACTGTAGATCTAATTCAAAGACTAATCAGTTAATTTAAAGGTGTACAAAGCGTTTTAGTCAACCAGTTGCTTTGGTTTATTTGAAAAATAACTTTGCGATTTGACATTACACGGAAAATGTCAAACCGCCATATTTATTCTTCAGAATAAAGTTTTGCTATCTCTACCCACGATCTATTCCAACTTTTATAAATATCTGTAGTTATCTAGCCGAATCACAAACGGTCATTATTATAACTTTAGTGTGAATATGTAAATTATCATTAATAGTGCAATTTATTTGTATGTCTTTGAATCAGATCTTACTCTTTATAAAATTTTGCTAAACAAAACGGACCTACCTACTAAAATCTTCGACTGCTCTCAAACAGTGAGGGAAAACATCAAAACCAACCTAAATAGGACATGAAAATGAGCATAAATCATTCTTTACCAACAACCAATTTATGGGTTAAGACAACCAGGTCATTAAACTTTAGGTGACCCAAACAGCACCAGTGCACAAACAGACGCTCCATATTTTTACAGTTTCAGTAGTTTAAAACAGTTTATTGCAAATCTTGCATTCAACTTTCTACAAAAATACATCAAAGGTACTTTGTAGTTATATTATTAGGTAACGAATTTCAAGCCACTTTCACCTTTATTGCCTTGTTCATAGAATTCATAATTTGTCCTGTGTTCATACTCTTGTCAATCTAAAAAATCTAGTAACATAAAATACTTTGTATTGTATCTTGAAGATTGACAGTTGAACGGTTTTTGTAAAGCCATTTGTTAAAAATTTACAAAAAAAAGTGTGATCTTAAGATTTAGTTTCAAGCAATTAAAAAGATGATCTGTCATTCGTCAAGATAAAATTCAAGGTATGAAATATATTTTAAAATTTCAAGAAAACATTTTCAGGTTTCTAAGCACTAAAGTTTAGTGACTAAACAATCTTACTCTTTTGGGACCCATGCCCATAGACAAAGCGATTAAAAGCTTCATCTTAGACAAACGTCTACAATCGGTAGCGAAGAACGAAAACGCTTGGCTGTATAAATGAAAATAGATTCGTTTGTCTTTCAATATATTCCATGTTTCATAAAATTCGACAATACTGGCCGCATACGTACGGATTCCTGATTATGAATTCAGGTTCAAAATTTACGCATTTTTTTTTTCCCTAACGCACGATTTGTTTTTGAAACGAACGTCAAATTCGCAGACATTCATTTATTTGTATGCAAGTCAAGCAATCATGTCTCCGAATTTGGATTCCTAATCAGAAAACCGTATAATGCTGCCAGCCTAAAAGATTTTGCGTCACTGAATAACAAACATACTTTAACATATTTTTGAAGAAAAACTTCTTTACGCACGCTTGACTTGGGGAGTAAGCTGGTGAATGCGTGACGAGAGCGTTACGAAAAGTATGATCGAGCGAGGCGAACGGAAGTTTTACTTCAGTCGCGTGGTCTAAAGCTCACTCGTTTTAGTTTAGTAGGATTTTTTCGTCGGTATTTGATTGAATAACACCTAAACAAACTTCTTTATAAAAGTACGATTGTTTTCTAATTTTTTTTTAAATTTATTTACCAGAAGCGTTTTCGTCGTACGCTAAATGTTAGGTTACAGTCGTCAACAGTTCATAGCTACATTTAAGCCATGTTTCTCGATGTAGCGGCGTTTCGCTTCCGCTATCATCTCCGCTTTCCGCTCTTGGAAGGAGAGTTGCCGCTCCTTAGCGGACTTCGGGAATACGCCCGTCGGTACCGGGGTTACGTATCTGGAGAGATAATTAATTTTATAATAATGTGTAAAGAAAACCGATCTGAAAGGATTATGTAGGAATCTCGATAACATTTTCCTAAATAACAAAGTTGGTTTATTCATCTAAAAAAGGACCATGTAGGTAAGTACCTATATTTATTAACCGACTTCAAAAAAAGGAGGAGGTCCTCAATTCGTCGAAATTTTTTTTTAGGCTTTTTTTATGTATCCTCACCGATTACTCGAAGACGCCTGGAAAATTCTTTTTTTGTTTGAAAGGGTATACTTTCCGATTGGTGCCACAAAAATTTGGTGAGGATCTGTCGAGGATCTTCGGAGTTATGAACAGAAATGCACCTCGAGAGTGCAGAAAATTGCTCAGCTTATGATATTAAAGTCGGTTTTTTTTTACTAGCTACTTGTTTAATAAATTGATTATTACTTTGTTGTGAAATTACAAGAAATATATAGTTACCTGGGCGGTGGGGCGGACGAGGTGGAAGGCTGTGAGGGCTGGGGCACGGGCTCCGGGGTGTACGGTGTCACACCTTCTAGGAAGTTGGTGATCGTCACATCAACACTACGCGTTGTGGCTGTACACAAGTTATATTGACATTAATCACACTAATAGTATAATTGGAAAAAGGCCAGGTCAAGAGTAGGTACCCTAAACCAACGAGCTTGCATGAAGAATGTGATGAGAGTGATTGAAGCGAAAGAAGTGTGTCAGGATCGTAGCAAGTGGCGAGTGGTCTCTGCCTACCCCTATGATGGGATACAGGCGTGAGTTTATGTATGTATGTATGCGAAAGTTTGGATGTTTAGATGTTTGGATGTATGTTTGTTCCTCTATAACTCGACAATCACTGAACCGATTTGCCTGTTTAAAACATAGATAGATAATGACCTAGTACATAGTACCTACATAGGCTACTTTTTATCCCGAAAAAATGCAGTTTCCGTGGGATAATCAAAATAGTAGTCCACGCGGGCTAAGCCGCGGGCGTCAGCTAGTTGAAAATACATTTACACATCCTATTAATATTATAAACTAGCGACCCGCCCCGGCTTCGCACGTGTCACACATCACATTGGAAACCTCTAAAATTATCAGTGTTTCTCTACTATATTATGCATGTATTCTACATTTAAACCTTCCTCTTGAATCACTCTATCTACTACAAAAACCGCTGCAAAATCCGTTGCGAAGTTTTAAAGATCTAAGCACACATAGGGACAGACAGAGGGAAGCGACTGTGTTTTATACTATGTAGTGATAGTGATGCAAAAGTATGTTTTCCACTGTATAGAGCGAAAGAGTTTGTTTGTTTGAACGCGCTTATCTCAGGTACTACCAGTCGGATTTGGAAGAATCTTTTTGCATCTGATAGCTAAACTCTTGAGGAAGGTCTTGGCTACGTTTCATCATCATAATCACCATATACCATAACTACGGGGGCAATGCCGCGAGGGCGCTGCTAGTCTAAATACAGCGTGTAGAAAATTTTTGGGCACATAAGGACACCTTTTCTTTTATAGTTAGACAGTTTTGTTCTTAGGAAACTATTGTTTTATTTTGAAGAAAAAAATAATTGAATTTTTAGATTTTTGAAAAAAGTACAGTTAGCCTAAGAAATTACATTTGTCAAAAAAAAACAAGTTGCTCTTAATCGACTCTATTTCTCACCGGGAACACGTCTCCCAAAGTAACTTACGTAATCAAATCGTTCAGTGACGAATATACTAATCAGCAGAGTCATTCTGTACTAGACTCACTTCGAATTCACTCAAGTGACCGAGCTCACTAAATACGCAAGAATGTATTGTAAGTGTTTATAGTAAGAATCAAATTTCGAATACGAAATTTGAAATCTCACAGCGGATTCGGCTCTTCGACGTTCGAAGTGAGTTTACAGAATGAGCCTACAGCTGCCTCCACTGTTCACTCGCTCCCAGCTCCGTCATCTATATACACCGTTAATTCTGGGTCAGTTTAAAGCCAGCACCCACTGCTTGTATTGCTTAATCGTATTCGTGTCGTTTGTTTAGTTTTTGAATTTGATAAGTATTTCATACGAAACTAAATAGTTGAAAAGATTAACAAAAGTGAGGAAAACACTTGGTAAGGTGTCGTAGGCGCGCAGAGCTAATGACCTAGGTATGTATGTATGACTAGGACGTAGCATAGACTCTACGCCGTAGCAACAGCTGAGCACAGAGCACGTATCTCCGTGATTTATCCTGCCTATGTTTCGTGATATTATTAATTGCAAAAAAATAGATCTCATTTTTATTATTATTTTTGAGTAAGGTTATCGATATAGATTACGTAGGCGCCGGCTTTAAACTGACCAAAAATAAACGGTGTATAGTTACCGAGGTCTCGTAGCACTGCTTGTAATGGTACATGTGGTAGTACGTCCCTCACTCGAGCCGCTAGCCGCCGCAGCTCACTAGCGCTGCCTCCACTGTTCACTCGCTCCCAGCTCCGTCATCTATATATAGTTACCGAGGTCTCGTAGCACTGCTTGTAATGGTACATGTGGTAGTACGTCCCTCACTCGAGCCGCTAGCCGCCGCAGCTCACTAGCGCTGCCTCCACTGTTCACTCGCTCCCAGCTCCGTCATCTATATATAGTTACCGAGGTCTCGTAGCACTGCTTGTAATGGTACATGTGGTAGTACGTCCCTCACTCGAGCCGCTAGCCGCCGCAGCTCACTAGCGCTGCCTCCACTGTTCACTCGCTCCCAGCTCCGTCATCTATATATAGTTACCGAGGTCTCGTAGCACTGCTTGTAATGGTACATGTGGTAGTACGTCCCTCACTCGAGCCGCTAGCCGCCGCAGCTCACTAGCGCTGCCTCCACTGTTCACTCGCTCCCAGCTCCGTCATCTATATATAGTTACCGAGGTCTCGTAGCACTGCTTGTAATGGTACATGTGGTAGTACGTCCCTCACTCGGGCCGCTAGCCGCCGCAGCTCGGCGGGCGGGGCCGCACTAGCGCCGCCTCCACTGTTCACTTGCTCCCAGCTGAACTCCGTCATCTCCACCTACAACACATTATCTGATTATTTGACCGGCCCTTTAGCTCAGTTGGCAGTAGCTCTGCCTTCTGCGCTGTAGGTCGTGGGTTCGATTCCCACCCAGGACAAACATTAATTTGTGTGATGAACATAGATTTTTGTTCTGTGTCTGGGTGTTATGAAGTATTATAACTTTAAGTACCTATGTATTTACAAAAAAGTACATTCTATCTGTTATCTAGTTCCCATAATACAAGCTTTGCTTAGTTTGAGGCTAGATGGCGCTGTTTGAAATATCCAGCAATATTTATTTATATTTATTATCACCTCAGTCAAACCACAGAATAAATAACCGTACCTACTACGTACAAAAGGCTCACTTTGTGAAAAAAATTATATAAATAACGACTCTTGCTGCGACGCAACAAAGTGCAATTCAGCTCGCATAAGCGCTTACCGCTCTACAATACTTCCAGATAAACAATGGGTGTCGGAAAACATCGGAAACAATCGCATAACGTTACAAAAACGATTGACAAAAATAATTTGGAAATGAAAATTACTCATAATTTCAACTTTATCGCAAACAAAACTTTGTTTATCAACATGCAAATGGGAGTAGATTTTAATCACTAGAAGGTTGTTACCTGTAAAGCCTCAGCTATCCTCTCCCGGACCTTCTGCGCCAATTCCCTATCATCATCATCGTGTCTCTCGATGGTTGGCAACGGTCGCAGCGTGAACACGGTGACCGGTGTCCAGAGGAACCACAGCGCATCCGACCAGGGGAACTTGTCCCGCGCGTCACAAGGACGGTGGACAGTCACGTTTGTAAATAGACGCTCTACGGCTGAAATATTACATCTTATTGTAGGGTAGAGGTCACCAATTAGTTTCGCTCGGGGTCCGTTATATGAAATGAAATGTTTACATATCAATGAGAAAAATGTCATTTTTTGTTGCGGACTATCTATCTGAAGTTTGGAGTAAAATTGGTGCAAGCTATTGACATTAAATCCTGGAGATGTACATCAGTAAGTCGAGTTCTAAATTTATTCTTAATAAACAAGACAAGACGAGACGTTCTTTTTTTATTCTTAATGAAGTTCATCTTCGAAAATGCTGGAAATGGGTACTCTGTAGTGCAAGTTCCTGTGTTCTTGCGGTTCGCACAAAATGGGTCGGCGGTCCATTTGACGACCCCTGTTGTAGGGTATTGTTAACAAGTGGCAAAATCATACATTTTATAAAACCGACTTCATGTTTTGAGCTGAGCAATTTTCTGCACTCTCGAGGTGCATTTCTGTTCATTACTCCGAAGATCCTCGACAGATCCTCACCAAATTTTTATGGCACCAATCAGAAAGTAGGTATACCCTTTCAAACGAAAAAAGAATTTTCCAAATAGGTCCAGGCGTCTTTGAGTAATCGGTGAACATGAACATACATAAATAAAAGCACAAAAAATAAAGATTCCGATGATTTGAGAACTACCTCCTTTTTTTGAAGTCTGTTACAAAAGGTCGGTAAAATAGTTAGGCGCAAGATCTCCTCTATAGTATGTCCCATTATTTTGTAATAGCTTCCGCCCGCGGCTTCGCTCGCGTAGTACCTACCCGAATAAAATGTAGCCTATGTGTTATTTCATCAGGTAATAACTATGTAGTATTTGCGGGAAAGAGTAACAAACATCTATACTTACATTCAGACATCCATACATCCTCACAAACTTTCGCATTTTTATTAGTAGTTGGTGGATGCGCCACGGTAGCCCGCGAAATTCAAATTTTCTTGCGTTTTTTGCAAATTTTGGTATAAATATTTTTTACGAATGAGTTTAGTAATATTTATGAGTAGGTCGATCACCGAAAAGAAAGTTAGGCCCCATAGAGTGTTTGTTGCCCTGATTCTTCACGGTGTTGGTCGCGAAAGAACAGGAGTAGAATCACCTAGCTCTTAGACGTTTCAAAGTGGTCATAGCGGTCCTACTGAATAAATTATATTTGAATTTTGAATTTGGATACTCTGTCTATTTATTACAATGAACCAACACGAAATTTAACTTACTGATGGCGACAGGTTGCACCCTGTTTCCCATATGGAAGGGCCAGTCGGTGAACTTGAGCAGTCCTTTCCCATTGGTGGGCCCACCTTCCGGCTGCAATAGGACCGGCTTGCTAGGACACTCCGCGAAATGCTGCCTAAAAACATCGAGCGGGTTTAAATAGGCCGTTCTAGCAACCACAACACCAATTGAACTCATGGACCAACAATATGGATACTCACTCACATAAAACAAGGAAGGATATATACAAAATTCTTGTGATAAAAAAGACAGAGCATATTATATTTTGTCCCTCATCATGTGCCGGCTCTTTATATTATAATTCATTTATTTCAGAACAAGTCCATACAAAACACATTTTAAAGAGAGCCAACACATAATAACATGACCTATACCTAGTCTAAACAAAACACAAATCTTCAAAACCCTACCGTACATCTTCCGAAATACCTAAGTACATCTACCGAAATCTTTGTAGGTAGAGAACATCCATGTTCTATAATTCTGTACTATTATGGACCTTAAGTGTACTACGAAACATGGATCCACTTAATTTTTGTCCCTTTCGGCGGCACGCTAACTGGTAGGCCATATCTAATAGGTCCATGATTGAACTATATACCGTCTCTTTTTATAAACTGAGTGACAAGAAAGGAATATATTAATTCGTATTGTGATTCTGTTATTGAGGCCATTTTAGCCCCGCAGGACAAACAAAGTAGGTTACAAATATATGTTAGCGACATCTACCTGTCGCTAGATGAACTACATAGACATGCTACGCACTAGGAGCTTCAGAAAAGATGGCGACACAACATTGTATGTCTAGATCGCGCAAGCGAAGTTTTCAGGAGCGATCGATATAATTTAAGACCAACCAACAACAACTGTTGGTCGAAAGACCACGGGCAAGTGGGCCGGATGGGCCGGCCCGTTGCAGAGGAACCACCTACTCTGCCTTTGGGGAACGATTCCACCATGCTTCTCAAAGATACAAGTGAAGTTAAATAAAATATTAGTAGGATTATTTAGATACCTATTTTCTTTTATCTATTTTCTTTTATCTTATTTTCTTTCGTCTATGTACTCGTATATGTGTGTCTATGTCTAAATCTTTTAAAAACATTCATCAATATTTGAAAATGAAAAATCTTATCAAAATTTTGAATTTCTTAGTAGTTATCCTGTAGATGGCGCTCATCGATGCTTTAATCGATAGATATGGTCCTATCATGATTTTCAACCCCGACGACTAATGAGTCCGTGGCCAAATTGGTAAAGGCACTCCGGCTAAAGGAGGATCGCTCGTATCATTGCGGGTTCGAATCCCGTCGGAATTGAAAATTTTGATAAGATTTTTCATTTTCAAATGTAATAATACTGTGTATTAACACTATAAAAATTAAAAAAATATTCTACAATATTTTGACGACCTTACTTTCTCGCAAATTGAGCAGCATTCCTGATGCCGAGAGTTGAAGCAAAAAATGGCGGCACTTTCCATTTCCTTAGCTGGAACAAAACGGAAAATTAAACATAAAATTAAGCTATAACTTACATTATTTTGTCCTACAATAACAAACTTTATCCTTATTTATTTGTAATAGGTACCTACTATCTTCTTTTAATTGTAAAATGTATGCATATTTTAAATAACGTAGCTTTTAAATGTTGTTTTTATGTAAATCTATGCTTCAACATTATTAGTCTTTTCTCAATTCTACCTACTAGTAGGTTCGTATGAGCTAGTGGCTAACTCTGGTGACGGAGTTTTTAAGCCGCCTAAAGGCATCCGTCGTGGCTTAACGACTTAAAAGCCGGGACCAACAATTCCAAAGCACGGAAGCGCTCAGCTATCAATGCCACTTGCGGTCACCCATCCAACTTGTGACTGCTCAGCGTGCTTAAAAAAGCCGAATCACAATAGGAATTGAACTACATGCCGTCTCTTTTCATTTACTGAGAGTGAAAAGAGACGGCATATAATCAAGCGGAAGAGTTTGTTTGTTTGTTTGAACGCGCTAATCTCAGGAACTACTTGTTGGATTTGAAAAATTCTTTCTGCATGTGATAGCTAAACTCTTGAGGAATGTTATAGGATACTTTTCATCATCATCATCATCACCATAAGCCTACGGGGGCAACGCCGCGAGGGCGCTGCTAGTAATATTATAAATGTGAATGTTTGTAAGGATAGTGGACGGATTGATGTTTTGTTATTCTTTCACGCAAAAACTACTGAACAGATTTGGCTGAAACTTGGAATATACATAGTTTATGACCTGGAATAACACACAGGCTACTTTTTATCCGGGTAAGTACCACAAGAGCGAAGCCAGGGACAGATACGAATGACAAACAAAGTGACTTACGCTGATAGTTCCTAGTACGTGCGAGGCGGCGAGTGAATCCAGGCACGACACATAGTTAGCGACGAGCACGCTGCAGCGAGGGTCGCGGCTACCTTTCAACTTAACATACACACCTGGAACCAAAACAAACAATATCCTATACTTACCATTAAACAAGCAATATTTGTAAAAAAAAAATATGTATGTTCACCGATTACTCGAAGACGCCGGGACCGATTTGAAAAAATCTTTTTTTGTTTGAACGGGTATACTTTCCGATTGGTGCCGCAAAAATTTGATGAGGATCTGTCGAGGATCTTCGGAGTTATGAACAGAAATGCACCTCGAGAGTGCAGAAAAATCAGTTTATAACATTGAAAGGTTGTTTAAAACTTTTAATTAAGCCACTTGTTTAATTCATTATATTAGTATTTACGTTCGCGTTCTCGAAAACGGCTCTAATTCGATGATATTTTCAAAATGGGAGTTGTCAAATAAATTCCAAGTTAGTTCAAGAAAAAAAACAATTCGTAAAGTATATTTATATTAAATAAATAATTATTGCTGGACATTTGACACAGCGCCATCTAGCCCCAAACTAAGCAAAGCTTGTACTACGAGAACCAGATAACTGATAGAATACTTTTATATTTGTTAATACATACTTATAATATAATATTTTATAACACCCAGACACAGAACAAACATCTATGTTCATCACACAAATGTTTGTCCTGAGTGGGAATCGAACCCATGACCTACAGTGCAGAAGGCAGAGCTACTACCAACTGAGCTAAGAGGCCAACCATTATTTTGTTATTTATTATTTTGTTATTCCATTAGTTTGGTACTCAGATATACCTACAGTAAGATCAGATTAAACTGTTCTGATTGTGATAAATAAATTGCCTGTCATCATAATAATTCTGTTGTTGTTGTTTGTTCTTGAGAAATGGTATTAGGTGACATCACATAGGTAGTTTACATAGCATAAATTAGCTAGCAGACTGGATAAACAACATGCTCAAATATAGAGCAATACAACTAACAGTAAACAAGACGACAAGAGGAATTGTTGCAAGAGGCTGCCCCCAAGGCGGAGTACTCTCACCCCTACTCTGGAACATAGTAGTCGACGAACTCATCCGCAAACTTAATGGCAATGGACTCGTCACCGTAGGCTACGCTGACGATCTTGCCATCCTAGCGACTGGCTGTTTCGAGAGTACACTATGCGACACAATGAAAACAGCCTTAAAAATAGTTGAAACATGGTGCACCAGCCATGGACTATCAGTAAACCCCACCAAAACTGAACTCATAATGTTTACACAAAAGAGAAACCTGGGCAACATAAGACTCCCCAAACTTCTCAACACTGAGCTCAAACTAACACAAGAAGTCAAGTACCTCGGAGTCATACTGGACAGTAAATTGCTATGGAATAAACACCTTGACTACAAACTACAAAGAGCATGCATAATCTTCTTCCAATGCAACAGAATGCTCGGAAAAACATGGGGGTTAACACCAAAAATAACCAAATGGCTATATACAGCTGTAATAAGACCAACACTGACATACGGTGCTATTGTTTGGTGGAAACGAACTGAACTCAACACTGCGATTACCAAACTACAACGCTTCCAGAGACTAGCATGCTCTGCAATAACTGGCTGCATGAGGACAACACCGACAGCGGCCATGGAGATCATTCTGGGCCTTATCCCACTCGACCTGTATATACAACAGGAAGCGACACTGGCTGCTATCAGACTCAAACATTTGAGCCTATGGGGGACTACAATGAGCTCTCATGCATGTATTCTGGATAGAGCCACATCACACGAACCGCTTATATGCGCCCCGTGTGACAAGATCCCCAGACAATCAACATCCCAGAAACACTACAAAATACAGACACATGAAAACCAAAGAGATCAGTCAGGTAACAACGAAGTCCGGGTCTATACTGACGGATCAAAAACAAACCAGGGAACAGGCGCCGGAGTACACTCCCTGGATCTCAACATCAACATATCAATGACACTAGGCGCACACAGTTCCATTTTCCAATGTGAATGTGTGGCCATAACCGAAGCTGCCACAGCTATCAAACGGAGAGGGATAGAAGACTACAGCATACGGATACTCTCCGATAGCACAGCAACCCTCAGAGCACTGGAGAGCCAAAAGTGCAACTCCAAGCTCATATACGAATGTCACCTTGCCCTTGAGAGTATCGCCGCAAAGAACAGAGTGACTCTACAATGGATCAAGGGACACAGTGGATCACTGGGAAACGACGCCGCAGATGAACTAGCCAGGAGGGGCTCGGAAACACAATTGGTAGGCCCAGCCCCATTCCTGCCCCTGCCGTTCTCCCAGCTACGCACTTGGATACGACAACACACCCAAAACCTTCATAACGATCGATGGATACGGGCGACGGACTGCAGACAGTCCAGAGCAGCGGTACCAGCGGCTACACCACGACTGACACGTCGCCTGATAAATCTCCATAGAAAAGACCTCAAAATAATCATAGGGACACTGACAGGACACTGCCCCCTCAACAAACATCTGTACAACATCGGCATCACGGACAGCCCACTCTGCAGAGGATGTCTAACCGAAGAAGAATCAGCAGCCCACGTAGTCCTGGAATGCGTGGGCGTAGCAGCACAACGGCAGCAAATCCTCGGCAATCCGAGGTCGCTCCTCGAGGCCTGCGAAGACCCCAGGAATCTTCTGCGCTTCTGGGAGGAGCTAGGCTGGCTCCATATCTAGTGAGCCAGATCATCCCCACGCAAAAAGGACCACATTTGAGTCTAATTGCGGAAAAGGGAGTCCCCATACATACATACATACATACATAGCATAAATTCACAATAAAGAAATAAGTATAAGTTCGCGTCATGTAAAAAGAACACTGGTTGTCAAGCTATGCAGTAAGCCATTTATAAAAAGGCAAAAATAATGTTAAAGGTCAACGCATACCTATACACTCACCTTTAATCATCCTACTACATAATGTAATTAAAGTTTTATTTTATTATTAATACGAGTATAATATAATTAATAGTTTCATTAAAAACGAGGTAAAGTTGTAATTGCTTACCAAACGTCCAACATGCGAGAGTGGACAGCATTTGACGAACTGCCCATTTGTTAGGAAGGAGTATTGATGCGATCCACAGTATCAGTGCCATGAACGTACGGACCAATAGCAGGACAATACCGAACGGCAAATATAGGAGGAACTGAATCACATGTTCACCACAAAATCTGAAAGAAACATACTAAATATTACTTTCTTTTTTTTTCCCTCTCTCCATCTGCGATCGGCTCTTCAGCCATAATCAGATATGGTGTGGTGTCTGGAATTTTCTTTGGGTTTGGCTCCTTTGAGTCATCCCAATTACTTTGATTTAGACACTGTTTCAGTTTATTTTTCACTTATTGAGCTCTAGTATATGTTTTCTTTTCAGTCGCTTGATGTTTCTTTCACTCAGGAGATTTTTGGCCGATGTATTAGTGTGCACTTTTAGACTTTCTTTGTATTTAAGTGATTCCAGAAAAAATATTATTAATAGTTTTGTGGTGGGCAAGTCAGATGTGGGATAAATGTTTACCTTGATCTACAAATGTTTGCACAGTAGAAGTTAAAAGTTAATAGCAAAATCATAATATGATTCACATTATTTTTTGTTCTTGTCACTCTCATCGTCTATCTCACATCTATGAAATGAGACAGCATATAGACCAATTTAGATTATGATTCCGCTTTAACTGCCTGTTTAGCCCCGCAGGCCTGGGTAAAAAATGTGGGTGAGTGTGTACTATTGTACAGTACATCCGTGAGCATTGTAGACAAAGTAAGGTACAGTACATCCGTAAGCATTGTAGACAAACAAGTACATTCTAGAATTAATGCACATGTTATCAAACTAAGGTCACTGAAGCAACTTCTGTTACTCAATGGTCAACAATCAAAATTAATAAGTTTGCAACACAATTATTGTGAAATGATTGGTAAGGAAATTTGCACATGAGACAAACTATAAAACGAAGAAAGTAGAATTTAGAAAGTGGAAGGAGCGGACGGACGTAAAAACAACACAGGTCCATGGATTCCGTGGTTGCACTTTCCCCAATTTTTACGAAGTGCAAATATAGCAAACAATAGTTTTTACCTGTCGTCGTTCATTAATTTATCCACGGTCAGTGCCATGGTTGTTTTATAAACAATATACACTACCGATACTGAGTTCTATTACAAAATATTCGAGCCAAAAATGCTATTTTCAGGCTTTCCAAAAACCGTGATGTGTTCGACAGACAGACAGATGCTTCGTTCCGTTCGATCGACGTCAGTCAGATGTTCGGTTGACATGTGACATTGACAAATAAAACAACAAAAGCAGCTGATCAGAGACACATCAAAATGACAATGACAATGACAGTAAAATTGTTATTTACACTGTCATCTAAGAAACAATTGGTCAAGTAAGAGTAGCATTCTTGATGCGTGAGGGTTCCAAGCTGTTTTCTTGTTTTTTATTTCTTAGTTCACAACAGTCCTCCAGCCAGCCTGCATTTTTGTTTAAACTTTTGTTCTAGTCGAACCAACACAATATCCTGAATGTTGTTTCCGTTACTATTCAGGCTAGTTCGTCAAAGTTGAACTACATTCTTCGCGGTCACAAAATAGATGGTTGACTGCTAGTGGCCCCTTATGCCTCTGTGCCACGATGAATGTCTTGGAGTGGCGTATAAAGAGGTTTGAAAATTGATGAATATTTTGTCCTACCTACTAGAATCAGAATTACTTTATTGCACTGATCTTACCATGTCGTTATCATCCGCCATCTTGTATTTTTATAGAAGTAAAATTCCATAGCATTATATTGACCATTTAAGATTAGCAGGCTCCATAATCAAATATTTAGACCTCTTTCACAACCAGAGTTCGCCACTGGTACTGAAAACTCATAATTCGTTCACGATAATTTAGCAAAC
Source organism: Camptogramma bilineatum (assembly GCA_958496255.1). NCBI lineage: Eukaryota > Metazoa > Arthropoda > Insecta > Lepidoptera > Geometridae > Camptogramma > Camptogramma bilineatum. Next base: position 2,041,485 of record OY292464.1, read on the forward strand.
CATTGCACAGAAAAATAAACTAAATGACCACGTTTTTTTTAATGCAGTTTTGAGCCAGTGTTGCCAATTTAGCGACTTTGTCGCTAGAAATAGCGACTTTTGGACCTGTGTTAGCGACAAAAAATCGGTTTTAGCGACAAAAAATATTTAGCGACTTATCTAGCGACTTTTGGACTTCGACGCTTCGACCAACAAATTACAAGTATTTTTATTGGTGGGCTTGGTATCTGTCACTTTCACCCAGTGACAGACACCAAGTGAAAGTGACAGACGCCAAGCGACAGTGACAGACACCATTAAAGTATGATATTGTCTTGTGTACATTTTGACGGAATAAAAATACGGAATTTTATGCGCGTGATCACTACGGTGTATGTCAATGTCTATGTCCCGCGTATCAACCTTTAACTAGGTACTTATCAAACTCTATCGAACTATGCTCAATGAATGCTGACGAAGATTTTCAATTAAAATTTTTTTTTTGAGTTTACGTAAAAATATGCAGGCAACGTAAAAAAAATATGATCACGACTGTATTCTCAAGGTCCGGTAGACACATTCTTTCGGATCTTTAGGCATTTTTCGAAACGAAAAACCCATTGATGCTGCACTACCTTAAAACAAGCACCCCCCCCCCCCCCCCGCTAGCTCCTTTGCCTCTTTTAGCGACTTTCTAGCGACTTTTCGCACTCAATCTAGCGACTTTTATTTTTTGGAGTTGGCAACACTGTTTTGAGTTACCTACCCTGAAAGTTTCACGCAGATTCTGGATAGGTAATCGGGAAGTGCTCGTGAGTTGCTAAATTCCAACCGTAATGACAGGCAAGGCAGACCGAGACAGACAGACATCACATCAGTCAGACAAACAAACAAAAAAGTGACTTGGTAAAGTTAAAAAAAGGTTTTTAAAGTTTAAAATTAATTAAAACGGTACCCTATCTTGTGTTGCATTGGCTCGTCTTGTCTGACTGACTTGACTGTAGTTTTTTTATTTTGATTGAATGGCGGGCGAGATGGGGCGGATGGCGTAGTGTAGGGGCATGACTTCATAACAAAGAAGTGTCTGCACAAAAACAGAGGCCGTAAATTCCTACGTGAAGGAAATCCCCGTGTGGGATTTTATTACCAAAATTTAAAACAAAGATTACAAACGTGACATCAAAACAATCCATCGATCACCTGACCTGCTGACCATTGTTTACCTTCAACTTCGCCTACCTTGCAAAAATTTTGGAAATTCTCCTAATGGAGGGTATAATCTCATCCCCTGAGGAGACGTCCGAGGCCGAGGAGCCGAAGGCGACAGGCAGCAGGATGAGCCGCGACAACGGACAGCCGAGCCTCATCGGACTCAATCAAATGGAGGAGAAAATGAGGCGGAAACTGCAATTTTTCTTCATGAACCCGATCGAGAAGTGGCGCGCAAAACGGAAGTTCCCTTACAAATTTGTCGTGCAGGTAATTAAAATCGTCCTCGTGACATTCCAACTGTGCTTATTCGCCCACAACAGATACAATCACGTGAATTATACATGGGACAATCGCATTAGCTTCTCCCACTTGTTCTTGATGGGGTGGGACTCTACAAGGGAGATAAATGCGTATCCCCCCGGCGCTGGACCCCTGGCTGTCTACAAACTCAATGAATTCTATGATGCATTGGATTATGCTGTCGCAGGGTACAACAATCTATCCAATGCTATAGGTCCATACTCCTACAACAACGAAGATAACAACCGAACAGATCCCGTCTTCTGCCAGTACAACTACAAGCGAGGAATCATCAACGGCTTCAATGAAAGCTATGAGTTCAACTCGGAAATCGTTGAAACCTGTATCAACTTTACAACAAACAAAAACTTCCAATCTCAAGCGTTTATCGAAGATGCAGGTTTGAACATCAGTTTCTCAGCTTTAGTGAGGGCTAAGCTGATGTTTTCTATAAAGACGATCAATTTCCGGGCAGCTGGACCCATCACTCCCCCTGACTGCTACAGATTTGATGTGGAAATTATATTTGACAATGAAGACCACGATGGACAGATGTCTTTGACTTTGGAAGCTGAGCCATACAAACTAACATGCCGAGGTGATCTGAACTATATCTCGGACAACAAGATAGATCAAATCCTAAGAAGCATCTTAAACATTTTGGTCATAATCATCTGTGCAGCTTCTTTCGTGCTATGCAGTCGAGCTGTCTACCGTGCTCAGCTATTAAAGGAACTGACCGCACAATTCTTCAATCGAGCATATAACAAAGACCTGAGCTTAGAAGGACGATTAGAATTCCTGAACATTTGGTACATCATGATCATAGTAAATGACCTGCTCATTATTATGGGCTCGGCAATAAAAGAACAAATAGAAAGAAACCAGTTTACGAATGATCAGTGGAACATTTGCTCCTTATTTTTGGGAACAGGAAACCTACTGGTCTGGTTCGGAGTACTACGATATCTAGGCTTCTTCAAAACTTACAATGTTGTAATCCTGACATTGAAGAAAGCAGCTCCGAAAATATTCAGATTCTCCATCTGCGCTTTGCTTATTTACGCCGGCTTCATGTTCTGTGGTTGGTTAATCCTTGGCCCGTACCACATGAAGTTCCGATCTCTCGCTACAACCTCCGAATGTCTCTTTTCCCTTATAAACGGAGATGACATGTTTGCGACCTTCTCTATAATGTCTAAGAAATCACCAATGCTGTGGTGGTTCAGTCGAGTGTACCTATATTCATTCATCAGTTTGTACATTTACGTTGTACTAAGTTTGTTCATATCTGTCATCATGGACGCTTATGATACTATTAAGCAGTATTACAAAGATGGGTTCCCTAAGAGTGATTTGCAACAATTTATAGGAGAGGCTCGATGCGAAGAAGTATCCTCGGGTTTATACAGAACAGAAAGTTCCACATCTCTTAACGCAATGATGAATTCACTTTGTTGCTGTAATTTTTACAGAAGTGCCTATTCTAAAATAGGAGGAGGATCTACTATTAATTTATTATAGGCTCATTTTATTTAAGTAAATATTAATAGATGCCATGTTATCATTATCTTAAGATGTTATCTAGCCTTCAATGACGCTTAGGCGCCTGGTAGCTAGGATAAATAACTCTACGCGCCTAACTTTTAAGTTTAAATTACTTTGTGTAATAATTTTACAATGCATGAATTTGTTCAGTACTTATAAGTAGGTACTTAATAAGATTACGATTATTGTTTGTATGTGTCGCAATTCTTATTCAAATGAAAAACTAGCTATACAAAGATTTGTGTACTATAATAAATTATGTCATAATAATTTAAACTGTACAAAAATGTTTGGATGTATAGCCATAGTATTTTTCATCATAATAATTTTAAGTTACCTAAATCACCAAAGATTCTTCTTTGAGGATTATTTTTGGCCCTTTTTTACTAAGTCATCTTAAGTGATGATGAATCCTGTGACTAACTAAGACTAAAGTCATCATTTGACTGTGACTAAAGTCTAACTAACCACATAAAATGACTTGATAAGGAGGGCCAGTACTTTATGTACAATTGTTTATATAATGTTTAATGCATTGGTACCTATAATTTTTACATTAAGTAAATAAATGTTTTATACTGAATTGGTGTGGTTTACTGGTTTCACCGCATTCAGAATGAGTTATTGTAATTCGATAAAGAACACGAGGCCATTGCTAGACTATTGACTGTCTATAAACATCACAATGACCTAGATTAGCTAGGTAGGTACTTGGTCTTTAATCGCAGTAGTTGTATTGTACGTAAACTTAAACAACTATTGTATAATCTCTGGAAATTTGGTGTTTGAGATAAATAAATTATGATTTTGATTTATGTTCTGGTAAGCTGAGCCGTGTTGGCTGAGCCAACTCAGCTTCAACTTCGGATCGAAAGTCGAGGTACTAACCAATTAGTACCTCGACTTTCGATCCGAAGTCGTGGGTTCGATTCCTGGCCTGTTTCGAAAAATGTATATGCAGATTAACATGAGCTCTAAACGGTGAAGGAAGACATCGTGAGGACACCCGCAGCTTAGTCAGCCCCACACGTACTGACTATGTCTTTGGCTGACAGGATGGTGAAGATGCTGGGCAAGCCTACTCCATCTCAAAAATGTCCCAGGCACTACATCTGTCCCGTTTAGTGTAGGCAAATATTGCCTCTTGACACAAAATCATCTAGTAAAGTATGTTCTGGTAGGCTTACCTACCTGAGTAGGTACCTATGTCCTAGGTACTCAATAAGGTATACAGGTAGCTTCGAATATCTAGAATCGACTAATAGACAACTTGCCGGTTTACATTGATAGTCTGTATCTACCTATGTGTAAATCTACCTTTACTTCTCTACTTTCGTGACAAACACCGCAAAGAATCAAGGCAACAAGTTCGGTTCGGTGCCTAGCCTTATTTTCTATTTTATAACCTGACACAGAACAAACAATCTTCAGCACACAAATGATTGTCCTAGGTGGGAATCGAACCCACAACCTACAGCGCAGAGCCGCAGAAGGCAGAGCTACCTCCAACAGAGCCCTCCTACACTTAACCTCATAAAGAATTCAGATTTAAGTAGGTACGCTTCAGCCGATGTTCCCTCGTCTAACTCGGCAACCGGTAAGGTATAAAATTAAATTAAACAAAACCTCTCAATTCATCTTATTTATTATGGCTATCAAATCTAGTTCTATACAACCATACTACCATCCATGATCCTACTAATAACATACATTTTCACTTCACAAAATAAAAGCGACGAATTTATGAATTTGTAGGTAGGTACAATAACCATCAATTAATTTTACAATCTTGCAGTACCTAGGTATACGAAGGAGTAAGATTCATTACTTTACATTAAAATAAATAAAACATGGCCGACTGTATTATAAAACAAAGTCCTAGTATATTATGTGAGGTCAAAACTCACCAAAACGTACAGTTCTAACCTAGCTTAATTTTTTAATAGAGTCGGTTTGGTTTCTTCATGTTGGTTCGATTCCATGCAATATTTTATCGAACTAACTATGTAAATAAGTTAGTTTTTTTTTATATTGCAGCACACTTGATGCCTTTGTATATTTGCCTAAAATCGAGTCTTTCAAATTCGTTCATATATAATATACCTACTTAAATAATTAGATTATGGCAAGCATACACCACATACAAACTAATATAGCCATAGGTATTATACAAAACTAAACAATGTCCTTGCTTTAAAAGTTTTTTAAAATAAAATATTTGTTGAGCAAAAATAATAACATACTTACCTACCTAATGCCAATGCAAGTACTTATAATAATAAATTAATTCATTATTTTTATTAAAATGATAAACATACACCATAATGTACCTACAAAAACTATAATGTCAGCATTATGGCAATAATTGTGATAGTTTTTATGTTTTAAATCCAAAATACAATGTGTTTATAAGATTTATGATAATTATATAAATGCAGTGTGTTTTTAAAAACCTAATAAATCATTTCACTTCATTTTGATTTTTATATATTTCTAACCATATAAATTCCACCGTAAATATCTTATTTCATTATGAAAATTAAATAACATAAGTAGTGCCAGAAATCGCCAGCACATTATTATAAAATTTTGTTGTAAAAAGGTTATTCTGGGATATTATACATTAGTTGTCAGTAAGTTACAATAGATGGCACTGCTCTGTTTTTATGCATACGTCTAATTTCAAAGCAATTTGAATGATAGCTACAACCGCTTCTTGCTCTGGCCGGATTTATTGGTTTCTACAATATAATAAATATTACATTTATTATTATTTTAAATATACATTATACCAACTCTTCACTACAAACATATTAACATTTCGTATAAATAGCTTTAAATATTATCTTAATACTAACACCCACATTAAAATGTAAAGGAGAAGTAGAGGAAATTCTTTGGTTTGAAAATATAGCTTTTTTTAAGCACGCTACGCCAAAGAAACTACAGTAATAGAACCACAATTAAATGCAATATCATATTTTGATATCATAATTCAATGCATAAAATATAGGCACCTTTGCCAAAAGATTCTTAGCTAAATCTTAACACACAATTATCATTTTTCATAAGAAACTGTTATTATGATAAGAGACGAATCTTATTAGCAAACGGTCTTCAATGAAACGTGGTCAAACAAAATAAAGTCTACAAATACTTTGTGATTCAGTCTTCCCCTATTTCTTCTCCTCTTCATTTTTCGGAGGCTCCGCTCCAAGCAACACTTGGATTTCGTCCACACTCTTGCCTTTCGTCTCCGGAACTACGAAGAATATAAACACAAAACCTATCAACATTATCCCAGCGAACAGCCAGAACACTTGACCAGCGCCGATCGCCGCGTTCAAGGAATTAAAGGTACTGGTGACAGTGAAACTTAGCAACCAGTTAAGAGTACCAGCCGTAGATCCAACGAAAGATTTGATATCGATGAGACAGAGCTCGCCAGCCATCATCCACGGGATAGGCCCGAAACCGAGCGAGAAGGCGACGATGAAGAGCGACAGAGCAACCAGCGGAAGCCAACCGATCGACTGAACGATTTCTGATTCCATTCCGTGCTCGTCTCTCAAAAAGAAGAATACTCCCAAAGCGGTCGAACACAAGCACATGACCAAAGCGGATAGCAACAGAAGAATTCTTCTACCCAGCTTGTCGACAACTAAACTAGACGTAAAGGTAGCGATGACTTGGATAACTCCGATGATAATGGTAGCTATAGCGGGAGCGATTGTGGCGCCAGCGCTACTGAAAATGGTTGAAGTGTTGAAAATGACCGCGTTGATACCCGACAGCTGTTGGAATACCATAAGCGAATAGCAGATAATCAGAGCTTTGATGGCGGTTTTCTTAGTGATCGCAGAAGAGAACGCAACGGGGTTGTTCCTAGCCTCCTCTGCCTTCTGCTTGAGAATGTTCAATTCCTGGTCTACATCATAATTCCTACCGCGAAGTCTGATAAGCGCTTCCTTCGCTTCATCAGGCCTGTTCTTCACGACCAAAAAGTTAGGACTCTCCGGCATGAAGAAGAAAACGATCCCGAATATAATCGGGATGCATGTACACAGAATATTGAATACAAAGACGGACGTATAGCTTCCTACAGCGTACGCGAAAAGTATACCGATAGTTATCATGAGTTGGAAGTATGATCCGAGAGTTCCTCTGATAGAATCCTGGGCTATTTCGCTGGTATAAGCCGGCGCTGTGACGCAAAACGCGCCACCGGCTATACCAGTAATAAACCTCCCAGCGATCAGCATTCCGACACTGGACCCGAAAGTGATCAGCAACCAACCAACAGTGAAGGGTAGGACAAGACAAAGCATGGTCTTTTTCCTACCTATCGCGTCCATGACCAGCCCTATAGGAAAGCAGACGGCGGCTGCGCCGAGATTGATGATCGAGGATATCCAATCGCCTTGGAAGTCGGAGACGGGGAATGCGTAGTCGGTGCTGTTCTCTTGCTTGATCTTGAAGATGACGGGGGAGGACCAGCCGAGCATCGAACCCGCGGCCAGCGCGCCCAGGGTGGCTGGAAGGAGATGGAACAATTTAGTATTTTAACAATTTAATTAGAACAATTTAGTACATAAGCATCAGGGCCTCGAGCACGAGTATGCACAAAGTCTACTATTCGATCCGTGACTGTAGTATAGTCTCTCAAATGTATTGGGATTTTAGTTCAGTCAAGTTACCACTGGAGGCGCTGCACCGGAATCCCATACATTTGAGAGACTATACTACAGTCACGGATCGAATAGTAAACTTGTGCATACTCCTGCTAAAGGCTCAGTTATCTGGTTCCCATAGTACAAGCTTTGTTTAGTTTGGGGCTAGATGGCGCTGTGTGAAATGTTCAGCAATAGATTTATTTATTTGTGTAGGTAAGCTGTGTTTATTGTGAGATATCATAAACCGTACGTTACGGTTGAATAAGCGATTAAGATAACCGCTTAAAATAAAAATACGAGTTCATTTGAGTATATTTTAAAACAACTAGGTACAGTGTTATCATTTTGTAATGCAATTAGTTTCTGAAATTGCTTGTGCGAAAAATAGGTAGGTCAATTTTTATATTTGCGTCATTGATAAAAATTTCGTCAAAAACTTAGGTACCTATTCTTATCCGCATCTGATTGCGATCTAGTCGGTTTTGTCTTTGTTGTCAATGAAGAGACGGCAACATATTTAGCAGCCATCTGAGCTCTAGGAAGCCTCTAAGTCCATTAATAACAGGGCTATTTAAAAAACATGCGATTTGCCGGCCTAAGGCTGAGGCCCCATTAGTGCGTTGCGTTGCGTCGCGTCGGCAAAATGTATGAGTAAAACGACTGTTCTAACGTATGCGTTAGAGCAGTTCGTCCGATCGAGATATCTCTCTCGATGTTGCACATGTTAGGCTGAGGCCCCATTTGTGCGTTGCGTTTTGCATTTTGCCGACGCGACGCAACGCAACGCACTAATGGGGCCTCAGCCTAACATGTGCAACATCGAGAGAGATATCTCGATCGGACGAACTGTTCTAACGCATACGTTAGAACAGTTTAACCGATCGAGAAGTCTCGTTTCTCGACTCTCGATGTTAGACCTATAGTCGTATTGCTCATTATACGGACTAAAAACATATCAAAATTGAAGGAAAAATGTAATTTTTTCCTTCAATTTTAGTCCGTAGAATGAGCAATCCGACTATAGTAGACCTACTGGTGTTGCAGTCATGGTTACCTGCTAAAGCAGCGATGTACTGCGGCAGTTTCCTTCCTTCCCCCCCGCGCCCCTCGACCAGTTCTGCAGATGAAACGCCCATGTCCGCCATTCTGCCGTTTGCAGCCTCTGCTCGCTGGAAAGAGAGAGAACATCCTATTAGGTAACGAGAAACGGTAACGATAAAAGTAAGTTAGTGTGAGCTAATGGCCAATTCTGGTGACGGAGTTTTTAGGCCGCCTAATGGCCGCCGTCATGGCAAAGCCGGGACCGACAATTTAACGCGCCGCGCTCAGCTCGCCACTTGCGGTCACCCATCCAAAATGTGACCGCGCACAAAGCTGCTTAACTTCAACGATTAATCAAGAACGTTTGGGGAACATGGTGGAATCGTTCCCCAAAGGCAGAGTAGATGGTTCTCTGCAACGGGCCGGCCCACTTGCCCGTGGTCTTTCGACCGACACCCACAGATGGGTATGGTATATGGGTATGGACATTCACACACTCACACGGACTTCGCCTTTATCGATCGAGCGAGCGAAGCGAGCGAAGATCTTAGTGGTAAGTTGGGCGATTTTGCTTTGTATGTTTGTATGTTTGTATGTTTGTATGTTTGTATGTTTCACGAATTGTTGTTCGCGCATAACTGTCGAACCGTTCATCCAATCTGCATGAAACTTGGTAGGTCAATAGGTTGTGGTAAGGAAATTTACGGGGGAGCATATGAGCTTAATCGATGAAGGGGTTGTGAAGATATTGGGTTCCCAAGGGGGTAAAAAATTATGAAAGTTACACAAATAAATTGAGTGGGGTGTCATATGAAAGGGCTTATTTTGTACATTCCAAAATGGTTTTTATTTTTAATCTAGGATGTATAGTTTTTGAAATACGACCAAAGACCAAAAACTACGAAACCAGAGCTGCAAGAGCTCCCGTTGCATAGAGTTTCGATGACTTCGTAGCTCATTGACTGGTCGGTCTTAAAAAGAGAGTGGCATCGTTGCGGTTTGGTTTGCAATGATTTTAGATGCTACTTGATTTATTTTCATGATAAAAAATTTTTGATAAAGAATGAAAATAATTAGGGTAAAAAAAGTTAAGTAAACAAATATATTGAGTGGGCTGTCAAATGAAAGGTCTTTATTTGTACATTCCAAAATAGTTATTATTTTTATTCTAGGACGTATACTTTTAGAAATACGACGAGAATTCATAAATATGAAATAAATGAAAAATTAGACACGACATTATGTATTGCATGCATGCTAGTATTTTTACCATGAAGAGCTAGCGCAATAGGCATACTCGGCAGTAGTAGCACTTGAAATTATAGGGGTAGTCAGAAGAAAGTCCAAATGTAAGCCATCTACGGTGCGCGAGATCTCAGTTCGGGGCGAACTACTAGTAATAGTAGGATTACCTGGAATAATACATAAGCTACTTTTTATCCGAGTAGGTAGATATCACGCAAGTGAAGCCGCGGGCGGCAGCTAGTAGGTAGGTAATAAAACTAGTATCAATAAACCAGTTTATTACCAACTTGTATGTTCTGACATTTCATACTAGAAAGGTAAGCTTTCATCAGCAAACCTATTCAAGTGTTAAGTAGGTAAGTATGAAGAAATCATTTCTGTCATTTTCTGTAGGTATAAAGTACCTACCTACTTATGTTGAATTTTACTCATCTTGAAATACATTTGAATGACTAAAGAACGTTGCGACATTTTGGGCCCCCCTGTCCAACAGTGATGAAACATATGTCATATGAAAGCTCTTGGAGTGTACTTTATTTCATTCTATTACAGCTAAGTTCAAATCGAGCGCGAACATGGTGTTTTGGTGCAAAAATGGCGCGATAATGGTGGTTTCTTTGAACGAAACTAGAAAGCTGAAACTTGGAAGGTAGCTTTCTTTTCTAGTAAAACCACCCACTAAGGCATTTTATTTTCGAATTTCAACCACTAAGGGTGTGAAAAGTATTGAAAAGGTTTGTATAAAACTTTTTAAGGCGTAGTATGATTTGCTTTAAACTCGGTTCGCATACTCGAAATGCAAAATAAATGGACACGTATTTCAGGATTATTCAAAACAACCATTAAAAAGGAATGAAATGGGGTGTCAAAGTTTTTATGGGTACTTTTTAATAGGTAGGTAGTGTGATTTGCTTGCATCTGGGTTTGAATACTATTGATGACAAATAAATGAACACGTATTTCAGGATTTTTTGAAACAACCCTTAAAAAGGGGTAAAATGGGGTGTCAGAGTTTGTATTGAAACTTTTTAAAGGGCGATGCGATTGGCTTGAGACTCGGTTTGTATATTATAAATGCAAAATAAACGGACATTGAGTGTCAGGACTTTTCGAAACAACCCTTAAAAAGGGTGAAATGGGGTGTCGAAGTTTGTGTTGGAACTTTTTAAGGACAGGGCAGGCAAGTACCGGCGTAATTCGCATACACTTCGCCACCGGCTACCCCGCACTGGTTACCCGGTCCTTTGGTCCATTTTTGTAACTATTTTTCACAACCAGTTACGAAAGAAGATTTTTTTTTCACTGATTCTTAACTAGTTATTAAAAAGGAATATTTATTCCATGTACGTAACCATGTTTCATAGCCAGCTACGATATTTTTTTAATGTTTTGGTTTTGTAATTTTAACAGCTGTCATTGAAAATGTAGATCTCTTGAATAGCTTTCATTTGAACTAAGAACGGAGAGCCTAGGACGAGTAGTTTCAGAGATATGGCCGTTTGAAGTTTGACAGCTGTCATTGAAAATATAGATCTTGGTTATAGATTTCAACTGAGTTTATAAAGAAGAGTCTAGGATGAGTAGTATTTGAGATATGGCCGATAATAAAATAATAATAATTATAATGTCTCAAAATGACATAATCTCTCATTTTGACATAATCTGTCAATTTGACATCTGCTATCTATCATCAGTAAACTTTATACAGTAGGTACTTCCAGATAAATAATGGGTATCGGAAAACATCAGAAACAATCGCATAATCGGCCATTATTCGGAAAACATGAAATTAGCCAATGCCTATTATTTATCTGGAAGTAGTACATTTTTTATTTTATTTTATTTTTTCAATTTTAGGAAAACTTACAGCTAGACACAGATTAAAAGAAGATATATAGATATTTAAGGCTAATAACAAGTTTCCAATAATTATTTGAATAGTATAAACAAAACAGTCCTATAGACGGTGACCGAGTGAAGAAAAAAAAACAAAATATAATTATATTGGTACATTTAGTACCTACTAATAGATACAGTTCAACATCGACATAATAATATCAATCGTCCTAAATGTTATAAAAAGAAGAAAACAAGCTTCCATTTTCGTAGCTAGTTACGAAAAATGAAAAAAAAAACCATTTATTTTCGTCACTGGTTACCAAAACATAAAAAAAAATTCGTAGCTGGCTATGAAACATGGTTACGTACCTACATGGAATAAATATTCCTTTTTAATAACCAGTTAAGAATTAGTAAAAAAAAAACTTCTTTCGTAGGTTCTGGTTGTGAAAAATAGTAACGAAAATGGACCAAAGAACCGGGTAACCAGTGCCGGGTAGTCGGTGGCGAAGTGTATGCAAATTACGCCGGTGCTTGCCTGCTCTGTCCTTAAAAAGTTCCAACACAAACTTCGACACCCCATTTCACCCCTTTTTAAGGGTTGTTTTGAATAATCCTGAAATACGTGTCCATTTATTTTGCATTTCGAGTATACGAACCGAGTTTCAAGCAAATCATACTACGGGTTAAAAAGTTTCATACAAACGTTTTCACTACTTTTCACCCCATTAGGGGTTGAAATTCGAAAATAAAATGCCTTAGTGGGTGGTTTTACTAGAAAAGAAAGCTACCTTCCAAGTTTCAGCTTTCTAGTTTCGTTCAAAGAAACCACCATTATCGCGCCATTTTTGCACCAAAACACCATGTTCGCACTCGATTTGAACTTAGCTGTAATGGAATGAAATAAAGTACACTCCAAGAGCTTTCATATGACATTTATGTGTCATCGCTGTTGGACGAAGCGGGTCCAGTGTTCAAGCAATGATGCCCATGGTTCTTTAGCGAATATTTTATTTTTAATTAAATATTGGCGAATATTTTACTCAGTAGCATAATCACACACAGCTCACACTCACAGCTGTGCAACTAAAAAAATTAAAGTAGGTACTTACCTATATTTTGTTGTACCTAAGCATTGTGTACCTATGTATTGTAGGTATGTTATTATTATCAAGTGTAGTTGGTTAATTCGCGGTGTAAGAACCAGATGAACGTACCTATTTATCTACCTAAAATTCGAAAAACGTTTTTTTTTTCATATAAGTATGACGATTTTCGAACGATTTTCGAATTTTTGGTAAATCCATTCATCTGGTTCTTACACCGCGAATCTTGTAATGGTCTTTTTGAATGTTCCCGCCGTTTAATATTAAATCGATAGTTTTTGCTCTTTCCATAGGACTTGAGTGCTGGCGCGGAATGTCATCTGACACGCCGTCAGTGGGACAGTGACATTCCGCCATGTCTCCTGTCTACGTTCCGCAGGAAGTTTAATTTTTTTTATTTAGTGTTGCCATAGTGAACGCACACTGCTTGAAAGTAGCTTTTTTTTATTATCTCCAGCCAGCATCAATTTTGTTTTTTTTTCATAGTTTCAGGTTAGTTTCAGTGTCAGATCTTTAGAATTGTCAAATTCACATTCCAGATATTTTGGCTGTGCTTGGGCAGAGTTCATTGAACCTTCATTGTGAAATTTAGTTGTAAACAAATTCAAAATATTCAAATCTCGATAGTTTTCTAGCGAATCCAGGGATTCCTGCGCTGGAAACTCCGATTCCTTTCATTTCCGATCTGGCGTGGTCTTGTCGGGTCGGCGTTCCTGTAGTTCTAAATTTTTTAATAAGAATCCGTGAATTTTGATCTCATCTCAGCTGGACACGTGTCGGCGCGTGCGCAGGGCCTTTCTCGTGGTGTACTCTCAGATCAGACCAACTTTTCTATCATTCACCCACGAGCGGACGGAAGCCCAGGAGAGTGCCTTCCCGGCGAAGACGCGGCGACCGAGTCCAGCTGAGGATTCAGCTCTTGTCTCGGTGGACAAAAACCCCGTTCGGGGTTTTTTTTATTTACCCCTCTTCTTCTCTCAACATCTCGAGTCACCAGCCGAGGCCTCGCAGACAGGATCTGACCGGGAGCGGTGCTGTCTTCGCAGTGAGCTGGCCCCCTTCCTTCGAGACCGGCCGCTGCGATCCCCTCCACGGTACCCTCAGTCTCCGAGCGTTCTCTCTCGGCTGAGTTCCATTACTTCTGTGTCGTCAACCTCTAACCCTCAAAACAGTCTACACACCTTTGATGCTGCCTTCTGCAGTATCCGTTCAATCTTAAATTTCAACGTTCAATTGGTTGCTGGTAGCATTTTTTTCAAATCGTTACAGTGGCGCTCCAACTGGTTTAATCAGCCCCCAGCAACCAATTTATCCAAAATTCTCTTCGTATAAATTCAATATACTAACACAAAGAAAAATATTGTGAATTATTATTGTTGTTGTTTTATTTCCAAACTTGTGTAAACATTTTTAGTACCTACTGTGTTCTTTATAAGTGTGATCTAAACATTATTTTAGTGTCTTAAAATAAGTGTGTCTAATAGTAGTGTATTATTGTAAAACAAAATTCAAGCGGCTTCTAAAAACTTTACTTTCTATTTATATTTCATAAACTTTATATCGGCTAAGCTAAATAGTGTTTTTTGGTTTTTACTTAAATAAGAGAGCCTATTGTTTTAAAAACAGGTGTTTTGTGTAACTAAATTTGTACAAAATTGTGATACCAGTAACCGTGGACAAAAATCAACTTGTGTTTTCAAAACTTTTATTTAAAAATACTTAACATAACTTTCCATACAAACTTACACAATATACATTGCTACACATTCTACACAATACACTTTATAATTTCAGTGTTTAATCATACAAATACACATTACTTTTCATACATTCCTTGGTGATGAAATAGTATTCTTGTGAGTTTATTTCAAGTAACAATTTTGCAGGTTATGCATTTCACAACAACAACACAATATTTTCTTATCTTCAAGTCATCTTTTCTTCTAGGTAATACAGCTTTAGTGGTATTCATCCCACTTGGTAGACAGCAAATGATTCATCATAATCCTGTTTAGGTGGTTCCATCCCACATACAGTAATTGATATCTTCATAATCCTGTGGTGTTCCTAGAATTTTCAAGGTTTTTCAAACTTTTCAAAGACTTGTGTTGGTATATCTTTGATCACAAATCACAATACCTGTCTATACTTAGGTAATCAAAACAGTGCATTTGTTTTGTTTTGTAATCCAATAGGTTTATTGTTTTGTTTTGATAAGTTCAACTTTTAACTTCGTGTGCATGTGGTGTGAGTGACCAAGCACCGATAATTTTTGGAGGTCCATGTTTTGATTTTGAAAGTTCAACTTTTGCATATACAGGGTGTAAACTTTATACACGGTGAATTTTTTTTTTTTTTTTTTTGAGGTGGACTTCACACAAAATCATACTCTCTTCACATCCATCTAGTCAAAAAAAATTTTTGTAGGTTTTTGTAAATACTTAAATTTAAATTTAAATTAATTTGTTGTTAATTTAAATTAGATTTTAGAGTAAACGTTATCCTTTCGTTTACATATTCGTAGATTAGGATGGTAGGGACGCGGGAATTTGACACGTCAAGCACCTTAGTGGAGTTTTTTCGTTTTGATAGTTGTTTTGGTCGTTTACAATACAACTTCCTTCGATATTTAGCTTCTAAATTTGGTTAACGACTGTTCTCGTCCACGCCGTTCTATAGGTATTCTGTGTGATGTTCTATTCTATTGTTCTGTCCATTCATTCCGATTTCTTTTCGGATTCTTGTGTAGGTAAGTAGGTACATTCGTGTCTTGTACTTACCATCATGTCATCATCACTTCTAATTTTCAGTGGAGGTGGTGAATTCTTCGACGCTCAAAAGGCGTTATCATGACCTTTCTCGGTCTTGGGAGTTTTTACCAAAAGCTTCCAAGAATCTGTAGGTCTTCTTGTTTTACCAGAGATTCACTGGAAAACAATCATCCTCTCTCTGTCTTGCAGACAGTTCGGGAGTTCGGACATAACATGTCATCATCACTCCTCCACTTCTCATTTTCAGTGGAGGTGGTGAAATCTTCGACGCTCAAAAGGCGTTATCATGACCTTTCTCGGTCTTGGGAGTTTTTACCAAAAGCTTCCAAGAATCTGTAGGTCTTCTTGTTTTACCAGAGATTCACTGGAAAACATTCTTCCTCTCTCTGTCTTGGAGACAGTTCGGGAGTTCAGGCGTGACATGTGGGGGAGTTTATCTCCCCCGGACCGTAGGTTGGCTGCGCATCATCTTGTCCTGGGTTGTTGGCTTTTGTTTGGTTTGTTTTGCTGGTGTTTATGTTTTCATTTCTTTGTTGGTTGGTGCAGACCCGCTACCTTGTTGGAGTGTCGCGTGGTTCGGCTCTTTTCTAACCGCCACCCTTCACTTCACGCCGGTCTGCACGTGGATAGTTAGATTAAGTGCATGTTTAGGTTAGGTTCTTCTTAGTTTAGTTCGTTGGTTGGTAGTTAGGAAGTAGGTAGGTAGGGCTTCATTTTTAAAGGGATTTTTCTTGTTCTGCAGTTTTTTTTTCAAAAGGAGGTTCCCCATTACCTAATAATAGCGGGTCGTGACTATTCAATAAGCCTACACTGGGTATTTGGTGGGAATTCTCTCGATAATGTATGTAAGGTTCCGCTAGCAGTTCCCCAATTGCTGATAGCGGGTCGTGACTATTCAAATAAGCCAACACTGGGTATTTTGGAAGGAACTCTAGTGTGTTGGTTTCAGTATCCTCGATCGTTGGAGAGGTTACTGTACTTATGCGAATGTGGATGTATGAAGATGAGTATGAAAGAGGGTAGTGTAAGATAACGAAAGGGACTGTGTGTTTGTGTGAGAATGTCTGAAACTGCTTAGGATCTTCAATCCTAGGGAACTAGTCCCCAAGCCGTTTGTATCTAACTACGTAACTACCTGGTCTAACATTAGCGTAAGCTTTAGTTTAGGTTTTCTGTTTCTGTCTGGTGTCTATTCCTGTCTATCTTTGGTAGCACCCATGACTCTTAAATTTTTCCTTTTTGCTTCACTTAGTTTTTCGCGTCTGGAGTTTTTTCCTTTTTGTTTGTCTTAACTTTCTCATTTCTGGAAGTTGGGTTGTTCATGTTGTACGGATGTGGTCATCCGGGAATTTTTCTCCGACTTCATCGAAGAAAAATTCTGCCCGGCGAGGGAAGTATTGTAATGGTCTTTTTGAATGTTCCCGCCGTTTAATATTAAATCGATAGTTTTTGCTCTTTCCATAGGACTTGAGTGCTGGCGCGGAATGTCATCTGACACGCCGTCAGTGGGACAGTGACATTCCGCCATGTCTCCTGTCTACGTTCCGCAGGAAGTTTAATTTTTTTTATTTAGTGTTGCCATAGTGAACGCACACTGCTTGAAAGTAGCTTTTTTTTATTATCTCCAGCCAGCATCAATTTTGTTTTTTTTTCATAGTTTCAGGTTAGTTTCAGTGTCAGATCTTTAGAATTGTCAAATTCACATTCCAGATATTTTGGCTGTGCTTGGGCAGAGTTCATTGAACCTTCATTGTGAAATTTAGTTGTAAACAAATTCAAAATATTCAAATCTCGATAGTTTTCTAGCGAATCCAGGGATTCCTGCGCTGGAAACTCCGATTCCTTTCATTTCCGATCTGGCGTGGTCTTGTCGGGTCGGCGTTCCTGTAGTTCTAAATTTTTTAATAAGAATCCGTGAATTTTGATCTCATCTCAGCTGGACACGTGTCGGCGCGTGCGCAGGGCCTTTCTCGTGGTGTACTCTCAGATCAGACCAACTTTTCTATCATTCACCCACGAGCGGACGGAAGCCCAGGAGAGTGCCTTCCCGGCGAAGACGCGGCGACCGAGTCCAGCTGAGGATTCAGCTCTTGTCTCGGTGGACAAAAACCCCGTTCGGGGTTTTTTTTTTCTTACCCTCTTCTTCTCTCAACATCTCGAGTCACCAGCCGAGGCCTCGCAGACGGGATATCACCTGGAGCGGTGCTGTCTTCGCAGTGAGCTGGCCCCCTTCCTTCGAGACCGGCCGCTGCGATCCCCTCCACGGTACCCTCAGTCTCCGAGCGTTCTCTCTCGGCTGAGTTCCATTACTTCTGTGTCGTCAACCTCTAACCCTCAAAACAGTCTACACACCTTTGATGCTGCCTTCTGCAGTATCTGTTCAATCTTAAATTTAAACGTTAAGCTGGTTGCTGGTACAAGTCTGATCGTGTTGGCTCTCCACGAACCCTGTAAACCCTAGATTAATTTAGATGCTCATGAGAGCTAGCCGTAGCATCTTATTTACCTAACCTATCTTTCTTAAAGGCGCCCAACTTACTCACTACTTTCTTATTTCTTTTTAATAAATGTTTATCATTTAAAACTTGTTTTTTTCTCCTCGTCATTGCCCTCCCCGTTAGGTTCAATCTTTTTTTAAAACGTTACAATCTTTAGGTAATATTCTTTTTTTATTATTTAATTTAGGAGTCAGACTTTTGTTGGTGCTGTATTCATCTCTTTTTATGGTAGCCTTCTTGACTCATACAACATGTCAACCATTCCCCTACATAATACTTGGGTAGATAAAATATATAAAAATTATAGTAGAAAAAATATATGAATTATAAAATTGCAGACGATGACTTGAACTTGATAAAAAAAAATTGTTGCTGAGCCAAAAATTTATTTATCCATATTTTGAAATGTATAGACAATATAGAAATATAGAAATAGAATACTCTAAGCATTTGTTTTCTTTCAAGAATTTCATTCATTGCCAGGGATGTAGCTATAGCTTTGTTAAGGGGGGGGTCCAAAGGTTCCAATATACCAAAGATCTTTGTTAAGGGGGGGGTCCAAGGGTTCCAAAATACAAAAATTGGTAAAAATTTAGTATTAAGAAGCAGGATTTTGGGGGAGGGAGTGAGGGGGGGGGAGGGTTCCCCCTCCCCCCTGGTACCACTCCCATTACAAGGTAACGCACCGTTCTGGAGATAATCAAATTTTTGTTTTTATATACAAACTGGTAAAAATGGTAAAAATTTAGTATTCGGTAACAGTATTTGGGGGGGGGAGGGTGGGAGGGATCCCCCCCCCCAAATACCAGTTTTGTGCGACCAGATTTTGTGGGTGGGCTCGCTTCGCTCGCTTTTTTATATACAAACCTAACCTAACCTACAGGTGCCCCGTGTCGGATCTGATTTAGTTTCTCTTTTAGATGTGATGGGGGTTTGTGCCACCAGATTTAGTGGGTGGGCTCGCTTCGCTCGCTTTTTTATATACAAACCTAACCTAACCTACAGGGTGCCCCGTGTCGAATCTGATTTAGTTTCTCTTTTAGATGTTATGGGGTTTGTGCTACCAGATTTTGTGGGTGGGCTCGCTTCGCTCGCTTTTTTATATACAAACCTAACCTAACCTACAGGGTGCCCCGTGTCGGATCTGATTTAGTTTCTCTTTTAGATGTGATGGGGGTTTGTGCCACCAGATTTTGTGGGTGGGCTCGCTTCGCTCGCTTTTTTATATACAAACCTAACCTAACCTACAGGTTGCCCCGTTTCGGTTGCCCCGTATAGGTTAGGTTAGGTTAAAAAAAAAGGTTAGGTTAGGTTACATTTGATTTTCTCAAGAACGGTGCGTTACCTTGTGATGGGAGTGGTACTAGGGGGGCGGGGGATCCCCCCACCCTCCCCCCCCAAAATATTGTTACTGAATACTAAATTTTTACCAATTTTTACCAGTTTGTATATAAAAACAATAATTTGATTATCTCCAGAACGGTGCGTTACCTTGTAATGGGAGTGGTACCAGGGGGGAGGGGGAACCCCCCCCTCACCTCCCCCCCTCACTCTGCCCCCAAAATCCTGCTTCTTAATACTAAATCCAACCCCAAAAATTGACTAGGTTTCCTCCGAACTTAATGGGCTAAGGGGGGGGTCCGGACCCCCTAAACCCCCCCCTTATATACGTCCCTGTTCATTGCTAATGCAAATTACCCACAGGTAATTTAAGTAGGTAATTACAAGTATGGCAATGAAGCTGAGAACTCATTGAAAGATAATAATTATCATTTCTGTGTAACAAAGTTACACTTACTTTGACTTTATATTTTCTAATTGAATATACTTATTGGAAGAGTAAATACACACATCAAAAAAAGCTTGCGATCACTTATAAAAGTTACATATTTTTTGATTCCCAAAACTATTATAAAATCTCTTTGGATTAATGTTCTTTGTTTAAAAGTACGTGATTTAGAATTAAATATTGGGTCGGGGTATAAATACAAAAGGGTGTGCAGGCAGCTGGGACTTACAGCTGGGAAAATTTCAAATATTATTTTTTATATTAATGGCTTTTCTTAAAGATCTCGTAAAAATAAAGCTTAAGTTTTTAGTTCTCATCTCCGGGACTTCGAAAAATTTTAAATATTATTTTTTATATTAATGGCTTTTCCTATAGATCTCGTAAAAATAAAGCTTTCGTTTTTAGTTTTCATCTCCCTAGGATCTTGAATGTCTGACTACCAACCATCCTTTAAGAACACATTCCGGAAGAAGTTTTAAAGTTTTTTAAACATTGTCAACAAATCTGCTTAAATTCCACAGACGTTAGTGTAATTTTGTATTAAGAATGTACGAATACCTCATTTTCAAAACCTCGACTTGTTCCTGCCGCGGGAATCGCGGCCAGTAATGGTTCCCGCTCAGTTTCATCGCTGGCTCGACGTCTGTACAAAGTCGACCTCATTTTTCACGGAATTATCAATAAGACCACAGCGTAACTCGTGTAGCGCGAATAATAATGCGACTGCGACTGTTTATGAAAGTTGAAACAGAACAGCATTTTGCAAAACAAAGTTCGATAAAAACAAACATCAGCTGACTGACGTCTGGTCTGACGGGCTGAACTGACGTGACATATGTGCCACAAGTATAAGTTGGCGGTGGCGATTTGAGGAACTAAAACGGAAAAACGGAAAAAGAGTACTAAGATGTGAAATATCATTAAACTATCATAAACAAATACGCAAATGATTAAATCTTTCTTACATATTTTCCCAAATTTCATGGTATTTTCTGTACAATTAATTATATTTTTTGAACACAGTGGCGCTCAGCCGCGCCAAGTTATACTTGTGGCACTGTATAGCCGTAACAGACGGCACAGACCAAACCACAGATTTGGTCTGCGGCAGACCAAAGTGATGGTCTGTGTCACTGTCACAATGATATGACACAGACCATCAAACGATTTTGATGGTTGGCCCCAACCGTCAAAAACCACGACAGACAAATAGGGAGTGATGCCAAATGGGGGATTTCCTGCAAATTCGGGAGTTTTAAAATAAATTAGAACCGACTGTCTAGGGTGCCTATTTATTGTTAGCAGGCTTTTAGCAGGTATCTATTTCATTTAATCTTACCTACCTACTAATTATATAACGTTGGTTGGTAGGTTGAAATGTACCTACAAGCAAGATTATTCTTTCGTTCACAGTAAGAGCGTTTGTCCACCGCCGCCGTCACCGTCACGTCAACGAGAACGAGATGACGGCGCCGATGTAGCGGACCATACATTTACTATAGCCGCTTGTCCACCAGAAGACCGTCACGTCATCTTGATCTCATACAGAAATAATCTCGTTGACGGTGACGTGACGGACAAACGCTCTAAATGGGCGTTTTTCCACTAGCCCGGCACGGCACCGGCACCGGCACCGGCGCCGGCGACGCAAGAATGTATGAAAATGTACTGCTCGTTTTTCCACTTGCCGGCGCCGGCACCGGCACGGTTTCATACATTTTTGCCACCATTTTTTTTCCTGCGTGGAGTAGGCAGGCAATCGGTCCGGGGGGCGGGGCACCGCAACGGATAGTAAAATAAATAATTGACTAATTGACTTTTTATTTCGATACAACACTTTACGATACATTGCGATACGAAATATCGATACAATCCGAAATATCGAACATCCCTATAAGATCACACGCATAAAGTTCCGTATTTTTTTATTCCGTCGTTGTGTAGACATTACAATATCATACCTTCTTGTGGGCTGTCACTGTTACCATGACATGAGACACAGTAACAGTGACAAGTCAGTTTTGTTATAGCGCGTACACACGTTGGGCCAGGGTCACATTGCCTCTCTGTCGCTCTCGCCTTGAATCGATTCGCCTTCTCGCTCGCACTCGCCTAAGCTGGCCTAGGCTGGCCCAACATATGTACGCGCCTGTCTAATTTACACAAGTGAGTGAGAAGGAAAGTTTTCCTTCTCACTCGCACAAAACAAAGAAGCATAATTATATTAAAACTATCTTTCTTTTTTTTTGTGCGAGTGACGAATGAAACAGGAGGCTATCTAAAGATTGTTGTTTTCAATCTGTAGATGTTAAAGTAATTTAGTTGACTTTTTTAGGGCTTTATGCTTGGTTGGGTTTATTTTCGGAAATACCTATTTTTCGAAGGGATTTCCATCTAAGTTTAGAGGTAAATTCATTTAGCCAGCTGGCAGCACTCCTCATTTGGACCGTGGTTACTATTATGTATTCAAGGATCCGACCGTCTGCGAGACCGTCTGCGAGACCGTCTGGCAGACCGTCTGGCAGACGGTCTGCCAACGTGTCTGCAGACCGTGTGGTAGCACTAATATTATGCTGATAGCTAACGTCAGAAATGTCAGTGACAAACGATTTATTTGAAAGATTCAACGGTGTTACAAGTTTAAATAAATAAAATAATCTAGCGCTTTTTGTGTCGCTCGAGAGAGGCGAGGTCAAAGAAATTAGATTTTATAATTTTTTGGGCGAGGTAGTTAGAGGCCATAGATTATGTGGTCATCATCTTACTCTAAAATAAAATCAGTCACTTTTATTATTTAAGTACAAATTAACACAAAAATTAACCAGCTTATATTACCTAGCTGTAATGAACATAGCTTCAAGTAGGTAGGTAGGTAAATAGGTAGACCTAGGTAGACATCCTATTCTAATTATTGCGAGCAATATTTGTAGGTATTTCAGTTTCCTATCTGGGAAAATTCGTTTTTAAAAATAAAGAGTAGGTAGGTACTTAGGTACCTACTTACTAAATCGATTTCCTTTGCAAATTATAAGTAGGTACGTATAGGGACCTGTACCTACCTACTTACTTAGAATAAATCAATATGCCTAACATGCGAACTACGCCATACGGTCTACCATCAGGAGTCTATGACGTTCTTGGCATTGCCATTTATGTTGCTTGCCCTTGACTTCTACGTGCTTCTATTTATTTACTCAGGTACCTACCTACTTACAATAAATCCCTACCTACCATTTGCTAGTTTTTCAGATTTCAATTTCATAAACCTACCTACAGCCGATTGCCTTTTATTGATGTAATGGCTGTTTTTGAAAGAAAGGTCGACGGTCGATCTCTACCAGCCAAGTGATTGCGGAGAAGAGAAGTCATGATTTTTTTAGTCTCTTTTAAAAATGACAAGATAGGTAGGTACCTACATAAGACTATCCCCGGCGCGGTAGACATTCTCTCTCATCTTTAGACATTTTAGATCCTCAGACATCTTCAACGTAGTCAGAGGCCCAAATACAGATTTGGTCACCATATTTTGCAAAAGAGAGCATTCCATGCGTTACATACAGGCAACCTATACTTATACCTACCTACCTATTTACATTTAGCTCTACCTAGCCGCTAGCAAAAAAACTATTGTAGATATTTATGATCTACTAGCTATAAGTAGCACTTTAAATCTAACTTTACCATAACTGTTGCAAAGGTTCCGCCTGTGACAACTCCGGCTATCAATCCAGGACCAAGCACGGGTAGTGCCATTAAGGTCAGCGCATTCGACCCACAACTCCTTGATCCTCCGAATCCGAGTCCAAATCCAAACATAATTCACTAACTTTTTTTCGCGGTATTATGTAAAATGAATATAAAAAGCTAGTTTTGTAGTTTGTTGAGCAATAGGAATAAGTAAATGTTTGTGTCATACGAATAAACTCTCTTTAGAGATTGCAAGATCTTATGTCGAATTTTACGATAGAGATAGAAGTGACGAGTTTATCATACAATAATGACAGAATCTTGTTATTGTAAATGTGTTTGAGATGTTTTGTTTTGTAATCTTTTGGAGGATTTTATATAAAGACCGGTTGGTGGTTATTTATTGTTCTGTTGATACCTAAGTGGAATGTTTATCGTAAGATTTCAAATTGAGCAGAGATAGTACCACCATAGTACCTACCTAGATACCGAGTAGTAAGTTGGTAACCCTAGGATCCATGTAAGACTTCGAAAATTGCAGACTTCAACAAGAAATAATATATTGTATTGCTTCGAGCATTTACAAATGTATTGATATAAAACAACTA
Source organism: Camptogramma bilineatum (assembly GCA_958496255.1). NCBI lineage: Eukaryota > Metazoa > Arthropoda > Insecta > Lepidoptera > Geometridae > Camptogramma > Camptogramma bilineatum. The sequence goes on from OY292464.1 coordinate 2,065,781, forward strand.
TCTATTCGTGCTAATCTGGCTGAAGTCATAATAACAATATTGATACCTACTTAATAAAGTAGAGATGGCGTGACGAGCTGGATGACTTTGAGAAAGCGTGGGTCAAAAATGGCACAGGAACGTGATATTTGGAGAGATCAAGGGGAGGTCTTTGCCCAGCATTGGGACACAATGGGCTAATTATAATAATTATAATAAAATAAACATGTATTTTATATAGTGTCAGTTTGTGGGCGTATCAAATTCGCTGCTACAGTTTTGCGTATCACAATGATGCTTGTTTTGAATTGTGCTAAAGGAACACAATGTGAATAGTAAGTACCTATTTTGATATATTTAGTAGGCACTTAGATAATACCTACACCAAATTAGGTATGAAGTTTATACCTACGCGTAGCGATAGCGGAATGTACGCAGAAAGTAACGTTTACCTATCTACCTACTTAGGCTCACTAGAGTTATAATAAAATAGGTATTATGATAAGTAGATACCTACTCACAATGTTCAAAAATACCTTATGAACAGGTGTCAGTGAAAATAAGTAGGCAGGTAGGTATGTACTAGATATTTTTTATCGTATTTGTAAAGTGTTAGGTATTCTAACGTTAGGTACATTATGTACCTATCTGGGCTGTTACAGCTCTTCAAAGAATTTAGTCCGAGTGGTTCCGTAATGTTAAGGGAGAATACCCTGACAATGCACCAAAAGGCACTTGCAAGATCCAAAAGTTTAAGAGTTTGGCTGAATAGTATTACATAAAAACAAAAAGGTAGTAGCTCAATAAATGTGCCTACAATAACACCGCGAGATAATTGCAAAATAGTTACTTATTTCCGAGAAAACAATAGATAAACTCTCTCAAAAATCCCGAAATCGACCTTTTTTTGTGCCAATTTTCACAAATCCCCATTGGAGTTTATAAAAATCTTTATTGTTCACGATAGACACAAAAGTATGAACAAGAGAAACACCGCGCTAGATTTTGATTAAATCTCATCGTAAAGTTGAAATCTACGTCTGAACACTATTTATTTTTCGACGCAAATCGTTCGCCTGCGTCCATACATTTTACTATGAAGTAGATACGGACCGAAAGCCGCTTTCTGCGCTGTATAAATTGGATGTTGACTTGCGAATAAAATCAGTGTCGTCGGGGATACCGAGGTGGGAGGACGTCCGTTTTCCATCCTGAGCGGATACGCACGCACATTTTAGGGCGAGGCGTGACTGTCTCCGCAAAAATCACAAATTTGTATGATGTATTTTTAGTTTTATGAAATACTTACCTATTTTAAAAGCTTTTATTTAACTTGCAATGTAAGTATGTATGTATGAATGCTTGTTCGGGTCAAATCTTGCGGGTTAAATTTGACCCACTTCCGATGTGAAATGTCCGATTGAGCTAAAATTTTGCACACTTATAGATTCTCGGAGATAATTTAATATTATGGTATCAGCGAGCTGATCTGATCATGGAGTCAGGAGCTGTTCAACGGAACTCCTCAATAAATAGGTCGATTGAGTTAAAACTCGGCATATCTGTCAAGTTCCAACTACAATGTAATAATATGGTCACAACGAGATGATCTGATGATGGAGTCAGGAGCTGTACAACAGAACTCCTCAGTAAATAGGCCGATTGAGTTGAATTTCGGAACTCGGCATATCTGTGATGTTCCGACTACAATGTAATAATAGGATGACGGCTAGCTGATCTGATGACGGAGTCAGGACCTGTTCTATGGAACTTTTTAATGATATGGGTATCTTACATTTACATTTACTGAATGTGAATGTGAATTGTGAATTATGAATGTGAATTGTGAATTGTGAATGTGAATTGTGAATGTGAATTGTGAATGTGAATTGTGAATTGTGAATGTGAATTGAGAATTGTGAATTGTGAATGTGAATTGTGAATTGTGAAATTGTGAATGTGAATTGTGAATTGTGAATTGTGAATTGTGAATGTGAATTGTGAATGTGAATTGAGAATTGTGAATTGTGAATTGTGAATTGTGAATGTGAATGTGAATTGTGAATTGTGAATTGTGAATTGTGAATTGTGAATGTGAATTGTGAATTGTGAATTGTGAATTGTGAATTGTGAATTGTGAATTGTGAAAGTGAATTGTGAATGGGAATTGTGAATGTGAATGTGAATTGTGAATTGTGAATTGTGAATTGTGAATTGTGAATTGTGAATTGTGAATTGTGAATTGTGAATTGTGAATTGTGAATTGTGAATTGTGAATGTGAATTGAGAATTGTAAATTGTAAATGTGAATTGTGAATTGTGAAATTGTGAATGTGAATTGTGAATGTGAATTGTGAATGTGAATTGTGAATTGTGAATTGTGAATTGTGAATTGTGAATTGTGAATTGTGAATGTGAATTGAGAATTGTGAATTGTGAATTGTGAATTGTGAATTGTGAATTGTGAATTGTGAATTGTGAATGTGAATTGTGAATTGTGAATTGTGAAATGTGAATTGTGAATTGTGAATGTGAATTGAGAATTGTGAATGTGAATTGTGAATTGTGAATTGTGAATTGTGAATTGTGAATTGTGAATTGTGAATGTGAATTGAGAATTGTGAATTGTGAATGTGAATTGTGAATTGTGAAATTGTGAATGTGAATTGTGAATTGTGAATTGTGAATGTGAATTGAGAATTGTGAATTGTGAATTGTGAATGTGAATGTGAATGTGAATGTGAATGTGAATTGTGAATTGTGAATGTGAATTGTGAATTGTGAATTGTGAAAGTGAATTGTGAATGGGAATTGTGAATGTGAATGTGAATGTGAATGTGAATTGTGAATTGTGAATTGTGAATGTGAATTGAGAATTGTGAATTGTGAATGTGAATTGTGAATTGTGAATGTGAATTGTGAATTGTGAATGTGATTATTGTGAATGTGAATTGTGAATTGTGAATGTGAATTGAGAATTGTGAATGTGAATTGTGAATTGTGAATTGTGAATTGTGAATGTGAATTGTGAATGTGAATTGTGAATTGTGAATTGTGAATGTGAATTGAGAATTGTGAATGTGAATTGTGAATTGTGAATTGTGAATTGTGAATGTGAATTGTGAATGTGAATTGTGAATTGTGAATTGTGAATTGTGAAATGTGAATTGTGAATTGTGAATGTGAATTGAGAATTGTGAATGTGAATTGTGAATTGTGAATTGTGAATTGTGAATGTGAATTGAGAATTGTGAATTGTGAATGTGAATTGTGAATTGTGAAATTGTGAATGTGAATTGTGAATTGTGAATTGTGAATGTGAATTGTGAATGTGAATTGTGAATTGTGAATTGTGAATTGTGAATGTGAATTGTGAATGTGAATTGAGAATTGTGAATTGTGAATGTGAATTGTGAATTGTGAATTGTGAAATTGTGAATGTGAATTGTGAATTGTGAATTGTGAAATGTGAATGTGAATTGTGAATTGTGAATGTGAATTGAGAATTGTGAATGTGAATTGTGAATTGTGAAATTGTGAATGTGAATTGTGAATTGTGAATGTGAATTGAGAATTGTGAATTGTGAATTGTGAATGTGAATGTGAATGTGAATTGTGAATTGTGAATGTGAATTGTGAATTGTGAATTGTGAATTGTGAAAGTGAATTGTGAATGGGAATTGTGAATGTGAATGTGAATGTGAATTGTAAATTGTGAATTGTGAATTGTGAATGTGAATTGTGAATGTGAATTGTGAATTGTGAATTGTGAATTGTGAATTGTGAATTCACAATTCACTATTCACTATTCACTATTCACATTGTGAAATGTGAATAGTGTAGTGTGAATTGTGAGTGTGTAGTTCACATTCACAATTCACAATTCACAATTCACATTCACAATTCACAATTCACATTTCACATTCACATTCACATTCACATTTCACATTTCACATTTCACATTTCACAATTCACATTCACAATTCACAATTCGCAATTCACATTCACAATTCACAATTCACAATTCACAATTCACAATTCTCAATTCACATTCACAATTCACAATTCACATTCACAATTTCACAATTCACAATTCACATTCACAATTCACAATTCACATTCACAATTCTCAATTCTTATTCACAGTTCACAATTCACAATTCACAATTCACAATTCACAATTCACAATTCACATTCACAATTCACATTCACAATTCACAATTCACAATTCACAATTCACAATTCACATTCACAATTCACATTCACAATTCACAATTCACAATTCACAATTCACATTCACAATTCACAATTCACATTCACAATTTCACAATTCACAATTCACATTCACAATTCACAATTCACATTCACAATTCTCAATTCTTATTCACAGTTCACAATTCACAATTCACAATTCACAATTCACAATTCACATTCACAATTCACATTCACAATTCACAATTCACAATTCACAATTCACATTCACAATTCACATTCACAATTCACAATTCACAATTCACATTCACAATTCTCAATTCTCAATTCACATTCACAATTCACAATTCACATTCACAATTCACATTCACAATTCACAATTCACAATTCTCAATTCACATTCACAATTCACAATTCACATTCACAATTTCACAATTCACAATTCACATTCACAATTCACAATTCACATTCACAATTCTCAATTCTTATTCACAGTTCACAATTCACAATTCACAATTCACAATTCACAATTCACATTCACAATTCACATTCACAATTCACAATTCACAATTCACAATTCACATTCACAATTCACATTCACAATTCACAATTCACAATTCACATTCACAATTCTCAATTCTCATTCACAATTCACAATTCACTTTTAAAATTACAATAACTTTTTATGTACCTACATACACAAGATATACTTTCGAAATAAAATGGACTCGAAAAAGAGTTTAATTTTGTACAATGGTTTCAAAGAAAGCTGATAAAATTTGCTATGAAACGTTTTTTTATTTTAAATCTGTAACTTCTCTATTTTGGAAAAAAATAATAATTTAAAAGTGTAGTAAGTACTTAGTTTTGCAGGCCAGTGTACTTTATAACACCCAGACGCAGAACAAACATCTATGTTCATCACACAAATGTTTGTCGTGAATGGGAATCGAACTCGTAGGTAGGTAGGTACATTAAGTTAATAATAATTCTATCGTTAATAAATCAAAAATGATTGAATGTAGGTACAGATATCGAATGTACGGCTACTATTTATATAGGTACATAGTAGTTCTGTTCGAATATAGTACCTACTCAATTCGAACCGTGCAACCGACTTGGATAGTCAACCCGTTTACACTATGGCTCCACCCTTAGGCAACAAACACATTTACGCCGGCGGCATACATTGCGCATTTTCTAGGACATGCTTACAAATGCTACAGCGATGACGCGCAATGAGAAATAAACGTTAGTGTGCATGCGTACTACGCTACGAGTTGCAGATGTGTGAGTGTAAAATTTCAAAGTGTGCGTAGAATGAGAAATTCCCACGCTCACAATGTAGGGCCTTAATAAAAAAGCGAAGTGAGTGCTATTAATAGGTTGTATGTGTAGTACCTACCTACCCACTTGCATGGGTAAACATACATAAGTAACTGTCAGTAAATTTCACGCGGCAAATTTGCACCAATAAAAACATAAATTTTATGGATCAATATTACAATAATGTCATTGATATCCATCGATAAACTGCCATTATTCTGTTATTAACCGATAGCAGTAGTAGGTACTTAAGCAGACCATTGTCATCAACTTTATCATTTTGGTATAAGTACCTACTAGCTTAGTCTTAAAAGTCTTAATACATGCTATTTTATATTATTAATTTAGGAATTTGCAAATTAATAACAACTTATTAGGTAGAGTATTAATTTCTTAAGCAATACCTATCAATTAAAATAGCTATCTGCCCTATCGTAGTTCAATCTATGATAAGAGCACGTAAGTATCTGAAAAATAATTACCATTTTTGTAATTTATGTAGCTACCTATCTAATCTATTTGAGGAATAAAATTATAGACTATTGATATTACTAGTTACTACGAATAACCTTTATAAAAAAAAATGTGAATAATATAGGTATTAGGTCTGCGATTGCACTTGTATGTAGGTAGGTACCTACCTATATATTTTGATTAATTATGCTCTAATCTTCTATCATCGAAATCACTCGATTCACATTACATTATAACTACATGCATTAAATATTCATAACCTCTAACACGAGATATTTAATTAGCATCACAAACAAGAAGGAACACTGAATTACTAACATTATACCTGTTTTAACCTATTTATGTATATCATAAATAGGATTATTATCCTCATCAATTTAATTATTTTATAACCTCTCATAAAACTAAGGCAGGACTAGAACATAATCATAAGTTTCAATACGCTGGCTGTCGGTAACGAGCCGTCGACCTTTCCCTGTATCCGTTTCCGGCCGGAAGTCAAGTTGTATCCGCATTTTTGAAATTTTCAGATAGTTCTATATAAATTGTTGGAAGTTATGTGACAATAGAATGTGCATTTTATGGTAATCTGACAAGAAATGTAAAGAGCCTTGGTGGTTAGTTTCACTTCTGTAATTTTATTATGACAAAGTGATGGTTTTCACCTTTTCAGGTTTTTCACCGACGACCGAACGGCAAATCCGGCAAGTATTTTCAAAATCCGTACCCATATCATAAATGTGAAAGTGTGTTTATTTGTTTGTTTATTTGTCCTGCTTTCACGTCAAAACAGAGCGACGGAATGACGTGATTTTTTTTGTGGAGATAGTTGGAGGGCTGGAGACATAGGCTACTTTTTATCCTGAAAAAATGCATGTTTCCCGTGGGATAAAAAAGTAGTAGTCCACGTGGGTGAAGCCACGGGCGTCCGCTAGTGAATTCATAAATCAATCCAGCCGTCAAGACCGCATACCTACCAAATAACTTGGATAAACATTATTATCTTTTTCCAAATCGTAATAGAAAGCAAAAAAAATCGTAGGTAGGTAGTAAAAAGTTGCCTAAAAAGTAGAAAAGTTTCGAAAAAAAGTACCTACTTACCTACCTACTTACTAATAAGTACCTATGAGGGATTTGTGAACTCTTGAACATGGTTGACTGGACTAAAAACAAAAATTAATTGGTAGGTAAGTACCTACTTATTTCTTTTAATTTATATTTCTATGAAACACAAACTAGGTTTTCTGTTTTCCACGAAAAATACAAAACCTAAAATTCAATTGAACAATCTTTAGTTTCATTGTCACGCAAACCAAAGTTGTTTAGAAGTAATAAAGTAGGTAATCTCGCAACCTCAATGAGAATGATTATTTAGGTTGATAGCTGATTAGGTAATCTAGATCAGATCTAGATTTCAGTTATTCCCCTATGTTCTTTGCGTTCTGTACTTAGACATTTATTTCTAGGACCTAAGTTAAATAAATCTCTAACAGTCAATTTATAATATTAGTGTAGATACTGGGTGCAATAAATCTACATTTGATAATATTTGACACTTCTTCGGTTGCTTCACCTATGTCCTAAGCACAGAACACTACAATTTAGTATTATGTGTCCTATTCTTATGTTTCAACTTCTAAAATACGATTTATTAGGTACATATTAATTATCATATTATTTAACTTACTATGCAAATCCATAAATACCTATGAAACAAGATTTTATTTTCGACGCTGAGCATACCTACTTAATCGATATTTTTTTATTGGCTTTCTTGGAAAATTCTAAGTTGGAGCGATAAACGCATACTTACCTACCTACTCGTATCAAGTGGAAGGTCATTTTTCTTTTTATTCTTTCAAACTAGAAGATTTATAAATAAGTACATATAAAAATCCATGTTTGTTCCCTGTGGACTCCAAAGTTGTGATCCTATAAAGTTTGGTAGTAGTGATCAGATCAACCAATACCCCTGCGAGGTGGGGCAAGTCGCTACTAACTAAATAAGAAAGAAATTAACGTAGGATTCAATTTTTATTGGTAGCTAGCTCTCAAAAGTCAGGCCGTAAACTACTTCTTGATTACTGAAATAAGAAAAACTAAGCTAAAATAATTGCTCCGTCAACGAACTTTTTGTCGAGGCTGTTTTAAAACATCTGTAGGTACAACTATGTGTACAGATGTTTTGGACCGTAAATTAAAGTACCTAGTAATGTAAATTAAAGTTGATTAACATGATCCATATTATCATGTATTTATTCAGCTCTGTTTTCCGTCGCCAAATATTCTATACCTACGGTATTTGCATTATCATGAAACTACAACATTAAAACAGTAAAAGTCGAAGTCAATAACCATGTTTTTAACTAGACCACTTGAGATAGAACCGTCTAAGCTAGGTGTTTCTATTTCTTTTCTTTCGCAACCAATAGAGTGAAGCAGCCCAATTCTACTCATTTACAACGTCTTCCATTCCGCTGTGTTTTGTTTCGTTCAAAATGTCAGTCATTTAGTTGAAATAGCTAAAACAACATTGTCGTTGGTCATTAGTAGAATAGGAAACAGACGAAAATCGGTTTAGATGACGTTTTAAGTGTGGTTGATAAAAAGTAGTCAGTAAAATCACAGAATAATGGTAAAATTCCAAATTCCAGGACAGGAAACACAGTCTGGGGCCTAGTTTTCCGCATATTCCAAACCAAATTAAAAAAACATTGTTTTTAGGAATACTTAGTATCTTTAACACCTAGTAGAATATCAAAAACCCAAAAACCAGTTTTGACATTCGCCCCCTCACTCTTTCAGTTTTCATGAGTAGTCGTTTCACACCCATTTTTGCACCCAAAAATTTAAAGCAAAGACACATACATAAGTCACATCTCGACTATCAAGTGAGATATCGCACGAGATTATAAAAGCTAATCTCTATAAGTCTGTGAAAGCGTGGGCAAGTATGGTGGGACTCTATTATCTAATCAGGCTTAGATATAGCATACCTGGGTCGAATGATAAAACATGAAATAAAACATTTAAATGTCTTGTTTGCACTACATTTACAGATACTCCATAAAATAATAATCATCATCATTCACCCACCAATCTAACTGTTATTCCTATTTTAGGTTGGGCCTAATAACATTTATCAAATACAGAAAAGAGAGAAGGTATGAAAAGTAAATTTTAAAATTCAACTCTCGATTTTTAAAGTCGAATATTTTTGTAGTAATATTTTTGTACACAAGTAAGTAGGTGTTTATTTTGCAACTACTTACTAACTTACTTATACGTTTTAAATAAGTAAAGAAGTTATATAGAATCAATGATATTCATAGAGTAGGTAGGTACCTACTTAGTAACTTCTTAGTTAGTTTTATAATAGTGCCGTAGGTACGTATCGAATAATAACTACCTACTGCAAAATGGCCTGAAGATTTTTTATTTAGACATGCCTCTGATTACCTCTACTAGAAATAACAAAGGATCCTAAATACCTACAGAGCTGACTTAATGTCTACTATACCTATGTAACAGTCGTGAGCCTGTTTACTTTGCAAATATCTAAAATTCTCCGCCACCTCGCTGATTATCAGATCAGCAAGAAAACAAATCGCTTCAGTGAAATTCTACTTTCATAACCCACATTATAGCTGTAATCATTATCACGTGTCGGCGTCGCGTCGGCTAAATTCGAAAACCTCGTAACTCCGTCTTTTTTTCGAAAATGATTTTTTGATACAGTTTGCAGAAAATTTAATTTTCTACCCTAACTGCATCAAAAAATCATTTTCAAAAAAAAAATAAAAAAAACCAAAGCCGGAGTTACCAGGTTTTCGAATTTAGCCGACAATAAGTATTTGACTAGAGAACGCAATACGGTACAAACTGATTCATATTATTAGGTACTCTAGAACCAGTTGAGCCTTGGATTGTTGTAAACGATCTATAGATAGCTTGACTAATCCTGGTGACTTCTGTTAGAAAGCGTGCTTTAAGTCTACCGTCGCTATAGGGAAGCAGCACGGAAGCAAAATCCCTCAAGTGTAGATTTAGTTAAATAATATACTTGTATGTATGCTAGTCTCTAAGGTATTTATTTGATATGAACCACAAATGTATTTTTGTATATTTAAGTTGTCTGAAATAAAATTATTATTATTATTATTATTATTTAAGACTCTGGCAGCATATTGCACTGTTGATTAGGGCATGCAAACCGGTTAACCGGGTAACCGAAAAAACCGGGTAACCGCCTGATTTGAAGATCGGTTTTTTCATGGTGTAAAACCCGGTTTTTCGATTTTTTCGGTTTTTTTTTTCGATCTATAAAATTACTCATAAACTACCGTTTCTCTTCCTTAATTAATGAATTATTATAATGGCCAAGCTCAGTCGAGCCAAACTGGCAGGCAAGACTACTAACGTGATTTTAGTTCCTACTTTATATACCTAACTTACCTGAAAATTTTATAATTTGCTTATTTGTTTGATAGTTTAACTTCATTGTTAAAGTAACTAGTTGCTCTGTGAACTGCAGACCTCGCAAGTGGCTTCGCATAGCTTATTATTATTATTATCATCAGCCATCAATATCCCACTGTTGGGTAAAGGCCTCCCCCCACTCTTTTCATTCATCCCTCTCCTTTGCTAGTGATGTCCAGTCGGCACGGAATTTGGCAAGCTCGTCTCTCCATCTCGTTCGCGGTCTGCCGTCGCGCAACGTATTAGGGCACCACTCCGTGGTTAGTTAAGTTAGTTTTAAGCATAGCTTAAAACCGAATAAATGCTCACAATTCTCTAGTTGACAGAGCGAGCGAAGTGTCTATGCTTCAGCTTGGACAAAAATGCTTTCTTTTGTCCACCGGAAACCTGTCTGTTGCTGTTGGACGTCTGTCTGTCGGTCGTACGTCTGTCTGTATGTTCTCCTCTACTGGTCGCATTTCTCAACCATTTCTCGTGAAATTTTGTGAGCAGGTTTGATAATTTTAAAGAATTTTACTGTAGTTAGGGATCTTAGATTGGGGGGGTTCTTCCTCCAAAAAGAGTCAAAAAGGGGGCTACTGGATATCTCCGTCTTATGACATCCTATTCCGTTGGTTCTTTTTTTGTTTGAAAGGTTGCATGTAACATTAAGTTGATCTCATAAAAATTTGGTGAAGATCTGATGAGGATCAGCGTGACGAGCAGAATAGATCCTCATCATGCAGTATATTGATCACTTTTAGATTTCTACCAGTGGAATTGGCCCTATGATGACATGATGACTTCCACGACGTGTCCGTCGACGGCGAACCCTACTATTGGATTGAGCTAGGTATTTCGCTGATGTGCGCGAATATGACTTGCTAGACCAAATTTAGTTTTAAATGTCCTGTTACAGGACGCACAGAACAATTGCCTAAGAGTGTGGTATGTGTATGTGTAGACGGTTTTCGGTTTTGCTTTTCGCAGCTGGAGCTTAGCGTCAAGATGTTTGAGACGCGTTTCTACAAAGCGTGCGCAGGTGCGGTACTGCACCAGTCAGAGCGGCGATGCGTGAGCTACCCCAACTGTTACATGGTATATCAATGATGTTATGTGGCGTTTCAAAACGTCTCTGTAGTGCAAAAATTGACCACCAGACTTGCGTTTTCCGAGTGAGCTCTGAGAAAATAACGTTTTAGGAAGTCTGGTGTTTTCTATACGGACAATATGACCGCACCAACGGAGTTGTCCCTTTATGAGCAATGCCTCTATGCCACTCAGCTGTGTTCGTTGAAGAATCTCAGAGTTGGGCACACGATCTTGCCACTTTATTCGGAGAATAGACCTGAGGCATTTTATGTGAAATATGTCAAGTTGTCGGTCTCCGTGGCATAAAGCAAAATGGGTAATATAATTGCTTTATTCACTGCTATCTTGGTGTGAAGTTGTAGATCGTGGGAGTCCCAGACTCTTTTGCTAAGTTTTCCCGACTATGCAGATGCCCTTGCTACACGTTAAGAGATTTCTGTCACAAGTCGGTTGTCATTGCGAACAGTCGACCCCAGAAAGCGGAAAGATGAGACTTCTTCGAGAGGTTTCCCACTAAAAGTGACTGCTGTGGGGCTTTCTGTTGCCCCTTGGCGGTTGTTTCAACACCTGGGTTTTGGAAACACTGATGACTAGGCCAAACTTACGGCATGATTCTTCAAGGCTAAGCAGCCATAAACATGTATAGTTGGAGGTTATAAATGCTGTCAGCCATGAGGCAAACGTCGTCGGCGTATAGGATGTCCATGACGGAATGCTTTTGTACCTTATCCTTTGCCCTAAAGGGAGAGGTATCAAAGACGCTTTTGTCATATTATTATCTTACGTTGAGAACGATCTGATTTATGCAGGTTCTGTAGGACTCGGCCCTATAACTACTAGGTGATTGATGAAGCACCTGGGACCACCTTCTTATCACAAAAGTAGAGAATTGTGAATATTTTTTCTGTTTTAAGCTATGCAAAGGTACTCGAAAACGAAAAAGACTCGCGAGGTCTACAGCTCACAGAGCCACTAGTTTTATATTGAGAAGATGGTCCCAGGTGCTCCATCAATCCCTACCTAGTAGTTAAACGGCCAATTTCACTAGTAGAAATCTAAAAGTAAGCAATTTACTGCATTTTGAGGAGCTTTTCTGCTCATTACGCTGAAGATCCTCATCAGATCTTTATTATTTTTTTATGAGACCAACAACAACCTTTAAGTAAACAAAGAACCATCGAAATCGGATGTCTTAAGGCGGAGTTATCCAGTAGCCCCCTTTTTAGAGGAAGTACCCTCCAATCAAACATCCCCGACGACAAAAAAATTCTATAAAATTATCGAACCTGCAGTGCAAGCACCGTTCTTATCGATCGCTAAATTGACATTTAGATTCGATAGAATTCGATAAAATTAAATTTTTCATTGATAAATCCAAATTTTGTCGATTCTAAATGTCAAATTTAGCGATCGTTATGAGCGGTGCTTGCACTGCTGCTCACAAAATTTCACGAGGATTAGTTGAGAAATGTGACCTGTAGAGGAGAACAGACAGACAGACATCCGGCGGACAAACGAAAGAATTTTTGTCCAAGCTGAAGCAGAGACGTTTCGCTCGCTCAGTCAATGATAGGTCAAAAACAAAGATTGTAAAGATTGTCCCGATAATAATAATTTTAAAAAAGATTGTGTCTTTGTGTTTTGCGGCATAATCATACAACTTCTAACCTACTAAGGTGTAGAATAAAAAGTTAGTTATATTCTGCAAGTTTTTCATTTGATTGAGACAAATATAAAAAAAAAACCGAAAAAACCGAAAAACCCGGTTATCCGGTTTTTTTAAATCGGAAATCCGAAAAAACCGGGTTTTCAAAACTACCCGGTTTTTGCAAGCCCTACTGTTGATACGTCTTAGGTACCAAATATTGCCAGTTTTCAGATCGTCTTATGTACCTACCCATATTATATTAGGTACAATTATAATAAAATGGGTAGGTAGGTATACTTTTAGCATCTTAACTTACTTAGATAAAATAATAAGTACTTAAGTACTTACTATTTTACATTTGCCTTGTTAACTGAATAACTGAAAACAGTTTTGCCTTAAGGGACTAAGTTCTAGACTAGAGGTACCTACCTTACCTACAGCCTACAGCTTTTTCCTGTAAACAATACTATTTTTGTTCAGTACTAAGCTCTCAGACTGTTTAGGAAAATACGTCCTAAATTGATCGCAAATAATTTTTAAGTTTAATCAGGTACCTACCGATAAATTTTAATAAACAAAACTTACCTAGTTAGCTTCGATTGAGAAAAAAAACCGAAGAATCTGCGATAGTTTGCACAATTTCACGGGCAACAAATACAACGAAAGTTTTCCCGCGCAATTTTCATATATCGAACTAATTTCGAAAATTATTTTCGATTTAATTTCCGCGCTCAGGCAAAGGCCCGTACGGCCTATTTTCCTGAATACCGGCGAAACACTGACGGCTAGTGTGGGGACACTCGCATTTCAACTCGACTGAACAAAGCTGTAATTACAAGAAATATGTGACATATTGTGACGCATGCGCTGTGATTAAACTACACAGTCCGTCGCCGGTTTTACTCGAAATGTTTGTTTACATTTTAATTCCAAACACGTGCGTTATTCGGTGTTGAATTTCGTAAATGTTGTGCTAGCAGATTATTTGTATCTCATTCTGATGGATTTGACACCTTGCTTCATTTTTTTTTGCTCAGTACCTGATTACTAGGTACTTACTTATTAGTAATTTGAATATTTTAATCATTATAACGTTACCATCATTTGGCGCAAGAGGATAGTTTTATGACTGAATCAATCAAACCTACAACTGATATTGACAACATTTTATATATTATAATGTTTGATGGCACACGCTAGATTCTGGTTTCTTTCTATTTATACCTTTAAAGGTCACCAGGGTTCAGTGCATAGTCTAGTACATTTCCTTTCTCGACATGCGTTTTATCTTTTTATAGCATAGTAAATTTGTAATTTAATTTGTTTTCAAGATATAAAATGTGCGTTCTTTACGATCGTATATCGGAAATGAAATCGTCATAGTTGTAAATTAGTAATTACTTTTATGGTCTTTTAATTGGATAAAACTAGTGGTTTAGTGGTGTGACTCAATTTTTCGTAAGCGTGGGTTTGAAACCGCTTGCGCTTGAGAGTAGCAGTATTGTAGTATTGTACTTTTAGGTATGGATTTTGTGAACCAGATACCCTCGCAGGCGTCCTCAGCAGACCCTACCAGTGTCATAACAATCTGATCAATGTTATAGGAACGCATAGAGAACAAAATAAAAACATTCAGGGACTGAACTAGCCTTCTCAATAATGGCTACGCGCCCGCTACGCATTTCGCTACGAAAGTTGCTTGAATCTAAAAAAGACTTGAAAAAGACTTCAACGCGCTACATTATTATCAAAATGTAGTTTGGCAACGCATTTTAAATTATAATGTATGCTATAATAATACTAATGTATGGTATAATATGCGCATTATGTACTCTCTTATTAGACGCAAAAAAAAATAATGACATCGACAAAGTTATAAAAGTACGGTAGGTAGGTAGGGTAAAACCCCCAATTATTGGCCCTTTAAGGATCTTGATGTACTTAAATCATGATAACTGTCTTTGTTATGTGTGGCGAACAAAAAAAGTTGTCAAAATGATAGAATGAAAGTTAATTGATGTTTTTAATACTTGGGAAACGTACTTAAACATAGTTTTGTATTTATTTTTTTGCGGTTTATTTAAAAACATGATTTTACCAATTATGGGCATACTTTGACTAACTAGTAGTTCGCCCCGAACTGAGATCTCGCGCACCGTAGATGGCTTACATTTGGACTTTCTCCTGACTACCCCTATAATTTCAAGTGCTACTACTGCCGAGTATGCCTATTGCGCTAGCTCTTCATGGTAAAAAATACTTGCATGCATGCAATACATAATGTCGTGTCTAATTTTTCATTTACTTCATATTTTTTTTGAATTCTCGTCGTATTTCTAAAAGTATCCGTCCTAGAATAAAAATAATAACTATTTTGGAATGTACAAATAAAGACCTTTCATTTGACACCCCACTCAATATATTTGTTTACTTAACTTTTTTTACCCCAATTATTTTCATTCTTTATCAAAATTTTTTTTATCACGAAAATAAATCAAGTAGCATCTAAAATCATTGCAAACCAAACCGCAACGATGCCACTCTCTTTTTAAGACCGACCAGTCAATGAGCTACGAAGACATCGAAACTCTATGAAACGGGAGCTCTTGCAGCTCTGGTTTCGTAGTTTTTGTTCTTTGGTCGTATTTCAAAAACTATATATCCTAGATTAAAAATAAAAACCATTTTGGAATGTACAAAATAAGCCCTTTCGTTTGACACCCCACTCAATATATTTGTGTAACTTTAAAAAAAAATTACCCCCTTGGGAACCTAATATCTTCACAACCCCTTCATCGATTAAGCTCATATGCTCCACCGTAAATTTCCTTACTACAATCTATTGACCTACCAAGTTTCATGCAGATTGGATGAACGGTTCGACAGTTATGCGCGAACAACAATTCGTGAAACATACATACAAACATACAAACATACAAACATACAAAGCAAAATCGCCCAACTTACCACTAAGATCTTCGCTCGCTTCGCTCGCTCGATCGATTACTGGCATAAGTTGGACCAATTTATTGGCCCTTTTAACTGTTAAGTAAATTGAAATAAATCGCTTAAAGAGAGGTTATAAAAGCTTATAAATACATTCGTAAAGACTTATTTATTATTTTTCTTCATTCTTGTCATCAAACTCAGTCTAAAAATTCTCTATTTTAGCTATAGTGCAGCTGAGATGCAGTATTTTGTTTTGCTTGGTTTCATTAATTGTCTGTTATAACATTAACATAGTCACTATCATTTTCTTCTTTTCGTCTTGTTTTTCATTTGGATTACAGTCTTCTTTTTGTGAGTTAAGGTTATTTCCACAGTATCTAACTTTTTAGGTAACACAAGTTTCGTTACACTTGTTTACTCTTTTGTTGTTTCCTTCCTAATTTCTGTTGTTTGGCTGATATTGTTGAAATTCCTCTTTTTCTTGTTTGATTCATTAGTTAGACCAATTATTAGCAGACTTATGCTCAAAAGAGAATCCAGCTGGGCTGGGCAGCATTTGAAAAATTGCGTCGGGTCTTCTCGCCACCTATACCGCAGTGTTTGAAAACGAAAGTCTTCAATCAGTGCATTCTACCCGTTATGACATACGGAGCTGAGACGTGGACACTCACAGTACGGCTGGTCCACCAATTCAAAGTCGCTCAGCGAGCTATGGAGCGAGCTATGCTCGGAGTTTCTCTGAAGGATAGGGTCCGCAATGAGACTATTCGGCAGAGAACCAAAGTCGTTGACATAGCTCAGAGAATTAGCAAGCTGAAGTGGCAGTGGGCCGGCCATATCTGCCGAAGAACTGACAACCGCTGGGGTAAACGAGTTCTCGAGTGGAGACCACGTCTCGGCAAACGTAGTGTAGGACGCCCGCCTGCCAGGTGGAGTGACGATCTGCGAAAGGCTGCCGGCACAAGTTGGATGCGTCAAGCTGAAGACAGGGCGCGATGGCGCTCATTAGGGGAGGCCTATGTCCAGCAGTGGACTGCTATAGACTGATGATGATGATGATGATTATGCTCAAACATTGGCCTAGTGTCGATAATTGGTCTACTCATAGAAATCTCAGAAATACCAATTATTGACCTCACTGCCAATAAAATGGAAATTAACTAATTTTGCTGTACCAAATGTTGGCACCGCAATAAAATAACAAAAACAATGCAATTCTTAAAAATTAGTGCTCAGGAAGCTCGAATAATATGTGTTGAAATGATTTAAAAACTATAGCAAAGTAAAACCCCCTGATAAACTTAGATTCGATAAAATTAAGAAAGCTCTTACCTTAGCAAAAACATAGATTCTCACTGCTCAAATCGAGACATTTTATTAATGTTGTTGTACCGACGCCCCTATGTTTATTTTTCGTTATTTGGTTTGTCAATATTGTAGCTAATGATTGTTTTCATCGATTTCGATAAGTTGAAGCACTGTGAGATTCGGTTGTTTCTTAATAAATAGGATAAATCAAAGGGGTGATAATAAATGGTGGGGGGCCAAAGTTAGGGTCATTTACCTACTTACTTCATTTCAATTTTGGATTGTTCTAAAATTGAGAGCTTACTTATTTAGAAATATTTATAAAGGTACCTACCTAAGTACATTTGTTTATTGTTATACTTTACAGTTTACAGGATATACCCGGCAGAAAATAAAAAATAGACTGCTGTTTATTAACTTTTAAGGTAAATAGCAGTAAGTTAAAATAAAGTAATGATGTCATAAATTATGTGCTTTAAATTAGTTATCATAAATTATGTATTTATAACTAGCTCTGAGTTTAAAAAATAACAAACCTCGTTATTCCACCACTTCATAGTTATTCCAATAACATTATCCTTCACCATTGCAATCCGTTTCGATGTCTGTTCAAATATTTTCACCAATGTTCTATTTTCAAAAGATTTTACCAATGTTCTACGTTCAAAAGTTTTTTAGCCAAAAAGGTTCACTTCACTACCACTTTAAAAATGGAATAAAGAATACGGTTCATTCGAAGGACTTTTTATCCTCAAAAGTTGAAACCAAACTGAGCTCACGGACGCTCCTCAGTACGTTATTATAAGCGTCGAGGTTATTCCAAAGTTTTCCTCGAGGCCTTTCCAGGTTACAAAGTTTTACTCGCCATCAAATATGTTTCAATCGTAAAATCTAATATGTTCAAAAGTAGTCAATCCTGTCTTAGACTTACTTAACTTAATAACTAGTAAATAAAAGTGTGGAATAGGCCGAAAAGTATTATGTAGGTGACATTTTTTGTTCGAAGTATGCAACAGGTTTCTATAAAAAAATCTTTATAATTTATACAACATAGGTACCTACTGCTCTGTGAGTCTGTGAAATGTCCGTAATTAAGGTAAAGGCGGGTAATTCCGAGGGTTTCTGAAAATGGATGGTAATTCCGAGGTATATAGAAAAACAGCATTTTCAAGCTATTTACAAGCCCTTTTTAACTGCAGCATACATTTTTCAATTAATAATATATCTGGTCGTGCTTACGTGAACAAAGGAGTGCTTTAGTGTGTTTATGTTTTAAAATAATCGGTTAGTTTCGCGCCCGCAGCTGAGCCAAACGCACGTTCCATACATTTTGGACCTTGTGCACGCGAGAACTACGATTTACTAAATAGTGTTTTAGTCGTTAATTTTGTACTGTGAGTGTTTGTGTTTAGGTTGGAATATTGAAAGGAGTATATTTGTAAGCGGAATCACTTAAAAATTCTGTATTTTTCTTCATAGATTAGTTAAAAATACGTTTTGAAAATACATCGGCATTAGCTGCCCAATATTTTAGGTGGTTTCTAATTTCCGATGTATACCGCGGAAATACAATTTCGTAGACCTCGTGTTATTTGATTTTTTTTAAGCTGGTTTTGTAGTTTCGCACTTGTTGTTTTGGATTTGACTACATAAAATGTCAATTCACATTAAAATCTAAATCCGAGGTACGTTTTGACGTCGCATTTACTAATTATACCATATCAAAGATTATCAATTTGGATAGTAAGAAAATTAAGTTCTTGACGTATTTCGATACAATCTTGAATAGAATTGTACATGTTTTTGAAGGTATTGCATTGAAGCATTAAATTGTTTATGTGTTTTTGAAAAATCATTTACTTTTTAACCCTCGGAATTAGAAAATGTGTTTGGTATGAAAATTTTCAATTCCGATGTATTTACCTCGGAATTAGATCCTCATAGAATCTAATTCCGATGTATTGACACAAGTAAAATACAGAGTGTTCATTATTTTACGCAGCTTGTTACTCAGTTTGAATGGTTTTAAAAACACAAATAATCAGTATCCTATTATCCTCTAAAATAACTTTCATTACAATGTAGGTGCCTACTCAGATGTTTAGTTAGAAAAGTATAAGAATAAAAACAATTTATAACTAGTAGTTCGCCCCGAACTGAGATCTCGCGCACCGTTGTGTTGATAGCCTAGATTTGGACTTGTTTCTGACTACCCCTATACCTACGTTAAGTGCTCCTTCTAGTGTTTACCACACAATGATATCTAATGCGCTACCTCAGTATGGTAAAGATTATAGGCATGCATGCAATACATTAAGTCGTGTCGTGTTTATATTCAATAGTTGACCCCGCGAACTTCGTACCGCGTCTCAGGGAAGGCCTCTTAGTTCGAGAAATTATTAAAATAGCAGTTCAATACAAAATGTATGAGAAAATCAATTCCCTCCCCTCCCCCTCCCTCCCCTCCCCCTCCATCCCCTCCCCCTCCCTCCCTCCCCTCCCCCTACCTCCCCTCCCCCTCCCTCCTCCTCCCCCTCCCTCCCCCGCCCCCTTCCTCCCCCCCGCCCCTCCCCCTTCCCTCCCCCTCCCCCTCCCTGGTTTCCCCACGATGTTTTCTTTCACCGTTTAGAGCTCGTGTTAATGCGCATTTAAATTTTTCTAATCGAAAAATCCATTGATGAGCACGGCCAGGGTTCGAACTTACGACCTATGAATCGAAAGTCGAGCACTCTTCCACTCGGCCAACACGGCTTTTATTTTCAATCTCAAGAAAAAATATCAAGTAGCAACTAAAATCATTGCAAACCAAACCACAACGATGCCACACTCTTTGTCTGTTAACCAGACCTACGAATACATCGAAACTCTATGAAACGGGAGCTCTCTCCATACTTCCGTTAATTGGTTTCCATAATTTTTCTTTTTCACTGTATTTCAAAAACTATAAAACCTAGAAGAAAACTAAAAACCATTTTGGAATGTATAAATTGAGTACTTTCATATGACACCCCACTCAATATATTTGGGTAACTTTGAAAAAAATTTACCCCATTGGGAACCCCATATCTTTACAACCCCTTCATCGATTACGCTCATATGCTCCACAGCAAATTTCCATAGCACAACCTATTGACCTATCAAGTTTCATACAGATTGGATAAGCGGTTCGACAGTTATGCGAGAACATAAAAATGAAACATACAAACATACAAAGCAAAATCGCCTAACTTGCCACTAAGATCTTCGCTCGCTTCGCTCGCTCGATCGATTAAAGTCTACAATTATACACAATATTTTTTTAATTTTTGATTAATTAGATAGGTAATTACTTTTCATTTTTGAATAGTAAGTAGGTACTGGTTAGATTATAAAATGTGTTGATTTTTGAACACCATGTATCATTCTCTCCATCCGTTCTCCTTTGAATTTTGTACACTCGGAATTAGAAACCAAATACATCGGAATTAGAATTTTTACCTCGGAATTAGGAGCTTCCGACTTTTTCACATTTTAAATTTTTTTAGACGCTAAATCACATTTGAAACAAAAAACTTTTTATATATTTCAAGAGTAAAAACAATAACGTTTCTGATAAAAATAGCCAATTTTACAAAAATGCATAGTAAATGCTTAATTTTTAATGTCCTTTCTAGTTTTGGTGAAAATAGCGCGGAATTAGGAGCCTTTACCTTACCTATCCTATTAATATTTGAATCTACACATATCAAAACATGTCAAAATTTGGTAGGATATTGTAGTGCCTGGAAATTCAAAATTCAAAAATCATATACCTAATCAGTAGGACCACTATGATCACTGATCTATATACTGATTACATGATTTTTGATCACTTTGAATTGAAACAATGATAATGGAGATTTGACCAACACCTAAACCATCCTAGCTCTAGCCGTAGTACTAGGTATTTTTTATTCTGTGCTCGTAGCTGTGTCGTCCATATCCACAGGAAAGACATAAAAGTACATACTTAATTATATTACGTAATAATGTATAATTATATTCGTAACATTATTGTATTATTAACATAGTTAAGTACTTTCAACAACTTTGAAATTCTATTAGATGACCGTTCGTAACCAGTCTATGGGGGTTTCCCCTAGGTAAGTATATAAATTTAAATAATTGCCTAAAGCCCTTCTAGTACCTACTTATAATAAAACCAGGTAAACTAACCATTTATTCATGGCATGTACTTAAATATTTTTTAATATATCAGCCCAAACTGTAGGTACCTACCTCTTATGTTAGGTAGGTACCGTGTTTTCCTCATCTTACAATATTTCTCACACATTACCTAGATAGGTAACTACTTTGTTGAGAGAACTAGGTAATATTTTAGCTTTGAATGGTGTAATAAAGACAGGTACATTCCCTAGATTTAAGTATATCATACTAGCGGTCCGCTCCGGCTTCGGCTAGTTTAATATAATAACCGATGCCCATCTGTATGTAGCTGTAATAATGTACCTTTCAAATTATTAAAGTTTTTTTGATAAGTTCAAATCTACTCTAAATTCACACACTCTCTAAAAAAATTATAAACATAAGTAGTACTTATATAATTACCTACTAATAGTTTTAATAAAGCATACTTAGTATTAATTATCATTATGTGTATGCGATGCCTCCTACCTAATACAGGTATTTAACTTAAAAGGAGGTTTCGATTACTTCATGTTAAGTTTTATGTCACAAGTTAAAATTAAAATTAGTTTGTATTTGTAATACTTAGTAGTAAACAATTCGAAAATAATTTTCTAAGTTCTAATGTTGCACACATGTTTCCCTTTATCCTACTAATATTATAAAGGCGAAAGTCTGTGGGTGTGTGTGTGAATGTTTGTTATTACATTTATTTGCATTTTACATAGGCTACTTTTTATCCCGAAAAATTGTATGGTTTCCATGGGATAAAAAATAGTAGTCCACGCGGACGAAGTCGCGGGCGTTCACTATTTTTGTTAATTTTCTGGATTTTCCTCATCATTAAAATTCCTAATTATTCCCACTATGAATTTGTCACAAAGAAGTGAAATCTAGATAGGTAAGTAAAAACTACCTACAGTTTCTAATACCTACCTTGCTAAATTGACTAGAATCATAGTAGAACAAAATGTCTAACGAGCCTACGATACAGATACAGTCGTCCTGCAAACCTGTAACTGTGTATAGCAAATTGTATGTTCAGTTCACACGTCTACAAACCTCAAGGTTTTTGGAAATTACGAACTACGTTCTGGTATCTTGTTCAGTTTTCCTGTGCAGATCAAATTACCTGACATTACCTACTTATTACCTACCTATAATCCGTACCTCCTTACCCATATTATAATGTGAAAGTGTGTTTAGTTGTTTGTTTATTTGTCCTGCTTTCACGTCAAAACAGAGCGACGGATTGACGTGATTTTTTGTGCGGAGATAGTTGGAGTGCTGGAGAGTAACATAGGCTACTTTTTATCCGGGTACCACGCGAGCGAAGCCGCGGGCAGCAGCCAGTATAATATAATTTATGCATAAAGCCGTGGTGGCCGAGAGGTATAGTGCCTCGACTTTCGATCCGAAGCTCGTGGGTTCGAATCCTGGCCGTGCATCAAGGGATTTTTCGTTTCGAAAAATTTATATGCGCATTAACACGAGCTCTAAACGGTGAAGGAAAACCATCGTGAGGAAACCCGCGGCTTAGTCAGCCCCACACGTATTGACCGTGTGGATATGACGTTTCCTGTGGATATGGTCGGTTAATGTCCCGAGAGGAGACAAAGTGACAGAACGCGGAGACAAACAGGAATAACTCGAAAAGAAAAAGTCAATTAGAAATACTTTTAACTAAAATATTGGGCTCAACATTGTGTTCGTAATTCTTCTAAACGACTAAACCGATTTTGATGTTTTTTGTATATTTGAATTTGTATCTAAATTGTTATAAGTACTTACATAAGTATATATGAAGTATAATGGGGTCTGGTCGAGCCCGAGCAAGACGTCCGCGATTTACCAATAAAATTACAACCATTCGTTTCTTAGCCTTTTTGTCGAAATGCCTAAGTCCCATACGACGATGCCTCATTCATAATGCATTCACCTCACGAACCAAGTTATTGTTACATTTGTGATAAAATACAAGGAAGAAACTAGCAAAATAAAATAAATAAAATAAAAATAAATTATATAGCACGTGTATCTTAGTCGCAACTAAAAAACTAAGAAAAAACTGCAGGAAAAGGAAGTTTCCGAAACTACGTGATGCCGGCTGCGTAACCACGGTCTGACCAGCACCTACGTGATAGGAATATAAACAATGAAGGAATGGGATTGTTTGATAATATTATCTGATTACTAGGCAGTGTCAGTGATAAACAGGCAATTTTACGCATTGTCATACTTTATTGATAAATTGACGAAGTAATTATTAATGGTTAACAAATGGTTGGGTGTCTGCTAGGGTTTCTGTGCTTAGTGATCACATTCAGTAATTAATAACTATTAGATGTTATTTTGCAGTTTTTTTTTGTTTTTCCAAAGATAAAATCCGTACCTCCGTACCCAGATTATAAATGTGAAAGTGTGTTTGTTTGTTTGTTTGTTTATTTGTCCTGCTTTCACGTCAAAACAGAGCGACGGATTGACGTGATTTTTTTGTGTGGAGATAGTTGGAGGGCTGGAGAGTAATATGGGCTACTTTTTATCCGGGTACCACGCGAGCGAAGCCGCGGGCAGCAGCTAGTGGATAATAAATATTTTCACTTTCCATAATATTTAGGTACCTACTAGCGGAAGCCCGCAGATTTTCACGAGTTTTCTTAAAAAATGATAAATTTTCCTAAGCAAGCTCTGCCTCTCTCGCTTTTTGCTCGTAGCCCGTATCTAGCATTTCGCATTGACCTATCCACGTTTCAGTTACAGAAGGTAAAAAATATCAAAAATAAATCATTTTGTAAGACTAAATGTGTCTGAAAAAACAGCATTAGCGGCCTTTACACGTAGAGATCGGAACGCCGGAAATAGCACGCGCCATTCCAACCTTCGCTAAAAACCTTACATGTAGATGCGCGACGCTGACAGTTCGATCTGGCAAAGTTTTTAGCAGTTTTTGTGACAGTTTTTTGCACGCGTCACCGTTCATAATCGTACCACGCGCCAGTCTAAACTGTGACAATAATTAGCACGACAGTTTTATCCGCGGTTAAATCTGTACAGATTTCCGCGGTTCGGAACGCAGTCCAGATGCGCGGGTAAAACTCTACCGTGTAAAGGCCGCTATTGTCTATGTCTCATAGTCATAGCTATGAGTGAGTCAAGTGTGAGTCCTGTCCCCATGCACGTCATAACAGACGACGGACGCAAGCAAAGGATTATCCCTTTGAAAATGCCCGCCCATTCTTGAAATATGCTCATAAATTATTTTGGTATTACCAGGCCTGTCTCACTTCTCACTTTAGGTATTTATCGGACGCGCGCCGCCTCGGGGGGCGCGCGACATAGGTTGCCACTTGCCGCTCGCTCGGCTTGCGGACTAGACGCATTGTGCGTAATTATCGTGATCTCGTATACATCGTTTCTTGTGATTTTTGCACGATAACTAAACGATCTAATCCGTATAAAAGATAATGCTGTGTCTATGGGTGTCTAAACAAAAGGTAAAGCAATGAATGGACATTAACATTCCACAAAATTCCGGAAGATATTGAAAGGTTGGTAGGTAGCTACTAAGCTTTTCTATAATTTGTTGTAAGTACCTACCTATTTAAATAAATCATCAATAAATACCTAGGTAGGTACTTACTTTTACTCTGTAACTGTAGGTGCATAATGAAAACGAGATTTTATAGGTACCTATTCGATTCCTTTTTGATTGAATAGGTACCTGTTTACAAATAAACAAACATAATACACGTACAAAACTACCTACCTACAAAACTGTAGGTAGGTAGGTACCTACAGGTTTGTTTATTTACATATGTACCTAAAAGTAACTTATCCATTAAGTAGGTACCTAACCTACTTAATATAATAATTGTAAGTGTTTAGAAGTTACATTACATTCATAGAGCCATGTTGGTCGAAGTGATTAGTACCTCAACTTTCGAGACGAAGGTCGTGGGTTCGAGTCCTGGCCGTGCATTAAATTGCAAATGTGATTGCAAACCTAACATTAAAAGGGTGATTATCGGATAACGGCTCCCGGTCTAGTTGTGTGATGATGATGATTGTGTGTGTCTGATCGATGTCTAGGTAGGTATGGAGGTATAGATATTTTGAAATGCAATTGTTTACAAAACGAACGAGATAATAATGTATCTACCTACTTCACCTACCTACGTACAATACGTAGTACCTACTTACTACTATTTATTCTGTGGTAACGGTAGATTAAATTATATTTAGGCCTACTTATTTTAGAACTTAAGTAGGTACTGTTTTTGTGACAGATAAAATAAATTAATTTATTTGTGTTGTCGCAAGCGAAAATTCGACAACCCTTACGAGTCGCGTCACACCGCGCCAGACAGTGACACAGTTACGCATTAGAGCAGGATGGGAATGTTTAGGCAAATATCTCGATAGGTAATAGGCCCATAGGCGAGTTGAATTGCACTTTATAGCTTCGCCGCGAGAGTCTTTATTTAAACAAATTTACTCGCGAAGTGACCCTTCTGTACGTAGTACTAGTATTCTGTGGTATTACGTTCCTAGGCAGAGTGCGCCGCAAACTTAATGGCGGCTGAAGTGCGCGGCAGATTCGACTTTGCGCAGGTACAGTCAACGCAATAGAATAAAGTAAACTTTATCTACTTAGTCCGCCTAGCCCCGCCCCTCACCACCTTCACCTCCCCGCAATTGCGTTGACTGTACCTGCGCAAAGTCGAATCTGCCGCGCACTTCAGCCGCCATAAAGTTTGCGGCGCACTCTACGTATAGGTACGTTCGCCGGTCCTTAAGGACGATGTTGTGAACGATGCACGTCACGTCTCCATCCCGTCCGAGGTTTTATCCCGTTACGTATGCAGCGACCTGATAAATAGTCAAGCTACAGTGAGGAGCCAGTCGAGTCTGACATCTTCAAATGATCTTGATAGGATTGATCATCGCCCGTCAGCAACTTCGTTTGTCGTATTTTTACAAATATAAGTAGGTAAGTACTACATAAGTGTTATTTTTCATTAGTGTTAAGTACCTAAGTTTCATCAAAATCGGTTTAGAAAATAATTTACAAACCATTCAATAATGTTTGGTCTTGTAATAATCTTGCGATGCCGCCGGTTTGTTTACAAAATGCTCTCCAAAATAATTAAGTACCAATTCCTTTGATATCGCACGAATGCACTTAAAAACCTGTTGTCAGTTTGTCTTGTCCCAAAAAACGTGTTCCCACAAAGTTGAGGATCCGATACGAAAGTTTGCAATTTTACATGTTTTTACGAATATATTTTCGTCGACTTTATATTTTATCTCACAGTGAGTTTTGTAGGTTTTATTCTATACCTACCTACATGATATATCTATAACTACCTAAGTATACTAATAAAACAGAAAAGTTTATTTTGTTGTTTGTTTGAACGCGCTGATATCTGGGACTATCAGTCGGACTTGAAAAATTAAAGTAAAGTCATATGTTCTGTGGTAAAGCGATTGTGTAATTAGTTACCTACTAACTTAATGTATTTTACTTCGAATTTCGTATTTACTTTCACAAATTAATATTCATCGTAATGAACACCTCAATGTCAAACTTTGTTTCATTAAAAATAAAATGTTTTCAGTATGAGTCACATCACAAGGTCCTGCCTATCTTTTATGAGTGCAACAGTTTTCCCCGCTTACAGAATTTGGCGTAGGTACCTACCTCTCGTACTTGACCGTATTTTTTCTGACTGACACGAAAATGTACCAACACAGTGTACACTTCTTCCAACGAATCTTGGCATTCGTGAAGTTAGCCGTTTCGATGCGCAGTGCAACTTTTTCATATCAAATTTTCTACTGCGCAGCGAAAAGCCTAACTTCACGAATGCCTAGATCCATTGTGACAACTGTAGGTACCATTTGTGTTGTGTTTATAAACACAACACAAATTATGTTGTCAAAAAAAATTTCTCTTTAAAAGAGTGCTGATCGTTTTTTTAGAGGAGATAAAAAATTACCCTCCTTTTTGGGGTGGAAGAAGAAAAAACTTAGCATGTTAAATTCAGAGCAGTCAGAATGAAAAGAACCCATAAAACTATTTTATACAATACGTGCGAAAAATAAGGTAGGTACCTACGTATAATATTTTTCGCACAAATTGTACAACGAAGCAAATCTGCATTCAGTACATACCTAGAGCGTTGTCCGTAGGAGAGAAGGCCAAGGGTTCAAATAGGTTCAAAGTCTTCGATGTATGTAGGTATTGTTTATAACAAAGCTTTAAGCAGGTAACTAGCTGATGATAGAAATCTGGCTGATATTTCAATCGTTAAATTAATTTTATCTGTGAATTATTTTTTCAGTTTTTCAGTTACAGGTTTAAAATTAAACAACCCATAGAATTTCGTTATTCACACATCTCGTGACACAGCCAAGATGACATGTGAATGACGAAATTCTAACACATTTTTTCATACACATATTACTTTTGTGCACCCATTCCCGCCATCTCATTCTTTTCATTCCATCCAAAGGTTGTCTGGAAGAGATCTCTTCGTAGCGATAAGACCACCCATTGTACAATTTACTGCTAAGGCTTACTATACTAGTTCATAAGTTTCTTTTGTAATAAACACATCTCCTCTCTTCTCCGCTTCGGTAGAGTCTCAACCTGACGACCCAGTGTCTCGTGGAGTCGCCTCACTCACTTTCCAATTTGCCTGCAGTCTCTCATTCGTTTGAAAGTATCTAATCAGTGTTGGATGAGATTTCTCATTGTATTTATTTACTATGTTTATGTATGAACTTGTAAATAAGGTGCTGCATTCAGAAATGCTACGAGTTTTTCAAGGTCAGAAATATACAAGTACGGAAAATGGGATTTCATGCTTTTAAATTTTACACATAACTTTGTTATTTACAACTAAGTAGGTACCTACCTAAATAACTTTTTTAGAAATGAGAATTCATTTCATCAATTCAATCTCATTTCTAAAAAAATCATTAGAGTGCTTGTGAATATATTTAGTCTAGACTAGAACATAGGTTCTCAACGTGGGCGATAACGCCCTCTTGACGCAGTAGAAGACCCAGAGAAATTAGGGGGCATTGAGATGGCGCATTCAGATATGGGGGGGAGGTCTCTTGAAAAATATATATTCTCAAAATGGGCGGTAAGCAAAATAAGTTTGAGAAACTATGGTCTAGCTAGTAGAATCTAGATCAATTTTATTCCTGACTGAAACTATTCGTAAAGACGTAAAGTAGGTACCTACCTAAGTAACTTTATAGACTGATCAATAATTAGATTCACGACTTGACAATTGGATCAAAATAGGGATGTGAGTTTTGTGTCATTATTTGAACAACTAGAATCAATCAAATCGTTCAATCAATTGAACGCTTCAAACCATTTGTTAAAACTCGCTCTATGAGAATGTTCTGATCTGTTTTTCTTTATTCAGCAGACTAAGGATGTCTAAAAATTTTAGCGTTCCTGACACGCCTATGTACCTCCGAGGCTGACTGTACTGTACAGTTGAATGAGATCATTGTACCTATCTACTAATGCTATGTGTGGACATGCAAATAACTCACAGCGGCATTCAGGGCCAGGTTGGTTACAATGTCTATGTCAAGGTCAAAACGACTACCTACTGCATATTGCGCATGTGCACAACTGTTTGAGAAACACGTTTAAAAAAATTCTAATAATGTAAGTACCTAGTAAGTAATTCGACTGGCCTCTTAGCTCAGTTGGTAGGTATTGGTAGTAGCTCTGCCTTCTGCGCTGTAGGTCGTGGGTTCGATTGCTATCAAACATTTGTGTGATGAACATAGATGTTTGTTCTGTGTCTGGGTGTTATAAAGTACATATTATATTATAAGTAGAGACCGGATTATATGCAACATAAAATTAAAATATGCATGCAAATATTATGCATTCCTCCTTTTTTTGAAGTCGCTTAAAAAGGTCTTTATTTATTTACGTCCTCCCCATATCGAGTTGCTGACGTTTCGGACACAATATCTTGGGACACAGTGTCCCAAACGACACTCTGGGGACGGAGTTTTTAGCAACATTTCAACATTTTACCGGTCATGGGGCACCCATCCACATTGTTGACTGTGTCATATCGCTATCCTGATGGTAAAATGACTTGTCTAACTAAACATTGTAGGTACTTAGCAGGAAAAACTAAAATGAAGACTAAGTAGCTATATAGTTATTTGACTCACTTCTCGTGTAAATAATGGCGCAGTTATTTATCAGTGTAATTTGGTGGATAAGTGTTAGTCAGAGGCAGATTGCGTAACGAGTTCTAAACAAGCCAACAATCTGTCATGATATTGAATGTCATGCAAAAAATGGCTCAAATTAGGTTTTGTGTAACGTGTAAGTAACATCACAGTAAAAATCATGCTTATTTTCTCGTAGAGGTAGTCAGGGTCACTAAATTCCATTGCCAGCTTCATTCGCTCTCACTCACTACAAACTTCATTTATAGGTAGGTACTAGCTCGTACTACACTTCATACTAGCATGTGTTTTTTTAATTAGGTAGGTACCTACCTTACCTAGGTACTTAAGTATTGCAAAAAATACAATTTAATTTGGTCAGTTACTTTGGGAAAAGTGTTCCTGGTGAGGAATACCTATAGTCGATTAAGATAAACTTGTTTTGTTTTTGACAAATGTAATTTTTTAAGCTAAAGCTGTAGGTAATTTTTTTCAAAATCTAAAAATGCAAGTAAATACTTTTTTCTTCAAAATAGACACCTCCTAACACGTTGAACGCCATGTAGGTCACCGGTGACCACACTCTGCCATAATCAAGGCGCCGCGTTGGACACCGGTGACCTCAGAGCAGACCAGAGCCTACTGAGGTGAATTTGTCAAAATAGAGGTTTACCGTTTTAAAGATTTTCTTAAAGCAAATCGTATTATGATAGTGAAAAACATACTCTAAGTACTACCAATGAACTAATCTACACTGTGGGCTATTTCATATTTCAATATTTTATGTATTTTTTTAGTAAATTACTGGACAAAGTACACAAAATATGAGCGCGGGGTTTTAAGCCTGACCGAACACTAAATTACTCAATTGAATTAAAAAATACGAAAACAACAACTTCAATATTTTATCTATCCTGTGCTCTATTTTTTTTTTCGTAGGTGTAGCTATATTCAACACATTATAGGCTAGAAAGTTGAAGATAAAACTTTCCATACATTTTTTCTATGGAGTAGCTACTATGAATAAAAGGACGATTCATTGCCAAAAATCGTCAGAGCCTTTTGCTCTCGCCATAGTCCGGTAACGTTGCAAAGGTCGACACGTGACCAGTCAACATAAAAGTCCGTCCGAAAAAAAAAAAAAAAAAAAAAAAAAAAAAAAAATCGTCAGACGGCCGCGGCCATTGGAGCTGGGAGCACGTCACATTGCGTAAATACTATTAGCTAAGCTGTGGCAGAGCCAGTGACGTCACGTGACTGTGTTCTTACATGAGAAGCGGTCGCGTAAACGTGCTATGTCATATTTTCGATAAAATCAGATTACAGTATGTAAGGCATCTTTTGATAAAGATTTTGCCTGGCATAAAAAATGGACTATTTTCTATCAGCATAGGTACCTAAGTAGTAAGTAAGTGCCTATAGGTAAGTATACGTACGGAAGCATGCACATCCACATAGAAAGCTTTACAATCATTTTATGTTTTTATCATCTGGATTAAGTGATGATGATGCTGATGATGATGATTGTGGGGGTTGGCCTACAGTGGGTGGTGGAGGTGGAAATGATAACTCGGTGGTGATGGTAGTGGACTGTATTTCTTTGTTCTTATAGTAGGTACACCGCTGGATTCCTATTCTGCTACTGCTTGTTGACTTTTTCTTGGTTGATGTGTTGCTGTACTGAGCTCTCGAGTTGAACTGAATATAATAAAAATAGCTCCTGTATTTATACAAAATGACATCGATTAATAACCAATCAGAATATTGCTACCAAAAATTCCTCCAATTAAACAGTCGGACTTAATTTCCATACCGAGGTTATAAATATTGGCTACGCGAACCATAGGTACCTCATTATTCTTTCGACCGTCGCGTAGCAACCATCTTAAAATAGCATATTTCAGCCGTAAAACTAATTATATCTAGGTATCTCGATATAATCAAACATAAGTCTAAGGGAGTGTCCACATTGCGTTTTTTGCAGCGCGTTTGTATCGATACAAACGCGATTCGAACGCGATGCGAACGCGCAGCCCCCCGCGCAGCCCCTCCCGGTTCGCTTTTGTATGGAAAAATACGCGTTGCGAACGCGCGTTTGTATCGATACAAACGCGCAGCTCAAAAACGCGCTGCAGAAAACGCAATGTGGACACTCCCTAAGTTTACATAGGTCATCATAAAAAACAGGCTAAAAACTTCAGACTTCCAAATAAAAACACAACATAAGTTTATACAATTCAAAATAATTAACCAGGCTAAAAACTTCAGACTTCCAAATAAAAACACAACATAAGTTTATACAATTCAAAATAATTAACCAGGCTAAAAACTTCAGACTTCCAAATAAAAACACAACATAAGTTTATACAATTCAAAATAATTAACCAGGCTAAAAACTTCAGACTTCCAAATAAAAACACAACATAAGTTTATACAATTCAAAATAATTAACCAGGCTAAAAACTTCAGACTTCCAAATAAAAACACAACATAAGTATAAACAATTCAAAATAATTAACCAGGCTAAAAACTTCAGACTTCCAAATAAAAACACAACATAAGTTTATACAATTCAAAATAATTAACCAGGCTAAAAACCTTAGACTTCAAATAAAACACACTAAGTCTAAGTTTATACAATTAAATTACCAAACCAGGCTAAAAACTTTAAACTATACGAAGTTGTCCGTAACAATGATGCTGATGATGATGATGCTGATGATGATGATGATGATGATCGTGGAACTTTTTATTGATATGGGTATCAAATGAAAGATTTTGATGAGCGAAACACAATCATCATCGTCATCGTCATATCTTTATCTTTTCATATCGTCATGACTTCATAACTTCGTGACTTCGTATCTTCGTAACTTCGTAACTTCGTGACTTCGTGACTTCGTAACTTCGTTTCTTCGTGACTTCGTATCTTCGTAACTTCGCAACTTCGTATCTTCGCAACTTCGTATCTTCGTATCTTCTTATCTTCGTAACTTCGCAACTTCGCATCTTAGCAACTTCGTATCTTCGTATCTTCATTACTTCGTAACTTCGCAACTTCGCAACTTCACAACTTCGTATCTTCGTAACTTCGTATCTTCATGACTTCGTAACTTCGTATCTTCTTACCTTCGTATCTTCGCAACTTCGCAACTTCGTATCTTCGTAACTTCGTATCTTCAAAACTTCGTAACTTAGTATCTTCGTAACTTCGTTTCGTACCTTCGTAACTTCGTATCTTTGCAACTTCGCGACTTCGTATCTTTGTATCTTCGTATCTTCGCAACTTCGCAACTTCGTATCTTCATAACTTCGCAACTTCGCAACTTCACAACTTCGTATCTTCGTAACTTCGCATCTTCGGAACTTCGTAACTTCGTATCTTCGCAACTTCGCAACTTCGTATCTTCACAACTTCGCAACTTCGCAACTTCACAACTTCGTATCTTCGTAACTTCGCATCTTCGTAACTTCGTAACTTCACAACTTTGTATCTTCGTAACTTCGCATCTTCGTAACTTCGTAACTTCGTATCTTCGTAACTTCGCAACTTCGCACCTTCGTATCTAGAAGTTACGACGTTGCGAAGCTACGAAGATACGAAGATACGAATTTACGAAGATGTGAAGATACGAAGTTGCGAAGTTACGAAGTTACGAAGATACGAATTTGCGAAGTTGCGAAGTTACGAAGTTGCGAAGTTGCGAAGGTGTGAAGTTACGAAGTTACGAAGATACGAAGTTGCGAAGATGCGAAGTTGATAAGTTACGAAGATATGAAGATACGAAGTTGCGAAGATATGAAGATACGAAGTTGCGAAGTTACGAAGATACGAAGATACGAATTTGCGAAGTTGCGAAGTTACGAAGTTGCGAAGGTGTGAAGTTACGAAGATACGAAGATACGAAGTTTTTCATATGGTCATAACTTCATATCTTCGTTCCTTCGTAACTTCGTGATTTCGTATTTTCGTGACTTCGTGACTTCGTAACTTCGTATCTTCGTATCTTCAAAACTTCGTAACTTCGTAACTTCGCAACTTCGCAACTTCACAACTTCGCAACTTCGTGATTTCGTATTTTCGTGACTTCGTGACTTCGTAACTTCGTATCTTCGTATCTTCAAAACTTCGTAACTTCGTAACTTCGCAACTTCGCAACTTCACAACTTCGCAACTTCGTATCTTCATATTTTCTAGATACGAAGGTGCGAAGTTGCGAAGATACGAAGTTACGAAGTTGCGAAGCTACGAAGATATGAAGTTATGAAGATATGAAGATACGAAGTTGCGAAGTTACGAAGTTATGAAGATACGAAGATACGAAGTTACGAAGATACGAATTTGCGAAGTTGCGAAGTTACGAAGTTGCGAAGTTGCGAAGGTGTGAAGTTACGAAGTTACGAAGATACGAAGTTGCGAAGATGCGAAGTTGATAAGTTACGAAGATACGAAGTTATGAAGATACGAAGTTGCGAAGTTACGAAGATAGGAAGATAGGAAGATACGAAGTTACGAAGTTACGAAAATGCGAAGTTACGAAGATGCGAAGATGTGAAGTTGCGAAGTTACGAAGACACACACACACACACACGCTGCACACACATACCACGAAAGTGCTTGGTTGTATGTAACTATTTTTATTCTTATTGTTATTTACTTTTCTCTAAAACCTATACTACCTAGTGACTAGACATTATTTTAAGAGACACGGGAATTACTCACGTAAAATTATCGTCGATTTGGTTTAGATTTGAAAGTGAAATAGTACCTAGTGACTGTCGTAATATATGTTTTACTCTAAAAAATGTAAATCCGTCATTGGCTGTAAGAAACATAAATAAGTCGATTTATTACTACTAAGAGCTGTGGATTTTGTCTAATAAATAAATAAATAAATAAATAAGATGCGAAGTTTTTTCAAATCTGACTTGTAGAATATCGCGTTCAAACAAACAAACAAACTCTTTCGCTTTACAGAATTGGTATTAGATTGGTATAGATGTCAATACAAAATCGTTATGAAGTTATAAATTTTAAAACGTAAAAAATGTTTGCCGAAACTTTGACCGCTTTGTGTCAGAGCGGCCCGCACTGCGTGGCGCTTTCAATGTGTGCGTTCTACGCACACAAGCTTGAGCGCTACGTTTCCCGCCCGTAATTACCTAAAACTGACGAGCGGCATAGCGTCGGAGCCCTCTTAAAGTGAATTTGTGCACCGTAGGTCACGTTTACTATAGATTTTGCGTAACGGGGTGACCGGGATGGCGCTGTAGAATAATTCGACGGAGTGGTTTTCGCCTAACTTAAGATTTTGTTAGTCTAAAGCCATTTTCTATGAAAAAAAGTTTGTATGCCATTAATTGAATATGTTTGTTACCACTGAATGCTGATAGTCTTGAACGGATTGGGTTGGAACTTAGCATATAGCAAGTATACGGTTTAGAATACATAGTAACACAGCCATATTTCAATAAATAAAAAAATGTTCTACGGGGTGCGGGTGACCGGAGTACGTGACCTCGCCTCGTGGCGCCATAATAACGAAATTGACTATTTTCACATTACAGCGCCACAACGGACACCGGTGACCTCAACACATTTTTCAGGAATATCTCTGAAATAAGGCCTTAGATCGAAACCTTACTAGGACATAAGCACGAATCTTGAGATACTACATCAAAGGACAGCAAAAAAAAATGTTAAAATCGTATTTTCACTATGGCGTTTAACGTGCTAAGAACAAAACTTTCTAACTACAAACGAAAAGGTACCTACCGTTAAGTGCCCAATTTGCCACACCCTGTATAATTGATATGTGACGAATATGAATAGCGTCCAAGACAAACTAAATACAGTTTTTAGACGTGTTTACACTGTTATTTAAGAGTTTTTTTATGAGTACCTATAAATAAAAATATATATATATTGACAATTCCCGATAACAAATGAAATAATCTGTAGGAATCTGTGTCCTATATCGGTCATTCTCAGGCGCAGCATTTTTTCGGTGGCACAATTTTTTTTTAGAATTTGGATGTTTTGACATGAAATATCAAATCTAGATTTAATTTAGTAATTATTAGTACAAGAGGGAACTCTCACGCCGGCTCCATACGTTGGGACCAACGTTGGTCCCAACGTTGGCGCCAAGATTTCGTGAACCATCCACACGTTGGCGATACACCAGTCTTGTTCCGTCAGAGCCAACGTGCAGACGTCCGATGTCTGCGCGTCCGATACAGAAATTGAAATTTCTCTAAGTGATTTTACATTACTGAATACCAATTTTATCACAATCACATCACGTCATGTCACTATCACACTTCACACAACACACTATAATAAAAATGCGAAAGTTTGGATGTTTGGATGTATGTTTGTTCCTCTATAACACGACAACCACATAACCGATATGGGTGAAATTTAAAATATAGATAGATAATAACCGGAAATAGGACATAGGCTACTTTTTATCCCAAAAAATTGCACGTTTCCCGTAACATAAAAAAAAAATAGTAGACTCCATCATCAGATCAGCTCGCTGTTACCATATTATTACATTGTAGTCAGAACTTGACAAATATGCCGAGTTTCAACTCAATCGGTCTATTTACTGAGGAGTTCTGTTGAACAGCTCTTGACTCCATCATCAGATCAGCTTGTTGATACCATAATATTTCATTGTCACCGAGAATCTATAAGTGTGCAAAATTTCAGCCCGATAGTTCTACAAACACAATAAATAAGGAATACGATGACATTCTCGCTCGTCAGTCGACACGTGCGCTCACGATGCGCGTCGAAACGGGACTGAGCATAGCGCCAACGTGTGGACGGATCCCCAACGTTGGTGCGCCAACTTCCTTTGATAAAACCGACACGGCACGGCCAACTCCCAACGTTGGCCCCAACGTTGGGGCCAAGCTATTTTGTTCAGCTCCACACGTTGGTGAGAGACGTTGGGGCCAACGTTGGCCCCAACGTGTGGATGCGGGGTTAAAGCCTAACGGTTAAAAAGTTATTTGATTTTGAAAAATTGGTGCCCACCGAAGTCAATATTCTAATCACCGAAATCAAATACATTAAAATTTGGTTAAAAAGTCAACAGTCGTTAGTTCAATCTATAATTATTACATAAAAAATTAAGTATTTGTAGATAAAAAATCATTTCAAAAAGGGGTTACATCATTAAACCCCTTGAAGGAGTTAAATTATGTTTCAAAGTTTGTATGGCGATATAATACTAGTAGTTCTCCCCGAACTGAGATCTCGCGCATCGTAGATGGCTTACTTTTGGACTTTCTTCTGACTACCCCTATACTTTCAAGTGCTACTACTGCCGAGTATGCCTATTGTGCTAGCTCATCGTGGTAAAATTACTGGTATGCATGCAATACATAATGTCGTTTTTAATTTTTCATTCTTTTCATATTTATGAATTCTCGTTGTATTTCCAAAAGTATACGTCCTAGCATAAAAATAATAACTATTTTGGAATTTTCAAATAAAGACATTTGACACCCAACTCAATATTATTTGTTTAACTTTTTTTTTACCCCCCTTGGGAATCCAATAAGATCACAACCCCTTCATCGATTAAGCTCATATTATTATGCTCCACCGTATATTTCCATACCACAAACTATTGACCTACCAAGTTTCATGCCGATTGGATGAACGGTTCGACAGTTATGCGAGAACAAGAATTCGTGAAACATACAAACATACAAAATACAAAGCCAAATCGCTCAACTTGCCACCAAGATCTTCACTCGCTCGATCGATTAGATAGACATTTTGATTGGATGGTAAACGATTCCGGCTGTCCAAAAGTCAAGAGCTAGGAACACGTCCTGGCTGGCATTCACCCGAGCATATACTACTTTAAGTTAGTCTCTCTTGTAGAATCCAGCCGCTTCAAACCTTGTACTAGGTACTACTACAGGTGGCTGCCTGATTCGGCATCAGCTCCTCTCATTCACATACTGACGGATGCTTTCCTCACTAGTTGTCGGGTCTAGTTGGGATATATTATAAGCCAATGGTCGTTTCAACAGCCTGCAGGGCGAACCTGGCAGAGCGGAGGGCTATCCCACGTCAGTTGGGGGAAGGCTTCGGCCGATGCTTCTTATCTACGAGAAAAAATTCATCCGCGTCAGTCCTCCTCACATCACAAATGGGTATTTCCTGTTGTGTCAGAATTTTCTGTCGCTTTCACCGCGTCAGGTGCTGCTTTAACGCTTGGCACCTGACGCGGTAGCAGTCTGGCGGAACAATCAGTGGACTTCCGTTTCCGCATTTGGACTCGATGGTGGTCCTTTATGCGTGGGGATAACCTGGCTCGTTAGGTACGTAGCCAACCTAGCTCTCCTAGAAGCACAACAGCTTCCTGGGGTCTTCACCGGCTTAGAGAAGCGACCTCGGGATACTGAAGATTTGTTGCCATTGTGTTGCTACACCCGCACATTCCAGGGCTGCATGAGCAGCTGATTCTTCTTCGCTTAGACATCCCCTGCAGAGTGGACTGTCCGTGGCACCGATGTTGTACAGATGTGTGTTGAGGGTACAGTGTCCTGTCAATGTCCCTAAGATTATTTCGAGGTCTTTTCTTTGTAGGTTCATCAGACGACACTCTGAAGTGTCGGATTGTCTGTCTCCAGCGATAGTTGTGTAGGTTTTGGGTATGTTGCCGCATCCAGATGCGTAGTTGAGAAAAGGGCGTAGGCAAGAATGAGGTTGGGCTCTAACTCTTTAGGTTGAAAGCTGCAATTGAGCTGTTCTTTTATTTTTTATAGATGCCGACACTAATCTGGGGCACCTTTTGTATGCCAGCTTTTTCTATGATTCAATACAATTATCACAAATCAGGAAACAGCACTATAAGTGCTATGAAACTGTCTTTACCCTTCATATATTTCCACGGAAAACACTGAAATCAATACCACCGGAATCAAAATTATGAGCAAAATCCTAGATATTTTTAAAAGTAACCAAAATTTTGAATATTAGTCTGCATAATGGAAATCTAGTATCTCTAAGATACACTTTTGTTTTAATTCGAAATTAATTGCTTGAATGGATTTGAAAAAAAATATTACACCGAACTCATCTTGGAGGGTATACCAAGCCACCGAAAACGATTTTGTTCCTCAATAAAAGAGACACACAGAGACCCACAGACCTGGTTGTCCTCTCCATCAATGCGGAGGGGCTGATAGTTATTCTTACTCTAACAACTGTTCTTGCAACTATTAGAGAACAGGGTATATGCATAGATCGGTGCGCGCCACCGATATCAATTCAAAACCTCGGACGCGACTAAAACTACTTGTAACTTATCAACGAAAGCCTAATATTTATTGGGAACATTAGAAAATAAGCTAGTAATTATCTGTTTTTTGTGAATACATTCAAAGTAGCGCCACGTTTTATAGAGAAAAATATAAAAAATAATTTACATCGCAAAATGTGCTTGGGACATGCCACCGAGGCTCAAATTTCAGCGGTTTTTATTTTTTTTAACTATTTTTAATTTATTTTATCTAAAAGAAAACATAGACTTCTTTTAGTATTTGATCATAACTATCATACAAAAAAGAATCAAGCTTTTAGAAATCTATTTAATAGAGGTTTTTGGCCCGGACGGTTTTTTTGAGCCGTTTGCGAATGGCCCATATACCTAATATTGATACAAACCTGACCCTGAGCCAAGTATTGTTCTAACATACGAGTAATAACGTGATACCCCACGTGAAACAAGTAAATTACAGTATAAGTAGGTGTGTATTAAAATAATGATCTGTCAAGTTGCAGAGTGGAGCAAATGGCTCAGTCACCAGTCATTAGAATAAACTGATAATTACCGGTTTATTTATAGCGGTTTATTTGAGCATTCCTATTTGAAGAACGTTCTAGCACAGCGTTTCCTAACCTTTTTCGTCCACGGACCCCTAGGACATCAAGCACAACATCAAAGACCCCCCTTAATAAAAAAATCACTAAATTTCGGACCATTTATACTACAAGTGACTAAATTAAAATTAAAAAAAACTTGACTTCAATGTTCGAGCTTAGTAATTTTCTGCATTTTCGAGGTGCACTTCTATTCATAACTCCGAAGATCCTCGCCACATTTTTGTGCCACCAATCGGAAAGTATGCGCTTTCAAACAAAAAAAAAGAATTTTCTAAATCGGTCTAGGCGTCTTCGAGTAATCGGTGAACTTACCCAAAAAAAGCTCAAAAAAAAGATTCCGATAAATATCTCCTCCTTTTTTTTAAGTCGGTTAAAAATATAAAAGGGTACGAACATTTTTGTATGGAGCCTGGCATACCTACTGTCGGCCATTTTGAAAAAACCTCGATTTTGCTGCCAGTGATGAAACATGTGTCAATCGATAGGGGAAGTGATTACAAACAAAATATATTAAGTAATAAAATCTCGTAATCTTTATACTTTCAGAGATATTTGAGTTTGAAAATGTAAAAATTAAAACTTGAAAATACTAATTATGCTGCCAATAATAACCGGTAGGTATTTGAATATGTCTACTGTGACAGGGGATAAAATCGTGAGCCAATTTCGTTTATTTTTTAAATAATTTTTTTTTTATTTGAAATTATATTTTTGAACAAAGTTTATTTTATCATTTTGTGCTAAATAGTACCTACCTAGGTAGAAAATGAATGATGAAATAAACTGTGTTCAAAAAATACAGGGTGAATGTGTTCAAAAAATACAGGTTGAATTTTTGAGACGGGGCAGTAAGGGCACCTACCTTATCCGTTGTAGCTACAGGAAAACGTTCTTAGAAGATTATCCTTAACTTTTGAAGATATTTTGACCTGCATTCACAGATTTTGAAAAAAATGTACAGTCAGCAAGAAAATGGCCAGTTTACACAAAAACTTTTTTTGATGCCAATCGATCCTGTTTCACATAAGGATTAAAAGGCTCTATCGGACCAACTGAGGTTAGAGTACTAGAGAAGTCAGAAAACGCTAAAATGTATTTTTGAGACAAGACAGTAAGGGCTACCTTAACCGTTGTAGCTACAGGATAGTCTCGTAAGAACTATCCTGTAGCTACAACGGTTAAGCTAAAGGAGTTAAGGATAGTCTCGTAAGAACGTTTTCCTGTAGCTACAACGGTTAAGGTAGCTGCCCTTACTGTTCCTTCTCAAAAATGCATTTTAACAATTTCTGACTTTTCTAGTACTCTAACCTCAGTTGGTCAGATAGAGTCTTGTAATCCTTATTTGAAACAGGATCGTTTGGAATCAAAAAAGTTTTTGTGTAGATTATCCATTTTTTTCGGTGACTGTACATTTTTCCCAAAATCTGTGAATGCAAGTCAAAATATCTTCAAAAGTTAAGGATAGTCTCTTGAGAACGTTTTCCTGTAACTACAACGGTTAAGGTAGCCCTTACTACCCCGTCCCAAAAATACATTTTAGCGTTTTCTGACTTTTCTAGTACTCTAAACTCAGTTGGTCCGCTAGAGCCTTTTAATCCTTATGTGAAATTAGCGGCCTTTACATGGTAGAGTTTTTACCACGGATCTGGACTGTAGGTACAGATTTCTGTACAGATAACCGCGGATAAAACTGTCAAAGGTTGGAATGGCGCGTGCTATTTCCCGCGGGCCAATCTCTGCGTGTAAATGCTGCTATAGGATCGATTGGCATCAAAAAAAGTTTCTGTGTAAACTGGCCATTTTCTCGCTGACTGTACATTTTTTAAAAATCTGTGAATGCAGGTCGAAATATCTTCAAAAGTTAAGGATAGTCTCATAAGAACGTTT
Organism: Camptogramma bilineatum; assembly: GCA_958496255.1. Taxonomy (NCBI): domain Eukaryota; kingdom Metazoa; phylum Arthropoda; class Insecta; order Lepidoptera; family Geometridae; genus Camptogramma; species Camptogramma bilineatum. Next base: position 2,107,414 of record OY292464.1, read on the forward strand.
TCCTGTAGCTACAACGGTTAAGGTAGCTGCCCTTACTGCCCCGTCTCAAAAATTCACCCTGTATACCTACTTAAATTAAAAAAAAAAAATTTTACGCAAAAATTAAACGAAATTGGCTCACTATTTTATCCCCAGTCACAGTAGACATATTCAAATACCTACCGGTTATTATTGGCAGCATAATTAGTATTTTCAAGTTTTAATTTTTACATTTTCAAACTCAAATATCTCGGAAAGTATAAAGATTACGAGATTTTATTACTGAATATATTTTGTTTGTAATCACTTCCCCTATCGATTGACACATGTTTCATCACCTGCTGCAAGATCAAGGTTTTTTCAAAATGGCGGAAGAGTAAGTATGCCAAAATGTTCGTTCTTCTTTGCCACAACTCACAATTTACAAATGAGTTGCAATTGCAGGTCAAGTCAACATTTTATAAAATTGTAATGTTGTTGGCAATCCACTTGGTATTAGAATCCTATTTCGAAACTTGTAAGAATATTAACCATTCTTATTAACATTTAGTATGTAATAAATTACATTGTGTACACAGTGATTCGCAGCATGGTGACACAATTAGCACAATCCTCCATAACTAGACTAACGCTTAGAAAATGTTTTCCAATCGTTGAGAATGCGGAAAATTATTGCCTTAGTAACAGTTAAACGATTAAAATTTTAAGTTGTCTTTCATTATTAGTCGGGTCAAAAATGTAAAAAAAGTAGGTGTAGATACAACAACCCTTGCAAAAATTTGCCATTGTCAACAAATTGTGAAAAGTCCCCATCGATCCCATAGGACAAAGTTGTCAAAAATGGGTGTTTTGGATTTTTCAGCCAAACGATTAAGTAGGTACTTACCTACTTATTTACCTAGTTTTATCTTAAAAATATTGAGGACCAAAATGTAGGTCAAGAAATTTTACACACAAATTGCCCAATTACTTTTTTCCTAAGAGTCACTATTTCTGAGATAACGCGATTTAAAAAAATCAAATATTCTGCAATCATTCATGAAAATTGGCGCGCCCATTGCGTCGCATAGGTACCAGTCAGTGCAACAATAAGTTCACAGAACAATTCTATGGTGTTTGTTTTATTTTTAGGTTTATTTATAGGTTTGAATGACAAGTTTACAAACATTTGTGCAAGCTTCAATAGTGATGAGATTGCACCGCGCCCTACAAAGCAAGTCTCCACAAACATTTCTATGTGATTGTTTTAAACAAACACTGATAGATCAAAGTGGTGTAGAACCTTTTAAACTTGTTAGGTAAGTACCGTTTGTTATGATCAATATTTTAAATTGCATTTGTTTCTTTTGTACCGCTTGGCACTACTAGTAGAGTGTTTTCTTTGCTGTACCTACCTATACCAGGTCATTCCTGCTTGTCACCTCGTTCTGTTCTGTGACCTCGTCCTGTCCCTCGATCTATCTATTATCGCTCTCTATCCAAAAGAGCCTTCACACGATGATACAGTTTGCGTGTACCCGATACGATAGCGATTCACGATCGATTAATTAAGCAATTAGGCAAATCAATCAATTTAGATAAGGAAAATCGATTTTCCTCTCGCAATCTATTTTTCCTTTATTGAGTCGATTAAGTTATGTTCTTTATCTTACTTTATCGAAAATGTAATCGTAAGGAATCCAGAAACCAGATAGATCTACATAAAAGCGGAGATGCTTAAACAATCTATCTCGACATCTTACTGTTAACAAGCCACGTGTTATGGTCCAAACAAAATTAAATGTCTGTTTAGGTACCTCCTGCATCCTGAATTTAGATAAGTATCTACCTACAGGCATCTACTAAAGGTAACGCATTTAAAGAAGAAAATAAAACTTAAGTATATTCAACTATCAAAGAAGAAAATAATAGGTAAATCAATGATTCCTAATGAACAGGTTACCTAGAAATTATTATGATCGAAAATAAAAATATTTATAAAGAGTTAGAGACATGTCGTAGATCCTCAGGGTGTTTTGGGAAGAGAAAAAGTCAGCACTATTCCTAGCATTTGTGATAAATAAATGACTTTCGGACGGAATAGGTATACTTACATTGTTTGTACTGATGTAAGTAATTAGGGTCTCAAACGAGATACTCGTAGGCAAGTGCAGGAAAATTACTTGACCATAATATGAACATTAACAACGCATTTGTTTGCCTGTATAGGTAATTTATGGAAAACAAACCTATTTACCTACGTGCCTTTTTATTCATAGCACAATGAAACAAGTATACCTAGGTACGAACCATAGCATCCTCGATACTTTTAACATTGGCGATGCCTGACTTTGATCGATACTTGCAGAATTCAATAGTATCGCATTATCGATATCGCGATTTGTATCGATGATGTTTTGGTTTTGGCGACTTTATTTGCATTCGATTGTGGTATCATCAACGTCTTCATTTAATTCCGAAAAGCTACTAAATCTTAGAAAATACAGAATCCTACATGCTACGCTAAATTATTTCAAGAAGAGACGAAAAAGTTTACCTAATATTTTTCTGAGAGCGAGTTTATAATGTAATTTGATTAGGTAGGTACCTATACCTACCGTGTGCTACCGTTTCGATCTCGTTTTCGGCATAATGATAATGCACCGGTTTAACAAGTTCGGTCAAGTGACAAGCGGTCAAAAACATGACACTTTGGTATTTTTGGGGATATTCATGCAAAATAAAAATAATCAAGTAGGTTATTTTACGAGTTTCGAGTGATAAAAGGATTTCTAAGAGATTTCGTATTACTATGTTCTATTTATGACAACCTTTTTAGAAAATAAGTACTTACCTAAAAAATGGCTTTACTTAGAGAAAACACGTCCTTGAGTTCTGCATCGTCTAATCTAAGGCATAGTTTCTCAACCTTTTTTGCCCACCGCCCATTTTAAGAATGTTTTTTCTAGCGCAGTGTTAATTTTTCTTACCATAATATGTCGCGAATTTTAAACAGCTCTTGGAGCAAGTGGTTATTACTTCTATAACTGCTGGCAATTCTTTAGCAATCAACAACGAGATGTTGTACGAAGTCCGTCGTCGTCTTGTTTAGTAGGTAGTTATAAAATAGTTTTAATAATTTATAGGTACCTGTAGTTGGCTGATTTCGGACTTTATTTCGTAAAAATATTAATTTTTATTTTACTTAACTTTAGTAAGTACCTATGTGATTATTGTGATATATCTGTGTATGATATATGATTATGGTTAGGTGTATTTTTTGACTTTTCTAAACTATAAGTATATTTTTTTCTATCCACGCCTCCTCGGCGCCATCTCAATGCCACCTAATTTTCTCTGGGTCTTCGACTGCCCTCCTGAAAGTTTCAAACGCCCACAAGGGGGTGTTATCGCCAACGTTGAGAACCTATCTAAGGCTTAGTTAGACTCTAACTAAGCGAACACGGTCAAGAACATGAGGAAGGAGTAGGTAATTTAGAGACGAAAATTAGCAACTTAACCGGGAGAAGTCAGGGCTAATCGCTAATAAGCTAGCAACATTAGCTATAGTGAACATTGTGCTAAATAAAGTAGAATAAATTAATGTAGTTAGGTAAATGAACTGAGTAATCGCGTGCAAATAATTGCATAGCAGGTCTTCTCATTTTCTACAGATCTACTCGCTTGTTATACTTAACTTACCTACCTAGGTACCTAATATCCCCCCCTTTTTTTCATGGTAAGTACCTACTTAACTAATAAGAGTAATAAGACGTATTTCCTTCTTTAAAATTTTATGTTAGGTAGGTACCTACGTAAGTTAGAAAACATAATGGTTAATGATAAGAAAGTTTTTCATTTTTTTTTTACCATAAAATGAACCGATTGCCGAGCCTACGGATTTACTGATGGGTTTTTTTATAGATTGTAGGTAAGCAGGTAGGTACCTACTTTACTTAAAGGTTCCTAGGTATAATAAACAAAATAGCGTTAGTTTTACATTCTCTTTGAAACAAAATGAAGAATATGGATGGCATGAAATGAAACATAATTTATGACGAGAAAGACAAGGAATGTGTGTTGAAAAAAAAAATGAATTAAGTAGGTAGGTACTTAAAACATATTTTCCAATCCAATTTTATACAAAAGGAAAATTATTATAATGTGGGAACCTACATAATAAGGATGTCGATAGCAGGGACCGCGGAAGTGGGGGGGCAGAGGGGGCTAAATTCTCCCCTAAAATCAAACAGGTGGGGCCAAACCCCCTCCAATCTTACTACGGTTCTCTGTGCTATGTGCTTTGCTATAAATAGGAAAATGCTATTTCATATTTCATATTTATTTATTTGGAACATAAACACAGGTATACAATTAAATGTAACGTTGACAGCTGCAAAAGTAGAAACTGTGTAGCAGTGTCAACGCCCGCCTCCAAAACAGAAACAAGGACTGTGTTCCATAATAGCGGAGTGTACAGTTCAGTTTTAAAGAAAAAACTTAAATAGTAAATAATATTTAAAGCTATAAAAATTATCTTGAAGGAGAAGGAGAAGAGGTGGTTAAAGAAGTTTGAATCATGGAGCACGTTTCCGCGGTCACACAGCATGCAATAATAAAATTAATAAAACAGAAAGACAACTAAATTTGACATAGGGTATTGATAATATGAATTCAATTTGAATTTGGGTATTACCTACTTACTTATCTAGGTAGGTAGTTTGATGATTTGAATTAAGTATTTAAATAATGTTATTGAGTTACCTATCAGTGCAGTGAGTAGGTAGGTAAGTACATGCTTACCTATTATGTTTAGGTATGTACAAATTACCTACAATGTACAATTAGTACTATTTACCTACCTACACTCTCCGTCATGCTCCATGACGCCAAAGGCCGACCGAGCCTCTAATAATTTTACAAATCCTTGCTTCTACGCTTCATTCTAGGTAGGTACCTAGGTAATTTATTTATTTTGTTGAATCGCATCTTAACACAAACAAAACACGACTGATCATGTTTAGCTAGCCACATTACTTCGAGCTTATCCACATTATGAATTAATTTAAAAAAGAGCTGTTGACATTGACATTTACTGATAAGTTTTTTTTTTACAAAACCCTTTATCAAGTTTTGTTTGAATTTTTTTTAAATAAATAAATATTGGATTGTTGAGCTTACCTTTTGTTGATTTGGCGTCCAGGCATTTGATTCTGTCATCACGAAGGCAGAGTTATCATAACAACACTTCTCTTTGTCCTTTTCGCAATCTATATCCATTTTATTCATCTTTCAATCTTATTCAATAAAAAAATTAAATTAAAAAAAAATACTGGATAAAGAGCCACTTTTCAAAAGAAAAAAACCTTCCCGCCGAAACAACTGTCAAGGTGACAGCGGCGCGCAGGAAGAGATCCGTTTAGCATCCAAGCACAAAGTAAACTGAAGCAAGCGAGTGGTGTGGTTAACGTAATAGTATTAAAAAAAACAGCAGAATTTCATGAATCCAATTCATGTTTGACCAATCGTTTATTTCGTCGTAACTAGTACCTAATCGTAATAAAAATCGTTATGGCATTCTAGTCCAGTCAGCTTAGCATAAAAATGGTCTAAACCTCGGAATGACAGATAATAAGCTGAATTTTCGTATGTAGCTTCATTTAGGCGTCCTAAAAGTTGTCTCAAAAGTCTCATAAAATCTCGTGTCTGCGTCTTAAGTTATTCAAGGTCAAAGGTAAAAAAAATAGTTTTTCGCGAATATCTCGGTTGCTATTGGTCCAATGATGTTAACATCTATTATAAAGTTGTAGAGCATACAATTTGCGACAAATTTTGTTTAGAACATTTTTTCATGCGCTCAACTGTTTTCGCGATAGAGGAGGGTGAGTGAGCAGTGCTCAACCATACGCGTAGGTACTGTAACGGAAAGTCAAACGTGAATATCTGTGAATACCTTGAATTTTGAATAATTTGTTTTATTTATCAGTTAATTATCGACCAAGCGAGCAAAGCGAGCTAAGATCTTACGATTTTGCTTTGTATGTTTGTATGTGTAATTTTTATGTTATCGCATAACTATCGAACCGTTAATCCAATCTGCATGAAACTTGGTAGATAACTAGGTTGTGCTATGGAAATTTGATATATGACATATGAGCGTAATCGATGGAGGGGTTGTAAAGATATTGGGATCTAAAGGGGGTGAAAAAGATAAAAGTTACACAGATATATTGAGTGGGGTGTCATATGAAAGGACTTAATTTGTACATTCCGAAATAGTTTTTATTTTTGTTCTAGGAAGTATAGTTTTTGAAATACACATACTGAACGCTTTGCGCTCACGGCCCTGTATCGCAAAAACGGTTGAGCGCATGGAATTTTTTTTTCAATGAATTGGTCGCAAATTTTAAGCTCTACAACTTCATAATAGATGTTAACATCACTGGACCAATAGCAACCGAGATATTCGCGAAAAACTATTTTTTTTTACCTTTGACCTTGAATAACTTAAGACGCAGACACGAGATTTTATGAGACTTTTGAGACAACTTTTAGGGCGCCTAAATGAAGGTATATACGAAAATTCAGCTTATTATCTCTCATTCCGAGGTTAATTCCTAATTTGACTGGGCTATTCGTAATGTTGTAAAAATTACAATTGGAATGTCATGGCGATTGTTTTCACTGGCAAAAGTAGTTGGAAGTTATGACAGTAAACAAACGATATTATATCGGTTGTTTACATAAAATGTATTATGTAAACAACAGGTAATAATTACATAACGGTGGCTATTCCTAGTTTTGTAATTAACTAATTATAAAATCGTGATATTCTAATCCAGCTTAGAAATCAATAGCATTACAAATGTTCCAAATGTTACAAATTGTGCCATTTACTTGTCCATTATCTACCTAAAAACCATGATTTTCAGATTTTTGAGTGTTTATAATTTTCACAACCATGAGTTTCAATTTTTTTATTACCTACCTATTTATTATGTAAGTTCCTATCGGATCAGGCTTTTTGACATATTTTTTTAGTTTACCTACATAATTTGAACACACGGTTTTACTCGTATTGTAGCAGCATTGGTACTACCAAAAGAAAGAAAGATAGGGTAGGTACGCCTGTTAGGCGACCGGGTCCCCTTTTCGACTTTTCGCCGCACTACTAGTAAACAAATCCGAAAAATAGCTTAATTCACACGCACACACTGAAAGAAAGCGTTTTGGCACCATCTTGAATGTTCAAGCAAACACACTTATAAGTTTCAAACCACCAGCACTAACGAAACAATACTAAACAATAAAATCAATCTGTGGTCTTCCGCGAACAGGTGCGCACGCGTCCTTTTCAACAAAAAAAATAGTGAAGTGTGTCGCAGTTCACGGTAAGTTATTCACTCATATATTCGGCATTTACAATTTGGATTGTTTGTATACCTTGGTAATAGATAAAAAAATACGTTTATGATGTTTTTCGCGTTGAATATAAACAATAAGTAATTAAAATTACGTGGACGAGAACTGTTCCGGGCTTTTGAACAAAAATCCCTTTTTCGACTACGTGGTCGGAATCTGGCTAAATCATATCAAGAAGGTGTAATTTTGTATTTTTGTATGTATGGAAACTAACTGCTGCTGATAAACTATTTTAAGCCTTATTACCCTCCTAAATCTAATGGCCAGTTTTCGTCCGGGCTAATATGATCCAATCAAAAAATACAGATATGATAAAATGCTAGCGGTCGAGAACAGGATTGGGTAGATACACTCCCAGATTTCGACCATGTTTTTAGTAAATACAATAAAATGCTATAAAACATCAATAAATTCCAATTTCTAACTATAAAGTAAATGTATTTTGTACCTTTTTTAATTTTTCTCCAGGTTATTTGTTTATTCGCATATAAATGTTTTCTTAAATTCATAGTAATATTGTGGTCGAAAACTGATACCACCGATCAGTTTTCGACCATTTAAAAAAGTTTTGATTTACAAGCATCCGCAAGCGGCTCCGCTCACGTGGTACCTATTCGAATAAAGCTTATGCATTGCTTTAGTTCTTATACTATTTGTATTCCAAATTTCAGCAAAATACGTTCAGCTGTTCCGGAGATGGAATTGATATTTTCTCTTCCTCTCATTAAATTAGACTCGCTTTCTAACTTTCGCATTCATAGTAATTAATTACTTACATAATAATACAATAGGACTGATAAAATGTTTTATTTTAGATGAGTTTAGAGCCCAAGAAAAGAAAAAAGTCAGCTTCATACACAGCAAAGACAATCGACCGGGTGACAAGTGGTTCAAGAAATTTATAGAAAGACACAAAGAGATCCTTCCTTCCTTACTTCCTCAGCATATATTTGCCCACTGCAGGGCATATGTCTCTCCAATGTTCCTCCACACTGCTCTATCGCTGGTCTTCCTGGCCCAGTCTGTCCCGGCATATGCCTTTATGTCGTCGGACCATCGGGCGGATGGTCTGCCAGCGCTCCTCTTCCCGAGCCGTGGTCGCCACTCCATGATGCTTTTGGTCCATCTGCCATCTCCACGTCTGCACACATGTCCGGCCCAAGCCCAGTTGAGTTTTGCAAAGCGGTATCCAACGTCTACCACTTTGGTGCGCTCTCAGATGACGGTGTTGCGTACTTTGTCTCGTAGAGATATGCCGAGCATATTCCGTTCCATGGCTCTCTGAGTTACTTTCAGCCTATGGACCATTTTCCCGCTAACGACCACGTTTCGCAACCATAAGTCATTGCTGGAAGGACACATTAGTTGAAGACCTTAGTTTTGAGGGATTGTGGGAGCCTTTTGCATTTGAATACCCTTTTCAACTTCCCACATGCCGCCCATGCTAGTTGGATTCTACGACTTATTTCTGCCTCCATAGAATTCTTTCCCAGTTTGATCCGTTGCCCCAGGTAAATGTACTCATCCACCCATTCGAGTTCGTGATCTTCCAATGAAATGGGATTTAGGCTTGTATCGACATTAGTCATCACCTTTGTTTTGTCCATGTTCATTTTTAGACCTACTTCGAGTGGTGCGTGGTATAGTTGGGTTATCATAGTTTGTAGCTCTGATTCTGATTCCGCTGTAATCACTATATCATCTGCGTATCGTAAGTGGCTTAAGTACATTCCGTTGATGTTAATTCCCTTCTCAGTCCAATCTAGGGTCTTGAAGATGTCTTCCAGTGCGTTGTTAAACAGCTTCGGGGATATGATATCTCCCTGGCGCACGCCTTTTTGAATCTGAATGGGGTTGGTGTTTTCTGTTAGTTGAACAGTCATTGTTGCGGACTAATACAGATTCCTGAGTATTTCGATGTATCTGTCGTCTATGTGGCATCTTTTGAGAGAGTCTACAACTGCCCAGTGTTCCACAGAGTCGAACGCTTTCTTGTAGTCCACGTACGCTAGGTAGAGTGATCTGTTATATTCTTCAGTCTTCTGAATTAGCTGCCTTAGCGTAAAAATGTGGTCTATCGTTCCAAATCCTTTGCGAAAACCGGCTTGTTCTCTGGGTTGATATTCGTCGAGCCTTTGAGATAGTCTAGTTGTAATGACTCTAGAAAAGACTTTGTAAACTTGGCTTAGCAGTGATATGGGGCGATAGTTTTTCAAGAGAGTATTATCCCCTTTCTTGTGAAATATCACTACCAAGCTTCGTGTCCAGTCAGTTGGGACCACTCCGGTGAATAGGAAGAATACACAAAGAGATATCGCTAAAAAATGCAGAAGGAATCAACAAAGTTCGAGCTTTAATTACAGAAGAATCCATAAGACTATAAACCAGGGGTTTGAAGAATTTTTGATCAGCATCGGGCAAAAATAAACAAAAATATACAGTTACTAAATAATTATGTTAAATAATGCTATAATATAATAAATATCAAAGTACTATTAAAGGTATATTATTATTTAATAGGTAGAAACTGAAATCCAAAGAAAAATGTCTTCTGAAGTTAGTATCTGGTGGTAAAACTGTGATTTTGGATTGTAAAAATAAATACTTAGTTAGTAGCCTAATTTTTTAACTTTGAATACAAATATTTTGATTATTAATATCAATCTTGAAATATACGATATGATTATTATAAATGAGTTTAATTTCAATCAATTTTACTCTTATATTCGATATATTTTCCTTTTAGAATTTATGGTCGAAAACTGGCGAGCAGGTGGTCGAAAACTGAATTTTTCGGTCGAAAACTGGGCAAAATAGGTATTTGAGATAAAAATATTTTTATAAAATTCGCAGATTACTCTAGGGTTAAACACTTTACATTCAATGAAAATAGAGGATGTAAGCTATGTGATGAAAAAAGTTGCAGATCAAAATAATTACAGTAACATGTACTTTTTGGTTCTTGAATCTGACAACTCAGCTAATTGGTCGCCAACTGGCGCATCTACCCTAATAGGAAGTTGTTTTTTTTACCAAGGATAAGGAGATCATAAACCTTGTGGGTTTCGTATTTACTGCCTTATTAGATAAGAACCCACCTAAGTCATTGTGTCTTACTTAGTAGAACTAGAATGATTGCCTGTTGTTACAGAATGGTCAATATTTACCTGTCCATTGTTCTTGAAAACATACAGATAAATCAATTTGTCATTATTCTGTACAGTGGTTCCTAACCTTTTCAACCTTGTTACCCCTATGAAACAGATATCAATGAAACAGATTTTACACCCGTTTAACTTTCAAACCCCCTCGACCACGACCACCCCCGTCCTTTAAAATATTATGTTTTCATCATAAAATTCCCCAGCGACAGCACAATGTTTTCGAGTGTTTACCTATTTGTTAGGTTAGGTACAAATCTAAAAAAAAAAGTTTCTGGAACTATCAATCGGATTTTTCAAATCCTTTCTGCATTTCATAGTTCATTTCTTGAGGAAGGTTTTAGTTAATTATATAGGCTGTTTCTAATAATTTCGACAGAAGATTTAGGTGGGGACAGATATCGTCATACATAAATTGATTAACTATGTACTGAGTAAATGACTTGACTAAATGACTTAGGTACTAAAAAGTAGGTACCTAGTTGACCAAAAATGCAATGATTGCATTTCAGCTCATTTCAGTTCCTACAAAAATAGTTTTGTACCGTCCTCCGTCATAACATAACGTAAAAGTTCCGATTTCCATTGCATCAAGTCACGTCCAGCGGTAATATCGTAAAAACCCCAGCTCAGTTCTTGGTCAATGCACGGGAATACAGAGTCGGTTGAAGGACAGTCGAAAGAAAGTGGGCCACCTTGAGAATATGACATGCGGGGAAACCCTGCTGAGATGCACTCACTTTTTGTACGAATTGCGATTGTGAAACGATAAGCTAGCTACCTAGCACAAAGCAATGCATAAAAAGTTTGTTTACTTATTATAGAAATTGAGATGCAAAAACTTCACCATCAAACCAGGTTAAAAAAAACTATACCTACAGTAAAAAACATGTTTAGCGCTAATAATTTACAACAAAGAAAATTGTTGTAGCTCAATGATGGCGATAATGATGACAGAAAATCAAGACAGAATTTTCACATTTTGATAAAGGATGAAATGAAAAAGGAAAGTTGAATGACTACCTCTCAAATTTTCATAAAATAATTTAAAAAATCTCTTTTATAGAATCTTGAACGTCTAACGCCGGCTCCATACGTTGGGGCCAGGCGCCAAGATTTCGTGAACCATCCACACGTTGGCGATACACCAGTCTTGTTCCGTCAGAGCCAACGTGCAGACGTCCGATGTCTGCGCGCCCGATACAGAAATTGAAATTTCTCTAAGTGATTTTACATTACTGAATACCAATTTTATCACACTCACATCACATCATGTCACTATCACACTTCACACAACACACTATATTATAAATGCGAAAGTTTGGATGTTTGGATGTATGTTTGTTCCTCTCTAACACGACAACCATTTAACCGATATGGGTGAAATTTAAAATATAGATAGATAATAACCGGAAATAGGACATAGGCTACTTTTTATCCCAAAAAATTGCACGGTTCCCGTAACATAAAAAAAAATAGTAGACTCCATCATCAGATCAGCTTGCTGTCACCATATTATTACATTGTAGTCAGAACTTGACAAATATGCCGAGTTTCAACTCAATCGGCTTATTTACTGAGGAGTTCTGTTGAACAGCTCTTGACTCCATCATCAGATCAGCTTGTTGATACCATAATATTTAATTGTCACCGAGAATCTATAAGTGTGCAAAATTTCAGCCCGATAGTTCTACAAACACAATAAATAAGGAATACGATGACATTCTCGCTCGTCAGTCGACACGTGCGCTCACGATGCGCGTCGAAACGGGACTGAGCATAGCGCCAACGTGTGGACGGATCCCCAACGTTGGCGCGCCAACTTCCTTTGATAAAACCGACACGGCACGGCCAAGCCCCAACGTTGGCCCCAACGTTGGCGCCAAGCTATTTTGTCAGCACCACACGTTGGTGAGAGGCATTGGGACCAACGTTGGCCCCAACGTGTGGTTGCGGGGTAAAGATAAAGACCCAAATGAATGTCTGCTTTGAGGACCGTGAGCCAATTACCGACAAGATGTCCTGTTTACAACAATAGATATTGATTGACGTATGTAGGAAGACATAATATGAATCACTGAACCATAACAAACCCAACAAACACCTATTATGTTGCGTCATCGAACGTACCTAAGCCTGGATTTTCCTACAGAAATGGGTGTGTCTTGATGAATGACGAGTCTCCAAGCACGCAGACGGTTAAGGCTGAATTATACGGGGTCAGTGACTGGACCCAGTGACTCAGATTTTTGGACTGGGTCACTGGGTTCAAGTAGATGGGATCGGCAGACTCAAATGGACTGACTTGAGGGTGCGAAGTCAGCATTGAACTGACGTTTTGACGATTATTAGTTGAGTAGATAGGTATTAATTTCACTTTTAATCACCAAGTTAAATAGTTTTTACTTTGTTTAAAAAAGGATTGTAAGTAGTAGATAGGTACCTACACAAATCTGTTATTTAAGATTATTTATGAACCATAAAGGGTTTAAGTAAGTACCTACTTTCATCTGTAAAAGTGTACCTATACCTAAGTATTTAATTTTTTTTTTATATATTTTTTTATTTTTACAGAATTCGACCCTGGGCTGGGCCCTGTAATGGGTGTGTCTGACGAGCCGAGCCCCCCCGGTCACATGACCACGTGACCAGTTTCATTTCACCATACTCCGCTACATCGCGCCATCTCAGTAAAAACACTCATTTACCCGATAATTTCTACTCGGAATTGCATCGGGCAACACGCATGCTTGGATGATGTTGGGTTAATAACATTTTAGTTACTACATTGGCTTTCCTTTCTGTTATCTCATTAGGTGGTACTACATAAGTAATATTACGTGTTTTACTTCGCAGCTTTTATTCTTTTCAGACTTCCCGTTTCTCGGTAGGTACTTACCTTACCTAATAATAACTTTCCATAGGTACGGTACCTATAGATTTTTACTGGGAAAATATACAGCTCGTCGAACCTTCAATGACCGTCGATAAATTATTCACAGTTTTTCTTCGAACACCTGGTTTGAAGTTCGGACCTCGCATTCTAATGTGCAATTCTAACCAAAGGAAGTTATTTATTTTGCTGCTGTCTGCTCTTACTCTCTTACTAACTTGAGGGATTTTTTTTTGCATGAACAAGATTGTTCTAAAAGGAGAAAATGGCGAATAACCGTTTACGGCTGTTTTTATCGACTTTGACAAAAATCATCTATAGCCGCCATTTTGCAAAATGGCGGACGCTCTTTGGGCGGACGTTTCGAAAATGTCTTGTCTGTACCCACATTGAAAAAATGTAGGTACCTAAAGGTAATTTTCTCTTTGCGTGGGTAGGTTAGGATAGGATAATCTCTACGTTGTTTTGCGATCAGTCTTTCAGATCTAAATAATCGTCTCATCCTAAGTGCCGGATGCGTCTCGTTTAGTAGATTACCGTGCCATTGTGTTAGTCGTCTAAATATATACATACAAGTGGATGACCGCAGGTTTACTCGCGTGGGATCTGCCTACTCCCACGCAAAGAATGTTCTAATTATTATACCCTTCTTCATAAATGTAGAGCACCTATGGTATGGAGATGTAGAGTTCATAATGCATTCAGGTTTCTTTACATTTCTCTTTAAGTATGTAAGTATGTACTTGTGAGTATGTACCTACCTGTGTATGGTTTTTCATGATCTTCATCACTTAGGTTAAAAAATAATTTAAGTACAGTTGGGCCGACGGATCTAGGCGTTCGTGAAGTCAGGCTTTTCGCTGCGCAGTAGAAAATTTTGTATGAAAAAGTTGCACTGCGCATCGAAACGGCTAACTTCACGAACGCCGAGATCCGTTGGCCGTACTGTATAGGTATAGGTATTATTTACTCTCTTGCAGAAAAAATAATACATAAACTATATTTTCGCTACCCATATAACTTATATTATCATTTATTGTTACATAAACATGGACTTTATTCAACAACATTAAGATAATTGTATCAAAGTATTTAAATTAAACTATACTTAACATAAATGGTGAAGTTGTTATCAGAGGGGGCGCGACTCGCGATAAGATCGAGAAACGGGGACTTTACATACAACCTTATAAGTAGTACCTACCTAGGTACTTAGATTCGCAATTTGTACTTTACAGCCGAGTTTACAGCTAATATACCTATTATCTTTTAGATATATTTTGACTCTGTAACCTCATCCATAGCCTGGATTTATGTTACGTCTTAAGCTGGAAACATACTGTCGGACGCGGCTTACGGACGCGGCAGACAGCCGCGACTGAATAGGTATCTGGATATAGAACGAACATAGAACTGTGCACTTTATCTGACGAAAGTCGCGGACGCGTCCTTGGACCTTCAGACGTCCGAAGGCAATCTGGCCCGCTGGGTGTTCGGACGGTGTGCACACTTATCAGTCGCGGCTGTCAGCCGCGTCCGTCAGCCGCGTCCGATAATTTGTTCCCAGCTTTACGGTATAGTTTATGTTATGTTATAAAATTCTGGGGAAGAGGTGAAAGCGCTTTTTATTGTATAAAAAATTAAGCTTATTTTTTAATCCCCGACGCAAATGAGCTTTAAATAAATAAATAAATATTGCTGGACATTTCACACAGCATCATGTAGTCCCAAGCTAAGCAGAGCTTGTGTTATGGCAACCACATGACTGATATACTACTTATATACATTTTTTTTTTGTAAATACATACATAATATACATAGAAAACACCCAGACCCGAGACAAATATTTGCAGATCATACAAACATTTGTCCCGCGGCGGGGATCGAACCCGCAACCTCTTGCGTCACAGGCGGGCCTTCACCCACTGCGCCACAGAGGTCGTCGCTTTGCCCCCTCCCCCCCCCTCCCCCCAAATCAAAATCTGCAACCGCCCCTGCAGCCTCAAAAGTTGATAAACATTATTTAGCACGCCAATAACCTTTAAAATATCAGTTCATAACAGTAAAGTATTATCTTTCTGCATTATTTGAAACCCAAAATAAAACACTTTTTCTGTCTGCATCGTCTCTCTCGCATGCGCGGTCCAAAGGGAGGGGTCATGGGGGCATGACCCCCTCCAAAATCCTTGACAATCCTCTAACATCCTTTAAAAAAATTGGTCAGGTACCTATACCTACCTATCTACGTACTAGGTGGTACTAGGTACTAGCGAATAACGTGACCCCCCCAAAATCAAAGTCTGCGACCGCCCCTGTCTCTCTGCAGGAAAGGCCTAAAAACGTCTCGATACCTATTGTGCCACCTGCAGTGCGATTCAGTCAGACTTCCGAAAATGCATGATTCGATAATTTTCTTCGGAAAGTTGACGTTTTTTGCAGCGAAGAAATACATTCCGAAATATTTCACAATACCTAGGTACTTACATTCCGAGAAGGTTTGAATCACACTGTTATTCTTTACCTAGGTACCTACTCTTCGGTTTGGTTATTTTACTTTTGGAATTAAAAAGTGGTTCAGCTAAGTAATAAGTTAGTTTGATAATTTCAGCAACATAAATATCGCTGAGTAAAAGCCCGAATGAGTGCCAAAATGTTGATTCTCCCGTCATCAATATTTGCAGGTAAGTACCTAGTCATTTTCAGTAAACCATTAGGTAGGTAGGTAGGTACCTAGTTCAAGGCACAAGTTGTGAGCTTGTGTTGTGAGCCAGAAAAGTCAATTAACATCTAAATGTTAATTGACATATCGCAAAGTTTAATTCACTCTTGCACAACTTGTGCACAACTCATTTTTGCAATTTTTGACAATAAATTGTGCCCTTGTCTCGAAGGTGTGATTTGACTTTTTTGGCTTGCTTCACCATAGATCATGGAGTAGCACCACAGAATAAAGTAGCACTAACTGACCTAAGACCTTGTAGGTACTTTATGTAGGACAGACAGTGCAGTGGTTTAATTAAATAAGGAGTATGAAACATGGCGAAATGAATGTAAGTAGGTAGGTATTTTTATAAATCTAAACCTAAATACCTGCACAAGTAACGTAAGTTATTAGTTTAAAGAATAAAAAAACCAGAGAGGATTTCTAAACTTACGACTAGGTGGTATTTTAAACTTAACTTTTAAATATAAATTAGTAGCTATCATAATCAGACCATTTCCAAATCGGAACTTTCCACATTTTGGGGTTCCACACAGGGTTTGGAGTCGGGCACTGTGGCTGCTACACAGTTCTCCAACTTTCGAAGAGAAAAGGTAGAGTGCGCAGCAATCTTAATGGCGGCTGAAGTGCGCTGAAAATTCGAATTTGCGCAGGTACAGTCAACGCAATAGAATACAGTAAACTTTATCTACATAGCCCGCCTAGCCCCGCCCCTCACCACCTTCACTTCCCTGCAATTGCGTTGACTGTACCTGCGCAAAGTCGAATCTGCCACGCACTTCAGCCGCCATTAAGTTTGCGGCGCACTCTAGCCTGAAGTGTAAAAGTTTGCCACACCCTGTATAATCTTATCTATACTAGTAGTTCGCCCCGAACTGAGATCTCGCGCACCGTAGATGGCCAACATTTGGACTTTCTTCTGACTACCCCTATAATTTCAAGTGCTACTACTGCCGGGTATGCCTATTGCGCTAGCTCTTCATGGTAAAAAATACTAGCATGCATGCAATACATAATGTCGTGTCTAATTTTTCATTTATTTCATATTTATGAATTCTCGTCGTATTTTTAAAAGTATACGTCCTAGAATAAAAATAATAACTATTTTAGAATGTACAAATAAAGACCTTTCATTTGACACCGCACTCAATATATTTGTTTACTTAACTTTTTTTACCCCAATTATTTTCATTTTTTATCAAAATTTTTTTTATCATGAAAATAAATCAAGTAGCATCTAAAATCATTGCAAACCAAACCGCAACGATGCCACTCTCTTTTTAAGACCGACCAGTCAATGAGCTACGAAGACATCGAAACTCTATGAAACGGGAGCTCTTGCAGCTCTGGTTTCGTAGTTTTTGGTCTTTGTTCGTATTTAAAAAACTATACATCCTAGATTAAAAATAAAAACCATTTTGGAATGTACAAAATAAGCCCTTTCGTATGACACCCCACTCAATATATTTGTGTAACTTTCATAATTTTTTACCCCCTTGGGAACCCAATATCTTCACAACCCCTTCATCGATTAAGCTCATATGCTCCACCGTAAATTTCCTTACCACAACCTATTGACCTACCAAGTTTCATGCAGATTGGATGAACGGTTCGACAGTTATGCTCGAACAACAATTCGTGAAACATACAAACATACAAACATACAAACTGTTGGGGACGATACCGGCTGGGGCTTCGGAAGATCTCGACTCCGGCGCAGCGGAGAACCCACGGTTCAGGGTTCCCCGGCACTCGGGAGACCGTCCGTACCGTACGCGAGCCCCGGCTTTTTAGTGGACTGTATTAGGATGCAGAAGGTGGTGGAGCAGGGAATCAAACACACCGATATTGACTTAGGCTGTCGAGGGAGACGGGGGCCTGGTCGGGCAGAGCTTCGCCTTGCGAGTCAATTTTGTACCACGGAGAGAACTGTTGAGCATAGAAATGCTCCTACCTTTATACTAAGTTCGACCTGGCCAGACCCTACGTTTCGCCAAGCGCGTTTATTTTGTTACTCAATTACATTAAATTTCCTTTACCTTTCTTACAATGTTTTAACTCTGTCTATGTGTTTGAGCCTATCATAGACGACACGTGTAAGAGAGTGGGCGTGGTTTCTGGGTGTCCTTTTGACCTTGACCCAGATTCATCACGTGTCAGCCCACGTTGCAGGTACTTAGGTTACCAGAGGGTCGGGCGGCGGGGTACCTTCTTCCCTCTCTCTCCTCCCGCTCGCCCCCCAAATTCCTCTAAGTACCTACAACCTATGTACTCGTGATGATCTGGGTCTAGCAGCGCTTCCTATCCTTATCTGCCTAGGTCGGGTCTAGTTCCAAAGCTAAGCCTAGACCCGACACTGCGCTCGAAGCCTGCCTCTCTGTCTAACCCCTACCTAATGCCACGTCCACCTCAGGATAAATAATGACAACCAAACATACTAAGATTTATTCCCCCCCTTATG
Source organism: Camptogramma bilineatum (assembly GCA_958496255.1). NCBI lineage: Eukaryota > Metazoa > Arthropoda > Insecta > Lepidoptera > Geometridae > Camptogramma > Camptogramma bilineatum. Next base: position 2,126,031 of record OY292464.1, read on the forward strand.
TACTAATTACCTAATATATCTTAAGTTTAATCTTATTTTAAATTATTACTAAAGTTTCCTAACGAGGACTTGCGCCCTGACCACCCTTTCGCGGCTGACTCTACGTTAAGTTAATTTTATACAAGCAAGTGACTCTAAGTTAGTTTTATACTATGCGCGCGAAAGGGTAGGCAGAGGCGTTCGCCCTATACTACTGTTTTATTAAAAGGTGCTGCTTTCAGCCTACAAACTTATTATCTAACTTAAACTACCTAACATGTTATACAATTCAAAGTTAGCGGAGTTCGCCGGCGCCTGTCGATCGTGCACATTCTCCCGCCGTCGCCGTCTCGCGACCCACCGGTAGCACGACGATCTTCTTGGTAGGGCGCCGCCACGTGTGTCCAGCGCTGGTGATGATGTCGACCACGCGGACCTCGCCGTCTTGTCCAGGATGTACCGCCGTCACCTTCCCTCGCGGCCATGTGTTGCGGGGCAGATTCTCGTCGCAGACGATGACTAGGTCGCCGACCTCTGGGGGCTTGCCCATTGTGCGGGGCTCCCGCCGGTGCTGGAGTGTAGGGAGATACTCTCGCAGCCACCGCCGCCAGAAGATGTCAGCCAGGCGCTGTGCGCGCCTCCAGTGCTGACGTGCGTGCTCGTCGTCTTCGGAGAATGCCCCCGGACTGGGGACATGACTGTTGGGCCCCAACAGTAGGTGGTTGGGGGTCAACGCCTCGGGGTCATCAGGGGTGACGGCCACGTGAGTGAGCGGCCGTGAGTTGACGGTCGCCTCGACCTCGGCCAGCAGGGTGGCCAGAGTCTCGTCACTCGGGCTCTTCTCGTGTAGCGTGACATGTAGGGCTTCCTTCACAGAGCGCACCATGCGCTCCCACGCGCCTCCCATGAAGGGCGCGGCAGGAGGGATGTATCGCCAGCGGATTTGGCGGTTGGTGGCATCTTCTTCTACGGCCTCAAGGCAGGCCGCTCTGAGCTCGCGGTCCGCCGCCTTGAAGCACGTCGCGTTGTCCGAGTGGATCTCGCGCGGGCACCCTCGCCGCGAGATGAAGCGGCGGAGTGCGGAGACCGCAGAATCGGCGCTGAGCGACGCGGCGACCTCGAGGTGGATGGCTCTGGTGGTCATACATGTGAAAAGCGCTACGTACCTTTTCTCGTTATGTCGGCCCACAGTTACTTGTAGGGGCCCGAAATAATCGAGTCCAACGTAGGTGAAGGGGCGCATGTTATGCGCGAGTCGCGCGACAGGTAAGTCGCCTGTCGCCGGGCGACCTGGTTTCGCTTTCTTCAGTCGGCAGTACATACATTTCTTCAAGGCGTCTTTGACGGCGGGGCGGATCTTGACTATCCACGCCCTCTGCCGCAGCTCGTTGACGACTGTCTCGACGCCGCCGTGATGCATCTTCTCGTGCACGTACCTTATGTAGAGTTTCGTGTAGGCGTGTTTTCCGTCTAAGATGACAGGGCTCGCCGCCTCTTCGGCTAAGTCCGGGGTCACGCTCACGCGCCCGCGTAAGCGTAGCGCTCCGTCGGCGCCCATTGCGACGCTCAGCGCGTCCAGCCTTCCTCCTTTCGGCGGCGCCTCGTTCCGTGATATTCGGTCGATCTCGTCCGGGAAGCTCTCTCGTTGGCTGCCCAGCACCCACAGCTGCTCAGCCCTGATGAGAAAGTGAGCCTCTAGACCGATGAATTTCACCTGAGACTTTGCCGATGGATGGGTGACCGCTTGTCGCGCCTTGCGCGGTTTGCGCGTCGCTCGCCAGTCGCCGTCGCGCTCCGCGTTCTTGAGCGTGCGCTTACGTACTGCAGCTACATTTTCCGTGCGTCGATGCTTTTTCTCGCGGCACAGCGAGATAAATTGAAGTACTCGTGCCGTTGCGCGTATCAATCTCAGCCACTGAGAAAATCTTCCTATGTCCGGAAGATGTCCGTTCGGGTGACTGACCTCTATTTTAACAGCTGACAGACATTTTTCTTCGCCTGTGTCTTGATGTGCGGTCGGCGTTTCCTCGGGCCACGTTTGCTCGTCTCGCCGTAGAAACTCGGGGCCCACGAACCATCTGTGATCGGAGCCGAACTCGTCGGGCGTTGTGCGCGTCGCGTCGTCGGCTACGTTCTCCTTCGTGGGGACCCACCTCCATTCAGACTTCTTTGTCGTGTCCTCGATCTCCGCCAGTCTGTGCGCGACGAAGGTCTTGAAAGTGCGCGGCTCGGCCCTTATCCATGCTAAGGCTGTGCGCGAGTCGCTCCAATAAACTTTACAATGTACCTTGAAGTCGTGCTCTCGGATGACGGTGTCGGCTAGGCGCGCTCCCAATAGCGCCGCCTGCAGCTCGAGTCTCGGGATGGAGATTGGTTTCAGCGGTGTGACGCGGCTCTTTCCGGCGGCCAACGCGACGCTCACACTGCCGTCTGCGCGTGTCATGCGCCAGTACACGGCGGCGGCGTAGGCCTCCTCGCTCGCGTCCACGAACGTATGCAATTGATAAGTGGCTGCCGGCTCGTAGTCATAGCAACGCGGTATTCTCAGCGCTGCTAGATCCTTAAGAGTGGTCATCCACGCGTGCCATCTCACCTGCAGCTCTGCGGGCAGCTGATCGTCCCAGCTGATCCCGTGGCGCCACGTGTCTTGCATCAGCCTCTTCGCCGGCGTCGTGACGGGCGATATCAACCCGAGCGGATCGAAGAGTGACATGATGATGCTCAGAGCCTCGCGTTTCGTGGGCGCCTTGCCCTCGAGCAGAGCTGGTGGTGTCCTGGCTGTGTTTACCTTGAACTGGATGTAGTCTTCGGGCACTTTCCATAGAAGTCCGAGTGCCTTTTCCGTGCCGCTCCCGCCGATGGCGATGGTGCGGTCTCCCGCCTGTTCTGTGAGCGCGCTGATCGTCCTCTGATCGTTAGAGGCCCAGCCTCTGAGCTCGAAACAGGCCTGTCTGTGGATGAAGTCTACTTCCCTGTTGATCTTTATCGCCTCCTCTAGCGACGAAAAGCTCGAGATGTAATCGTCCATGTAGTGATTTTTCTCGATTGCCGTGGCCGCTGCGGGGTAGTCCTTGGCGAAGTCGCGTGCGTTCCTGTTTTTGATGAACAGGGCTGTGCACGGCGATGAAGAAGCTCCGAAAATGACCGATGTCATTCTGTACTCCTCAGGGGCTTCTCCTCCTCTCTTCTCTCCTCGCCAGAGGAACCGCAGGGCGTCTCTATCTGCGGGCTGAATTCTTACTTGCATGAACATCTCCTTGATGTCGGCGGTGACTGCGAACTGGTGTTGTCGAAATCTCATTACTACTCCGGGTAGCGATTGAAGCAAGTCGGGTCCGGTCAGCAGCATGTCGTTCAGGCTCTTGCCAGCTGACTTGGCCGCGGCGTCGTGAACCAATCTGATTTTTGGCTTCAACGGATTGACCACGGCGAAGTGCGGCAAGTACCACGTGCGACCCTCCGTCGGCGGCGCTTCGCATCGCTCCGCATAGCCACACACAAGTAAATTGCTAACACGTTCGTTGTACTTAGCTTTGAGATCTTTGTCGCGGTCCAGTTTTCGCTCTAAGTTCACCAACCTTTTGAACGCGTCTCTGTAGTTGTTATGCAGAATCACCTTGTCATCGCGCCACAGGAGTCCGGTTTCGAATCGCCCATCTGACAGTCGCCGACTTTTCTCCTCGAGTAGTCGGACTGCCTTTTCCTCTGGGTCCGTTGCCGGCTTCCGCTCCTGAATGCCTAGCGATTCCAGTTTGAAGAAGTTCCTCATCGCTTCTTCCATGTCGTCATCTGGCCGTGCCGCGGCTACATATCCGCAGAAGTCGGATGTCGTGTCGCAATCGGTGTAACTGCAGCCGTGTAGCACCCAGCCGAGATGTGTGAGTGAGGCCACGGGCTGATCATTGCGTCCGTGCCTTACCTCAGTGTTGACCAGCAGGTCCCAGTTGTTCTGGCCGATGACTACCTTCGGACGGGCGTGTTCATAAGTGATATCATCCATGATCGAAAGTAGGTGCTTGCATCCGCGCAGCTCCTTTGCCGGGACGGCCTGCGTTATGAAGTCGAGTTTCTTGACCGTCTGCGCATCACGGAGTAGGTGTTCACGTTCTTGATATCTACCTTTGACTCTGATGCTGACGGTCCTGCTGTTCTCGTGCTTGGATTCGCCGCCGTTCGCGTCGCGGATCCATAGCGTGTCGAGCGGGCCTTCTATGCCCAGTAGCTCGGCGATCGATTCCTCTATAAATGTGCACGTGCTTCCGTCATCTAACAACGCAAAGGTACTCACTTTGGCGTTTGGACTTAGCAGTTCGATCGGCACGATTTTTAGGTATGCTTTGCGCTGACTACCCCTTCGCTCCGGCCCTTCAGGCGCGGTTGCGCACGCGGTTACTTCTGTTGTCCTTATCTCGCATTTTGCCTGCTCGCTGTGGAGTAATGAGTGGTGGGCCCTACCGCATCCGTCCCTATCACACTTTCTCGCGCGGCACTTGATGCGACGGTGTGGTTCCTCAAGGCACTGGAAGCAGATGCGGTTCTTCCTCGCCATCGACCACCTGGTAGGTATGTCCGCTTTTAAGAATTCTAAGCACCTTACCAACTTGTGCGGCTTTCGGCAGTGCGGGCAGAGTCGTCCATCTGTGGCCTCCACAGCGGCATAGCTGCGCTCGGCCTGGCGTCTGTTCGGTCGGTGACCGGTGGCCTCCTCGGCTACCTCTGGCACCGCGTACGCGCCGCATTTGTCCGCCTCGTTATTAAGGAAACAACATACCTTTTTTAGTTCGGGTGTATTTTCAGTCTTGACTGCAGCATAATCATACCATTTGTTGCGCAGTATTGGTGTGAGTTTCTCCAACACGCTGCGCACCATCTCTGGGCTGTGGAGATAGGACTCCCGTCCAAGGGCTTCGATGGTGGCCACCACATTGGCCACCTTTCCTGCGAAAATGCACAGATCTCGGGCACTGTCGCTTACCTTGGTTATGTGACGGAGTTTCTCCATTTCTGCTAGCACCAGAGCTTCGGGCCTCCCGAACCTCCGCTCTAAGGCCTCTAGAATAGCCTTGGGTTCGGGCTGGCTGATCAGGAGGCTGCTGACGGCCTCCAGGGCGGCGCCCTTCAGGCAGCGCCTGATGCGCGCCACGTTCTCTATCCGTGAGAACGACGCTTCCGTGTCCTTGAACGCCGCCCGGAACGCTAGCCACCCACTAACCTGACCGTTAAAGTTGGGCAGCTCCTGCAGGTACTTCGGTGGGTCCCTCCTGATCGCCATTTGCGACAGCGCGGTCGTCAACGCCTCCAAGTCGACGACAGACCTCGGCGCGGCGGTGGGTACTTCATCCACCCGGCCAGATCGGTCCTTCAAGACCTGGCCCGCCCGCGCGCCGACGTCCTCCTTCAGCGCTTCAGGGATCCCTTCCCCGGCGTCCGGCGGCTGCGGCGGCTCGTCCTCGGGCCGCCGCGCCAACCATTCGGTGACACGTCCGGACGCGAGCTCCGTCTGCTCGCGATCCTCTTCCTCATCTTCCTCTGACGATCCTTCGTCCTGGGCCCGCCTGAGGTCCACCTCAGCGAGCCGTGTGGCGGCCTTGGCCGCTGCTACCAATGCCTGTGCTTCCGCGGCGCGCAGCTCCGCGAGCTTCTGCTTGGCAGCCCATAACTTCCTCCTCTTCTGGGAGACCGCTGTCCTGGTTGATCGGGCCTGCGTGGTCCCGGCGCCTTCCTTCGCCCCCGCTTCGGCGGTGACAGTAGCGCGGGACACGCCTGTGGCCCCCGTCTCTTCTGTGGCAGTGGTCTCGGTGGAAGGGGTCCCCTCCGTGGTGGTTTCTGTAGTAGTTTCGGTCGCTGTTTCGGTCGCGCTGGTCTGCGCTTCGTCTCGACCCTGACGGCTTCTTGTAACCGGCATGATGATTCGCTGCTCTGCTGCTGGTAAGTGATCCGGCGCTCGAAGGTCCAAATGTTGGGGACGATACCGGCTGGGGCTTCGGAAGATCTCGACTCCGGCGCAGCGGAGAACCCACGGTTCAGGGTTCCCCGGCACTCGGGAGACCGTCCGTACCGTACGCGAGCCCCGGCTTTTTAGTGGACTGTATTAGGATGCAGAAGGTGGTGGAGCAGGGAATCAAACACACCGATATTGACTTAGGCTGTCGAGGGAGACGGGGGCCTGGTCGGGCAGAGCTTCGCCTTGCGAGTCAATTTTGTACCACGGAGAGAACTGTTGAGCATAGAAATGCTCCTACCTTTATACTAAGTTCGACCTGGCCAGACCCTACGTTTCGCCAAGCGCGTTTATTTTGTTACTCAATTACATTAAATTTCCTTTACCTTTCTTACAATGTTTTAACTCTGTCTATGTGTTTGAGCCTATCATAGACGACACGTGTAAGAGAGTGGGCGTGGTTTCTGGGTGTCCTTTTGACCTTGACCCAGATTCATCACGTGTCAGCCCACGTTGCAGGTACTTAGGTTACCAGAGGGTCGGGCGGCGGGGTACCTTCTTCCCTCTCTCTCCTCCCGCTCGCCCCCCAAATTCCTCTAAGTACCTACAACCTATGTACTCGTGATGATCTGGGTCTAGCAGCGCTTCCTATCCTTATCTGCCTAGGTCGGGTCTAGTTCCAAAGCTAAGCCTAGACCCGACACTGCGCTCGAAGCCTGCCTCTCTGTCTAACCCCTACCTAATGCCACGTCCACCTCAGGATAAATAATGACAACCAAACATACTAAGATTTATTCCCCCCCTTATGTACTAATTACCTAATATATCTTAAGTTTAATCTTATTTTAAATTATTACTAAAGTTTCCTAACGAGGACTTGCGCCCTGACCACCCTTTCGCGGCTGACTCTACGTTAAGTTAATTTTATACAAGCAAGTGACTCTAAGTTAGTTTTATACTATGCGCGCGAAAGGGTAGGCAGAGGCGTTCGCCCTATACTACTGTTTTATTAAAAGGTGCTGCTTTCAGCCTACAAACTTATTATCTAACTTAAACTACCTAACATGTTATACAATTCAAAGTTAGCGGAGTTCGCCGGCGCCTGTCGATCGTGCACACAAACATACAAAGCAAAATCGCCCAACTTACCACTAAGATCTTCGCTCGCTTCGCTCGCTCGATCGATGAGGCTAAGAGTTACTGACCTTTGCCCTTTCGTCCTTCAAGTAACATAAGTTTTAGGATGAAACCGTCTTATTCCTAATTTTTTTATTTTAGGTAATAAGCTTAGGGAGATAACTAAATAGTAATTGTATCGAAAATAACTTATCAGGACATCTGAATTAGGTATGTGGAAATTACCGCTGTTGACTGACACTATAATGTTAACAAATCAACAAAACAAAAAACAAATATTTTTGGTAGGTATTTCGTCGTGTTTGCCGTTCCCATTACCTACCTCAAACAAAATCCGTCGTAGCACTTTATTAACTTCAACGGTAGTTTACTAAAAAAATATCTAAATTCAAGCGAAATTCAACCTTAATCTGATGGCCTAAAACCACCCCAAATATGACCTTTGCATGACATTACATCACCTTATAGAAAATAAATAGCAACTTACCTTCTTGTCCAGCAATCCGATTGTTTCGCCAGGCTGACTAGTTTTCTTTTCCTCGACCATTTTCGCGTAAAAACACTACAAAATAACTAAATTATAAAGGACAATGTTTACTCTGGCTGCGTGGATGGTTCAACTGACACCCCGGCTGACGCATGCGCGTTGGTTCCCATCAACCAATGTTCTGAGTCCCGGACCCCTATTTCGCGACAATAGACGTAACCATTTAGGGTACCGTGAGGCGTGTTCGGACCCTCCGATTCTAATTTCTACTGATCGCCAGCGTACGGAAGCAATCCTGACTCATCCATTAGCTATTATTGATTTAGTAATCAAAACTTTTGTTGACATGCTGTTACCATATTGACCAACACGAAGATGGATGTTTTACATTGTAATATTATTTTGCGCATGCATTAATTTATCATACCTAGCAACAGTCGGTATTAAATGCGTTTTGCTCATCCAAAAAATGTTTAGGGACATGGAAGATTATATAAAAATGAATTCAGTACCTACCTAGCGAATATGTTACACTGAATAATAAATTGGAGCAGCGCCCTCGCGGGATGATGATGATAAAAATTAGCCTATAACCATCCTAAACTCAAGAGATTAGCTATCAAATGCAGAAAGAATTTTTCAAATCGGACTAGTAGTTCCTGAGATTAGCGCGTTCAAACCAACAAACAAACTCTTCCGCTTTATTATATTAGTCGGTAGAATAGATATAGAAACAGGAATACACCAATTCGATATACGGAACCTCGCATATTTCAAACGTCGACTCTATCATTTGTTTGTTATACCTACAGTCCGATAACCTAATGTAAAGTTATCAGGGACCTCCGTAGGTGATGGTCACTACTAGGTACCTACATCTACAAATCCTCCTCAGAGCGATAGTTAAGTTTTAAAGTGACGAAAATATTGTCAAAATTATTTGTACCTACCTACCTACCAAAGTACCTATTGATACTTTTTCTTTGAGGTACCTTACCTAGGTAAATAGGAACTATGAATAGTAAATAGAATAGGACAACAACTGATCGTCATCTTGCACGCCACCGCGGACGTTAGCTGAACGCTTTGGTTTGGCCAATTCTTTTTACTTAGCTGATAATCACTTCAAGATTAAGTTTTAACTACCTAAGTTAGAAAATCCATGTTGAGCCTACTCTAGAGGAGCGGGTCCACCCACATGGATCTGTGGTCCAAACAGATTGACGTCAGAATTGCAAAGGGCGGAACAGTGACGTAAATCGGGAGGGTTTGGGTGTCGGGTGATTTCGAGTTGTGAAAGGTTGCGTAAACTCATGAGAATGTTTGGAGCTAAAAATAGCTAAATAGCGCGTTCATTCTTATATTATGCCGGAGTGCCTTTACCAACTCGGCCACGGACTCCATATTCGTCGGGTTGAAATGAAAGTCTTGATCGATTCGAATTCGGAATTGAAAATTTTTGACTAGACTTTTCATTTTCAACGGCACTGTAAGGTTTACAACTCCTGATTTCATAGAAAATGTATGGAAAGTGTTTTTTTTTATTATTGCAAAAACTTACGATTTGATTCGGTAAATTACTTTGGGAAGTGTTCCTGGTGGGAAATAGAGTCGATTAAGAATTTAAGAGCAAATTATTTTTTTGACAAATGTAATTTTTTAGGCTAAATCAATTATTTTTTTCTTCAAAATAGTTTCCTAAGAACAAAACTTTCTAACTACAAGAGAAAAGGTAGCTACCCTGAAGTGCCCAAAAATTTGCCACACCCTGTATAATACCTATTTACATAATAAATTTAATTAGATTTGCATTGGACTTCGCTCAAAGACCTCCCAACCTTTACCTACTATTATATCGATGGCAGCAAAGTAGAAACGGACATCTGCATTTTTGCGAAAATGCTTTTTTTACAAAAATGAGCTTATTTTAACCTTATCTACAAGTCTGCATTAAAATAATTTCGAATTTCAAAATAATGAAGAAAATCTGGCACGTATAAAAAGACATCTACACACGAATTTTAAAAAACGTCGCAGTAGAAACGGACATTTACATATGACCGCCTTTACTTCGGAGCTTCGACAGGTGGCCCAAAAATGTGTACGACGTAAGCACGGACATCTGCCACTTTCCGTTTATCCGTCGTACTTTTTGCATATATCCCAATCTAATTAATTTACTATTCTGTGTTTTATAAGGAAATTCATTATTTTTTTCTGTAGATACACTATTTTACACATTGGTTTTATCAAATTCTTTGTTTTATTTTCAAATTAAGATGCAGAAAATGAATTAATTCAGCTAATTGATCTACAAGCAGACACTTACTGCAATTAAGATACCTATATGTTTAGAGGGTCTTTTCATAAAAGCAGGTTAATGCCATTTATTAAAACTACTTTAAAAAATATTTAGAATGTTCTTCAACTACATCTTCAGGTTTACAACAAATAAATTAAATTCGTGTAGAACCTTGCCATCTTTACACCATCGTATGTGGCGTTTATTAGGTCCTCCCTTAATATTTTCACATATTTCCTCTACATCAAACCACTAGGTACTTAATAGTCTTTCTTAAACTTTCGCAATCACTATTCATTCATATTGAAAATTTTATGGACACGGGATTTTATCGCGTAATTTACCTTATTTACGCGATAAAATCCCGTGTCCATAAAATTTTCAATATGACTAGGTACATAAGTTAATATTATTTACAGCTTACTGATCTTAGGAAATGACACACTTGAACATCGTTTGATTGATGATAAAGAGCGTTATCACTTACAACCTCTGCTAAAATACATTCTAAACCAAATGCTAGTCTAGCCAATTTAACTGTTTGCCCTCAATCACGCGCAATAACACCTATACCTCATGGGTTTATTTCATTTGAAACAGAATCGCATTTGCTGGAACTTATTGCTGAGGATGATCATTTACGTTCTTTCAATCCACAAATCACTTTACCATACATTTTAATCACTGATTCTAGTGCAACATCATCAGCAATGGTGCTTCTAGTGAAAGCTTTTCTCCTTCGGAGAAAACGATGTAAATTTACAGTTGACGTTAGGAAGTAAAGCAAAAAATGCAGAAAAGAGAATTCGATCGATAGAAGAAGATTTGTTTTCTTAATATTGATAAAAAAATAAAAAGATGTGCAGTTCTCATGCGAAAACTGTAAAAATTAGTGACGAAGTAACACGAAGTAGGTAAGTAGGTATTTGATTTATTTTTAAGGTAATGATGATAAACAATGGGAATTACTAATAAATTCCCATGTACCTATTGGCCAATGAGGCCTATAATTAATTGACTAACTAACTTTCTAAGACTGTTTTTTTAAGAAAGAGAGACGTTAGAAATTGATGGGTATTTGATTTTTTTTTGTTTTAGTTGATAGTTACTGGTATCTAGTGTAATACCTACTTAATAATAAATTTCATGATGTTTTCTTAAAAAAAGGTATAAATACCTTTACTAATTTGTGAGTTTTGGGAACTAAATGAGTTTAACTGATAGACGTAGATGAAGTTTAGTGAAATGTTAAATGCAAAGTAAATGAAGACATCTACAAAATTTAGTCAAAAAAAGGAGAATACTGTTTTGCACGATGCTTAGATTTTCTTTAAATATCATTAGAAATATTACCGGATGCTCATTATCTTAGTTTATTAGATATTTTAGGTGGAATGAACGCTTTTTTTATCACAACGTATAAACGGATATCAGGCAGATGTCTTCTTCTACGTCGAAGTTTTTTCAGAGTATAAAAGTACATCTACATTATTTCAGTAAAACAGTGATATATCAAAAAAATCTGTTATACAATCAATAAAGAAGGTTATTTTAATGCACCTCAGAAAATTTCATGTTAATCGGTTCATAACTCTCAAAAAGGCAACATGTTTTTACTAAATGTGCTTTCCTGTAAAGTAGCGTTTTTGTAGATGTCCGCATCTACTTTGCTGCCATCGATATCTAACGGTAACAAATTGGACCAATAAATCATTTTAATTACACAAAATATTATCTAAATTACATAAATATTTGTGTTTGAATTGATAATAATAATTAGTTTAGTTCTTATTAATATGCAGATAAATAACGTTTTACATAACTCAGTAGGTAAGATCTAAGTTCAATTATTTTCTGTTGAAAATATTTTTGAATACTTAACTAGCTTTTAATAGGTTATCGCGAGCTAATTCAAATGAGTTCATATACACGAGTATTTTACAGTTATTTACCGGGCAGATTTTATCCCGAAAAAATACACGATTCCCGTGGGATAATCAAAATAGTAGTCCACGCGGGCGAAGCCGCGGGCGTCAGCTAGTACATACATAAAAATCACGCCTCTTTCCCACAGGGGTAGGCATAGGCAGAGACCAAGGAAGTAAATAAAAGCTTGTAACAGATTCCTGGCAGTATTCTCAGGTAGGTACTGTAAAAATCTAAGATTTTAATTTCTAAAACATGTCAAGTCGAGGGTAGTCAGAGGACCAAACCGCACGGAGGAACCTCTTGATGGCGGAGTTAGGTTTACTTGACTATTACTTATTCTGCGGTTTTTGTAGGAACTCTAGTAGGAATATAGCGATCGGTATTCGGTAGCCACTTGGTTTTCGGTTTTTTATTTCAGCTCGCAAAAGTAACTTTATCTGGTTACGAAGAACTGTCAGCTACGGAACGGTACTAAATTAGCTTATTATAAGAATACAAATGAAAATCAAGATTTTCTTTGCAAATAATATTTATTCTATAATCAGATATAAATGTAATAATAATGATTTGGGGCTTATTTTATCTTAAATTACTATTTACAATTTTAATTATTGAGATGGCATTATAATATCAGTCCCTTTACAACTGCTAATTACCAAAATACAAGGCAATTCTTTGAACTTGCATTTTTAATATAGTTCAAAGTACAGTCAGCTGCAGTAATGCAAACAATTTCATAAAATCTTCTAACAGCAAAACTATTCAACCTTATTCAAATAAAACAAAATATTGAGCTACGAGTGTATGATGGTTTTAAGTGATCCCAATACAAAAATGAGTTTGATTTTAAAAATAATGATTATGCAGTCGACTGTACTTATAACACCTTATTAGCTATAACTTAATGAATGTATATTTAAGTTTATAACTATAACCTTTGAAGTTATAACGATACCTTCTAAGGTAATGAGAAAATTGTGAATAAATATTAATCAAAGTTTAATGAATCACCTTGTACAACTTATAATAAGCTATAGTATAGATGGTGTTATAGCTACTATAGAAACTGGTATCTTATGGCATAGTCTGTCAAATTGATTCGGAAAAAAAATTTAAATATATAAAGGAATTGTTTAAGTGTGACAGTATGTATAGGAGATTTTATTTTTCTATGCTTAATAATATCATAATAATGTTTGCATATCTAGCGAGATTTTTCTAAGCTTATGTACATTTTACATCTATCTCTGCATCAATAGAACTCCCTGTAGATTATAGTTTCCGAACCAATGTTTTAAGATGTTATAGTATAGATCGTGCATTATTTGTGTAGGTAAGGTTGGATTCGACCAAAAGTCATCTTACTCCAGAGTAACTAGCCGACATAATTCGAAATACAATTGTTTAGAAAGCGCAATCGATATTATGTGCATAAAAATTATCCTGGTTATAAAGTCAACTTTACAATGTCAAAATATTCAAACAAACAGTAGTTTACTCTCGAGTAATAATTAAATTCAGTTTGGTGGAATCCAGCCTAAAACATCAACTTATCCTATATGTTTTCAATGTTTTCACCCCACACTAAAAATCGTGAATATCTCCCTTTTTTATTTCTTGTTTCTGATATTCACCCCTGTATTAACAGGGGTGAATATCAGAAACAGGTTTCCATACATTGAATTATCAAAAACAACTATAAAAAGAACTATATCAAGATAGAAGCAAAAAGTTCGTTAATTTGTATGGAAACCGACCGTGTAACATTTTGCGTAGGTACTTTGACGAACGCAGTTGACAGTTTGGATTACATTGCTGGTTTTCAATGCTCGCCAAGTCTGGGCGCGTCAAATTAAAGCCGCAAAGGAATGAAGTCGGAATAAACTTCGTGGCGAGCAAAGAAGTCCTCAGCCCTTCTTTTCGGCACGCGAGGTACATACACTTTTTGCTACTATCTCGGTATAATTCTGAGCTGTTTAATTTTACAAAAAACGACGCACGATCTTCAATGAATAATAATTAAGTATAGTTTTAAATTACTATAATAATTATACACGCTTTTATAGTTTTTACACTAAAACATAACATTTTGATAATAAATATTTTAACAGCATTAAGGCCCCCAAGGTGGGTCACTTAATCGGCACTAAACGAATGCATTCAAAATATTCTACGCTGAAATAAGTGTTTATTTAATAAGTGCAAATAAAAATACTATCCAAACATATTTTAACATTAATATAAATTTCGAAAAAGCTTACAAAAACTGTGGCAAGAACTACGTTATTTTAGTAAACAAGTATTTTAGTAAATTGTTAATATTTAAAGCTTTTATTCACAATATTATAACTTTTCCAAACATACATTAACACACATTTTCTTAAATTATTTTCCATAGTAACCGGTACTTTTCTCGTACTCCTAATTATATAATATATTATTTACATTGTCATAGGTAATATAACTTAGTTGCGATAGTGTTTTGATTAATTATTAGGCCGATTTACTACTCGTTGACAAGTTTCACATAAAACTAATAAATAAAAATTAAGCATGATATAATATTTACGCCTGTTTTGTTTAGTATATTATTATGACAAAATTATTTAATAAGATGTCAAAATTATTCCGTATAGTTTCTACTAGTGATGATAACGACATTTGCGGCGCAGGAGGTTGCGGGTTCGATCCCCGCCGCGGGAATTTTTTTTGTATGATCTGCAAACATTTCTGTCGGGTCTGGGTGTTCTATGTATACTAAGTATGTAGATACAAAAAAGTATGTAAGTAGTATATCAGTCAAGTGGTTCCAATAACACAAGCTCTGATTACTTTGGGGCTACATGATGCTGTGTGAAATGTCCAGTATTGAATGAATGAATGAATGAATGAAAATTCTTTATTGCACACCTTAGAATAAGCAAAATACAATAATGACAGAATAAAGTAACAATGTACAATGGGCGGCCTTATCGCTAGGAAGCGATCTCTTCCAGGCAACCTTTGGATGGAGAAGGATCTAAATAATGGAAGATTGGCCGGGTGCACAAAGAATAATAATTATTACAAAGAATAAAACAAAACGAATTAACGTACCAAAAGGTACTTAATAATAAACTACATAGACCATAATCATTATATTTATATAAACCTGCATAAACCTACATATATTTAATAAAAAAAAAAATACATACATTATACAAAATAAGTCAGTAGTTACTTAATAGAACGATTCCAGATGACATTCAAATTGAAAGGAAATGTACTTTTAACCTAGATTTAAAAATAGTGGGGGAAGAGGACTTTCTAATAGATACCGGCAGATCTTTCCAGAGTAATACAGCTTGGACAGTGAAGGAGTCTGCATAGTAACCAGTTTTGTGCACAGGAGTTTTGAGGAGAAGGTTGTCGGAGGAGCGAAGATCACGGGGATTCCCTTCATACAGATATTCAAACCGTTCCTTTAAATAACGGGGGGTGGAGGGATTACGAAGAATGTTGAAAAGGAGTGAGAGGATATGGGAATTTCGACGAAGACGGATTGGAAGCCATTTGAGTTTAGTGCGAAATTCTGAAACGTGATCGTATTTACGAAGTCCAAAAATAAATTTAATACATACATTCTGGAGGCGCTCAAGTTTATTGAGCTGTTCCTCTGTAAGGTCAAGATAGGATGAGTCAGCATAATCTAGGACAGGGAGCAAGAGCGATTGTGCAAGCGTAATTTTAGTGGCAGTCGGAAGGAAGTTACGCAACCTTCGAAGTGAGCCAAAAGAAGCAAACAGTCGTCGGCTCACTGATTCAAGCTGCGGCTTCCATGACATACAGCTGTCCATGACCACACCTAAGTTCCTAACTGTGTTAGAGTAAGGAATTGTCACATTATTAAATTTAATTTGAGGTAATGTCAGCCAATCGATTTTAGGAACTGTTCGAGGTCCGCCCAACACTATAACCTGAGTTTTCGAGGGGTTAACTTGCAATCCGTAAGCTTTACTCCAGTCACTTATCCGAAGCAGGTTGCTGTTAATGCAAGTAATTGCATCAGACAGTATTATTCATTTATCTATTTAATTTAATTGAGTGGTTGATATCTCCACAAAATATGTATTTCATTAGAAATATCATTAGGCTTTGTGTGGATTTTTGATTTTATAGTTCGATGGGTTGAATATTAAATTTTTTTTACTTTTTTACATAGATAAACAGAACATAATCAGGCATAATCGAGAATCGAACCTGTGAATCTAAAGGCTGACACTTTTAAGAGTACCTAAGCTCCTTTTTTCGAGTTAAGTAAATAATAACAAAATACGTGCTACTTTCTATACCTTGTTTGTTTAAAAATAAGATTGAATTGCATAATATTTACAATTAAATTTAAAAGTATTTCACACATTAATAAATTTTTATGAGACATAATTTTCACATCTTATTGTTCTGATGAACATAGAGATGAAAACTACAATACAATAATAGTTTATTTAAATTATTTATAATTAAATAAATATTAATTATGATTATAAAAATATCCATACGAGACAGGTACGCAATGAATAATTAATGCTAATGAATATGATATGTTTATACAGTCACAACGACAACCATATTTTTTATATAAATAAATATTTACAAGTTAAATTAATTATATTTAAATTATATTACAGTGTAGATCGGAGTAGTTCGCATTATTGAGATTTATAATTTATATTAATTATATTATTTACACGCGAAATGTAAAATTAGTTTCCAATTTTATGACTTGTTTTTTGAATATAATCAGCACAGCTGACACACACAAGTTTTAATTACTTTGATAATTTTAAATTAATATTTTATAATTTAAATTTTTAATTTGATGTAACTATAAAATCGCTAGAAGCTAAAATAGGATGAAAAGAACAAACAACACGAAGAGATACATTTTATAGACATGATCACAGAACAGAAAAAAGTAGCGGTACAATAAAAATATAATAAACTAATATTATAACGTCTATACGTAATGTAGTAAAGTGTATATCATATAGACGCCTGCGTAGGTAATCTAATAAGTTACCTAATACGTAGTTCAGCCTAATTTGAGTTCTTAACAGAGGATAATCTAATTTCGAGTCATGTTCGTTTTTTGGCGCTTGTACTATTTATCGTGTAAATTATTTGATTGTAATAATTTGACAGAACTGGATTTTTTCTATTCTGTGGAAATGAACATAAAGAAAATAGTATTGCAATTTTAATCTACAATGTTTCAATTTTTCAGAGATTTATGAGTATCTATGAAGAGGCATTTCCAAATTGATTATATTTGAAAACTAGCTATCAAAATAGTTTTTAGTTCCATATTGGCCCATTTGTGGCATAGATTCCGGTTCCGGTTAGATGTAAGAAGAATTTCGTACATTAACCTGTCTCTGTCGCTTCCGTGTAAATGATTGCCGTCGCGCTCGCACATACTCGTTATTGCATCTGTGCGAGCGTAGCGGCAATATATTTACAGATCAACAGACAGGTAATAGCAGAAACTCCACCATCACCACAAATACAAACTAGCTTAGATAAAGGAACTTCATTGTACCTTTTCGAAAACTTCAATAAAACTCACAATTTGATTATTGAAGTCAAATAATCCCAGAATCGGTATCATAATCTGATATCATCATCCAGGCTGCCGTCCGTGTCGCAGGAGGAGACCAGCTCCTCAAAAGACATGCCGTCGAGGGTCATTGAGACTGAGGATATGCTTTTGAAGAGAGCTTCAGGGTCGAGATCCTCCGGTAGTTTCGTGAGGAACTGAGCTGCTGAGATGAAGTCCATGTCTTTTAGCTCTTCTTGGTAAAGGTGGAGGATGCCTGTAGACAAATGTATGTTTGATAAAGTATAGTTAGAAAAAAATTGGTTAATAAACAAAGATCTTTTCAAAAAGGGGAAGACTGGGGCAAACCTGCCCTCAGTGTCTCGCGGAACATCGTTTTTTGCTAATAGACAAAACTCAAAACTCAAGATGATTTATTCAATAAGATCATGTAGGTTGATCACTTTGACACGTCAATTGTTTGATATGGTTTTGATACAATATTTTATGATTTTAATATACTTAAATAAACGGAGTTGGAGCATGTTCAGTCCCAGGCGTTTTTGTCATCCAAGTAATCTGATATTTTATAGTACGCTTTTTTATAGAGATGACGTTTAATTGATTTTTTAAATTTGTAATTGATAAGTTTTGCAAGGATTGAGAGAGCAACTAAAGCAGTCGTGCGAGCGAGACCACATTGCATTGCGGCCGGGCTCTAACGTTATCGGCTCCATTCGACCGGAGCCGACAGAACCCGGCCGCTAGCCATCGATTTCTCGCTCGCACAACAGTTTAATTTGTCTCTCTATCCTTGTTTATAGTAACAGTAAAATGGAGCAATTTGTGTGTTTTGGTGTATGTGATGCACCGAGCCCAAGTTTTGGCATGCGATGTTAGTCAGTCACCTATCTTCCCCTTTTTGAAAAGATCATTGTTGATAAACCTGAACATTTTATGTCATGTTAGAAAATATTTTTTTTTTATGTCATTTTTATCTGACTAGTACTCGGCATGCATTGCAATGCCACGTAAAGTGAAATAAAAACCGGTCAAGTGCGAGTCGAACTCGTACGCCGAGGGTTCCGTACCTAGCCATGGTGCCAATTAAGCTAGTCCGCTTAATTGTATGAGCGCCCATACAACTCGGAGGACAATTTTAATTGGCGTCAACTATGTATGGGAACACCCTTTAATTTTCAACTTTTTTAACTTTTTGGAATTTTTCCTTTATTTGTGCTATAAGACCTTGCTTTTTCCCAAATTTCGTTATTCTAGGTCAACGGGAACTACCATTTAGGTTTTCGACCCAAAACCTCTAGGGTACTTCCGGTTGACCTAGAATTGTCAATTTTGGTTACAAGCAAGGTCTTCCAGCACAAGTAAAGGAAAAATTCCGAAAAATAAAAAAAGTTGATAATTAAGGTAAGTTTTGGTACTCACAAGTTTTCACGAAAACCTAAATTTGCCTATATCTTTTTATAGTGTTGACTCAGGACCTTGATTTTTATACTCACAATAGGGACTATAGACCTTAGTATATGGTATAAATTTCAACTTGCTAGCTCTACCCGTTCCTGAGATAATCGATGGTGACAGACGGACGGACAGACGGACGGACAGACGGACAGACGGACAAGAAAGTGATCTTATAAGGGTTCCTTTTTTTACCTTTTAAGGTACGGAACCCTAAAAAGTGATTGGTTGTATATTCTGTACATAGATTTTTTATGACAGAAATCTTGCGGGCGTCCTCAGAAGACACTACCAAAGTTTCAACACAATCTGATCAATGGTATAGGAGTAAGAGAGTAAAGAGTAAGAGTAACGTTTATTTGGCACACACAAGTTACATAGAACGTTTTACAATACGAATAGTTACAGGAACGCATAGAGGACAAATTTTAACGAGTCATTTTCGAACTAAACCTCAAGAATATTTCAACTAAGCTTACCTAGAGCAGTATTGAAGAGGAAAGTGTCCCCGTCTCTTAGAAAGACGTCCCAGACGCGACAGGCGGCGTCTAAAGGCATCGCCTTAGCGAAGGCGGTGTACAGCCATTCCAACAAGTACAGCTCCGGCGCCACCGTCTGCGCGAGGGACGGCAAGTTGTGCTCTAGTAGAGTACTGTACGCTTTCCATAGACGCTGGAACGAAACATTACATTTATAAAAAGACGGCCTGTCCCGGCATCGCACGGGTGGACATTTATTTTATAGCTTATGTTACTCAGGGTGAATGTAGCTTTCCAATGGTGAAAGAATTTTTAAAATCGGGACAGTAGTTTTTGAGTTTATTCATTACAAACATACATACAAAAATACAAATATAATACCTCTTTATAATATTAGTGTAGGTAGATGAATGAATGAATTAAAACTCTTTATTTTTTATTTTTTTTTTTTTTTTTTTTTTATTTATTTATTACATATTATAACATAACATCATAACAGCATGTAGCCAAAGCGACGTTATATTAACACTATAAGTACCTACTTAATTAATTTACTTAATTAATTTAGTGTCCAATTATTGTAGATCTAAGTAGATAAATATAAATATCTATCTACTTAGATCTACACCTTCTAAAACTACCTGAGCTAACTCCATGAGCTTCGGCAGGTTAAAGTGGAAAATGTCAATATTATTTTTAGAAATAGTATTGATTAGCTTAATGGCAATCGACAACGGGGAAAACTTTAAAAGATTTGACTTAGGTGTTGGTAGGCTGAGTAAGTCGGGGCGGCGGCGCGCTCCTACGTAATATTATCCGTAATATTATCCTTTATTATTTTTAATTTGTTAGTGTTAAACCAAACTTCGGATCGCAAATTTTGATGAGACTTTTCATTTTCAATTAAACTCTTTATTGTGTACAACTTCAAATAACATTATGAAAGAAATAACCCAATAAGTAATTGTACAATGGGCGGTCTTATCGCTTAGATTAGAAGCGATCTCTTTCAGACAACCTTTAAGATGGTCAGATAATAAAAATATCTATCACATCTCAGGCTTTTCATCATCATCATCATCACCATAAACCATTACTACGGGGCGATGTCGCTTGTTATAAACATACCTGCATAGCAGCGCCATCTCTGGTGAAAGCGGCGCGGAACACGGGTCCGTCGAGAAGGTTCGCGAAGCAAACGAACGCTTGTGGAGCCTCCATGTTTAATATTAACACTGCGGCTATGAACGACATGCCCTGCAAATAATAATAAATAAATAATAAATATTGCTGGACATTTCACACAGCGCCATCTAGCCCCAAACTAAGCGAAGCTTGTACTATGGGAACCAGATAACTGATAGAATACTTTTATACTTTTTTTTTTGTAAATACATAATTAGAATACTTTATAACACCCAGACACAGAACAAACATCTATGTTCATCACACAAATGTTTGTCCTGGATGGGAATCGAACCCACGACCTTCAGCGTAGAAGGCAGAGCTACTACCAACTGAGCTAAGAGGCCAGTCAAACATACATTTTTAGCTGTCGATTTATTAGGCTTACAATACCAAAGGAAAAAATCGGTGGTGACACACAGACAGACAGACGGACAAGAGAGTGATCTTATAAGGGTTTCTTTTATTACCTTATGAGGTACGGAACCTTAAAAACGACTGTCACTCGGTAGTCTGTATATCCGTCTGTCTGTGCGTAAGTGTCGCAGTTGGTTTTTATTTCATTTTTTCAAAACCAGTTTAGTTTTCTCTAGTGGCGATGGGCAACCTGTCACATTAATAGGAGCCCTAAACGGTGAAGGAACAGAGTTATGCGTTAGAAAGAGAGAATTTGTTTAGGTCAGTTTAGGTGAATATTGCGATAGGCAATAAGCGCTAACGCGAGCTGAATTGCACTTTGTTGCGTCGCAGCAAAGATCGCTATTTAAATATTTTTTTGGCGAAGTCAGGCTTTCTGTACCTATTTATTATGTGGCCTAAGGTTGATATTCTCACGACACTTACCTGTATATACCCAATATCAGGCCTATAGCACACATAAGCAGCTAACAGTTGATACAAAACATTGAAGTAAGGCCCGCCCGGTTGGAATATGCACAGATGTGGGAATGTACGAGCGATGTCCAGTTGGATCAGCTCCATTGAACACTCGTCGCTGTATTCTAGTAGATTAGGGTTGCTTTTTGAACAGCATTTCACCTGTAAAAGGAACACATTGTTTAATACATTATATAGGTACTTTAATTTCTTCGGTTCGTTATAATTAATTACTGATCGATAATATGGGTCACCAAGATCATAATTCATTCCCAGTACAGTATATACGCATTTTAGATATATTTTCATGTCAAAAGTTCAATTTTTAGGGTTCCGTACCTTAAAAGGTAAAAAAAGGAACCCTTATAAGATCACTTTCTTGTCCGTCTGTCCGTCTGTCCGTCTGTCCGTCTGTCCGTCTGTCCGTCTGTCTGTCCGTGTGTCACCATCGATTATCTCAGGAACGGGTAGAGCTAGCAAGTTGAAATTTATACCATATACTAAGGTCTATAGTCCCTATTGTGAGTATAAAAATCAAGGCCCTGAGTCAACACTATAAAAAGATATAGGCAAATTTAGGTTTTCGTGAAAACTTGTAAGTACCAAAACTTACCTTAATTATCAACTTTTTTTATTTTTCGGAATTTTTCCTTTACTTGTGCTGTAAGGCCTTGCTTGTAACCAAAATTGACAATTCTAGGTCAACCGGAAGTACCCTAGAGGTTTTGGGTCGAAAACCTAAATGGTAGTTCCCGTTGACCTAGAATAACGAAATTTGGCAAAAAGCAAGGTCTTATAGCACAAATAAAGGAAAAATTCCAAAAAGTTAAAAAAGTTGAAAACTAAAGGGTGTTCCCATACATACATAGTTGACGCCAATTAAAATTGTCCTCCGAGTTGTATGGGCGCTCATACAATTAAGCGGACTAGCTTAATTGGCACCATGGCTAGGTACGGAACCCTCGGCGTACGAGTTCGACTCGCACTTGACCGGTTTTTATTTTCATCATCATAACTAGATGGCGCTACTAATAAAGGTGCAATCTTGCTTCGTTTGATAAACGTAGATAGTGAACCTAGATAGTGCTACAATCTTATTTGGTTTACCGAAAAGTGAAGAAAAAGTCTCATTAACAGTTTTTCACTCGAAACCTAGGCCTTGAAATCTTTACCAGATGATTTATGTAAAAATCTATCAAAGGTTTTTGTGCAAAGTTTTTATCACCATCTTTACAAACATAACTATGTACGTTCAAAATCGCTAAGACCTAGATTTTATGTAGCATAGTACTGATGATGTATTAAGATAGTTCTTTTGTTAAACCTTTTTCAAAAAATAAATAAATATCTTATCTTATCTTATCTAAAGGCTAGGTTTCGAGTGGAAAACTTTTAAGTGTCGAAACCTAGGATGGCGCTAGTAAAAACAGCATTTCTAGCTCTATATGTTTTCAAATCCCAACAAGTTACATAGAAATTTACCTCCTCAGTGGTCTGTGACTTCAAATTCTGCTCACTGAAATTCCTAGGTATGCTCAATCGTTTCTCCTCCTTGGGTCTATCATCATCTGTCTTCGAGAGCTCTTTTTTGCACGCGCACGCATCTTTTCTGTGCACTTTTAACCGTTTCCTCCTCATCTGTGCTTCGTGGAGTTTCTCTGTTGCCTTTGTGACGAGGTCTTGGTAGTGTTCGTGTGTGATTTTGAGCTTGTTTTCTATGGCCAGTTGCCAGACGCGACCGCGGATGGCGGGGGGAAGTCCGCTCCACCATAATTCGAGGGTGCGTTTCGCGTTCTTTCTGGAAGGTGAAAAGATCTAATTAAAAGATTGCAGATAAAAAGTAAGTTCGTATGAGCTAGTGGCCAACTCTGGTGACGGAGTTTTTAGGCCTCCATCATGGCTTAACGACTTAAAAGCCGGGACCGACCATTTAACGTGCCTTCCGAAGCACGGAAGTGCTCTGCTCGAAATGCCACTTGCGGTCACCCATCGAAATTGTGACCGCACACAACGTTGATGTATGTATGTAACAAAGTCTATTATAATAGTTAAGCAAAAAATATATTTTGCAAAGTTTAAAATATGCTGATTAACCAATTCCCCGTCCCGGCTTTCCTTTGAAGAGCACCGCATCCACAGAACATGTGCGTCATTGGCACCTAACGCGTTAATACTGCAAGAATATCAAAGTCAAGATCAAAAGACATTCAAATAAGACCAATGGTATATGTACTTCGAACCGTAAAGTATCAGAAACACGATAAATACTCAACCATGCTCCAGTTAGGAGCCAATCAAATAAAGAAGTAGGTAGGTATGAAAACATGTTTTCACTTGGACTAAAGTTATTTGTTGACAAACCACATTTATTTGTGTTATTCCAATAACAAAATGCATTTAACGATAAAACTAAGTACCTAATATTTGAACTTACATGAATAAATAAATAAATAATGCTGGGTGGCAATTCTACTAAATGACAATGTCAATCATTCCGCTGCGTTTTGGTTCGTTCTCTTAAATGTCAGCCATTTGGTGAATAGTAGAATGGCTTTTCAAAAATTTGTTCTGCCAAAGTCCACCATAGCTAAAATGTCACCACAACTGAGTCCTTTGTCATTCATTACTCATTAGTAGAACAGGAAACAGTCGAAAATCTAAGATTTAGTTGAAGTTTTGCTTGTGGTTGATAAAAAGTTTGGTAGTAGAATCGCCACCCTGGACATTTCACACGCCATCTTGATAGGCCCAAGCTAAGCAGCATGACTGATTATAGGTAATTTCACTTCAGTTTTTTTTTGTAAATAAATATGTACGTACATACATTATACATAGAAAACACCCAGACCCGAGACAAATATTTGCAGATCATAAAAAACAGTTGTCCCGCGGCGGGGATCGAACCCTCGACCGCGCTACAGGCGGGCCTTATCGTCAATATTTTATACTAGATGGCGCCACAGGTCAAATTAGAACGCGCTATCGTTGCGTTTTGTCCAATGCGTGAGTTGATGTCAAGAGAGATTTTTCTACATCGATATAACTACGTTATGAACCGATTTGGATGAAATTTGATGGTTTTTGTAACGCTTTCAAACTTTATTATTAAAGTGAAGCGACATAATTTAGAAAATTAGTATACTCAACTCAGCACCTTAACATAATAGTCAAGTCAAGTCAAATCATAATTTATAGATCGACATTTAGACATTGGCTTAGAAAGAATACGATGAAATGATTGTAAAACTGTACTGTGGCATAGCACTCAATCCATACAACATTACTAAACAAAATAATTGTGTAGGTGTAATCACTGACTGAGCCAATAACCACTGGTTGAGGTCGCAATTATGTCAATACAAGCAGTAGGCCCTGGCCTTAACCACGTATGTGACCACGGCTTTAATCACCTGCATTTAGTTTGCAAAGGTCGCATAATTTAATAAAATTAAAATTAAAATTAAAAATTGTTTATTTCAGACTTATAGCCCATAAAATTAATAGGTACTATTTGAAACTCAATCAACTGCATTTGTTCTGATACTCTGTATGTTGTAGGATTTGTTGGTAAACACTGTAGACATTACATTGTTTAGGTAGTTTTAATACCTTTTAAGGTGTAAAAGTCTGATGTGGAGCACTTTTGTTGACTTCAATGCATTCAAAATCCCGTCACCAGATTTGAACACAAGCTTTTTATGGGCTCTGTTGTTTAAATAAAAAACTTATTTAAATATTTGTACAAACTTACTTACAGGCGTATTCCAAAATCACATTAGAAACATGTCATTGACACGCTAATATTAAGCATTAACGCGTCCAGTGCCCATAACCCGCGTGCAACGTGCACTCGGCCACGGGGCGGGCAGAGAAAATGTTAACCAGTGCAGTGGACGGATTTATATGAAACTTGAAATAGGGGTAGACAGTGGCATTAAATAGTATTTAGGCTAATTAAAGTGTTGGTAAGTATAGTTCGCGTCATGTAAAAAGAACGCTGGAAGAAAGTGGAGGGGTGTGTTATGTCTCACGTTTGCGAATAGATAACCCATGCGCAAACATGAGACAAAACACACTCCCTATATACCATATATACTATATACCATTATACTATATACCATTATTTTCATATATTTTGACACAAATTATATTTTTAGAAATAAACCACAGCGCAATAAGAAATAACAATACTTCTTTGTTCCTTTACATAATATCATCCATACATCCAACAAAACAAGATACGAATGGAAATACCATAAGACAAACAATTAGAACAACCACACAATGCGGTTAGAAGTGCCTGAACAATGTGTACGCAGTTACGGCGTTAGGTACTATGTAAATTATAGAAGCAAAACATTACAAGGCATTGTTGAATACAATGCTAGGATCATTGTTGTCTGCGGATAGATAACGGTGGGCTGGATGCAGTTTAGTTTAAGGTTACTATATTGTTTTTGTATGCAAATTTCTGGTATAAAATCTCGAACAGTAGCCGTACCATGAACTCTTAGAGCAATGTTAAAACAAGCTTGAAACATGACAACAAATGTCATTCATAAAGCAGTAAGCTTGTTTTAAGCTTGTTTTGACATTGCTCAAGACTTGATGGTACGCCCCCAGTACTGAGAATTCACTGTTTTTAACTTTTATTTTTTAGTTTTTCAATGAATGAATGAATTTTTATATAAACAGTTCCTGACTCCAGCATTAGATCTGCGCGGTTGAAAAGGCCGTTATAGCAGACTCACAATAGGAATTGAACTACCTATATGCGTCTCTTTTCATTGACTCAGAGTGAAAAGAGACGGCATATAGTTCAATTTATAATGTGATTCTGCTATAGCGACCTTTTCAACCCCGCAGCTCGTTGGCACAACAACATTGCATTTTCAACTATTCTTACATATTACACTCACTGGTTCTGCCAATAAGGCAGCACAGTCTGCGTCCACTTCCGCGCATACCTCGCTACTCATTCCTCCAACCTCAGTGATTGTTGCAGCCGCGAGCCTCGTTGCTGCCTCTCGCTTCACCTTTCTCTTAACAGCTTCCACCATGCGAGCATGATCTTATGCCGGAGCCCTAAAGTTTGCAATCTACTTACTGGTTCTGCCAATCGGTCTGCGTCCACTCCTGCGCATGCCTCGCCACTCAATCCTCCAACCTCAGTGATTGTTGCAGCCGTGAGCCTTGCAGCTGCCTCCCTCTCCACCCGTCTCCTAGCAGCTTCCACCATGCGAGCATGCTCTTATGCCGGAGCCCTAACTAAACTTTGCAATGTACTTACTGGTTCTGCCAATCGGGCAGTATAGTCTGCGTCTACTCCCGCGCATGCCTCGCCAGTCTCTCCTCCAACCTCAGTGATTGTTGCAGCCGTGAGCCTTGCAGCTGCCTCCCTCTCCACCCGTCTCCTAGCAGCTTCCACCATGCGAGCATGCTCTTATGCCGGAGCCCTAAACTTTGCAATCTACTTACTGGTTCTGCCAATCGGGTAGTATAGTCTGCGTCCACTCCCGCGCATGCCTCGCCAGTCACTCCTCCAACCTCAGCGACTGTTGGAGCCTAGCTGCTGCCACTCACTTCACCTTTCTCTTGGCAGCTTTCACCATGCGAGAATGCTCTTATGCCCTAAAGTTTGCAATCTACTTACTGGTTCTGCCAATCGGGTAGTATAGTCTGTGTCCACTTCCGCGCATGCCTCGCCACTCATTCCTCCAACCTCAGTGATTGTTGCAGCCGTGACCCTAGCTGCTGCCTCTCGCTTCACCTTTCTCTTAGCAGCTTCCTCCATTCGAGCATGCTTTTTTTTATTCCGAAGCCCTAAACTTTGCAATCTACTTACTGGTTCTGCCAATAAGGCAGTACAGTCTGCGTTCACTCCAGCGCATGCCTCGCCACTCACTTCTGAAACCTCAGTGATTGTTGCAGCCGTGAGCCTCGCTGCTGCCTCCCTCTACACCCGTCTCCTAGCAGCTTCTACCATGCGAGCCTGCCGGAGTCCTAAACTTTGCAATCTACTTACTGGTTCTGCCAATCGGGTAGTATAGTCTGCGTCCACTCCCGCGCATGCCTCGCCAGTCTCTCCTCCAACCTCAGCGACTGTTGGAGCCGCGCGAGCCTCGCTGCTGCCTCCCGCTCCACCCGTCTCCTGGCAGCTTCCACCATACGCGCATGCTCTTCTTTATGCCGGAGCGCTTCTTCAGCGCACTTCGCTGGCAGATTTGAGGGTCTGGAAAAGGAATGACGGTGGTGAAGAGATGTGATTTGGTTGAGACAATTTGGGCAATGTAATAGACCTATTTGGGTCCATGTTAATCCGAAGCACGGAAGCGCTCAGCTCGTAATACCACTTGCGGTTACCCATCCAAATGACCGCACAAAACGTTGCTTAACTTCAAAGATCGATCAAGAACGACTAAGCAAGCCACGCCACGAGCGCTTCACATATTATGTACATAAATAAACACCTTACACACTTTCCAACACAAATAAAACGTCGGAAAACTTTCCCTCAGAAACCCCCGCATAATAAAATGAAGCACATCAATAAATCAACTTTCGATAACCAATTGATCTACTATCAAGGCTACACGAGGCCGTCGATACATTTATTAAACTGGGGTAAGATTATGTAGGTTAGAAGTCACTAAAAACATTATGGAAACAAGGTTCCAAGGGTAGTCGAGAACAGCGTCCACCATAATGTAATTGTGCCGGTTTGTTAAAGATCACATTTCCTCGTTCTTGGGACGTGGGAGAGAAAGAGAACGACACTGTTTTGTTGGCTGCCACATATGAACAAAACAATGTCAGGAACTTTAGACATAGAAAAGAATATAATAAAAAAACGTTTATTCGACACACACACACACACACACACACACACACACACACACGCACGCACACACAGATATGAAAATTAAATAAAATACAGTACAGTAGAGAGTAGAGACACAGAAAGTTACAGACAAAAAAACAGATCATGGCGTACCAACGATCTATATCAATACAGACGCGAGCCTGTTTACGTTTCACGTCAGATTGATTAAAAAAAGCAGTAGTTTTAAATTGAGGCAGTTATAAACGTGATTTTAAGGTGATACTTCAAATCCTACCAATGATGACCAAAGTCCCGCCACGCCAGTCCAAAAACTTAAAATGTTCACCAACTGTTATGGCTGAACATACAGCCGCAGTGCGTTAGGATTTCCCAGTATTTGGTAAATTGGATAGCTGAGCGGAGATCCCTGAAGGGTTCGTTAATTGAAGAGGGTTGGTGTATTGGTTGCTATGGCCGTCTTTTATTTATTGGTTAGTTTATGCTGTACTTCTGCTGAATTGAAGGTGCTTTCGAACAAACCCAATTTGTGGTGTAAGTAGGTATATATAAAAATAAGAAGAAAAAATAAGTATCTATAACAATAATTCTAGAATCCATATATGGCCAGGCCACGGCAGAAAATAAAAAAATACTCTAGGTAAGTACTGTATTTTATAAAGTAAAATAATGTTAATTTACTTTTTCTCACAAATAACACCCGATTCTTATAAACACTTAAATGATAGAAAGCTACAACATTCGTAAATGTCAAAGAAAGTAGTAGTTTTATCACAGAAAATGTGACTAGATAATACATAATGTTCAACGTCGCGGGTGAAACTGCGAGAAAAGCATCCTCGAAAAAACAGATGTTTTTAAATAATTTCAAGATCAGAAATTGTTACACCTAAACAATAAACTCATCAATTTACTGTAACAATACATTTTGCCCATTATAAAATCAAAGATGTTTTTGCAAACATGTTTCTATAGCGGTATGCTGGTTCCATAATGAATTAAACATTTGCAACTCGATCACACTACGGCACATAAAACAAGTTCCATCAGCATATTTGCAAAACTGATAGAAACTGAAGACTGCTTGTCTGAAGGTAGTGGACCAATTAGGAAAATCATTGGTATTAACTGTATGACGACAGTCAGCCGCAAACTATATCACATCCTTAAGTAGCGATTACACTATCCAATTTGTAGGAAACCGATCTAGAATCATCGCTGTCTCGCTCTTCGGGCCTACGAATTGCGTATTATGCATCCTACTTTTTTCTTCCTACATTTGACTGAAGTTGGAAACAGTTACTATGATAATTTAAGAAGGATGTACTACAATACGCAATTCGTAGGCCAAAGAGCGAGACAGTGCGATGATTCCTAGATCGGTTTCCTACAAATTGGATAGTGTAATCGCTATATAAAGCTACAGCGAGCTGAGATGTTGACGCAGTCTAGAGTCAGCAACGGAATTTAGACGAAAGGTGAATAACACAAACGGATTGTGACATTTTGGCATAGTGATTCAGTCAAACCTATTTTATTTGTATTTGAGTTAGCCACATTTTAGGCCTATTATACCATTAATTGCTTTTAATGCCATTACACTGGCATAGGTGATAGTCTCCGTAAACTGTCACAGTTTTCGTGTTAAGAATTAATTGATGAAATTAATTTTTAACGTGCAATAATAGGATATAACTATTTAAGTCTGCACTCATTGTATTGTATTGTATTACAAAACTTCAAATATTTAAGTAGCAATATTGAACTAACTGCGAGTGACTAATTCCAATTTCCAAACAAAATGTTACAACTACTTTAGCAATTGTCATTGGTTGTTTAACCAGTTTCGTCGGTGTAACTGCTATTGTCAGTCGACCTGCACTAGCATGATGCTAAACACATAATTCATTTTGTTTTGCAAATTATGTGTACTGAGTTGAATTGCGAGTAGAGTGAGGAGAAAATGTGTATTTTATAGTTGGCTTTCGCAAAATACGAGGGTAATGAAATGAATAAGCAGATAATTTTAGTTTAAACACAGAACTTTGGTAGGTACTGGTTGTTCAAGGGGCTTTTTCATAGTGACGGTGAATTTAGATACAGTTGTTTTTTCTGAACAAGGATAGGAAATATATCGCTAGTGAAACATGGCACTAGGTGAAGGGAACTTACTGAGGTAAACATCTTCAGGGCTAAAACTACATGTATTTTCACCATATTGTACACGATCAGTTTCATAAAACCTACCAAGTTAGGTAGGTATGCTTTAGAAAATGACAGTGATTTCATACCTTGAAAACAAATGGCCAGCTGCTGAGCCTTCAAGCCCATTTCCATTACATAATGGTGATCTGGTAAGATAATCATCTGAGGTCATTGAGTTGAGTAAACATTGAAATATTTATGCAAGCTGTATGAAAAACATTACAAGTTTGCCTCTAAACAGTAAAGTTACATTAGTTTGAGTAATAATTGCGTGCAATACCTGCATTCTATGCCTTCGCAAACAATCCTTCACCCGATTAGGATTCGCGTGATTGAAGCCGACCAGTTTTAATTAATTTATTCTAATTCTGATAAGTTATAACTGGGCTTGCGTGCATCTGAATAGATACTGTAATTATCTCTCTACTCTGTGATGTTATCGACGCTACTTATATGAACGAGTGGCAATTGAATGCTTCTGACTGTCCCCTCAGAAATGTTCAAACTTCAAAGTCAATAAGCAGCGAAATTGGACGTGTGGTTTACCACCCAGACTATTCAAAGTCAATATAAATAAGAATTTAGTAGGATCATTGGGATCACATAGATGATTCTAGTTCTTTTCTTCCCCTGTTCTGTTCCTACTTGATAAAAAGAATGTCTAACGTACTTGCGCATAAATCGTGAGCGTCTTTATTGCTGTGTGGTTGCCTAGTCACCTAGTTTCCTTCGGTTTTCTTTCAAGTGATTCAGTTTTCATTTCAACAGATTTTTCTACTTCATATGGGCCATCACAAAGATTAATGAGGCTTGACCTCAGCTGTAAAAGCCTAATGCTATATGAAAGAGCCAGGTTATCCGATCCATTAGCCCTTATAATTCTTCGGATTACAGCCGAGTAATTCGCACATTGAGGGGCAAATAAAATCCGCAGCAACTTGAGTCCCCCATTAGGCCGAGAGTGGAAGCACCGAGGAGTAACGATACCGAACTTTGACCTGAACAACTGTTCGTACTAAGCACTGATTGTTAGTTTGGCGGGTTAAGATCGGGAAGTCAAAGGAAAGACAATAGAATTAGCAATCACAATATTAAATCAACAACTTTATTCGTACATCGTATCCTATATTTCAAGGCGAATTAGAGCTGACAGTCACACAACTGTGTGTGACCAATAAAATTTCTGTCCATATAAAATGCTCTCAAATGAATCTACCATAAATATCAGTTTACCACTGGGTGGGTTCCTATCCTAAAAGCGGTAAGCGGTCTTGTTTGACTCAGACGGATTGCCAGGATCAAATGTGTGTACACAATCTGGAGATGCTCTAGCTAGACTGATGGGGATGAACAATAGCGCAAGCATTTCCTCAGTATGATCCAAACGGAATGTTCATACTAAATTAAATTTGCCATATTATCGTAATTAAAGTTACTTCCTGCATGATCTTTTCAATGATGATCACAGTGATCCATCATCTACAGACCAGCATCACTGACACATTGTCATCCCTGATGCCATACAAGCATACAACGATCCTCTATAAATACGTAAACAGGTTGTTGCTACCGGTCCCTTATTACTCCATACAGATTATTCAGCAGTCGGGCCCTAGAGCGGTCACGAGCTCGCAAATTGTGGACTGCCGAGCTGTCATTACTCAGGCATTTCCGCTTTGAGCCACGCTACAAATATAACATTGTTATTTTTCACAGACTTATAATGGCGGGCGAAAATCTATTCTAGCTAACTGCTTTTAAATGAGTGAGAATTTTGTGAGTTTGCGTATATCGAGGGTTATTATAGCTATTTTAGAATATATTTCACCTACACCACAGAATCAGTTTGTAGCGCGCCTGTATAGATACAAACGCTAACCGGGAGTGGGCAGACTGCGTTTTTTGAAGCACGTTTTTGAGCAGCGCATTGGTCAAATCCTTTCCAAGCCGAGAGAGTGGGTACTAACAGCTTGGAAAAGATTTCAAAGTAACTTTAATAAAATACTTATTCTTCCAACACAATATGGATGCTATGAAGTCTTTTCTTGTTTAGCATTGTTATCACCGGTGTCGAATTTTTCGACACCCAAAATCCGCAGTCCAACACCTCGCGTGTACTAATTATCTAATTAAAATTCCATCAACATAATGTACGAGCTCGTGAAAACCTCTGCGATAAACAAAGTCACGACGCGGCACGCGAACTTGCTTTGCATATGGGACCCCGAAGTAAATACTAATGGACGCGAATAGCACCTGAACATTTTCTCAGATTAGCATTCTTTTAGTTCCTGAATACAGAATGGTGGAAAAGCGACGCTTAGTGACTAAGAGGCAGGATCTACCGTTAGTTGGATGATATAGTCAGTGTAATCGAAAACCACTGGAGACTGGGGGATCAGAAAGAATGGAATAAGAAAAAGGAGGCCGGGTGTACCCAACAGTGGGTGAAAACGGACTAAAATTATAATGATTTAGCGGTTTATGAATAGCAGGATTATGAACACACGCATACCAGATTTTTATGTAAAAAGATGGAAATATGTTCAAGCAGTCCATCGTTATTGGCTTCGACTACAAGCCAACAAGGGAACATCAGATAGCGGTCACACGATGCAAAGTGTACACGACTTGCTAGCAACAGGCAGTCTTCTTCCTGGTAAGGTTGCTTTCAATTAAATGAAAACTTGTGGTAATAAATATTTCTGTTCTTTGGAACACTTCCCCAACTCTCGAAATTGTACCAACCTAGGAGAATCAAAATACCTTTTTAGAAACTTATTTTGCACACGAGTTCTCAACGGAGAAGGAAAACATAATAAGGAAACTAGTTATTCTAGAAGGCGGTTTTGAGATTGAAACCTATAACATGAAATGCTAACTTCTTGTGCTTTTTGGAAAAGGGGTGCCTGCCTGTACTAAATGTATAATTGGACAGGCATAGGCTCCTTTATATGCACATCAACACGAGTTCTAAACGGCGATGGCAAACATCGTGAGGAAACCCGCGGCTTAGTCAGGCCCACACGTATTGACGATGTATTTCCTGTGGAAATTGCCGGTTATGTTCCGAGGATGATTTAGGTGCTGGGCAAGCCTACTATACCTCAACAAATACCCAGGCACTACAGTGTCTCGTAAAGTGTAGGGATAAAATCTCAAGTCTAGGTGGATTTGGATTTCTCATGCACTATGGCTGATATCATGTCCTGCTCTACTCCTACTGGTCAAAGTCCCTATAGGTTGTAACAACGACACGAAAGAAGAAAAAGAAGAAGAAGGGAAGCCATATCCACCATTTTTTGGGGATATATTAGCAGTCTTACATTTTCTTGTAAATATTGAATTACAAAAACATTAGTAAGATCTGGTGCTATCAAATAACCATAATCAGTGTAAAGCATGAAAATCTGTCACGTGCTAATAGGATTAGTTTCAGACGCACGTTAGCAACAACGTGGAATTGCTAGTGCTTAAATCTAATAAGTACAAATGGTGAAGAAAAACATTGCTAAGAAGACTTTGAAACACATGCGTGAACGAAGCCTAGCAAAAAACTGAAATAATTTTATTCCTAAATTATTTGAGCCGCCATTTAGCTTCAAAACAAGCAAAGTTTGTACTACTGTAACTAATCCGATATCAGTGACATTGAAAATAACTGATATTATTTATTTCATCATTATCATTATCAACCTGCGCAAAGTCGAATCTGCCGCGCACTTCAGCCGCCATAAAGTTTGCGGCGCATTATAAACAGGTATTTATTCTTTAAGGTCATTGTATTTATTGTGGTTTCCAACCCGATCATTGAACTGTTCCAATTGTAAATACCAACATTTTATAGACCAATTTAATTTCATCAGTAGGCAATCCGATTTACCATTCCATTACTTCTAAATTCATGATAAATGAGAAACTGAGGTTGTTCAACTTGGCTTAGCCACGGAATAGGACCAGCCGTGAACTTACTATGAATTCAATAGCGTGTAGTAGGTAGTACTTGGCTGGGTCCGTAATATAGATCGTAGATATATCTGCCTTACACGAGCCTCCGATATCAAGAGCTTTTGATTATTTTTTAGAGAATTACCAAGGAAAGTCATGGTTGCCCTCATTAAGCGTATTTTTTACAATAATATTTAAATCTCGATAAGATCATACAAGAATTTAACTTATTTCCTCGCGATATTGTTTTAATCCCATGAAATTTCCCGGAAGAAAAATTTGCACAACCTTCGGAACTACCAACATCCATCTATGTAAACTCAACACGGCTTTTCTCCTAAAATATCTCTTTATACATATTATAGATAGGTCTAAAGTCAGAAGCATGGCGTAAGAAAATCAACACATGCTCCCAGTCTCGTTTACGGAGTAAACAAAACACGTCGTGTTATGTACTCTTGCGCGTTTGTAAATTCATCCTATTTCAGGAATGGACTTCAAACAACCTTCTGTTCTGGCATCTAATCGAAAATACCTATCAAAACAAACATACCCGTTGATAGCTTTGCAAATATTTCCTTGGAAATTCTATAAACAATTTTGGCCTTTACCATTTTCTCTTTGCACATCCACCCACTGCCAAGTTTATGCATCCTCATATTTTAAATAATTTCATTACGCGATTAAGTCCCGTTAATAATAAATTAAAAATTATGCATCCTCATTCAAAAACGTATGGCATCATCATTAGCATCCGCAATCTGACTTCATTCACTGCTGGGTATAGGCTTCCGCTTTTCTGTGCCACTCCTCACGGTCCCGTGCTAGCCTCATCCAATTTCGTCCCACGACACTCGCTATATCATCTGCCCATCTCGCAACCGGACGTCCGACATTCCTGTGTCCTGTTCTTGGGCGCCATTCAGTAGACGCCTTACTCAGTTTAGTACTTCAGTAGACCCTTACGTATGGCATATTACTGGTATTTTCTTAGTCTGCATTAGGTTAATAACCAGCTTAGAGTTCTGGCGATGACGAAAATCCTAACATCGTGACTCCTAACTCTAGGAAACAGAACCTAGTCACGAATAGTTTCAAAATAACTTAAACAATAAACATTAGAGACATTATTGTATACCACTTTGCACGAAACTGTACGTCAGCACTTCAAAACCCGCGCTGAATTGACGGAGAAATACATTTCTTCATTCAAGACGTTCGATTCTTTGAAATAAATTCGAAACCACTAACTGGCTATTTAAACAGGTGTGATGTGACTCGGTCATTTTCAAGACTGCCGTGTATTTCGAATTTTCGATATGAATTTTCATTATATTCATGCTAAATTATTTAGGTACCTATTACCAACAAAAGCACCGAGATGCTTTGACATGTCTATCATGTTCTATCATGCCCAAAACATTTCCTGTACTTTTGTGGTCTCATAAACCTCATAAAAGAAGAGTTCTGGATGGCGAAAAGCTGTAACTAGGTACATACTTCCTCATATTTTCATTCATAACGCCGATTGCCCTAGATTTTACCTAATGACAGAAATCTAGCACAAAATGAAAGAACTCACCTATCATGCTGGATCAGCGCAATAGAACTGGCAACCAGATCCTCAAATTGCTTCTCACTGGCCGAGCTGCCTTGCCTTCTGTGATGATGTGGAGTGTTGGCGACAGATGATGCAGGGCTCAGGTTCTTCTGAGCCTCGGAGTTTATCGTCTTGGCTGCGAGGTTCACTTGGGACTTGCTGCCGAAGAGTTTCCAGGATATTGGCGTCGAATCGTGATTCTTAGATGAGATCTTCCAAGGAAACACTCCCCTAGAAAGAAAGAAAGGATATTCAGTTGCTTTATTTACAAAAGTCTAGAAATTTATTATTTCTATCTAATAGAGAGTGGCCAAGAGAGAGTTATAGAAGTAGGGGCAGACCATCAATCAGCCAGGTGGGTGGACGATATCGAGGCCATGGAGGGAAAGGCATGGATGAGAAGGGCACAGGGTCGATTAGAGTGGCGTTTTAGGGAGGAGGCTTATACCCAGCAGTGGGCTATTATTTGAGCTGCCAATGATAATGATAGGGATTATTTTCAAATGTAGGAACTAGGCGACAGACGGTCTTTTGCGTCTGTGAATCTTTGATAGGACTTTTAATGAAGACTGTTCGCATAATTTGACGGTATAACTCAATGACATAGATTCTATTGCTTTGTTTATTCATTAAAACTCTTGGAAATAAAACTTGTAGTTTCAGGGTCAATGTCGTTGATGTTCTAGGTATTTAATCATAGTATTAGTATCTATTATGCTAATAAGTAGTAGACAATTTGTACCAAATTGAATTTAATACAGTTGAAGAAAAAAAGAATAACGAGCCGCACTATACTGTTTACTAAGTAAGTAGGGTCGTACGTATGAGCTAGTGGCCCACTCTGGTCACGGAGTTTTTAGGCCGCCTAAAGGAAGGCCTCCGACTTAAAAGTCGGGACAGACAATTTACTGTTTACAGATTATGCATAAGGACACCCAATATTTTACTAACTGCGATACCGTGATCAAACAATAAAACAAATTACCTACAACACATAAAATAGTTTTTAAATTAAAAAGACAAAAAATGATACTAACATAAAAACAAGCCATTTAATTTATGAAAATAATAAAAAGCAAGTAAGAAAGAATACTTTAAGGGGTGCGGAGATCAAGGTAAGTACCTAGTTCATGGGATTTTTTCCTTGCACAATGCAAGAACCTATACCTACCTGTATTTACGTGAGTCGCACCTGTCGAGTTTCTTTCAAATTATATTTACCAACCAACCGTGATGGATGAGGTTTAACTATTTAAATATTTATAGAAGTTTATACCAGTTTCCGGAACCAAACAACGTTTATACGAAGGTCTAACGTTTTAAAATTGATGATAGTAGAGCATTTGGTAGGTAAAGTACCATGGTAGACGCAATACAGGAAATCCTAGCGTGGGAACAGAACAATATAATGTGACTGTTGGGACTGGGCTTGTTGGATGTGTTATATATTAACAACGCAAAAGACAGAATGCTTTCGAGTCTTAGTGAAAAGCACTTAACTTAAAGTGACTTTTAGAACATAATTTGTAAATAAAACAATCCTATAAGTATTTCAGTTGATAAATGTTAAATGGAACTTATCTCTATTACGAAACTATGAATGAAAATGATACCAGTCACAGTATGCGACATTAATGAATAAGGGCCATTATTCTTAATCAAACAAGAGATAAAAACTACGCCACCGAATAATAGAGTAGATAACATAGCAGTCACAACAAATGCCATTGAACAGATATGACACATTGGACACGGACATAAATGTAGCAAGAACATTAGGTAATGTTTTTAAGTGTTTTGAACACGTAAACCTTGTGGATATTCCACGCGATAATATTCCAACAGTCATGAGAATAGTAAGTAAAAATTAAGAAAATGATATTTCCAATAAGATCTTAAAATGATAACTGGATTTAGGACTGATAGAGGGAATTGAAACAGGAATACATTATGTGACCCCACGTAAATGTGACAAGGGCCGGAAGATGATGAATTTAACTTTAAGGATTTGAATCTATCAAGATCTAATAAAAAAATATTTTAAAAAACAAAAACCCGACTGCGTCAAAACTAAAAAGAAAAAAACAAGCCTGCAAAGAATTACTCACAGTCGGTACCCATTCATTTTATTACCAATCAAATCTTCCCAATGTTATGGGTCCCGACTGTGAGTAATTCTTTGCAGGCTTGTTTTTTTCTTTTTAGTTTTGACGCAGTCGGGTTTTTGTTTTTTTAAAATATTTTTTTATTTAACACTTTTTAGTTATGATAAAGTTGATTTTAAAATACCTATTCAACGATACCCCACTTGATATAGTGTGACGATTTTGATTCTTTTAATTTTGACGATATGGCGTCTGGTTGTAGCCCTGGTGAATTTAGATTACTGTCATATCTTTAGTGACACTCCCAAGGTTGAGACAAATCGATTGACGTAAGAATCATCAAAATCGGTCCACGCGTTTGGCCTCTAGAGTGCCACATAGAAACATCCATAGCGAGAATTATTATTAATCAACTTTAAACCGTTATTTTTCCTAAACTATTACTTAAAATGAAAAATGGTAAAAGAAACCTAAAGTTGATTTTGAAATACCTATTCAACGATACCCCACTTGATATAGTGTGACGATTTTGGTTTTTTTAATTTTGACAATATGGCGTCTGGTTGTGGCACTGGTGAATTTTGTTTACTGTCATGTCTTTAGTAGCACTTCCAAGGTTGAGACGAATCGATTGACGTAAGAATTATCAAAATCGGTCCACGCGTTTGGCCTCTAGAGTGCCACATAGAAACATCCAAACATACATACAAACAAACAAACATACAAACATAGACTGATAAACACATTACCCTTCCTTTGCTTTGCGCAGTCGGGTAAAAAGAACCAGTGCTGAGAGATGAAAAACTCTTATGTTTTTTAAATAAAGTGTAAACTGCAACTAAGTAAATTCTATATATTCATGGCAACGAAGATCGTTAACTCTTCGTATATTTAAGTTAAAAGGTTTTGTGCTTAGTGAAAACGAGGTAAATAGGTACCTACACATAATTATTAAAATGTCAGTGACATAATAAAACGGAAGCGAGAAACCGTGACTATCAGGAAAACTCACAAATAATGATGGCAATTAATGCAATCTTACCTTTCACTTCTCTCAAACATTTCACAAAACCACACAGTTTTGATGAGATAAGTGATATTAATAAATCTAAAGCTGTTACTAAAACCGTTAGCATAACTAAAATAAATGAATCAACTATCAATAAAATAGACAGACAGACAGGAATGCCATTGTGTGATAATGCGGATGAAACGCGTGGGATGTAAACGATAATTTTGACCAATGATACAGTTCGAAATGACGTGATAAAGCCAGAACTTTATAAAGCAAGTTTATACAACGACAAGCCGTTTCCTGATTTTAAATTTTAAGTGATTTATTATAAATACTTTCACAATAATAAATTGACAAATGTTACAAGTACAAAAATTCGTAAAAGTTCGTAAAATTACGACCACATACCCTACAAGTAACATTAGGGATGCGCCGATCCGATCTGATCTTTTAGAAGATCGGATCGCTTGCATACGATCAAGCGATTTTTCGAATCGTATGAAAGCCATTCGATTTTTTAGCGGATCGATTGAACTACACCAGAGATCGGATCGGATCGAAAAGATCGAATGAATCAACTAAACATATAGGTAAGATTGTTATTATCGGGGCTATAATCACAACTTGGACGATGTAATAAGTAACTAGCAAAATAAAACACATCATCACTTTACCTGCAAGTTGCTAAGTCGTGTGAGTCTTCCTAGGGATGGATCCAAATCATCTATTAATTTTTTTTTAAAGTTTAAACATAAAAGATTGGCACTTAAAAGCATTAATCTGAAAGGTTGACATGTTTATTTGCAATGCAAGTTTGATTTGTATGTTAGAATAACATTTTAAAAATACTATAATTGGTTTTATTTCATCCGATCTTTTGATACGATCTTTTGAAAATCGGATCGATACAATGAGATCCGATCCACGGATCGGATCGAGACATTACGATCCATTACGATCCTAAAAATCGGATCAAATGAAAAGATCGCACATCCATAAGTAACATGACCAAAGCTTCTAATTTAGTCATACCTACACGTACTCATTACAATAAACTAAACAATTCAAGTAACAATCGAATTTTAATGAGGACACACAGTACTATATTTAGTCTACTAACATATTCGTCCTTCTGTTTGGCAATCCGCGTAGTTCATACACCTATTGCTCGCGGAATTTGCAATAGCATTAGGCGTAAAAACCCAACGTAATGCAAACCATGAGATTGTCGTAAGCGGTTAAGCAATTACATAAATTAGTATAAGCAAAAATTCTGACTCTATTAATAAAAACATGTTACTGTGTATTTAATTTTAGAGCGAATGAGACTGATGCAAGTGCAAAAAAATTATCACATTCACAAGGTCTAGAATGGAACCCCAAAGTAAAGTACCTAGTCAAACTTTCAGATCTTTAGTCATTAAAGACATGAATATGTCTAAACTAGCTAGAGTAATGAGAGAAACTGTAAATTTAGATACTTGAACAGTAAATCTAAGTTCAGAAAATTTTATTTATGAAATCTTGTGAAGTCTCATTTTGGACATAGAACAAGAAAGCACCATCGTTAAGGCTTTAATAAAACCTACACGTTTTTACGCTTGAACTTTCAGTAGCAATGATAAAGTCAATGCCAGTTACCAGGAGGTTGAGTATAAA
Organism: Camptogramma bilineatum; assembly: GCA_958496255.1. Taxonomy (NCBI): domain Eukaryota; kingdom Metazoa; phylum Arthropoda; class Insecta; order Lepidoptera; family Geometridae; genus Camptogramma; species Camptogramma bilineatum. Next base: position 2,166,770 of record OY292464.1, read on the forward strand.
TAGTATAAGTAATCAATTAGTGAACGGCCGCTGTTTACATAAGTGAGGTACCTATGAATAAATCAAATATTGTATTAGCCTTATCAAGCTAACAACTACGAAGAACAAACCATTGCTGTTCAAATGTTCCAAACAAATTTTTATTTTTTTGGAAGAATATTATTTTAGTCTTTTTTAAACTTTCGCGATCACTATTCATATTGAAAAGTTTTATGGACACGGGATTTTATCGCGTAATTTAAAGTAATATAAAGTGGACTGTAGTTGTGGTCGTTCCTATATTGGGCAAACAAAGCGTACTATAGCCGAACGCATAAAGGAGCACATAGCAGCAGTTAAGAACCGCCAGGTAAATAAGTCGGCGATAGCAGAGCACCTAGTGGATTCCGGGCCTAATCACTGGATTGAACTTCACGATCCCAAGATTCTTGCCAACGAACGCCAGTATTACAAGCGAATAATTCGAGAGGCAATTGAAATCAAGAAATATCCGAATTTCAATCGCGAGGATGGATTCAGGCTCCCGTCATCATGGAATCCTGTTATTAGTAAATGCAGTGCACGTCGTAATGTGACTTTCCGGTGTCAAGATACGGTTAGTGTAGTGTGTTGCGGTGTAAATGCAGCCGATCCGGAATCTGAAGATCAGTGAGGGTAGTTTTGGATACTACCGCCGATTCACAATGGACCTTGAAAACATACTCCAGTCTGCCCGCGACCACGGCTATTGCAACATAGCCGAAACGTCGGGATAAATAAGGTAAATTACGCGATAAAATCCCGTGTCCATAAAACTTTTCAATATTATTTTAGTCTTTAGTATCTCTTGATAATGTTTCCTTACTTGTATAATGTTCTAAGGTTTAATATTTTGTACAAATGCTTAGTTTATATTTTAGAAAACAAAATAAACACATTCAAATCACTACCTATGTATTTGTAATCTCCACAATGTCAAGCTCTACATCCGATCTCATATTGTCAAATAGAAAATCCGGCTTCACAATCATTCACCATGGAATTACGCAAGCCAAAGTGCATGTTTCCTACAATTGTTCTAGCAATAGCAGCTGTACTCGTAAAAAGTGCGGGAATCGTGCGCGAGCGCCGAGCGGTGTCTGGTACGCGCTGGCACGGCGATTGAACGACCTGTTGACTTGCGTAGATGAGATGTAGGACATACAGCTTAATGCAAATACCGAGGTATTAAAGACGCAAAATATCCTTGATATGGATTCATACAATTACAAACAAACAATAGGTACTAATTTAAGCATCGTAGAACAAACTCTAGAAAATCATCCAATCGTAGATCCGATTTTCTTGATAGTAGATTTTTAGAATATAAATATAATAAACTATAAAGTGATATAAAACAATACTGTTTAAGATGTGTTTATAGCAATCTAAGGAAAGAAGATGCCAAGCAAAGATAGGATCTCAGGGTCAAACCACTCGAAGTAATATAATAGGAAAATCAATAAAACTTTAGTATCGATAGGACCAGGATAAATGTTGTGTTCATAATATTATTATTTTGCTGATAACTGTTAATGTTGTTATACAAAGCGTTAAAGCATTCCGTCAGGTACATAATATACCTATTACGTATCACGAACTACTTTGAACAGAAAAAAATCACAACTTAAAATATTTATAACGGTAAAGCGAAATCAAAGATTTTGATAAAATAGACATCAAAGTTATGTCTGTGTAAAAAAAAAACAAATCAACTCGGAAACTGGTTCTCACGGCTTACCGCTCAGTCAAGACATTGTTATGCAACCACCGATCTATGACCACTTTAGTTAGATGATAGTAATCTTGAATACATCTGCTAATTTAAACAATTTAAAACGAATTCTCAGATTTTCATGTGTGCTTTTAAATTGTCTTAAACGAAGAATGATTTACAAACATAAAATATCTAACGGGAGATTGTGTGTATGATAAATAAACAAACACTTTAAAAATTCCAAAGATAAATCTCTAAGCAAACAAAGTTATCAAAAATATCTGATGACTCGTTGCAACACAAAGAAATATGTTTGGCCAACAATATCAATACAGGACAGGATAGGACGGAAAATAAATACGAGTATAAGAAGAATTTATCTATGACAGATTGCAAAGGAAAAAAATACATATTTTTAAAATTTTAAGATAAAACGAACACAAAAAAGAGATTGTTAAAATCTCTATTCCCGATCTAAATAATTTTTTCGAAGAAACAAAATATAGAGTAGATTTAATTTTTTGGAGAAAAAAATAACTACAGTTGAAGCTGTAAATTCACTAGACATTACATTATTTTATTCTCTCATGCTTATTTACATTTAACGCTTTATAAATGTTTCCAATCAATTTCATGATAATCCGATAACCACAACGGTTTCTTGGCATCGTTCTGGCTATGGCTGATGCAAGAAATATTTGACCTAAAGAATCTCCGACTTGAATTTATGTGGCGTGCTTCATAGATGCAACAATTATGTGAGGTCAGGGAGCATGTGATGTGATCTTACGATCCCATCATAATGTATGAAGGACTCGATGCTCCGATGTTGAACAAGCAGGTCTTCTTGAAAGTGTGACACTGGTCATAGCTCAGCTTATGATAGTGAAAACTGAGTTCAGATCATTTTCACCTTCATAATAAATAAACAATTTAAAAAGCGAAGCCCCAAAATTAAACCGCATTTGTCAGGAATGTAGTCTATGGATCAAATATTTAACAACCAACCCAATCCGGGTATGGTCACACATAGCTGCACAATATTAGAATGAATATCAAATGCCGATGGCGAACGAATGTATTCAAATCACGCTGAAGCCATCCATCCATTGTTGCGTACGTAGCATTCCATTGTGTTCGTGACCTTATAATTTTGATAATAGATTCTCTGTGGGATGATCAAAATAATGTTTTGTTGTTCAAAAGAGCTTTTAGAACCTTATCGACTATTCCTAGTAATGAAAACATTTATTAGACTAATATTATTTTGAAACGTCTAATGAAAAGCGACTAGTTACTTTATTTATGACGGTGAATGATGATGAGCTAAAATTATCAATACCTGCTCTTTGTTACCCGTCAACGGGTACCCGTCATCTGTTCTTAGTTCATGGAAAACGACAGTAGAAAATAAACAGTAGATAGTAAGGTAAAAAAAAAATCCGACCAAAGATCTACGCAACATCAAAATGATGAAAATAACCTCAGAAATCTATTGAATCCAAGCCAAACACTATTTTAGTTACACTTATTGGGGTTCGTTGAGAGACTAGACAAATCGTATTATTAAAACAATCGATTATCCTTGAAAACATTGCTACACTAACATTCGGAAAGAACGTTGCGACATTTTGGGCCCCCTTGTCCAACAGTGATGAAACATATGTCATATAAAAGCTCTTGGTGTGTACTTTATTTCATTCTATTACAGCTAAGTTAAAATCGAGCGCGAAAATGGTGTTTTGGTGCAAAAATGGCGCGATAATGGTGGTTTCTTGAACGAAACTAGAAAGCTGAAACTTGGAATGTAGCTTTCTTTTCTAGTAAAACCACCCACTAAGGCATTTTATTTTCGAATTTCAACCCCTAAAGGGGTGAAAAGTAGTGAAAACGTTTGTATGAAACTTTTTAACTTTGCTTGAAACTCGGTTTGCATACTTAAAATGCAAAATAAATGGACACGTATTTCAGGATTATTCAAAACAACCCTTAAAAAGGAAAGAAATGGGGTGTCAAAGTTTTTATGGGTGCTTTTTAACAGGTTGTGCGATTTGCTTGAATCTGGGTTTGAATACTATTGATGACAAATAAATGAACATATATTTCAGGATTTTTCGAAACAACGCTTAAAAAGGGGTAAAATGGGGTGTCAGAGTTTGAATTGAAACTTTTTAAGGGCGGTGCGATTGTCTTGAGACTCGGGTTGTATATTATAAATACAAAATAAACGGACATGGTGTTTCAGGACTTTTCGAAACAACCCTTAAAAAAGGGTGAAATGCTGTGTCGAAGTTTGTGCTGGAACTTTCTAAGGACAGGGCAGGCAAGTACCGGCGTCACTTGCATACACTTCGCCACCAGCTACCCAGCACTGGTTACCCGGTCCTTTGGTCCATTTTCGTAACTATTTTTCACAACCAGTTACGAAAGAAGATTTTTTTTCACTGATTCTTAACTGGGTATTAAAAATAAATATTTATTCCTTGTACGTAACCATGTTTTATAGCCAGCTACGAATTTTATTAGTAAACTTTATACAGTACCTACCTACTTCCAGATAAATAATGGGTATCGAAAAACATCAGAAATAATCGCATAATCGGCCATTATTCGGAACACACGAAATTAGCCAATGCCTATTATTTATCTGGAAGTAGTACATTATTTATTTTATAACTTGTTAAACTTTCGCGATTTGTTAACATAATGATAATTATTATTACGGGATTTTATCGCGTACCTTTTATTTATTTTGTTTCCCGACGTTTCGAACACGTTGCAGCGTTCGTGGTCACGGGATGACTGAAGTACTGGAGCTACCGCCGAGAATTGAGAGTAGGATCCACGACTACCCCCAAATCGTCTTCAGAACCAGAAAAGGCCTCGTTCATACTTCAGTCATCCCGTGACCACGAACGCTGCAACGTGTTCGAAAGGTCGGGAAACAAAATAAATAAAAGGTACGCGATAAAATCCCGTAATAATAATTATCATTATTATTTATTTTATTTTAGTTTTTCAATTTTAGGAAAACTTACAGCTAGACAACAGATTAAAAGAAGACATAGATACTTAAGGCTAATAACAAGTTCCTACTTATAATTATTTGAATAGTATAAACAAAACAGTATCTATTATCGTAAACGGTGATCGAGTAAAGAAAAAAAATAAACAAACTATAATTATATTGGTACATTTAGTACCTACTAATAGATACAGTTCAACATCGACATCATAATATCAATCGTCCTAAATGTTATAAAAAGAAGAAAAGAAGCATCCTTTTTTGTAGCTAGATAACAGTTACGAAAAAAGAAAACAAGGTTCCATTTTCGTAGCTAGTTACGAAAAATGAAAAAAAAAAATCATCCATTTTCGTCACTGTTTACCAAAACATGAAAAAAAAATTCATATCTGGCTATGAAACATGGTTACGTACATGGAATAAATATTCTTTTTAATAACCAGTTAAGAATCAGTGAAAAAAAAATCTTCTTTCGTAACTGGTTGTGAAAAATAGTTACGAAAATGGAGCAAAGGACCGGGTAACCAGTGCCGGGTAGCTGGTGGCGAAGTGTATGCAAGTGACGCCGGTACTTGCCTGCCCTGTCCTTAGAAAGTTCCAGCACAAACTTCGACACACCATTTCACCCCTTTTTACCCGACTGCGCAAAGCAAAGGAAGGGTAATGTGTTTATCAGTCTATGTTTGTATGTGGGTATGTATGGATGTTTCTATGTGGCACTATATAGGCCAAACGCGTGGACCGATTTTGATGATTCTAACGTCAATCGATTCGTCTCAACCTTGGAAGTGTCACTAAAGACATGACAATAATCAAAATTCACCAGTGCCACAACCAGACGCCATATTGTCAAAATTAAAATAATGAAAATTGACGAATTATGTCAAGTGGGGTATCGTTAAATAGGTATTTAAAAATCAACTTTAGGTTCCGTTTACCACTTTTCATTTTAAGCAATAGTTTAGGAAACATAACGGTTTAAAGTTGATTAATATTCACTCTCGCTACAGATGTTTCTATGTGGCACTCTAGAGGCCAAACGCGTAAACCGATTTGGCTGAAATTTAAAACATAGATAGATAATGACCGAAAATAGGACATAGGCTACTTTTTATTCCGAAAAAATGCATAGTTCCCGTGGGATAAACAAAATAGTAGCCCACGCGGGCGAAGCCGCGGGCGTCAGCTAGTTAATCATAAAAATCATCATCACCTAATAAATCATAACTAAAAAGTTTGAAATAAAAAAATATTTAAAAAAACAAAACCCGACTGCGTTAAAGTTAAAACTAAAAAGAAAGAAACAAGCCTGCAAAGAATTACTCACAGTCGGGACCCATAACATTATGAAGATTTGATTGGTAATAAAATAAATGGGTACCGACTGTGAGTTATTCTTTGCAGGCTTGTTTTTTTCTTTTTAGTTTTAACTTTAACGCAGTCGGGTTTCTGTTTTTTTAAATATTTTTTTATTAAGGGTTGTTTCGAAAAGTCCTGAAACACCATGTCCGTTTATTTTGCATTTATAATATACAACCCGAGTCTCAAGCCAATCGCACCGCCCTTAAAAAGTTTCAATTCAAACTCTGACACCCCATTTTACCCCTTTTTAAGGGTTGTTTCGAAAAATCCTGAAATATATGTTCATTTATTTGTCATCAATAGTATTCAAACCCAGATTCAAGCAAATCGCACAACCTGTTAAAAAGTACCCATAAAAATTTTGACACCCCATTTCACTCCTTTTTAAGGGTTGTTTTGAATAATCCTGAAATATGTGTCCATTTATTTTGCATTTTAAGTATGCAAACCGAGTTTCAAGCAAATCATACGACGCGTTAAAAAGTTTCATACAAACGTTTTTACTACTTTTCACCCCTTTAGGGGTTGAAATTCGAATATAAAATGCCTTAGTGGGTGGTTTTACTAGAAAAGAAAGCTACATTCCAAGTTTCAGCTTTCTAGTTTCGTTCAAGAAACCACCATTATCGCGCCATTTTTGCACCAAAACACCATTTTCGCGCTCGATTTTAACTTAGCTGTAATAGAATGAAATAAAGTACACACCAAGAGCTTTCAGATGACATATGTTTCATCGCTGTTGGACGAAGCGGGTCCAGTGTTCAAGCAATGATGCCCATGGTTCTTTATTTATTTTATTATTATTTTATTTATTATTAATTTAATACACTATTGTGTAAAATTATCTATTGACGGCATGATTTATTTCCATACAAATTGAATAAATCGACTTAAAAGTTCACGTTTTTAATGATTTATTTTATTTTACTAAGAAATGCTGACTTTTTTAATATGGCCTTGTAATTGGGTTATTTTAGACATGAAAATAATGATGAAATGGAAAAACAATTATAGAAGATTTCAACATCAAATTCTAACCGATTACAAAATATCTAAAGATAAGAATCGCTACAAAATAGTAGCCAGTTCGGATCGATACATTTACATTGCCCGTACAAATAGGAGGGTTAGGATTAGATTATGTACTGGACAAGTAAAATCGTCCCTCGTACGTACCAAGTAGGTACGTACCAAGGTATTACTACCAAAATACGAAGAGTGAAATATTTAAGTTTAGGTATTTATTGAAATTGTAGTGTCATTCATCACTCACTTCATAGATTAAGGATACTTGTAGGGAAAAAGTTAATAGGTAATTGTGAGGTCCAAAACATTTATTCCTACCAAAACAACATCAAAACTCATTTTGTGCTATCAAGATTTTTTGGTTTTCCAAACCGACAATATTAAAAACACTAAGACCAAAACATAAGACATTATTTTGTTAGACAGTTTGTCCAATTGCGCAATTTTTACTATGGTTATTATATTTCACGAAGTTCATGCAGCTAAGTTTGTTGTTGTGCAGCACATTGTTTTAGTGTGCGCAACCTGAGGAACCAATGATGGAGAGCACTGAGTTTATATCGTTGCACAGTATTATAAATGACCCGAAAATCGGACATGCCTTTTTTATGATACTAATCGAAACATTAGGCTATTTCCAATACTAGAGTAGAACTCCCAAAAGTTAATTCAGCTTAGAACGAGTTATGATTTTTTTAATTTTTTTCTATGGTTACCAGAGAAAACCCAAAGAAATGCTGTAATTTTCTAAGTAAGCAATGTTTTTTAGTTTCAATGACAGTATGCTATGAAATCAACTAACTACTATTTTCGGAAACGTATAATTAATTTCTAGGTAAACAACAAAGAATGTTATGAATTTTTTTGTAGTAATTTAGAAATTATTTTTTTTCACAGCTGTCTACAGAGATTAGCGCCAGATTTTCACAGTTTCGTATTCATTAGTACTAGTAGTTCGCCCCGAACTGAGATCTCGCGCACCGTTGTATTGATAGCCTAGATTTGGACTTGTTTCTGACTACCCCTATACCTACGTTAAGTGCTCCTTCTAGTGTTTACCACAGAATGATATCTAATGCGCTACCTCAGTATGGTAAAGATTATAGGCATGCATGCAATACATTAAGTCGTGTCGTGTTTATATTCAATAGTTAACACCGCGAACTTCGTACCGCGCCTCAGGGAAGGCCTCTTAGTTCGAGAAATTATTAAAATAGCAGTTCAATACGAAATGTATGAGAAAATCCATTCCCTCCCCCTCCCCCTCCCCTCTCCCTACCCTCCCCTCCCCTCCTCTCCCCCTCCCCTACCCCCTCCCCCTCCCTCCCCTCCCCCTCCCCTCCCCCTCCCCGTCCCCTCCCCCTCCCCTCCCCTACCCTCCCCTCCCCTCCCCCTCCCCCTACCCTCCCCCTCCCTCTATAATTTTGGTACATGCCCAGCCCACTATTTGCAGGAGTTAGCATTTGCATACGTGACAGGTTGCAAGCCCACCGCCGCTATTAGAACGTTAACTGGTTTCCTCACGATGTTTTCTTTCACCGTTTAGAGCTCGTGTTAATGCGCATTTAAATTTTTCTAATCGAAAAATCCATTGATGAGCACGGCCAGGGTTCGAACTTACGACCTATGAATCGAAAGTCGAGCACTCTTCCAATCGGCCAACACGGCTTTTATTTTCAATCTCAAGAAAAAATATCAAGTAGCAACTAAAATCATTGCAAACCAAACCACAACGATGCCACACTCCTTGTCTGTTAACCAGACCTACGAATACATCGAAACTCTATGAAACGGGAGCTCTCTCCATACTTCCGTTAATTGGTTTCCATAATTTTTATTTTTGACTGTATTTCAAAAACTATAGAACCTAGAAGAAAACTAAAAACCATTTTGGAATGTATAAGTTGAGTACTTTCATATGACACCCCACTCAATATAATTTGGGTAACTTTGAAAAAAAATTACCCCCTTGGGAACCCCATATCTTTACAACCCCTTCATCGATTACGCTCATACGCTCCACAGCAAATTTCCATAGCACAACCTATTGACCTATTAAGTTTCATACAGATTGGATAAGCGGTTCGATAGTTATGCGAGAACATAAAAATGAAACATACAAACATACAAACATACAAAGCAAAATCGCCTAACTTGCCACTAAGATCTTCGCTCGCTTCGCTCGCTCGATCGATTATGTTAACCTGCCTGTAAAATATCAGACGCGTAACACGTAGGACTTCGGAGTTATTGAATTTTAAAGTTTGGATGTTAGGGTTGGTACTTATTAAAAGTGAACTAATGAGAATCCAAATCAGATTTTTTTACAGAACTTGATTAAATTGATTGAATTTTGGTGATATTTAAAGTTGTTATCACTCAATTATCTGTCAAACATAGGTACCCAAAATAACAACATTGTACAGGGTGTGGCAAATTCTTGGTCACTGAAGGGTAGCTACCTTTTCTCTTGTAGTTAGAAAGTTTTGTTCTTAGGAAACTTCGGTTTTATTTTGAAGAAAAAAATAATTGCATTTTTAGATTTTTGAAAAAAAGTACTTAGCCTAAAAAATTACATTTGTCAAAAAAAAAAACAAGTTGGTCTTAATCGACTCTATTTCCCACCAGGAACATTCTCCCAAAGTAACTTATCAAATCAAATCGTAAGTTTTTGCAATAATTCAAAAAAACACATCCCATACATTTTCTATGAAATTAGTAGTTGTAAATCATTCTCATACATTCTCAGTGACAATACAATATTATGGTAACAGCGATCTGATGATGGAGTCAGGAGCTGTTCAACAGAACTCCTCAGTAAATAGGCCGATTGAGTTTAAACTCGACATATCTGTCAAGTTCCGACTACAAGCCATCTAATGATGAAGTCAGGAGCTGTTCAATGCTTTCCGCCGAGAACATCCATGTTTTGGCTCATTAGAATCAGCTCTACATTACTCAATAAAAGCTTGTGATGAATGAAAATATTTTTTTAATTAGAAAACTTATTTTTTAAGCCCTTTAGTTTATACATACCCCTACGTACTATGGATATTATAAATCGCCATTTTGTGATGTCCACCATATTGGATTTACAATAACGTAACTTTACTTATTGTGTTTCGCTTGTCTAGTTTTTTCATTTGATACCCATATTACAGGGTTGCTGTGGTAATGATAATTCGCCATTTTGTAGCGTCCGCCATATTGGCTAATAATATAGGAATAGTAGATAAAAACATAACAGTTAAATTAAACAATTAATTCTATTTTGATTTTTTTTGTTTATTCTATTATTCATAAGAGTGTCGCTCTTGAAGTCTAACGTATCAAAGTTTCATGCTTCGTTCACCCATCTGTTTACAATTTTCTCTGGTACATTTTATAAGATCTTATTATGACAACCCTAATATCATAGAAATTACTGAAAATCATAGAAACGTCATATCTTCGATGTCCTGATAGATTTTCATGTGATTTTTTTTCACAAGTGTAATACAGTTACGAGGTATATTTTCAGGAAGATTTCTAGCGCTAATCACTAATGGTTTATGAGAAAAAAAATAAAACGTGAAAATCACAAAATTAAGCATAGAAACTTTACTGTTATCGGTAAATCTATTTCGTTTAGCTTATAAAGTGCCCTGTATATAATGCCATTTTGGCCTAGAAATAATTGTACAAATATGTTACACAGTTCTTTTATTTTCGCCTTTTTCTGAAAATCCAGAATTTTCTAAAAAAATATATTACTCAAGTTCTAAGCTGAATTAACTTCTGGGAGTTCTACTCTAGTATTGAAAATAGCATAATGTTTCGATTCGTATCATAAAAAGGGCATGTCCGATTTTCGGGTCATTTATAATACTGTGCGTTGTCCAACAACGTAACAGTTACAATATTCAGCTAGGTACTTATCTCCAAGAAATAAAAAAAAAAATATTGAAAATCTGCATAGAATTTCACTTTCAAAACTTTCGTGAGTTGTACTTGACACTGTATTAACACACGGGAAGTACTCACTACACACTGACAGTATAAGACGCGACCGCGAGTAAGTAACCTTGCCGCAACTCCCTCCTTACCCAGATATGATTCTCCGGATGAATCGAAACATTGTCGGTATCCCGTCACGTAAAAAGAATGGTGGAAGAAAGTGGAGGGGGTGTGTTTTGTCTCATGTTTGCGCATGGATTGCCTATTCGCAAACATGAGACAAAACACACCCCTTCACTTTCTTCCAGCGTTCTTTTTACATGACGCGAACTACTTATATCTAACTCGACAATGTTTTTACGTGAGTAATTCCCGTTAATACAATGTCAACTGCATAAAATATTAAAATACTCGGCTGGGTTGACAACCTTAAGCTCAAAGCTAGTGACGCGATGATAAATAATGAAATTAAATAAGATGAATGTATTGCTAAGTTGCGTTAGACATTCATTCAGATCGTTAGGCATATAAGCTCCTTTGAAAACGTCTAAGGGACTAAACGCGGGGGCGGCTAACCGCGCGGCCTGCCGCATTTCCTATTTTAATATGCAACCGCTTGTGATCGGACGCACTTAAGGTTCACACATATCAGTGAAGCCACAGTTCCGACACAGTACCGGCACAGTGCGAGATATTCTTTCATAGGTACATTCTCTATGAACGCATTCCCATTTGTCAGTGTCAGTGACACAGTGATAATGATGATATACACAGAGATGGATACTGAACTGAGCGAACACGTTGCCGGAACTGTGACTTCACTGATATGTGTGAATCGACCTTTAACCGCCACTAAAGAACGTTGCGACATTTTGGGCCCCCTTGTCCAACAGTGATGAAACATATGTCATATGAAAGCTCTTGGAATGTACTTTATTTCATTCTATTACAGCTAAGTTAAAATCGAGCGCGAAAATGGTGTTTTGGTGCAAAAATGGCGCGATGATGGTGGTTTCTTGAACGAAACTAGAAAGCTGAAACTTGGAATGTAGCTTTCTTTTCTAGTAAAACCACCCACTAAGGCATTTTATTTTCGAATTTCAACTCCTAAAGGGGTGAAAAGTAGTGAAAACGTTTGTATGAAACTTTTTAACGCGTAGTATGATTTGCTTGAAACTCGGTTTGCATACTTAAAATGCAAAATAAATGGACACGTATTTCAGGATTATTCAAAACAACCCTTAAAAAGGAGTGAAATGGGGTGTCAAAGTTTTTATGGGTACTTTTTAATAGGTTGTGAGATTTGCTTGAATCTGGGTTTGAATACTATTGATGACAAATAAATGAACACATATTTAAGGATTTTTCGAAACATCCCTTAAAAAGGGGTAAAATGGGGTGTCAGAGTTTGAATTGAAACTTTTTAAGGGCGGTGCGATTGGCTTAAGACTCGGGTTGTATATTATAAATGCAAAATAAACGGACATGGTGTTTCAGGACTTTTCGAAACTACCCTTAAAAAGGGGTGAAATGGTGTGTCGAAGTTTGTGCTGGAACTTTTTAAGGACAGGGCAGGCAAGTACCGGCGTCACTTGCATACACTTCGCCACCGGCTACCCGGCACTGGTTACCTGGTCCTTTGGTCCATTTTCGTAACTATTTTTCACAACCAGTTACGAAAGAAGATTTTTTTTCACTGATTCTTAACTGGGTATTAAAAAGAATTATTTATTCCTTGTACGTAACCATGTTTTATAGCCAGCTACGAATTTTATTAGTAAACTTTATACAGTACTTCCAGATAAATAATGGGTATCGAAAAACATCAGAAATAATCGCATAATCAGCCATTATTCGGAACACACGAAATTAGCCAATGCCTATTATTTATCTGGAAGTAGGTAGTACATTATTTATTTTATTTTAGTTTTTCAATTTTAGGAAAACTTACAGCTAGACAACAGATTAAAAGAAGACATAGATACTTAAGGCTAATAACAAGTTTCCACTTATAGTTATTTGAATAAACAAAACAGTATCTATTATCGTAGACGGTTATCGAGTAAAGAAAAAAAATAAACAAACTATAATTATATTGGTACATTTAGTACCTACTAATAGATACAGTTCAACATCGACATCATAATATCAATCGTCCTAAATGTTATAAAAAGAAGAAAAGAAGCATCCCTTTTTGTAGCTAGGTGACAGTTACGAAAAAAGAAAACAAGGTTGCATTTTCGTAGCTAGTTACGAAAAATGAAAAAAAAAAACCATCAATTTTCGTCACTGGTTACCAAAACATGAAAAAAATTTCATATCTGGCTATAAAACATGGTTACGTACAAGAAATAAATAATTCTTTTTATACCCAGTTAAGAATCAGTGAAAAAAAATCTTCTTTCGTAACTGGTTGTGAAAAATAGTTACGAAAATGGACCAAAGAACCGGGTAACCAGTGCCGGGTAGCCGGTGGCGAAGTGTATGCAAGTGACGCCGGTACTTGCCTAACCTGTCCTTAAAAAGTTCCAGCACAAACTTCGACACACCATTTCACCCCTTTTTAAGGGTAGTTTCGAAAAGTCCTGAAACACCATGTCCGTTTATTTTGCATTTATAATACATATACAACCCGAGTCTTAAGCCAATCGCACCACCCTTAAAAAGTTTCAATTCAAACTCTGACACCCCATTTTACCCCTTTTTAAGGGTTGTTTCGAAAAATCCTGAAATATGTGTTCATTTATTTGTCATCAATAGTATTCAAACCCAGATTCAAGCAAATCGCACAACCTATTAAAAAGTACACATAAAAACTTTGACACCACATTTTACTCCTTTTTAAGGGTTGTTTTGAATAATCCTGAAATACGTGTCCATTTATTTTGCATTTTAAGTATGCAAACCGAGTTTCAAGCAAATCATACTACGCGTTAAAAAGTTTCATACAAACGTTTTCACTACTTTTCACCCCTTTAGGGGTTGAAATTCGAATATAAAATGCCTTAGTGGGTGGTTTTACTAGAAAAGAAAGCTATATTCCAAGTTTCAGCTTTCTAGTTTCGTTCAAGAAACCACCATCATAGCGCCATTTTTGCACCAAAACACCATTTTCGCGCTCGATTTTAACTTAGCTGTAATAGAATGAAATAAAGTACATTCCAAGAGCTTTCATATGACATATGTTTCATCGCTGTTGGACGAAGCGGGTCCAGTGTTCAAGCAATGATGCCCATGGTTCTTTGATATCTAAAACAAACCGGTAACGCTCCGATAACTATGTGAATTCGATCAGCTTGTCGACCTTCTTAAATATTTTAAACATTTCGGTAAGTTATAGCTATCATGATTGATTTTAATCTTTGTAGATTATTTTCATTCGTTTCCATTTCTGAGCAAACGATCTTTGAGCATCATCATCGTCTTCCTGCTCTTGTCCCACATTATGTGGGGTCGGCACAACATGAATTCTTTTTCTATTTCTTTTTAGCAGCCGTCATCTCAGCATTCACCTTTCTTACTCTTGTCAACTTTCACACAATCCATCTATCTTTTCTTTGGTCTACCTCTACACATGATACATCCATATACATTTCAAACACTCTTCTAGTCACATGCCTTCTTCTCATGACATATCCATCCATACCATGCTAACTTTTGATATTTGAGCATCAATTACTTAGAAAATGTTAAAGTCTCGCAAGAGTTGGTAACACGACCTTTCTCAGAACTCTTGATATCTTTAAATCAAATATAACTTGGTAAACTTTAACTGACTACGGAGTACGGACAGTTTGCCTATCTTTATCTGCGATGCCAAAAACAACATCTCTTTTAGAAAACAGAGAATTTAACAGAAAATCATTAAGTTTGTTACTTTATTTATAGCGCTACATGTACTCAAAGATAAAACATAATGCGTAGAACTTTATGGCAAGGATACAAATAGTTCCATTGAGGAAAATACAGTTGTCATTTCAAAAATAAATTCGTTCTTTGAAAAACAACAAAAACCAAAGGTACTAAAACAACTTTAGCAGTCTTAGCATTTGAAAGGTTAGAGTCGTGATCTACGAGATTCTGCAGACCCTTTAAAACGTAAAGGTGGTGTCTAAAACTAGAAACAAAATGCTAGGTTTATTATGTTTTAGTCTGCCAGAAAAAAACATTGTTTTATTTCTGAACAACTGCCAATATTAGATAAGCTATCTGCCAGTTCATGAAAATACATTAGTTTATTGCCAATTATTGTTTTAAGCAGCTGTAGTAATTTGTTATGTCTATATGTGCTAACTGTTTTCTATACATTGAAAAGAAGTCATGTTAGACCTGCTAGACAGCTCTAGCTGATCAAGATACCCCTCTCGTCAAATCTGCCCCTGCCTTCTACTTATGCTTAAGTAGTATAATGTCGGCATTTAGTTTTGCAACAATTTCCCAACCTCCGGTTTGGATCTCGCGACGACACTGCGACCGTGTGAACGCAAGGTCTGACGCAAACGGTGACGATAAACAAATGACTTCTGTAAACTGATCTTATTACAGTGGATGAAGCTCCAATATCCATTGACACAAACCTATTCGATAGAACAGCTGTAGATAATACGGTGCGACTAATTGATGGAGTAAGTTAATAGGCTATAAATCTTGATAATTATAATAACAATATCGATAAGGCAAAGAGTTTAGGTCCAAGATAAAGAGGTAAGTAGATAAAAAAAGTTTCACGATGTAATATGCAAATGGTCGGTGATCATCCATTAATACACGTTGACGATGTCTATGACAATATAAAAACACCCGTTGCTTTTGCCTTGAAACGATCATTGGTAATTATTATGCATGATAAGAATCGTATCAGATCTGTGTGCTATACAACAATTACACGTTCTAGCAACGTGATATGAAACCTCTCAATTCTCATCAACGACCAACCAACCAGACTAGTTATTTATAATAATTACGCAGTAGATAGACTATAAAAAACAGACGGATACCTACACTACAATGAATCTGAAATTCAAGCTCGTACAAAATAAAGCGGTGTTTTATGTGCACTTATGAATTATATCCCCATGACGACATACATGTGTATTTCAATTCGACGGTTAGTAAATTATAATCGTCTCAGTTAATATAAAACCATAATATTTGAAACCCTATTAACATAAACTGCTTTAAATCAGAAAAAAAACTTCTTGATTCAATCTTTCGACTGGCCGATGGGCTCTCCGATTTGAAAGTTATACCCTAAAAATCTTCAACCTTCAATCTTGACTTTGTATATTTGTATATTTTACACAGATGTTCGATCGCTTTGCTTGATCAATAAAATATGTGTTGTGATCCCAAAGTTTAAGATACCTATAATAATGTATTGATAATCAAGATTTTCTTAATAAACTAAATATATGTGAATATTTATAGGTAAACAAAATATGATTTACTGCAGCATGTGTAGCATTGAAAATAAATTTCGCAACTCTGGATACTGACCGAGACCTATTTACGAATTTGGCCGACCCCCACAGCTCCAGCGAAAATGGAACGCAACGCAAATATTAGCTTTCCGTCAACGAACAGGGAACGAAACGAATGAGTAGAGCGTTAGGAAAAGAGATTTAATATTGAATGAGATAGATGCAGCAGCAATGAATAAACAAATAGGATATGAAAGGCTTCACATGAAAGCAATGATTATTGAACTAAACGAAAGTCTTCACTGCAGTAATGTGCGTGAGCAATGTTCATGTTTAGATGGTGATATACCTTCATCAAAAGACACTTACATGGCTTTCGCTGTCATGTTGGCATCGCCGAGAAACGACCTCGGTACGTGTTAACTTAGTAAATAATATAAATAAATAGAGAAACCTGCAACACTCCGTTTACACACAATCCGACAATACGACTGAAAACAGACGTTGGATATCGACAATTTTAAATATATACGACAAACATTGGATGATAATGTCCAATCTTTCGGAAATATAAAAGCGAGTTCGTATCGTACCCATACCCACACAACGGGATGCGGTCAAGATTACAATGAACTGATAAAACATAGCCTCTCATAACGGGAGTTTTCAATTAAGATAGCCTTGAGGTCAAGAGTTTCGGAATACTTTTGATCTTATCCGTAAACATCTTGTTACCACTTATATTTGATTTCAGCGTTTGGAGAAAGTTTAAAAGTTCAGATGATATTATTTAACTAGCTTCTGATGCAAAGTTTCATTTTAAACACGCAACTTCAGTAAAAAAGCTTTTATTTCCTATTCAACTATGATATTTTCATTTTATAAGCGAATATAAAGTGCTATAAAATTGCGATTCGTTATTCTAATGCTGCCGAAGCACGCTCATTGGGCAAATACAGGTGTTGTAACAATGAAAGTTGAGAAAGATTTTGCGAGAATATACGTAAGATACGTGGAATTTTCGGACAATGGCCACTGGGTTTGTATACTCCGATTGTATTTGTGAAATACTGTAATGCTTTGAACTCGGAATGTTAATGTCCGACATTTTGAAATGATACGGATCAAGAAACACACCAATTTGTAGGTAATATAAAACCGGACGTGTGCCAAGAAAGCGGGAAAGGAGAGCTATAAAATAAAGAAGAAAAATGAAAAGTTTTACAGATGCTTCTTTAAATCGACAAATGATAAAAAAATAAATTTATCCCATTAGATAAAAATAATAGGCCTTCGCCCAGAAATCTTGCACTACATGATCTTAATAACAATAAGTATAAATAAAAATAAAAGATCGTAAAGTAATCCCAATTATCACAAATTCTAACATGCCCAATCTAAATATCCATCTTTGCGAATATTTTAAACTGTAAGCAAGTTTCATTTAAGGAGTTTCGGTTGCCACTTTTGGTATTTTCGATGACATCATCCTTATTCATAAGTGCAACGGCGCACGGCATCTCAGATCTCAGACAAAAAATGAAACAATTTAAAAAATGCATCAAAAACTGAATGCTAAGAAAAATAACAGGGTAATGACGACTAGAAGCAAAAAAGAAGAGGAAAATAAGTTATCCCAACATAATATAATACTACTTATGCATTAAATTTAAACAAATATGGGCTGTTGAGTACAAGTTTACATTATCATAACTTTACTTCACGTCACTATTTTAACAATGCTAACGTTTACGTCAATATCAACGTAATTTAATTTAATAACCTATGACTTGCCTTTTCTTTTCTACTCCGTCACTCGAGCATAGCTCGACGATCGATCGTAGTAACTGACCGTAGGCCTTCTTACAGATCTATTATTGGACTTCAGGGCAGGTGAAAGTTGACGCAATGTCCGTGAATGTGACGTCATGTTTATTTACGAAGGCCTTGAAGCGCATCACACACACAGCAGATAATATATCTTATGAAATATAAATCTTGAGATCGCGCGCATACAAATTCTATGGAGGACCACCCACAGGGAATATAAATTAAAAAATATATTTGGTGCGATCTGTCAAGATTTATATTTTCATAACATATATCTGCTGTGTGTGCGCTTGAAGGCTTGTTTCAGAAGGTATTTTAATCTGGGTATTCAATAATAGTCTTTTTATTGAAAAATGTTATTTAAGATCGTAATCAAAATTAAAAAGATTCAGAATTATCGTATAGTTAAATACATTTCCAAAAGCTTAACCTTTTATAGTAAACTATCATGAACATCATCCAATAAATTTTTATCTGATCTAAAAATTAAGTGAAGTATAAAATCGAACAGCACAATAGATACCTGGCTGGCTTTTGTGGCTCATAAAAGCTATTCCAGTTGATTAGTCAGACGGAAGGCGTTTAAGAATTCCAGGAAACCATATTGTAACTTGACATGAATCAATCTCTACCATGAACTCATAAAATACAAGATTTTGATTAAATTTTTTAAACGATTAGTGATGTTTCTTGAGAATAATCAAAATTCATTTCTGACTAACGAATGAAAAGACTCCATTTCACGTAAGAATTCCTTAATACTACAAATACCTGAAGATAAATTGCCATACTGATTACTTTCGTAAAATTGAGCATGTCTTCTTGAAATAGACTTTATAGATGCATATTTATCTAGCTCTACTCCAATTGTAACAAATCAAGTTTCCAATTGATGTTAATCAGCTATAAATGGAGGCAAGACCGCCAAAGGACATTGTGACATTATCAATGGAACAAATTCAGGAGTTGACGTCAAAACTTTGATCAAACGAATCGGTAGACTACTTTGTTTAAATAAACCTCCTCGAGCCCTCGAAACCAATAATGATTCCAATTCAATGTCAATACATGCGACGCTGAACGAATTATCATTGCCATACAGCTTGATAACGCAGCCAGTCTCTTGGGCACACATTATGACTGGCAATGACTTAGATCACCTTAGCAATCAGAGCAGTGATTGCATCCTTATATAGAACAGCTCACTGTTGTCTCATTAAAATCGCAATGATCTGATGGACCACGCTTTACAGACAAATCTCTACCGCACTGGTCAGCACACTGTTTCATTTTGCGAGTCGAAGATTTAATCTTTACGAAAGCAGAAATGGCGGTTGGCTAGGGCTAGACATTGAACTATCTTTCTGTCATATAATAGGCAGCAATCAAAGTTGACGGACTTTTTTTATATATCTCAAATAATTTTGATCTTATATCTTTATATTGATCATAGTTTTAGCCAAGATATAAAAAGTCGCCTTGACTCGTATCTACAGATTACGGGTCTTAGGGGTAAGCAGAGACCACATGTTTTCACTTGCTGATCGTAATCTCTTGAATTTAATATACTTAGAACAAAGAATGTAATACCCACAGCTATCTTTGCCTTCGTTTTAGTTACGAAACAACGAGAATGCTATAAAAACAATAATCCCACAGCAATAAACCATGAATCAGAATACAGAGTTTTATGTTCCACAAGGTATCGTCAGCGAACTCGCTTAGTAGATTAGCTAACTGTTTGATTTAGGCTTATGCTTAGCCACATATAAAAATGAAAATCGGCTTACGACTATTCTTAGATACATTCGGTAGACATTCTCAAGATCTTCGAAGTGTGCTTGACGAGATTAGACGTATAAGAAGGTAGTCGGAATCAAGTGATGCACATGCCTACATATTGCAAGTATTTAGCATACGGCGTGAGAGGTTGCAAATGTTGCAATGCAATTGAAAGTTCATCGCCGTTCACTATTACTTTTTTTTTTAACCTATGTCGTCCTACTGTTTGGCAAAGGTCTCCCCCACATCTCTGTTCTTCGAGATTTCCCACCAAGTCTCCTCAAAGGCGTCGAGATCTTCCCTCCGACGTTTTCTCGGCCGACCACGACCACGCGTCCCGTCAGGCTGCCAAAGTGTTGCGGCATTTGCCCAATTATCGGGATTACTTAAATAACTATTATTTTAGTCCACATCGGATTAGTTGGCTGTTAAGCGTAGGTAATGTGTTGAACTGGATTTGCCAGTTCAACCAGAACATCGAGTTAATAAAGCAATTTATTGCTTCAGTAACGTATAACTGCGCGGTAATCCGAAGAAAGTAACTTCCGCTGAATTCGGATTAAATAACGCTGAGCTCACTTTCACTGGGCCAAATTAACAATAGATTGATAATACTTTCAAGTGCGAGCTTTTTCTATCAAAACCAGAGTCACGATTGTTTTCCAAACATGGTATAGTAGACATGCGTTCAGCGGACTTAAAAAGGTCGCTAAAACTGAATCACAATATGAAATGACTATAATGCCGTCCCTTTTCATTCTCAGTCAATGAAAAGAGATGGCCATAGTTCAATTCCATTATTGCGATTCTGCAATAGCAACCTGTATAGGCCCGCAGATCTTACATTCAAGATCCTTTAGGAGATAGTCAGAGGCACATAAAATATTGTCCCATGTCAACTTTCCGTAGATATGAATTGATACAAGTCGCTAATAATTAAAAATTAAAAAAAAAACCGACTTCAATGTTATAAGCTGAGTAATTTTCTGCTCTCTCGATGTGCATTTCTGTTCATAACTCTGAAGATTCTCGACAGATCCTCACTAAACTTTTATGACACCGATCGGAAAGTATACCCTTTCAAACAAAAAAAGAATTTTCCAAATCGGCACAGGCGTCAAAAAGAAACGCCAAAAACACAAGATCGTGAAGCGTAAATAAAGTTTCACACGCGATTTTAGTTTAAAAACGTATTTCGTAACTAACTTTATCTTCTTTATGCAATAGTTTGGATGATAACAATTTACGTGAACGATAATGTTATCGCTGAGTAAATGCTTGGAAAAGTTTTTAAACGATCTGACAGGTATTTTTAAAATAGAGGTTTTCTAAATGGTCTACTTAAGTAGGTAGACCATTCTAAATGGTCTACTTAAGTTAGTAGAAAACCTTCTCGGGAAAAGTCTTAATTTGGGTTGATTATCAATTTGGGTTGATTAGATTTGATTAAAATCGTCATTCGGGCGTGATTTTGTAGGATTTAACAAGAATGAACAAGGTGAAGAAGAAGGTGTGGACTTTATAAAAACGAATGGAGGAACCTTGCTACTTGATGGCAAACGTACGATTGCGATGGCATTGCCAAAATGACAGATAATTGTGAATGCTGTAGGTACGCACGCAGTGTTTGAGAATGCTATAGAGGTGGATACTGGAGAAGTGGTAAAAATTAAGATTTGTAGCAGTGGAATCGGCCATTTTCCTAAATGTGCACTATAAGAGTAGTGTAAAATCCAAATGAAGTTACGACTTTAATTTAGTCGGGAATATGTCCCCCTAGGTATGGTTTCCTAACAGATTCCAAGCAATGAAATGTCCCACGAGTCACGCTCGACGCGTATCACAATATCACCATAACACCTTACTTTATGGTGTTTATGGTCGTAGCCGGGTTGTGACTCAAACATTACTCACTTGGTGCTGTGCTGTCGTTTATGACTCGATTTGATACCTGTGTTACCGAAATAGTAGGCTATGATTCATTCGATGTGAATATACATTTATAAGAGAAATTTATACACAGATAAGTGATGATAAACCTTAGAGTGGAAGTGTATTTTGGAAGTACCTCTGATAAACAGCATAGAAGTCATATTAAGAGTACTAATTAGACTACTTTTGTAGAGGAAGGGCATAGTGGGGTGTTCACTTTATATTCGAGCAGCCCAACTGGAGAAGTTCCTCTGCCTTATAGAATATCGCAGCCAAATAAGATCATATTTTTTAATGTTGCGTTCCTGCGGTGAGTAAGATTGCCAGAGCTCTGCGAGAAAGCGCTGCGGTGACAACTGGTGGACCAGTTTTGTCCATTGTGTTGTCAGCGCAGTGATTCCTCTTTTAATGAACATGACAGCGCGACATGCTAGTCCATAGTTTACCGAGTGTCTGAGTCATTAGCAGAATGATTGTTAATTACATAAGTACTAATTACAAAGGATCGATAACATTGCAAATCGGCTGGAATGTTAAAGACAATGGTGACGTCATTCTAACAAACTGGATCAACTGAGCTACCTGTAGATCAATTAAATGTCTTAGCTATAAACTAGTACTATTCTTGAATGTGGCAAATAAAAATATTAACCGCAGCAAATATCAGGATTATTTGAACAAGGTCGCAGCATCTATTTATCACAACCAGTTAGTTCAGATTTTTCACGGATATTAGACTACTAAGTACCTATAATTCCATGAAGTATATTTTTTTAATATTAGGGCATATCCAATGCCGTAGCGGAACCGATTTTCATGCCGAGCAAGTTTGCATGATCTTTTTTTGGAGTCAGTGTTGTGGAATGTATCTCGTAGTTCCTTTTATCTACGATACAGAACAACGTGCCACACGACATAGGTGTAAGAAATCAGGATTGCATACATTATGTATGTTGGCTCCTATTTACATATTTGTTTACATTTTTCAATAAGATAAGGTTATAAACATAACAAGACAATGGAACATAACGTTTACGACGAACCTCAAGAAGTCATGAGTGGATGTAATGCGTTGACAAGGGTTTTTTTTTCCTGACTGAACATCATGGAGACGTGACAAGAATGCAATGCTAACAATGAAATCAGTACAAGGAATACGTGTCTTAAATACTCTATCCAGAATACTTCTTTGTTTTGACTTTGGATGATTCGCAAGAAGCGGTCCGAAAAACGGTACCCCATTTTCGCAATTTTTTTTTTGGTTATTTTAAAAAAAAAAATAACATACCTAATTAAGCACTCAAAGACATGCATTTTAATGTTAGCGGCCCTCAATTTGATAAAGCCGTTTTGAAGTTTTAGTGGTTTAAATATATTCGTGCCCATTGAAATTAGGTTTGGTCCAGAGAAATTAGAAAAATGCCAGAGAAATTAGCAAAATGCCAAAGAAATTAGCAAAATGCCAGAGAAATTAGGAAAATGCCAAAGAAATTAGCGACAGAGAAATTAGTTTTTTATCGCGGACACATTTGTTTGCTTTGTAAAACAGTAACGTGGAGTTAAAATAACATGAAATTTGATTCACCACTACCTAATAGTATCTATATTAACGTTAACGTTATAAAAAGTGTCAATTTATATTTCATTATTGCGTAATAAGCGATTGAATGCAGATGATTCGCAAGAAGCGGTCCGAAAAACGGTACCCCATTTTCGCAATTTTTTTTTTGGTTATTTTTTAAAAAAAATAACATACCTAATTAAGCACTCAAAGACATGCATTTTAATGTTAGCGGCCCTCAATTTGATAAAGCCGTTTTGAAGTTTTAGTGGTTTAAATATATTCGTGCCCATTGAAATTAGGTTTGGTCCAGAGACATTAGAAAAATGCCAGAGAAATTAGCAAAATGCCAAAGAAATTAGCAAAATGCCAGAGAAATTAGGAAAATGCCAGAGAAATTAGCGACAGAGAAATTAGTTTTTTATCGCGGACACATTTGTTTGCTTTGTAAAACAGTAACGTGGAGTTAAAATAACATTAAATTTGATTCACCACTACCTAATAGTATCTATATTAACGTTAACGTTATAAAAAGTGTCAATTTATATTTCATTATTGCGTAATAAGCGATTGAATGCAGATAGGGGTGTCGCGGACACACCAGAGAACTTAGATTTCACGACTTTAGAAATTAATTACAGCTTTCCTATGTATATAATTGAGGATATTACTAGTGCCATAATAGCGTACTCGTATACTATTTCCAAATAAAAATACAGCAATACTGAAACTGGTCATTTTAATAGGTTCGCAAGGCCGGACATGCCAAAAACACGAGTCCTGCGAAACACCCCTTTGTAGCATAGCAAATAACTTATAAAATATACCGCGGAAATCATTGATTAAATCTTCAGACTTTAAATTTATTGAAATAAAATGAAAATATTCATTCAGAAAGGTACAAACTTAACAATTTTATACATGTCTTAAATTTATTTTTATTCACATAAGTATTTAATTTATAAGTACCTATAGACAGTTATTTACAAGATTCTCGAACTTCCTCCAGTATGGCTCATCCCGGAAAATAATCGATTCCTCTGAGATTATTCTATGTTTGGAACGTGGACGCAAGTAGTGACTGATAAAAATGATTCCGATTACCAGTGAAATTTACAAGTACAATTACAAACCAGTGAAATAGGCAAGTCACAGGCAAGCAACACCAAGACCGAATAGTGACATCACAAATTGAAAAAGACGAAAAGGGCCCGAAAAAATTAACACAGAGAAGGCATTACCAAACAATAGTTTCAAACGTTTAAAATTGGGGAAAAAGAAGAAGGCATTACCAAACAATAGTTTCAAACGATCAAAATTGGGGAAAAGAAGAAGGCATTACCAAACAATAGTTTCAAACGATCAAAATTGGGGAAAAAGAAGAAGGCATTACCAAACAATAGTTTCAAACGATCAAAATTGGGAAAAAAGAAAAAGGTGAAGATGGTGTGGACTTTATAAAAGCGAATGGAGAAACCTTGCTACTTGATGGCAAACGTACGATTGCGATGGCATTGCCAAAATGACGACAGCGACTCTTCAAGGCTAATTACGCTAAGTGCCGCTAAATTTAGCAGATTCTAAGGAAACGAAATGTTTGGCAAAGACGGCTGTTTATAATAATTCTAGACTTCTAGAGCTTGAGCGTAAATGGAGACCACGAGGAATTATTATTATTTAAAAAGAGCTCAGCTCTTGTCGGTGCAACGATGCAATTCTCTCCATCTATCTCTTTCCAATGCAGTTCGTTTGTTTCTTTATACGACATGACAGCGACCTTCTTCTTAATCTGACTCATGTAATTAATTCTTGGTCTTCCCCTTCCCCTTCCCCACGAGGAATTATCACTTAATAAATGGTCTCTCCTCTTGTGTGAATTAATACATTTAATTTCTCTTTCCCTAACGCTGCCTCTTTCACCTCGGTACAGTAAGCTTGTGGTAAGTTTCTAATTTCTATTAATTTTACTTCTACCAAAAATAAAAATTGTATTAAATATCTATATCTCAATACCGTCTTAAAATACTGTGAATAGCAAGGTGCAATTAATCCAACACCTGACACCACATACCTTTTTTAAAAAACATCCTCCACGATCAGGTGTTGCGTTACTGCGACATGTGTTTAATAGCGTGTTCAACATTTTGCTTTTTTGCTATCTTGAAGCGCTTTTGAATGGACAAAGCTAAAGCTGACGGTAAACTCAAGGTTAGGAGGTCATTGTCTTACCCTCACTTGCAAGCAACTCAACGCAGGAGTCACTGATGCGTGATTTCGCAGGAAAGGCATGTATTTTCGAGAACCTGCCCTTGATTTGAAAGCTCTTGAAATTGTTGTTTGAAGTGTCTAATAATGAGTACAGAGGAATTATATACAAATTAACTACCCAATAACTAGTTCCACCATTATGTGCATTAATTTTACAAAGGCAGTTTGAAGAAGTTACTGTACAAGTTCTTTCAGTTTACTTGCACTCAAACCGCTACCCCCTATAAGGTTTCTCTCGGCAGAATCGTTCCACAAGCTTTCCAATGCTGCTATCAGGAGTAGTTGCACAAATATACGTGTGCACAGCCGGCAATGGTTTCCGATGCCGTGGTAGAGCCGCGAAGGTCATGTGGTAAGGGGTAGGGTCGTGTCTGCCTTTGAAAACAGGTTGCCCCAGTCAGGACACAGAATACAAGCTGCTTTGGTTGGATTAGCCATTGTACTTGCAGTACCCCAGTACAGTAGCGGCGTTAGGGTAGGGCGAGGTTGGGCGACCGCCCAGGGCGCAGGCCTGAGGGGGCGCCGGGTGAAGGCACCGAAGGCGCCCTTTCAATTCTACATGAATTTCAAGCTTTGTGGAAAAGGCATACCTATTCCCTATGAAAGCTGTTTTGAAAGATAAAAAAAGATGGAAAAAGGTAAAAAATGTTTGAATGAAAATTGGTATCATAACGCATTTGTTTGGTAAAATTCGGCTCGCTTCGCTCGCGTTTTAGCTTCACAGGTAAATTGAAAGCTTAGAGCGGGGGGGGGGGGGGGGGGTAGAAATCTCGCCCAGGGCGCCGGTTATGCTAAAACCGGCCCTGCCCCAGTAGTTGTGAAGTACATAGAAGGATGTAAATACAGTTTCCTTAGAATCCTTAGATACTTATTCTCTCAGGTCTTAGATATTCTAGTTCATTTGACAAGATATCCATATTGAGCTTGAATGTCTGAAGTAAAATGTTTTTTTTTTTTTGGGAAATTGCGTTAAACTGCTGTTTTGCTTGCAGTACGATAGTTCCGAAAAGGGACTTGATTCTGATAATTGAAAGTTTTTTTACGATTTTTATACCAGCATCGTCAGGCAATAAGAACACAAAATCGAAGCGTGCAATAAAAATAAACGAGGTATTTTTCTTTAGAACCCTCAGTTAAAGGTACAACAATGACACATACTGTAGAAAGTTTTTATGTTTATGTCGCATTGTTCCCTGTTAGTTCGTCCGTGAATATTTATTCTTGCTTTTATTGTATTTTTATATTCTTGCACAATTGCGGTCTGCGGCAAGTCTGCTCCGGGTTTTGCGTGTGAACGGAAACCACAAAATCAACTTTCTTCATGTTCGGAAATCGATGACAAATTCATTCAAGATTTTGGTTTAATTCACGTCGGTCGCTAGTCTCCAAATCCGTTCTGTCTTTTTGCCTTTTAATTCTTGGCTAATTCTAAGTTGCCAATAAGCGGTACGCGATTGGCTAATAATGCCGTTTTCTTTTACTAGAGCTTTTCTATTGAATGAGTCTTCACAGATTTGTACATTTAAAAGACGTTTCAAAGTGATTCAGGTGGTTTTAAGTCACGATCAAATTAACATCAATGAAGCCATCTAATGCACTTTGTCGTAGAGTAAGCGTACTTTGACCGTTTCAATGAGACTTTATTGAATAAATACCTATTGATTCTGACCTCAAACCCTTATTTTATACGTCATTTTCAATATATTTTGAATGATTGTTGATTTAAGAAAGCGGCGCCGGCGGTGTGCAAGACATGTGTAATAAGAAAGTAACGGCTCTTTCTTTTAATTGAAAAAGTCGCAATTAAACAATACCTCTAGGTTTAGAGTCGCTCAGTGTAAAATATGTAATGCTATCGCAAAAACATAAAAGAAAATTGGAAGGTAAATAACTTGAAGTGGGCAACGTTTGTAGAGCAATCAATTCAAGGATAAGTGAACTAGGCACTTGTAAAATCACTTCAGTTGCACACAGGACAATAAAATCTTCAATTTGAATAACTGATAAGATTACAAATCGTACTGTGGTAACATTACGAAATGATGCCATTCATATTCGTTTTTTTTTAGAAATTCTGAGCATAGCTAAACATATCGCAACAAAATATCCATTGGTGCATCGTTGGCAATTAAATCCACGTCCTGCTGATCGAAATCAAGGTACCTCCTACCTTCTACTAGACTACTAGACCAATAGCTACAGTTTCCAGAGGACATGATGTCATAAATCATACTTAAAATATCCACTGAGTAATTAAAGGAATGGAGCCTCATTGCAAGGCCCTGTAGTACAGACATTCAGTGCCGTTTCAAAGTGCTTACAGTAACAGATCGATATTCCACGGGGCAGTCGAGCCGAGTGCATTCAGTGCATCTGACGTCACATCTACGCATCATCAAGTTGATGATTGATAGCAACAACCAACTAAAATAACCTGTGGTATCACTAACTGTTAGTTGGATGGTCTCAGTTCAAAGACCCTTCATTAAAATTACTAACTCGTTTACCGTAGAATAGAACCTATACAAACGCTCCCAGTTTTAATCCCATATCTTCTCTCCTTGTCCAGCGAATGTGTTAAAGGGAGACAGACACGAATGGTCCAGCAGTTCCTTGAAGGGTTCTTATAAAAACACACCGTTGCTTTGGAATTCTTTGATGTTAGTTAATGGTAGTTTAACGAAGACTTGCGTTGGTTTATAGTCAAAGTGGTGTCTAAAGTGCCTTGTAAAGCAGTAGGGCCCGTATAAAATCAAGTTCTATGAAAATTTACATCAGGATAGGTTTCATTTCTACCGTTGATCCGATATCGCACGTTATTGGATCTACAAAACCAGTAATGCTATTAATTATTCAGAAATCAGGCCCAAGCAGACACGTAATAGGTGCCTACGAACAACGTAATACGCACGCGCGAAACGAAACTGTGTAGGTACCTACCTACCTACAAACAGAATATCCTGCGGATCTCTCTCAGTTTAGTTAGTTGGAAATAACAAAGCGAGGATAACTGACGGGTTTTAGGTGAGTTGAACAAATAGGGCATAGACAAATATAGAGTTATTGATTTGAAGTATGACTTGCAACATGTTTTTTTAGTCTGTCTCGAGGTCACGGAGCGATATGACGTGTTTTTTGTACGATAATATTACACAAAATTATGATACTAGTTGTTTATGAAGATGTGCTAAGTATAATTCATCGAATAATGTAGTGTGTGTAGAGTACCTACCTAAAATATTTGTGGGTTTGGTTCAACATAGTACTTACCTAATTACATTCTATGCATAATTGAATAACTAATTTGTTTCAGAAGCGGGATTTACTCAACAAAACAAAAAGTGAATTGATAGGTAAACCAGGAGGAACGACGACGATTCTTAATCCATGAGGTAAACTGTTTTATTGACAGTTATTGTATGAAAACATAATGTCAAAACAGTCGGATAACCAGTCTAGCTAGAGGAAACTAAATTAGACAACAAACAAGCAAAGGACTAACGGTAACAGAGAAAGTTCCGCGCCGAGGTTTTCATCGGAGAAAGCGGCGCAAGCGCAGTACAGCCGACGCGTCCGACAGAACATAACCTAGCGATGTCCGTGGCCATCGTATCAGCCGTGGCACTCGCCTCAGTGGCCGTCTACTGGTACTTCAACAGACACAAACCTCTCAAGCACATCCTGAGCGAGTTGAAGACTTCTATAGACATGCAAGGCGCCGGTGCAGGAGGCTTGATTGACGACTGGGTCAACATTCGGCGGAACAAAGTGGTGTTGCCAGATGCAAAGGGAAAAGTCGCCGTAATCACAGGCGGAGCGCGAGGAATCGGCACTGAAGTCATCAGAGGACTATTAAAGGCTAATATGAAGGTTGTAATGGGGATACGTAATCCAGATCAAGCAGCACAGTTGTGCAAGACCATGGAAAATGGGGAGAATTTATGCGCGTTTAAACTGGACTTGAAATCGCTGAAGTCTGTAAAGGAATTCGCACAAAAAGTGACCGAAAAATACCCAAAGATCCATCTCTTAGTGAACAATGCTGGGATCATGCTGGGTGACTTTGAGATAACCGAAGATGGCTTTGAGTCTCAGTTAGCAGTGAATCATCTCGGACATTTTTATTTGACACACCTGCTGTTGCCAGTGTTGAAAAAGGGTGCAACTGAACGGCCATCTAGGATAGTTAATGTGACATCATGTGCTCACTACCCGGGAAAGATTTTTTTTGATGACATCCATATGAAGGAACATTATGACACCATTGCTGCTTACTCACAGGCCAAGCTAGCTCAGGTAATACTTTACTTACACTTCTTCCAATGGATCTTGGATTAAGTGAACTTAGCCGTTTCGATGCTCAGTGCAACTTTTTCATAACTTTCTACTGCACACCGAAAAGCGTAACTTCACGAATGCCTTGATTCATTGTGACAACTACATTTTTCATTGCTTATTTGAACAAAATTTTAAGTCAAGATTTGAGTTACATTATGCCATAAACAATGTTTTTGTTTCAGTTAATGTCAGCTAGGTACATCAACAAGATTATGGAGGAAAATAACTACCCTATCAAGGCTTTCCCTGTTCACCCAGGCATCGTTAACACAGATTTGTTCGAGAAGTCTTTCTTAAAACAATGGCTTCCGTGGGCAATGAAGGTGTTCTTCAAAAGCCCAGCTAAAGGAGCTGTGTCTATTCTACATGCGTGCTTCGAAGAGAGCTTGGACAAAAAAGGAGGATTGTATATTAGCAATTGCATCGAGGGTATTAGCTCTAAGTTTTCTAAGAACGAGGACCACCAAAAGAAATTGTTTGAGATTTCTTGTGAGCTGGTCGGGATTGATAAAAGTTCTTTTGGTCAATAATATTTTGTATTACCTAGATAGTATATTCTCAAGAAAAGACTTTTAGTACTTATGTGTAGTATTATCCTTTTTTACATACCTATTTCTATGAAATTTAGTCACAATAAAATTATTATTATGAAAATAGAAGTTTTATTCCTCTGATAGAAAAAGCAAAACATGTTTACAACTTGATATGCAAATTAAGTTTTGAAGTCAATACAACTATCTATGACATTCTGAATATTAATAGCACGGGTCAACCACTTTTAAATTTGATATAGCTGTATTGGAATTTAAATAGAACTCAAGTAGTCAAATATTTGGCTAAAAATAATGCAATAATGTATTCTTGAACTGTAATAGGGCCTCCAGACTCTCGGAGAGAACCCCCCGAGAACACCCGAGAAGCGTGAGTGTGAGGAGCTTCTCGCCTTCTCGTTCTCTGGCTCGCCTGTTCTCCGATCGGTGTCGGTATTTTTGGCCGAGCCAAAGGATTTCTCGGGCGAGAAGAGAGAAGGCTCCTACACTACACTCACGTTTTCTCTCATTGCAGATTAATGAGCGGCGGCGGGCAGACATCTATATTGTTTGTTTTTTTCGAGAATTTTCTTTCGTAAAAATGTGGAATAATGAATAGAGTTGAAATTTATAGATTTTTTTCAATCTGAGCCTATTTTATGGGATGCTAAACATCGAAACTACTAAGATAAAAGTTTTTTACATTAAGTATTTTATTTTTTTTAAACATTATTTTTAGTTACAACATTCACAAAGTTACAGTATGCAATGGCACACAGAGCCAAACCGGCTGCAGTTTCAATATCGACGTCCATACCGGATAAGAAACAGATCACGACTAAGAAAAATTGAGAGTGTGGATAGCTTGTTTGTTCTTCGAGAAGTCTCGGGCGAGACTTCTCGCCGAGCCTTCTCTCGAGAGTCTGGAGGCCCTATAAAAACAGCCTACCTATACTCTGGCCATTTTGGATGTACAATGTTTACTAACATTGCACTGACAGATCCATCAGCTGATAGCAAGAATAGACCAATCTCAGAAAACTGAGATTCATTATGATTGGCCATATTGAATCAGTGCCCATCATATTTAATCTCAATTTTCTGTGATTGGTCTATTCCTGCTATCAGCTGATTGATCAGTCAGTGCAGTGTTAGTAAACATTGTACATCCAAAATGGCTCGAGTTATAGTCATTGTGACTATCAAATGTACATTTGACACAAAAAAAAATGTGTCTACTGCCTTATTTGTATTGAGTTTCTGTTCTATGCCCTAAACTTTGTATTATTCTATTGACAGAATATTATGGTTCAAGCAGAAGTTAAGTATTTTATTACCTTATATTTGTTTTTCACTAGGTACTCAAATAATTGAACATAGTAAATTATACAACATCTACATCACTAGAAAATAAAGTGATGATTTGCAAATATTCTTGACTGGCAACAAGTTAGCTCAAGTACTTACTCAGCGATCTATATGGTTACCTAATTAAGTACTTAGTGTTTTGCAATTTGCAACATTTCCTGTATTATGTGACATCTTACATAAAAAGAAAATGAAAAGTCTTAATTATCAAAATCCCGTCGGAATGAAAATTTTGATGACTTTTCGGTTAATGAAATAATCCTTAAGTGTGGTTTAACACTAAAGAAACTTACCGACTGAAAAATCCTGATAGGCCCTTCTTCTTTAACTTTGAGTGGTCCTGGTCGAAGGCAGCCACTTCAGGTAGGTCATCATCTTTCGACGCAGCCGACCCGAGCGAGCACTCGGATAGACTCGACACGGTGCTCGAGAACGACCCTCCATCCTTTCCTCTCTGGTGACCACCGACACTGCCACCCCACTGCAACGTACTCTTCGGAGAGTCACTAGTGTCACTTTTTTCACAAGTTGATATGGAGAAGTTACCTTCATCACTGAAACTGCTCTTCTTGGACAACTTGTCAACTTCATCCGTGATTCCTCCTTGAGTTTTGTCTACCTTAGGGCTTACGAAGTGAAGCTGTTTTGTGATGGGGTTGTAGGCGAGTTGCATGTTGTCGAGCGCTTCGCTGAGGCGCATCCCGCCTTTCTGGCAGGGACTCGTCGCCTCAGCCTCCATTTCGATTGTTGACCACACTCAGAAGCCACATACATTTTCACAGTGTTTGCACTCGAAAGCCGTCATTGTTGCATTCAAATTCGTTTTATTTTGTCCTTCACAGAATGTTCGCTACCATCACTGAATCACAGAACACAAACAAGTCTACGAGATAAAAATGTATTGTTTACCGTATTGAAATTGAAACAAACATTGCTATTGTTGAACTTAGCACTGCATCACTTAATTTTCCTATGTATATCTGAGAAACTCAGTGTTTTTATACTAGAATACCTATGTTTGTTTTCTAAAACTACGAACACCTAAATTCTAAATTAAATTTACGAAAAATAAAAAACAAAGCAACACACCCATCGCGTTTCTACTATCCGCCATAGTGTAGTGTGTGGAGTAGGGATGTTCGATACAATACGATATTTTCGTGAATCGATACAATGGCATACGATACACCCGATATTTGTATCGATACAATGGCATACGATCAAGGAAGTTTTATACCTACGCATACGATACGGTGTATCGATACCACACATGCAAGATGTATCAGATCGAAAGTATCGTATCAAATTGTTTTGATAACGAATGGTTTTGACTTGCAAGTTAGGTACCAGGTTAAAAGGTGGCATAGCATAGTCCTATTTCCGGTCATTATCTATCTATGTTTAAATTTCAGGCAAATCGATTCAGTGGTTGTCGAGTTTTAGAGCAACAAACATACATCCAAACTTTCGCATTTTTTATTATTAGTTTTATTTAAATCACAAAACACCATTTTTGACAGTTATAACTACGCACATTTTCGTAATAACGCTCCCATATTATAGTGTACATTATTAAAAGTTTATCCTACTAATATTATAAAGGCGAAAGTCCGTGTGTGTGAATGTTTGTTACCACGTATCTCCATAACTACTGAACCGATTTTAATGAAAATTGGAGTATAGATAGTTTAGGTTCTGGAATAAGACATAGGCTACTTTTTATCTCGGAAAAATGTATGGTTCCCGTGGGATAAAAAAAGTAGTCCACGCAGGCGAAGCCGCGAGCGTTCACTAGTGTTTAATAAACATTTTTTTTTTAATTATTTAAGTACCTGCATACTTTATCTTGATTGGATGCGCGTATCGATACATTGCGATACGAAATATCGAAACAATCCGAAATATCGAACATCCCTTGTGGAGTGTTATGTGACAGTGACAGTCAATTTTGTTTTATGTCAAAATGAAATGACACTTTGTGATCAGTGTTGCTAGCAAAATCTGTCTGACCTGACTTTACAGGAAATACATTCATGTTCAGGGGGATGCGTACAGGTAGCCCGCTGAATTCAAATTTTCTTGCGTTTTTCGCAATTTGCAGAACTGTGTCAGGTTGTGTCTTGATCAAAATGACATACTTACATCTATATAACCGGACATTCATACATCCTCACAAACTTTCGCATTTATAATAGTAGGATAGGATAAAAGCTTGGACGAATAAACACGTGTTTATTCATCCGAAAATTAAAGTTATTCGAGTTATGCGCGACACACGCGATTATAGCATAAGCTATAAGTAGTATAGCCCTTTAAAACAATAAAAAACAATAGTTAGATAATCAAAATAATTTATTTACTTTTCCTTTCACGTTAAAAATATTATTGAGTCCTCGATTCTTACAACCTCAACCATTTCCATCACTCATGTATTGCTTTTATTTAGAGTAATATAAAAATATAATAATGCTTTACAAATATAGGTACAATGTACGTTAAATAATCGTTGAGTTCATGAAATGTATTTCGTATATACCTATGTTAAGATTATGAAATGTACGTATGTTTGAAACATTTAAAGTACTTACAGACATTACTAATCTATTAGGTTAAATTGAAACAAAATACAGTACCTACACACAATCTTAAATTTACAATTCATGTGTAAATAAAACTATAACTTTTACATGTTTCATTGGGTTAAAATCATAGACAAAAACTATTCAGGCATTATTTACAATTCTTTAAAATAGGTACCATAAACTTGCATCTCATTCATTTTCATCATTCATTCATTGTCATCTAAAATTGTGAGCCTGATGAATTTGCATTTGCCTATCGAGATTTAATCGGAACTTTAACAGATACATTATAATGAAAATGTGTTAGAGAAAATGAAAGTTTATTGTACCTAGGTATATTGTGCGAGGATTATAACAAATCAAAACCTGTGGTCTAGTAACAATAAGTACCAACTAATAACAATAATTTTTCACCTAGGTCTTGGCTAGATATCTAGGTGTCTTGTGTCTGGGTGTTATTTCATAGAATACAACTAATTCTTTGTTTCGTGGATAAGTATTATTAATATAGGCCCCAACACTTCTTGCATGGGAATGGGAATACGTAATTTTGTTAAAATCTGTTCCAACGAGCCAGTTGCTAACACAACACTTTCAAACTATTTAATATAATATCAATAAGTACTTATAATAATTTAATAATAAATTTGTTTTTTAGCGTTTGAAATAGTTTGTTATTATGATTTTATTTCTTATTTAAAATAGAAACTGATTGAAACAAACTGTAACCTTGAACGAATAATGTTCATCACTTTATGTAACTCACGCACGACACCATCACCCCACTGGTTTCTTAGGCTGATTTTAGTCTCACGGTCACCGTCAGCGCTGATAGGCGAGTGATCTTTATTACAATGATATAAGGATACTGATTGTTTAGAAGAAATGGCTACGCTGATTGTTCTCGTCAGTGCTGGACAATCAGTATCCTTATTTCATTGTAACAAAGATCACTCGCCTATCAGCGCTGACGGTGAGCGTGAGACTAAAATCAGCCTTAGGCCTATAATACATACATACATAAATCCCGCCTGTTTCCCATCATAGGGGTAGGCAGAGACCAATAATTAAATTAAATTTTCTTTCTGACTTGAAATGAGCACAAAATAATTTAAAGATCGTCATAATACTGAAAAATAATTTCACGGCATAGGTACCTACGTATTACATAGGTACGTAAAAACTTATACATTATATGGCAATAGCACTGCTAAGTCCAAATGGCGAAAGGGTTACTACAAGTATTTAGTACGCACAACACAATTGATCTAGGGATTCGTGAAGTTAGTCGTTTCGCTGCGCAGTATAAAATTTATTATGAAGCTGCACTGCGCATTGAAACGGCTAACTTCACGAATGCGTAGATCCATTGTGAGTAATGTAAGTGTCTAAGCACACTTTGCCGAAGGTACGCGACCGAACTTCCGCGGCTGATTTTACTTTCCGACGTTTCGGCTGATATGACACAACATAATGCGCAGTTAAATTACGCGTCAGAAATACGGTTGTGCAACGTTCCGTCTTTAGTTTCGTTTCACGGAAGTTTCGGCGTCGAACGTTTGAACTATTGTCGCGTATGTGTTGCTTTATAGAATACTAGCTGCTGCCCGCGGCTTCGCTCGCGAGGTACCCGGATAAAAAGTAGCCTATGTTACTCTCCAGCCCTCCAACTATCTCCACACAAAAAATCACGTCAATCCGTCGCTCTGTTTTGACGTGAAAGCAGAACAAATAAACAAACATATAAACACACTTACACATTTATAATATGGGTACGGATGTTGCGGCCGAACTTACGCCCGACCGAAACTTCGGTTGTACGCCAAAACGTGACGTAATTTCAGTAAATGTGTTGCTAGTAATTGAAATAGCATAGCAGGCGCAATCAAGCTGAAGTTCGGTCGCTCTTGGGCATAGTGTGCTTAGTAGGCACTTAGGGCCTATTCAAATCTAAAGAAAGATACGTCGCGTCGGTTGCGTAACGCCAGAACAGACAAGTACATAACAAAACGTTCAACCGTACACACTCGATCAATTAGCCTATAAATCCATTGAGAGGCAGACTGTTTTACTGTGAGTGTTTTTTGCTGCTTCACTATTTAATTTAGCGGATATTGTACGTAATGTTATAAAGAAATAAGATTGAGCTATGTACCCCTATTTCAGTTATAGTGCGCCGCAAACTTTATGGCGGCTGAAGTGCTTGGCAGATTCGACTTTGCGCAGGTACAGTCAAACGCAATAGGCAATATGCGTCTGATTCAAAAGCGGGTTAAATGTATTTTATTATGAACATTGTTGCTTTAGAGGTATGTGTGTGTAATTATTTTTTAATATTAAACCATTTTCGATTAGAAAATAAATTTTAAAAATTGCAAAAAATAGTAGGAATTTCAAAATACTTGAAAAGGATGTGAAAGGATGTGACGTCACGAGTTCATAAGAAAAGTCAAGGACGAGTCAGATATGACGATCCATAGATAAGTTCTTTTTTTTTAATTTTCACAATTCCTAAACTCGAACTTATTGTTGTCACAGATTACTGTTGTACTTAGTATCAATTTGACGTCACACGTCAAAGTTCACAAATTGTTACTACAACAGTAATCTGTGACAACAATAATAATCGTGTTTCAGATGCGTGAAAATGTTGGTAAATTTAAAAAAATATTTTTATTATAAAATTTTAGTATTTCGGCGCTGGAATTTTTATTACGGTTATTTGACGATTATTTACCTATCGTATAAAATCATAAAAAAAAATTGTGGGAGTTCCCTATTGCGGGGAGGTGAAGGCGGTGAGGGGCGGGGCTAGGCGGGCTATGTAGATAAAGTTTACTCTATTCTATTGCGTCGACTGTACCTGCGCAAAGTCGAATCTGCCGCGCACTTCAGCCGCTATAAAGTTTGCGGCGCACTATACCCCTTAGGGAGTCGACTCACTACGTTTTTTGCATCGCGTTTGTATCAATACAAACGAACGCGATGCGAACGCGCAACTCAAAAACGCGCTGCAGAAAACGCAGTGTGGCCACTCCCTAAAATTTAAAGGGTAACTGAAAACGGGGTAGTTTAGGTATTTGAAGTTTAAAATATTGTCGATTCGAATACTTCTGTTTCAAAACGGTTTTATCCTTCGTGGACATCCGACGGCAGTCAGAGGGAAGTCCAATGTCACAACTTTTTGGTACACACTTTTTAGACAATTATTACCCGAATACTATAACGCTACTTAGATATTTGAGACGCACTTATCTATTTGAGACGTGCTTACCCTTCAGAATCGTTAACAACTAATGGCTAAATTTAAAAAAAAACTGACTTCAATGTTATATAAGCTGAGCAATTTTTTGCACTCTCGAGGTGCATTTCTGTTCATAACTCCGAAGATCCTCGACAGATCCTCATTAAATTTTTATGACATCAATCGGAAAGTATACCCTCTCAAACAAAAAAAGTATTTTCCAAATCGGTCCTGACGTCTTCAAGTAATCGGTGAACTGAATATACATTAAAAAAAAACCAAAAAAAGACAAAAAAAAAAAGAAAATGACAGTAATGTCAATGATAAGCACCACTTAACCTAAGTAGCGTTTCAGTATTCGGGTCTAAGTTCCTCAAAGTCATAATAAATTAAATTTGTGTTGTAAAATCACAATAATTAAGTTAAGTTTCCACCAATTGTCTTTGGTTATCTCGACGGGTTATCGGTGTCTGTGTTGAGTTCCGGAAAAAGCTCCATGACGCATAAGTCTAGTAGGTTGTACACCAGCTGAAACAAAACCAAAGAAATCAGAATTAGATCCCTAATAATAAGTTGGAAATGTTCGAATAGTAGGAAGTAGGAGTGGAAGTCATCATCATCATCTTCCTGCCCTTTTCCCTCTTACGTAAGGTCGGCACAACATGTATTCTTCCATTTCCCTCTATCAGCCGT
Organism: Camptogramma bilineatum; assembly: GCA_958496255.1. Classification (NCBI taxonomy): domain Eukaryota; kingdom Metazoa; phylum Arthropoda; class Insecta; order Lepidoptera; family Geometridae; genus Camptogramma; species Camptogramma bilineatum. The sequence goes on from OY292464.1 coordinate 2,205,402, forward strand.
CATCTCAGCATTCACCCCTTTCATACCTACTCATGTCAACTTTCACACAATCCATCCATCTTTTCTTTGGACTACCTCTACTCGTATATCCATCCACTTTCATATCAAGCACTCTTCTCGTAACATGACATTCATCCCTTCTCATGTCATGCCCATACCATGCCAACCTATTGCTTCTTATCTTTTCATTTATTAGCACCACCTTCAGACTACCTCTTATGTACTCATTCCTTATTCTATCGACTCGTGTAGGAAGAGGAAGTAGGATTTAGTAGGAAGAAGTAGGAAGTATTTCATTTAAAGTGCCTGAATACCTGTTTATTAAGCTGCGGTTGTTGTATCATGTAGCGACCTCTACCTGTCGCTAGATGAACTACATAGACATGCTACGCATTACGAGCTTACTACGAGCTTCAGCAAAGATGGCGCCACGCTCGACATCAACGACTCCTATCTGAGTATCATGAATAAAGAACGTCCAAGCGCAAGATTACTGGACTACTACTGCAAAGGAAGAACACGCTGTGCAGTATCAGACCTCACATCAGATTGCAGGCTAAAGGAGCATCGGAATCGCCAAGCAACATCAGAATTCCTAGATCGCACAAGTGAACGCCGATTCGCCGATCAGGTTATATATAACTATCAGACATCAACTGTTGGTCGAAAGACCACGGGCAAGTGGGCCAGATGGGCCGGCCCGTTGCAGAGAACCACCTACTCTGCCTTTGGGGAACGATTCCACCCTGTTCCCCAAATATCATATCGAAGGCGGCTAGCAACGATCTTGTCAGACCGGGCCCTAACGCGACTAGTTGTGTGCGGGCTAAATTCCTCTGCTGGGCAACACTCAGGTGGCTAGTGGTCTTCTAACTTAGGTTGTTGTGTATGGAGTAGTATTGAAAGGTACAATTAAGTAGGATGGTGCGCAGTGCTATTGTACAGTAGGAAGTAAGATTGTAGTATAAGGATGTAGGATTGTAGGAAATTGTGAGTTACAGTTTAGCAGCGGGTGCCGTATGTGGTATAATAAATAAATAATGCTGGACATTTCACACAGCATCATGTAGCCCCAAGCTCAGCAGCTAAACTATACTTTATTTTTGTTAATACATACATATTATACATAGAAAACCTGTTACTTGAGCTGCGGTTCAAACTGCTGGTTAGTAGTATTGTTGGTGGAATAAGTATTGTAGTATATTACCTGTTTATTAAGGTGCGGTTGTTGTATCATATCGAAGGCGGCTAGCAACGATCTTGTCAGAGGTCTAGTCAGGCTAGTGGTCTTCTAACTTAGGTTGTAATGTATGAAGTAGGATTGAAAGGTACAATTAAGTAGGATGGTGCGCAGTGCTATTGTACAGTAGGAAGTAAGATTGTAGTAGAGTAGGATTGTAGGAAATAGTAAGTTACAGTTTGGTTTAGTTACAGGGTGCCGTATAGACAGTAGTTATGTGGTATAGACAGTACTAAGTAGTATTGTAGTATGTTACCTGTTTATTAAGGTGCGGTTGTTGTATCATATCGAAGGCGGCTAGCAACGATCTTGTCAGAGGTCTAGTCAGGCTAGTGGTCTTCTAACTTAGGTTGTAGTGTATGAAGTAGGATTGAAAGGTACAATTAAGTAGGATGGTGCGCAGTGCTATTGTACAGTAGGAAGTAAGATTGTAGTATAGTAGGATTGTAGGAAATAGTAAGTTACAGTTTGGTTTAGTTACAGGGTGCCGTATAGACAGTAGTTATGTGGTATAGACAGTACTAAGTAGTATTGTAGTATGTTACCTGTTTATTAAGGTGCGGTTGTTGTATCATATCGAAGGCGGCTAGCAATGATCTTGTCAGCCCGGGTCCTAAAGCGACGGCGGCGCGCGGCACACACGCGACTATTTGTGTGCGGGCTAAACTCCTCATTCACAAACATAAGTTAGAAGACCACGTGGTCTTCTATTGTAGTACAGTAGTCCTCTGCTGGGCATCACTCAGGTGGCTAGTGGTCTTCTAACTTAGGTTATTATGTGGAATGGAGTAGGATTGAAAGGTACAATTAAGTAGGATGGTGTTTAGTATAGTAGGAAGTAAGATTGTAGTATAAGGATGTAGGATAAGGATGTAGGATTGTAGGAAATAGTAAGTTACAGTTTGGTTTAGTTACAGGGTGCCGTATGAGATATAGACAGTAGTTATTAGATATAGACAGTACTATAGTCGTATTGCTCATTATACGGACTAAAATTGAAGGAAAAAATGTCATTTTTCCTTCAATTTTGATTAGTTTTGATACGTTTTATGTCAAAATTGAAGGAAAAATGACATTCTTTCCTTCACTTTTAGTCCGTATAATGAGCAATACGACTATAAGTAGTATTGTAGTATATTACCTGTTTATTAAGGTACGGTTGTTGTATCATATCGAAGGCAGCTAGCAACGATCTTGTCAGAGGTCTAGTCAGGCTAGTGGTCTTCTAACTTAGGTTGTATTGTATGAAGTAGGATTGAAAGGTACAATTAAGTAGGATGGTGCGCAGTGCTATTGTACAGTAGGAAGTAAGGATGTAGGATTGTAGGAAATAGTAAGTTACAGTTTGGTTTAGTTACAGGGTGCCGTATAGACAGTAGTTATTAGATATAGACAGTACTAAGTAGTATTGTAGTATGTTACCTGTTTATTAAGGTGCGGTTGTTGTATCATATCGAAGGCGGCTAGCAACGATCTTGTCAGGCCGGGTCCTAAAGCGATGGCGGCGCGCGGAACACACGCGACTAGTTGTGTGCGGGCTAAACTCCTCTGCTGGGCCACACTGAGGTGGCTAGTTGTCTTCTTGCCAAATAGAACAGCTGGAATATCAAACAACTATTAAACGTGTTCGAAACGTCGGAAAACAAAATAAATAAAAGGTACGCGATAAAATCCCGTAATAATAATTATCATTATATTAAACAACTATATCTATATCTATATATATCTATATCTATACTAATCTATACTAATTATATAAAGCGGAAATGTTTTTTTTGTTTGAACGCGCTAATCTAAGGAACTATTAGTCCGATTTGAAAAATTATTTCTGCATTTGAAAGCTAAACTCTTGAGGAAGGTCAAAGGCTTCTTTTCAACATCATCATCACCATATACCTACGGGCAACGCCGCCAGGGCGCTGCTAGTGTATTATATAGTATTCCAGAACCTAAACTATTAACATTCCTAACATAAAAATCGGTTTAGTAGCTATGGGGATACATGGTAATCAAACATTCAAACACACACACACGGACTTTCGCATTTATAATATTAGTAGGATATCATCATCATCATCATCATCCATTCATCGTTCATTCGTCATCATTGATCGTTCGATTTTCGCTGAGAACAGTTGTGTTACTCGCGACCGCGCGTACCAACAGTGCAAAGTGCTTACGCATCACAACAATGCCGTCGCGACACGGCCTGACCGCGAAGATGACCTAGTTATACATCGCGTACGGCTCGTTGGCATAGACAGCAAATCATATTGTTAAGGCGACGCTACTACTTGTTTTAACAATGAATACCTCACCGTCTAAAGATGGCAGTATAACGCTGCGAACAGAAACAGAGCATTTATTGTTCAATCGCTTCAAAGAAGAACGGGACCGTCTTTTTGAAGAAAGACAAGAACGCAAAAAGCTGGAGAGCCTCGTAGATGACTTAAAAAGTCAAATCGAAATTCTTCAGCAACAGCTGAAATGTGTAATGAACACCAACTCAACCCCACCAGCAACTACAAACGACGAAAACTCTACATCACATGCCGAATATGGCACTGATGAGGAGGAACTAGCCAAGGAAACAGAGTGGATCAGAACCAAGACAAGGAAGAAAAGAAAATTGAACACCTCACCTTCGCTCTCACCCCAGGAAGACAGAACTACTTCCAATAAAGAAAAAACTAAGAAAGTTCTCTCACCCCCTCCTATTATAGTCGACGGGGTGAATAACTACCAAAACTTTTATGACTTCTTGTCAAAAAATCAGCCATCAGCCACCTTCACAGTAAAGATGATGAGCGGTGATAGCGTTAAAGTCAATTCTTGCAATGAAGATGCATATAGGTGTTTAACAAAAACACTCTCAGACAATAACTGTCTCTGGCATTCTTATGAAAACAAGCAAGATAGACCAATAAGAGTAATGGTCAAAAAATTACCTTCAACCTGCAAACCTGAGAGGATCATTGAAGACCTCACAAACCAAGGGTACAAGATTGAGGATGCGGTAAACAAACTGAGCTGGAAAACTAAGGAACCACTCAATATGTTCATGCTAACCTTTAGCAACCAGGAGGACATCAACAAAGTGTACGATATTAAATACATACTGGGGTGCGTTATTGAAATGCAACCACTACGATCAACAAAACTTATCCCCCAATGTAAAAGATGCCAGGCGTATGGACACACTCATAAGTACTGTGCTAAAGAGCCAAGATGTGTTAAATGCACAGGTAAGCACCTAACCAAAGACTGCAAAAAACCAGCTGGAGAGAAACCTAAATGCGTCCACTGTGGAGAAGCACACCCGGCCAACTATAGAGGTTGCATGATAGCCAAAGAAATCCAAAAAATTAGGAACAAGGCCGCCAAGAAACCATTAGTTGGCCGGCAACGGCAAACACCAAGAGTACTGGTAAGTGACAGATCATTAGATACTAACCAGCCTAAACCACAAATAAGGCGCACAGGCACCGCTAACAAAACTGTGTCCTACGCCCAAGTAGCAGCAAAAAACATTCCAACTACTCACCACAATGAGCAATCCAGTCACTTGAACAGCAATAAATTAGACGAAATCTTAAAACTCATGACAACATTCGATGAGCGGCTAAAGAAAATAGAAAATAGCGACAGAACAGCTATACCTAAGGCCAAAAAATGATTCGCACGATTAAAATAATGGCATGGAATTGCAATGGGCTACTACAACATCAGAACGAACTGCAAGTAGTCCTAGATATGGAAAACATTGATGTTTGTCTCATATCAGAAACACATTTTACAAAGCAAACACATATCAAATTCAAAGGCTACAAAGTTTACCACGCACTTCACCCAGCTAATAAAGGCAGGGGAGGCAGTGCTGTTATTGTAAAGGAATATATCAAACATCATGAAGAAAGCAAATACGAAGAGCCGGATATTCAGTCTGTTTCAATTCGAATTGCTACTGAGCAGTATCCCCTTACAGTAGCAGCCATATACTGCCCACCACGGTATACTATTAGAAAAGATACCTACTTGAACCTCCTACAACAACTCGGTGAGAGGTTCATAATTGGAGGTGACTTCAATGCCAAGAACACGTACTGGGGCTCTAGGCTAACCAATACAAAAGGAAGAGAACTTCTGGGAGCTATAAAAGAAATACACTCTGATGTTGCATCAACAAGATCGCCAACCTATTGGCCTACAGATCCTTTTAAAATACCTGACCTGATAGACTTCTTCATATATAAAAATATCTCACCAAACTACTTCAAAATAGACCAGAGCTACGACATGAACTCGGACCACTCTGCAATACATTTAGAAATTAGTGATAAAGTTGTGCTCAAGGATATCACTCCAACCCTAGTTAATAAATACACAGACTGGGAAAGTTTTAAAATTGAGCTAGACATGAATATTGAACTCAAAGTCCCAATAAAAACTCATGAACAGCTAAACAAAGAAGTTGAACATTTTATTAACGTGGTGCAGCAGACTGCTTGGAACAATACACCAGATATTAAAAAAAAGATCACTAAAAATAATTACCCTAAAGAGATTAAGCAACTCATATGCGAAAAAAGAAGACAAAGAAAGCGATGGCAACAATCCAGGTGCCCTCACGACAAAAAAAAAGCTTAACAATATGACAAAACAATTGAAGAATGAAATACAATCAGTCATCGACAGTACAACCACCTCTTTCCTACAAAAACTAACCAATGACCGCAAAAGTAACTATTCGCTATGGAAAGCTACAAAAAACATGAAAAGGCCAATGACCCAAATTCCCCCACTAAAAGAGGAAAATGGGAAATGGGCAGTCAGCAATGCAGATAAAGCAAGACGGTTTGCCGAACACCTAGAAAACATCTTTACGCCAAATGAAGGTCCAACGCTTAGCACAGAAGCTACGACCTATGACGTGTTGGATGAACAGCTTTATATACCGCCAGTCTCTCCTAGAGAGGTCCGAAGTGAGATTCATAAGAACATAAATCCAAAAAAATCGCCAGGATTCGACCTCATCTCAGGCGAAATATTACATAACCTACCAAAAAAGGCTCTAGTGAAACTTACAAATATTATAAACGCTGCGCTTAGGTTAAAATATGTGCCTGACTTATGGAAAGTAGCTGAAGTAATAATGATAGTAAAGCCGGGTAAACCGCCTCGTGACGTAAAATCATACAGACCGATCTCCCTACTTCCAATAATTTCTAAACTATTTGAAAAATTGTTACTCAAAAGATTGAGACCTATAATAGAAGCCAAGAACCTTATCCCAGAGCACCAGTTTGGATTCAGGGAAAAACATTCAACCATCGACCAGGTCCATAGGATTACAAATGTTATCGAAGGTACCCTAGAAAATAAAAAGATCTGCTCTACCGTATTCCTGGATGTAGCACAAGCTTTTGATAAAGTGTGGCATGAAGGCCTGATACTTAAAATGAGGAAAATTCTTCCCAAACCTTATGTAGATATTCTACAATCATACATAACGGACAGAGTTTTTAGAATACGGCAAGAGGATGCCTACTCTGATATTAAAGAAATAAAAGCTGGGGTGCCACAAGGAAGCGTACTAGGCCCGGTCCTGTATCTTTTATACACCAGTGACATCCCTGAACCAGAGAATAGTATGATCGCGACCTTTGCTGACGACACGGCCATAATGGCAGTTGGCAGTACACATGCAGAAGCGGCAGAAAAAGTGCAAAAGGCAGTTAACAAAGTATATGATTGGACAAAGAAATGGAGAATCAACCTTAATGAATCAAAATCAATCCATATAAACTTTACCAACAAAAAGGAGGAGTATCATCCAGTATACTTAAACCATAAGCTCATTCCGCATGAAAATACAGCCAAGTATTTGGGTATGACGCTTGACGCAAAGCTACGCTGGAAGGCTCACGTCAAGAAGAAAAAAGATGAGTTGGACCTACGCTACAAACAGATGTACTGGCTGCTTGGCAGACAAGCCGCTCTATCAGTACACAACAAAATTATCTTATACAAACAGGTCCTAATGCCAGTATGGACCTATGGTATACAGCTGTGGGGCTGTACCAAAAAAAGTAACATTCTCATCATCCAACGTTTTCAAAATAAAGTTCTTAGGGGTATCGTGAATGCCCCCTGGTACGTAAGAAACGAAGACCTTCACCGGGACCTTAACATAGACTTCGTTGATAAAGTTATAAAAAAATACGCAGAAGCTCACGAAAAAAGACTTCATCACCATGTGAACGTCGAGGCCATCCAGCTCCTCGACAACACAGACCTAGTGAGAAGACTCAAACGAACTAAACCATTTGAGTTAGTGTAGTGTAAAATTATATGAAAGTGTTAGTGAATAAGTGCTACATAATATAAAGAACACAAGAACAAAGTGTCTTCCCCTTAAATAGAGACAGTAAGAAACGTGCCGTTGGGCACATTCTTAGATATAAGCAACTTTATAAAACTAAGTCAAATTCAAATTGCTCATTGGCCTACTTGGCTAGATTGTAATTTTATTAGGGTATAATTAACTATTTAATTTTACACTAAAGAACGAAAAAAAAAAAAAAAAAAAAAAATCATCCATTGCCCGACTTTACCCACTGCTGGGTATAGGCCTCTAAAAGTTTGTGCCATCCACCACGGTTCAGTGCCAGTCACATCCATTGAAGCAATGTAAAACAATATCCTTATAGATGTAAGGTGCAGCGGGGCAATTCTGGCAGCGGGGTAATTATGGCACATGGTTATATCTCTCGTTCTATGACTTATACCTCGAAGAGACATCTATGTACGCGTAGAGAAATGTTTTGTTCATTCATAAACGATAGGTGGCATTTCTAGCGCAAAAACTGACTGATTGACAGCATCATTTTGACAGTCACCTATTTTTCGGAGGGTGTAAAAATATTAGCTCCTCGAGTTTTTGTAATAATTAAGTTGTTTTCGCGGTTTAATTGAAAATTGAACAAGCTAAGGAGGTGTATTTTAGACTGGAGATTATTTTAATCGAACTAGTTCGTTTCTACTCATTGTTTCTTCTGTGTTAATTCATCCGCTATAATTACCCCACAAAGTGTTGATTTTATGTAATTTTATCGAAATCGGTTGCCATAATTGCCCCACCGATTTTGTATGAAGTTGCCAAAAACCAGTGATGTCCACAGCATTGAAGTAAATGTCGATAAAAATAATACTTAACTAACCGAGCGAGTGAAGATCTCAGGGTTAACTAATGCGATTTTGCTTTGTATAAGTATTTGTTTGTGGCCTATTTTGAGCTTAATTAAACCATAATCAACACGTATTAAATTTTCGATCGAGCGAGCGAAGCGAACGAATATCTTACTGGCAAGTATGGCGATTTTGCTTTGTATGTTTGTATGTTTCACGAATTCTTGTTCTCGCATAATTGTCGAACCGTTCATCTAATCTGCATGAAACTTGGTAGGTCAATAGGTTGTGTTATGGAAATGTATGGTGGAGCATATGGGCTTAATCGATAAAGAGGTTGTCAAAATATTGGGTTCTCAAAGGGGTAAAAAAAAATAACAAATTTATTGAGTGGGGTGTCTTTTATGAAAAGTCTTTATTTGTACATTCCAAAATAATTATTATTTTTATTCTAGGGTGTATACTTTTTAAAATACGACGAGAATTCATGAAATATTAGACACAACATTATGTATTGCATGCATGCCAGTATTATTTACCATGACGACCTAGCGCAATAGACATACTTGGCAGTGGTAGCACTTGAAAGTATAGAGGTAGTCAGAAGAAAGTCCGAATGTAAGCCATCTACGGTTCGCGAGATCTCAGTTCGGGGCGAACTACTTCTCATGCAACATAATTTTTGCGCGAGATTTTTGCGTATACTTACTCCGTTTATCGATAGTCAGCGTCCCAACACTAGCATGTATGGGCGACTAAAGAGTGATGCCAGAATTACCCCACAAAAATTTTAACAGGTTTTTTATAGAAACTGGACCAGCGTAGGAGATTAGAATGTTAAAATTCGCGTGTATTGTGTTGTCTAGTTTGTAAAGCTTCTGGATTTAGTATCATAGCATCATTGGTTCGAATAATATCACCACCTGACGGAATTACCCCGCTGAGGGGCTATTCTGGCATTTTCCAGTTTTTAGTTAAAATTGTGTTATTTCACCATTTACATATGCTTTTTCTTTAACAAAAATACAATAAAGAAAAAGGCAGATAAAGGTTACCTATCACCAATTTGTCAGAATTAGCGTAACTCAACATGGAACGAGAGCATTGAAGTTTTAAATTTTGACTAAAATTTTTCGGCCAGAATTGCCCCGCTGCACCTTATGGATGCTAGTTACGCTTTCACGCAAAAACTACTGAACGGATTTTAATGAAACTTGGAATATACATAGTTTGTGACCTAGAAAAACATTGAGAATGTCTTAACTGTGAATGTATCTTTACCACCTAGTTTTAATTCAATCTTTATTGGTTCGATTTGACTCATGTACATTTTACTTCTATACTATTTCACAAATCATTCATGTGGATTGCCCCGAACTCACTGGTGACTAGAACTCGTACAAGACACACTAAACTATTTGCTGAATCACACGCATGGACTAACTATGCATATTATTCTATAGTTAATAGACTGCAGAGAGTCTATAACAAGGAGTTTTCTTCTACTTGTGATATATTTAATAGTAGCAAGGTATCTTTTTAACTAAACTTAAAATTTTGAAATTGAATGTAATTGGTAAATTCTCTTTTAATTTTTAACTGTGCACCCAATGTCCATTGAAAGTGCAAGGTTTAAAAGTTTAAAACTTATAGGTATCTTGTTAAGAGCCTGTCCAGATGGAGGCGTTTTACGCGCGTAAACTATTGCCATCCTTATTTTTGACTGTTTAACAAAAGAGGATGGCAATAGTTTACGCGCGTGAAACGCCCTCCTTCTGGACAGGCTCTTAGTACTTATCACTATCTTTTTTGTTTTCTGGTCTATCTTTTTAAAAAAAAAATCATATTTTATTAACGACTGTCTGCCCAAGGTCTGCCTAAATGTGCTTGTCTATAAAATGTAAATCCGTTATTGGCTGTAAGTTTAATTTTGTAAGATCTTACTAAGTTTAAATAAGGGCTGTGGATTTTGTTAAATAAATAAATAAATTCAATACAACTTACCATGGCCCAATCTGATCAAATGCGCCAGTCTCCTCTCCGACACGACATCGTATAACAGCTTGTTGAGGAACTTGTTGAAAGCCTCGTCGACCAACTCTCGAGTGAAGGTTAACACCGTTCCAATGATATGTACCACAAAACTGCGCGCGTTTATCACGTTCGTTACTGGAACAATGTTTTTAAAGAATATGTAGCGACATCTACCTGTCGCTAGATGAACTATATAGACATGCTACGCACTACGAGCTTTAGCGAAGATGGCGCCACACAACATCAGAATGTCTAGATCTCGCAAGCGAAATTCTCAGCGGCGATAGACATATCTAGTACCAACAAACAACAACTGTCGGTCGAAAGACCATGGGCAAGTGGGCCAGATGGGCCGGCCCGTTGCAGAGGAACCACCTACTTTGCCTTTGGGGAACGATACCACCTTGTTCCCCAAAAATATAAATAAATGTATTATATTCAAAAATACAGTTAGTAAGTGGCTAAAAGACAAAGAATATACAAAATTGAAAGTTGGGCAATTACATAGAAACTTTTTTGTACTTTTCAGCAAAAGCAAACACAGGCAAAATATCTACATTTTCGATCTTCGATGTCCATGTTATTGCCGAACATTCAATACAAATATCCACTTGAACAATACATACATAAATACATAGCGCACTGCGTGAATCCAACCACACAGTTCTGGTACTGGCGATATTCAATGAGCACGGTTTGGTCGTCAATATCCATGTTATTGCCGAACACGCCGCCGCGGATATCTCGCTTGTGCTGCCCTCCCGTGGTTTCTATCTGAACTTCCTCGATTACTTCTAACGCTTCTTCTACTTGGTTGCCGTGTTTTCTGAGAAGAAGTGTTTAATCTATCTATACTATACTAATCTATACTAATATAAAGCGGAAAACTTTTTTGCTTGTTTGTTTGAACGCGCTTATCTCAGGAACTAGCAGTTGGATTTGAAAAATTATTTCTGAATTTGATAGGTTATTTCTTGAGGAAGGTTATAAGCTACTTTTCATCATCATCATCATCATCATCATCGCAATGTATTGTTTAGTCTTCTTTTGATATTGATGTTATTGATGTTTGATATTAATGTTGATTGTTTGTGTGCTTATGTAGTGAATAAAGAAATGTCTATGTCTATGTCTAATAAGGATTCCGTGGCCGAGTTGGTAAAGGCACTCCGGCTTAAGGAGGATCGCTTGTATCATTGCGGGTTCGAATCCCGTCGGAATTGAAAATGATAAGATTTTTCATTTTCAATGAAATAATACCAAAATGTGGTTTAACACTATAAAAATTATAGTGTCAAATATACTTACAAAGCCTGATATCTCTCAATATCACTGGACACCAGTAAATTCGTCATAAAGCTCTCCAAATGCTGTCCCTTCTCCTTCCTCAGTTTATGCGTCACATTCTGGTATATATTAACTAAGTCTGTGCTATTGGCGTTGAGTGTCGTCGCTTGAATAACCAGTGAGAAATCTCCGTCGTCAGTGAGAAATATTCGGAGCATTTCGCTGGTCTGAAGCAGACGCTTTTGAAGTAATCTTTGGAGGAAATCTTCGTATTTGTAGCGTAGGGTTTCTAAAGGGCTGTTGTCTCTGAAATATAATATTTTTTTAAATGGGACAGTATGTGGTGAAAGCATAGAAGATACAGCGAAACTGTCTTAGAAACCATTAAGGCTGGTTTTAATGTCACGCGTATCGTCAGCACTGATAGGCGAGTGATCTTTATTACAATGAAATAAGGATACTGATTGTTTAGCAGAAATGGCTACGCTGATTGCTCTCGTCAGTGCTGAACCATCAGTATCCTTATTTCATTGTAATAATGATCACTCGCCTATCAGCGCTGACGGTGAGCGTGAGACTAAAATCAGCCTAAGGGAGTGGGCACACTGCGTTTCTTGCAGCGCGTATGTATCGATAAAACATAATTCCAACGCGCTTTAATATTATAATAGGAAATAAAATTGTAACGCACTTCATGCGAGAAAAGAAAAGCGTGAACAATTCACGCGCTTGTTCCGCCGCATGTCGCGGCCAGGTCGACCCACAATGTTCCATTAGGCTGTTCTAGCTGGACAAAAAGGGTTGTCCTATTTCCTTCTCTGCACTAGCTTAAATTAAAGTAAAAACCCGTGAGATCACGATATCATTAATTGTTTTTTAATAGTACAGTCGTATTAAAAGTTATAGCTTTCGCAAAGTCAAAATGAGGGCGAGTTAACATGAATACATTCGTTATTTTGCTTTTTGTTTGTTAACACCTAAATTCGAATACATGGTAGATAGTGGTGATTTTTTTGATGGATCATGAAGTAGTTGGAATGTAGTATTTTTTTATGTTATAACTTTTAACAAAAAGTGTCTCCTACAGAAAAAAAACCGGTTGAACACAAAAGATATCGATATTTTGACACATATTTCATCTTTCTCAGAGCAGAAACTACTTGCCCCCACTTGTCCCCAGGCTGGAATTTATATATATTGTACAGTCAACTATCTAGTTTAATAAAATGTTAGTCATAAGCTGCGCACAAGTGTACATCTATTTTTTTTTCATATTTTTTCGGAACACGTCCTAATTTTCTCGAGTGCAGATTTTTTAGAGAAATGGATCAAATACGATAAAAATGAATGAAATTCATTGTTATTTGATTTTTTTATGCTCATGAATGATGCCACAGACGAGTTTATAAGTGATTTTAAAAGGAATATTGCTCGAACATCAATGAAATTGGCTGAAAAATGGGTTATTTGCGGAAAAAATCGTAATCGTTTTAAAAATTTGCCATTAGAGACTAATTGGTGATTTTGAGTTTTCTATCATATGTATTGTTCGAGATGGATCGTGTCCCTGACGTAAAACGGTCAATTACTTATTCTAAGGTACTGGCCTTACTTAGAAACGTGCGAAAGTAAGAAAGTTTGGCAGATCTAAGTTTTTCCGGTGTTGATTTCGATGATTCTGAGTAATATCTATATTTTTAATTATTTAAAACTGAATAAATACAATTTTTTGCCGGTTTAATATTATAAAATAAATAAATAAATACTTAGATATAAATAATGCTGAAATTTCACACAGCATCCATCATGGAGCCCCAAAGTATGCATAGCTTCTGTTATGGGAACCACATGACTGCTGTACTACTCATACTTTTTTTTTGTAAATACAAACTCATCTATATTTATACTTCTGTACTTAAATTTAAATACCTATAATTATACTATTATACTAATATAATAAAGCGGAAGAGTTTGTACGTTTGAACGCGCTAATCTCTGGAACTACCAGTCGGATTTAAAAAATTTTTTCTGCATGTGATAGTGAAACTTCTGAGGGAGGTTATAGGCTACTGTTCATCATCATCATCATCACCATAAACCATCACTACGGAGGCAACGCCGCGAGGGCGCTGCTCATTCAAGATATAAAACAACCAGACCCGAGGCAAATATTTGCAGATCATAGAAACATTTGTCCCGGGACAGGGATCGAACCCGTAATCTCCTATGTCTCAGGCGGGCCTTCACCCACAGCGTCATAGAAGTCGTTAAATATTACTAAACTAATAAAAACCACAAGAAAGTAATAAATGATGATGATGATGATGCTAATGATGATTTTTCGACAAAACGTGTTCAAATAATATGTGCAGAGTATTTTAGAGCAGATTTGAAGGCATAAATAATATTGTCCAGCTAGCTTGTTCTAAGTGAAACACTGTGCGACCGTACTATAAGTATAGGGTCATTTTTGTGAATAAATTCAGTATCAAAGTAGCACCGTCTGAGTTTGGAATATCTTTCGTCAGAACCCTTCAAGCAGGCTAGCACCCCCCAGTACCAGACCGGTACATAGTTAATGTTTCGGTCAAGCCACGAAAATTTTGAAAAAAATCGAAACAGCAGAAGTCAAATTTATTCAAACATTCTCTCATACAATTTTAACGTAATCTTGATAATACCTATCGCACATTATTATGTACAGTTGTTCTATCTCACGAAGTCCGTTTGGTCTTAATTGTGTGTGTGTTCACATGCACGTTGTTTCTGTGTGCGTAAGCTCGGTAGCGCTCAGAATCGGCCCACGCACACAGAAAAAACGTGCATGTGCATCTACACACACAATTAAAACCAAACGGACTTCGTGAGATAGAACAACGTAACGAACTAAATGTTCAATATGACCTCTCTTGCTGTATGCAATTATGCATGCAGGTACGAGCACGTTTAATTATAACTATCTATGGTTTTGTCTATCTATCTTAAACTACAGATAGATAATTCTATCTACTAAACTTTTGGTTTTGTCAATATACATGAAACTGAACTTAGGTAGGTAGTTCAATAGTTACCTTCTAGATGGCAAAGGCAGATCCAACAGTAACTGATCACCATGGAATTCGTGTAGCTTGCTGCGCAATAAATGGAAGTCATGTTCGCTTCGCTCGACGGTCCAGAAACTAGCGGCTGCGCCCGGCTCCACCCGATGTACACCTAATGTGAATACTCGAACGGTCCCGCGTCGGGGAGGCACTTGCTAGAACATCATGATTATTATTAGACCACCCCTGTATTTTCAAAATTATCTTGGAGTTGGAACAGGAGGTTGCAGGTTCGATTTCCGCCCCGGGACAAATGTTTGTATGATCTGCAAATATTCGTTTCTTATCTGGGTGTTTTATATGTATAATATTATGTAAGTATTAACAAAAAAATACATATGTAAGTTGTATATCAGTATTGTAGTACACAAGCATTGCTTACTTTGGGGCTAGGTGACGCTGTGTGAAATGTAAATTATTATTATTGATTAAATATGGCCAATCGTAATAAATCTCAGTTTTCTGTGATAGGTCTATTCCTGCTATCAGCTGATTGATCTGTCAGTGCAATGTTAGTAAATATTGTAGGTACATTGGTTTTGGCTAGAGTATAGGTGCATCCAAACTTTCGCATTTATAATATTAGTGTGATAGTATAATATAGTATAGTGTGATTAGTAGGATTATTATTATACTCACCAATCTAGTTTCAACATTAGTCAGCACCACTTTATAAGTGCTAAGATCTTGTCCTCTTCTCGTATCATCAGCCGCTATCGTGTCCAAATACTTGAGGATATCAACATTCTCCATTTCCTCCGAGTCTTCATTAGCAAGGTCTAGTATTTGTCCGTCTAGATTCTGAGCTTTGAGGGCGCTTCTTAATTTGTTTCCTAGTTTAAGAGCCGACGCGAGGAGTCGCTCATGAGGCCTTAAATAGAACATAAGAATAAATAATGAAATAAAATCATAATTAAATAAAATAATATTAAATAATGCTGGAAATTTCACACAATTACATATACCGTTTGGACTTGACTGTTTACGTAAATTTACTCACTTTTTCGTCATATTTTTCTGATATCCAGTAGGTATTCTGCTTCCAATAAATAATTTATAGAACTGTAATGTAAAAAAAATATAACAATTAAATTCTTTAGACTTTAAACGGATTGACGTGATTTTTTGTGTGGAGATAGTTAGAGGGCTGGAGAGTGACATAGGCTACTTTTTATCCCGAAAAAATGCACGTTTCTCGTCTGATAAAAAAGTAGTAGCGAAGCCGCGGGCGTCCGCTAGTAATAAATAATTATTAATATATTTTATCAACGGGATAATTACCATGATTATTGAGTCCTGAAATGTGATGTTGGTGTTGTGTGTCGGAATCGAGTTATGAGTGAAAATGAAACCGGTGGTAGAGGCGTTCGTAGTAATAAATGACTGAGAAAGAGAGTAGACCGTTTCGTCTGCACATAACTAACTCGCAGACTTCAGTTACCCGTGATCATGGCGCATGCAACTGCGTCGAAATATCAGGAAGCAAGAAAACTCAATAAACATGGTCACTATCCCTTTGATAATTTATTTAATTGACGAGAACCAGATGTCACACTAACCCTATTAACCTACGTTTAATAGCAGATATGTAATGTGTTCGTCTTTTTCAATAAATATTACTTTACTTTGCTTTACTTTATTTATAATTATTATAGTGTTAAACCACACTTAGGTATTATTTCATTAATAATTAAAAATTGAAAAGTTCGAATCCTGTTAGAAACGTAAATTTTGATTCTTCTTTTTTAATGAAATAACAGTTATTTTCGTAACCATGATAGTTTCAAAGGTTAAAATTACATTAACCATATGAAGTGTAAGAGTGTCTGCAGATAGACGGTTTGATAATTTCTTGTTTATACAAAACATAAACTAACGCTAAAGCTACATACCTCTTCACTATGTAAAAACTTAGGTAATAGAATTTTCTCCAAAACTGCATGCGACTGTCTCGCAGCTTGATATAGTGCTCTACTGGTTTGCAATCTGAAAATAAATTACCAATTATAAACCCAAGCGAAAACGCAGGCAAAAGCATAATTTTAGATTTTTTATAAAGTGCCACACACAGAAACTCACAAAATCACATACTCTCCTTATAATCCTACTAATATTACAAATACGAAAGTTGTATGGATTTCCGGATGTATAGATGTATGGATGTTAGTTACTCATTCACTCAAAAACTACTGAACGGATTTTAATGAAACTTAGAATATCCATAGTTTATGTCCTGGAATAACTCACATGCTACTTTTTATCCGGGTAGGTATCACGCGAGCTAAACCGCGGGCGGAAGTTATTCACACTAATATCACACTAATATTGTAAATGCGAAAGTTTGGATGTATGTTTGTTACTCTATAACTCGACAACCATTGAACCGATTTGGCTGAAATTTAAAATATAGATAGATAATAGACCGGGAATAGGACATGGCTTTACGGGTACAGAAGCTAGTTTTATCATAAATAAGTTACTAACTTCTTAATACTATCCTCTCCTTGTAACAGCTCAAACAATTCCTCACTAATATTCGCTTGTAAAGGCACCCGGCTTGCGCTGTCTTCTCGTAAGTACGTGTCGTATATATCACACGCCTCTTTATGTAGCAGTGTCTTCTCTGATACACTGAGTTCTGGGTTTAGAAGCTTCGTTTGGAATGATTCTGGAAATTATGAAAATAAATATTGGTGGACATTTCACACAGCGCCATCTAACGCCAAACTAAGCAAAGCTTGTTATATGGGAACTGATACCTAACAGAATAAACTTATATATTTTGTAAATACATAAGTATTTACTTTTAATACTTTTTAACACCCAGACACAGAACAAACATCTATGTTCATCACACAAATGTTGGTGACGGAGTTTTTGGGCCGCCCAAAGGCCTCCGTCATGGCTTAACGACATAAAAGCCGGGACCGACAATTTAACGTGCCCTCCGAAGCACGGAAGCTTTGTTTGTTACTTATTCACTGATATTTTATACTAAACTCACTGATATCTTTGTAAAACTGCAGCAGGAAGATGTGGCTGGTAGTTTTGAGGTACTGCATGAATGAGTAGAAGTACTCCTGATCACCCATCACCAGCTCCAAGTCTATCTTCATCAGCTTGCAGCGCTGAAGGTAGATGGAGTCCGTCTGACGTGCGAATGTTTCTAGGAATTCTACCTGAAATAAGATGAATAATTTTACTAAGTCTGTAATATTCTCACTTAGTTTTATCTAAAGAAAGTGTTTAAGACCAATAGATTATAACGTCTGCTTATCTAAAAATATGAATAGTTTGCAGTAGGATATAGTCGGATGTATCTTATATTTGAAAAGTACACTATAGTTAAGTGTAGTGGGTAGTACCTTATAGTTGTGTTATAGTTTAGTGTAGTGGGTAGTACCTTATACTTGAGTGTAGTGGGTAGTAATTAAGTTCGTATGAGCAAGTGGCCAACTCTGGTGACTAAGTTTTTAAGACGCCTAAAGGCCTCCGTCGCGGCTTAACGACTTAAAAGCTGGGACCGACAATTTAACGTGCCCTCCGAAGCACGGAAGTAATACCATTTGCGGTCACCCTTCCAAATAGTGACCGCGCACAACGTTGCTTAACTTCAACGATCAATCAAGAACGCTTAAGCAACCTACGCCAGCGCTTTACGCGCGAGCGAATGGGTAGTACCTTATAATTGTGTATTGTGGGTAGTATCTTATAGTTGGGTGTAGTGGGTAGTACCTTATAGTTGGGTGTAGTGGGTAGTATTTTACAGATGTGTGTAGTGGGTAGTACCTTATACTTGTGTGTAGTGGGTAGTACCTTATAGTTGGGTGTAGTGGGTAGTATCTTATAGTTATAGTTGGGTGTAGTGGGTAGTACCTTATACTTGAGTGTAGTGGGTAGTACCTTATAGTTTGGTGTAGTGGGTAGTGGCGCCATAGTTTCCCCGCCGGTGGCGAGCGCTATAAGTGTGTTGAGGGCGTGTGGCTCGCTTAGCACATCAGTCAGTGATAATAGCGCCCAACCACCGAATATCTCGCGAATAAGAACTCGAAATACTCTGTAAAAATTAAGTAAAGTTAAATATCGGAGGGTTTAACACAGCGTTTTAAAGCCCAAAACTACTCAGAAACTTTTTTATATTATTTCATACTTAAAATACAATAAGACAAGTGGCTCATTTAAAAAACTGACTTGAATGGTATATGCTAGGCAATTTTCTTCAATTCAGACTCGAGGTGCATTTCTGTTCATAACTATGAAGATCCTCAACAGATCCCGACCAAATTTTTGTGGTAGCAATCGGAAAGTTTACCCTTTCAAATAAAAAAAGAATTTTCCAAATCGGTTCAGGCGTCTACCGGTAACATGAAAAAAAAGCAAAAAAAAAAAAAGATTCCGACGAATCGAGAACCTTCTCCTTATTTTCAAGTCGGTAAAAAAAGAAAGATCATATATTATATCAGTAGGAGAGCAATGGATCCGGCTGGCACAAAACCGCCAGGAGTGGCGTGATAGAGAAGAGGCCTTTACCCAGCAGTGGGTGTTACAGGCTGCTTAGATTAGATAGATAGATATATGTATCATAGACATAGACACATCATTTATTTGCTACTAAACACACAAAATACACAGTAGAACGTAATAAATATGATAAAGAGTTACAGAAAGGTACAAAAACTAATCAGCTACAAAATAGGTAGGTTGTTTGTGTGCTACAGTAGCAAATGGGCTACGACTCAGCATTGTTGCCCTCTGTTTTAGGCAGAGGGCGCTCAGTGTTGAGTTGGTATCAGTGTTGTCACTTACGGATTAGACACCTCACTATCCCTCAGTACAATCGGCATGAGTCTCTCGGACAGACACCTCAGGTACTTGAGTTCTGACGCCCGCGAGCGAGCGGCGACGTGGATACAATGCACCGAGCGACCTTCCACTCTGACCGAGTCGCGATGAGTCGTGAAATGGTGCAGAGCGCACGGTATGAGTCGACTCATTATGAACTGTGAGTAGTTTATCTGAAATCAGGGACGTATATAAGGGGGGGGTTTAGGGGGTCCGGACCCCCCCCTTAGCCCATTAAGTTCGGAGGAAACCTAGTCAATTTTTGTATTTTGGAACCCTTGGACCCCCCCCCTTAACAAAGATCTTTGTATTTTGTAACCTTTGGACCCCCCCTTAACAAAGCTATAGCTACGCCCCTGTCTGAAATAGATATTGAGAAAGTCAAGCGTCATTCTGTGTGAATGAATAATCGCTAGTAGCATTAAGGGGCCTGCGACAGACGAATGTCCATACAAACGTAATACCAAAATCATTTAAAATTTAAGTATATTTTTTATCAGTTTATGTTATTATTTAGATTAAGACAGTATTCATCTACACTGGTCCTTTGCTCTGCAGTAAGTGTTTTGGAACAAAAGTGTAACAGGAACCTAAATAAATACTGCTTTAATAACATAAATTAAATATACTCATATTTTAAAAGATTTTGGTATGTTTGTATGGACATTCGTCTGTCGCAGGCCCCTTAACATGCGCTTTTGTGCTTCGAAGGTCACGATTTCGGTTGTCTGTCGCTTTCTCTAAAGTTTTTAAGTACATTTCTTATTTGTTTTAAATTACTCACAATCTAACGTAAACTCCTAACGGTAAAGGAAAACATCGTGAAGATACCTTCGGCCTATGCCTCTCTTAGTACTCTAGCTGCGCTCGAATTAACCATTGTCAATATTTCTAGACATTAGCACATTGAGTGCTACCGACGCATATGGAGTACCTACTTGTTCAGGCTCTGCGGCTCCCTCAGTGAACGCGTTTAACAGTTTAGTTGATAGATAGCGAGATAGAAAATGTATGGGATGTGTTTTTTTGAATTATTTTAAAAACTTACGATTTGATTTGGTAAGTTACTTCCTTACGGTTGGTTTGGTCTGAAACTTTGGGAGAAGTGTTCCGAATGAGAAATAGAGTCGATTAAGACCAACTTGTTTTTTTTTGACAAATGTAATTTTTTAGGCTAGCTGTAGGTACATTTTTTCAAAAATCTAAAAATGCAATTAATTTTTTCTTTAAATAAAACCAAAGTTTCCTAAGAACCAAACTTTCTAACTACAAGAGAAAAGGTGATCAAGAATTTGCCACATCCTGTTTGAGCACTAAAAAAAGTATGAAAAAACAAAGTTAAAATAGGTACTAAGAATGTAAAGATGTAGTAGGTACCCAGGTACCTACTGGTTAGGTATCACAAAGCATACTCAGTTTAGGATGCTTGGCAGTGAAGGAGTTATATCACAAATAGGGGTAGGCAGAGATGAGAACAAGAGAGCACACTAACCTTAAGGGCTCTCTGCAGCAGGTTGGCTGATGCATGCCGCAACTGATGCCTCAGTTCGTCCACGAAGAATGGCTGCAGGGTAACCTTGCTGTACCACGCACTAATGAACTGCTCCAGGATGGTGTTGTAGAACTGGAAACAAAGAATCGTTTATCGAGCTGCAGGTCGTGGGTTCGATTCCCATCCAGGACAAACATTTGTGTGATGAACATAGATGTTTGTTCTGTGTCTGGGTGTTTTAAAGTATTCTATGTATGTATTTACAAAAAAAAGTAAGTATACAGGGTGAATTTTTGAGACGGGGCAGTAAGGGCAGCTACCTTAACCGTTGTAGCTAGAGGAAAACGTTCTTAGGAGACTATCCTTAATTTTTGAAAATATTTCGACCTGCATTCACAGATTTTGAAAAAAATGTACAGTCAGCGAGAAAATGGGCCATTTACACAAAAACTTTTTTTGATGCCAATCGATCCTGTTTCATCTAAGGATAAAAAGGCTCTTTCAGACCAACTATTTATTTGCGTTTTCTGACTTTTCAAAAATTAAGGATGGTCTCCTACTAACGTTTTCCTCTAGCTACAACGGTTACGGTAGCTGCCCTTACTGCCCCGTCTCAAAAATTCACCCTGTATAAGTATTCTCTCAGTTACCTGGTTCCCATAGTACAAGCTTTGCTTAGTTTGGGGCTAGATGGCGCTGTGTGAAATGTCCAGCAATATTTATTTTATTTTGTTTATTTATTTAATCCCATTATTCATATATTTTTTTTATTGTAGATAGACCTTTGTTTAGCCACAATCTCACCTGATGATAAATCACCAGTGATGTAAAACATAGTGAGGAAACTAATTAGTATTCTAAGGGAGTGTCCACATTGCGTTTTCTGAAGCGCGTTTTTGCTACGCGTTGCGAACGCGCGTTTGTATCGATACAAACGCGCGTTCGCAACGCGTATTTTTCCATACAAAGGCGAACCGGGAGGGGCTACGCGGGGGGCTGCGCGTTCGCATCGCGTTCGAATCGCGTTTGTATCGATACAAACGCGCTGCAAAAAACGCAATGTGGACACTCCCTAATAGGTGACGATGGACGGAATACTAATCTTCAAAGTCTAGAATAGTGTCTATCATTCACGTTTTAATTTTATTAATTAGGGGTTAAGAAACGTTTCTAAATAAAAAGGTATCATCTTATTACTGGTAATAACAATATTTGATACATTATTGTTTTAACAAAGTAATAATGATAAAAACAATGAGCCCTGAGTGATAAGATGTTATTAGCTTTGTAATTTACAATTATGATACATTTGCTTCTGTTTACCTACTTCGTTAGTGAGGTAACAACATCCCAAATACAGTATGGTATTCGTATTTAGAGTCACGGACTTCCAATCGCATTTGATGCAAATCATTACACCCGTTATGGCGGGATAGAAATCAGATTTCTTATAAAGCAGGATTACAATCACGTTATTATATCTCTAATTAAAATCTACAAAGAAGTAATGAGTGTCACGCAAGTATAATACAAGAAGATAGCTTTTAGATTCATTTTTAATAGGATTTTTTTACTTTATATGTTCATAGAAACAGTACGATTTTTCTTCCCAATCCGTAGATTCGAACTAATCGTAACTATTAATCGTAAGTAGTAATAATTGCAATAAAAACGTTTGCGATTCTGAATATCGTAGCGATAAATCGATAGTGACCATATGATTTTTAAATGGCTTTTTTAATGGTTGATTTTATTTTTATTGGTCCTAATTACTAATCTAAGGTAAGTACTAAAATAAGGTAGTCTTAATTACTAATCGGTTCATGTATGAACGGTAACGCAAAATTCAAATTTTGTTGCGTTTTTTGTAGTATGTAGTTATGTACGGTCTTTCTTTATCGTAGGTATAAAGCCACATTTTCAAAATTATTGATAAAGTTAATTAATTTGTGGCTTTATTCGTTACAGAAACGTATTGATGATTTTTCGGTTTATTATTATGGAAATGCATATTAAGTTATATAAGGGAATCATTTAATATAGGTACCTACTTTATTATAAAGATAATATAAAATTGCGAAAAACGCAAAGGGGCACCTCTATCTGATCAATGACGTCAAAATAAAATACTAGAATTATTTTCATAGTTACCTATCGTCTTTGTTTGACAAGGCCACTACGGCATGACTAATTATTGTGAGTTACTAATTAGGACTAAAGAATGAATCATTACTGTTTAATGATAGATTTCTATTCAATGATCAATGATAATTACGACCTCTGTGGCGCAGTGGGTGAAGGCCCGTTTGTGACGCAGGAGGTTGCGTGTTCGATCCCCGCCGCGGGGCAAATGTTTGTATGATCTGCAAATATTTGTCTCGGGTCTGGGTGTTTTCTATGTATATTATGTATGTATTACAAAAAAAAGTTAAGTAGTACTTATATCAGTCATGTGGTTCCCATAACACAAGCTCTGCTTAGCTTGGGGCTACATGATGCTGTGTGAAATGTCCAGCATCATTTATTTATTTAATTACTAACAGAGCACCTACTTAAAAAAAAATGCATTTATAATGATTTCTACATACAATAAATTATTCAGTAAAGGCAATCTATGCCCACACTTAACGGGACACTATAGCACATCCTACTTATACTCTGTCTAATGACTGAACGGAACATTGTTGAGATGGAGAAGAGAAGGCTTGCCCAGCACCTAAACCATGCCTGCTTAATTAGAATTATCCACAGGAAAGACACAGTCAATATGTGAGGAGCTCAATAAATGGTAAAATGTACATTTTCATTTTAAAAAGTTTTAATAAGTCACTTTCTTGTTTGTCCGTCTGTCATTATGGGTGGAATCTCGCAGCTCAGATTTCGAGCACTTCCCGATTAAGCTATCCAGCTGAAACTTTCAGGGTAGCTCGCAACTCGATGACAATGCATTTAAAAGAAATAAGACAAATTAAAAGTAAGTAAGTTTGTATGAACTAGTGGCCAACTCTGGCGAGGGAGTTTATAGGCCGCCCAAGGGCATCCGTCATGGCTTAGCGACTTAAAAGCTGGGATCGACAATTTAACGTGCCCTCCGAAGCACGGAAGCGCTCAGCTCATAATGCCACTTGCAGTCACCTATCCAAATTGTGACCGCGCACAACGTTGCTTAACTTCAATGATCAATCAAGAACGTCTCAGCAAGCTACGCCACGAGCGCTAAAAACGTTTTTTTGGATTAGTTTACATTAATTTGAATAACTAAAAATGCAGAAAACTAACATGAATTTACAAGTACTTTTTTACACACTTTTAATTTCAATAATGCTAAATGAGCATATAAAATAATGCAAATTATGCATAATTTATGTTAATTCATGTTATTAAAACAATTTAACTAATACAACTTACATTGTTAGAAAGAATAATATTTAAATAAACTTGTTGGTATTTTGTATCAAGTTAGACAAGGATTAAAAGTGCTTTGATATTGTTGGGAATTTTTAAACACTTTCATTTTCTACTCAGAATAGAAGTACCTATGGCTTTTCCTGCCTCTCAGCTCAGATTATTGTAGCTTTCGCGGCGTAACATGTTTACTCCCTTGTCTGTCGGGATTCCAGACACAATAGAAAATCAATTGTGTCTCGATCGGATCCGTCATAAAGCAGACGAGCGGTTAGACATTCCTGATTAATTGTTGAAATTAAACAATGTTGAGTGGTTACAATTTGAATGGGTGACTGCAAGTGGTATTACGAGCTGAATGCTTCTGTGCTTCGGAGGGCTCGTTAAATTGTCGGTCCCGGCTTTTAAGTCATTAAACCACGACGAAGGCCTTTAGGCGGCTTAAAAACTCTCTCACCAGAGTTGGCCACTTGCTCATACAAACTTATTTACTTATTGTAACTCTACTGTCTGTAGGTTTGTAGGTTTGTTACACAATCCAAATGAAAGTTTAAGAAACAGTTTAACAGGTTCCCTGTCTATTAGGTTTTCTGCTTCCGAATCCTACAAAATCCTTAGGTACTTTCTTAATTTAATAGGAAACCCTTTGAGTTTCAGGTTTCGTTTAGTGAAGTCAATGTATGTAGTGTTTTTAACGTTATTCCAATAAACGAGAATGTAACTTTGCTTAAGTTTTTTGAAGTTTGTATACTTACATCTTCAATAGCTTGATCCAGTTGTTTATGTATTAGAAGCCCTACCCAGGGCTCCGTGGTGACCCCTGTATCATGTCGGACACACTCCTTAGATCCACAGGCACTACACCGCTGAAATACGATTAATATTTATCAACAACTCGTAATAATAAACCATCAATAATACCGTAATAATAAACAGATCAAAATAAATTAATATAAAGTAGGCTTTATTAATCAAGATAATTAAAAATACTGGTAATAAGAATTATAAGTTTAAATTAACATTAAAATAAGCGGTACCTACCTACTTAAGTAAATATCCAAATTTAAAACGGGTTGATATGTTTTTTCCTGAATTAATGACGGAGTTATTCCTATTTTAGTTACTGATGCAAAATAAGTGTCCGTGGAGTTACCTTTTTCGGTGCATCTTCTAAATTCTTTTCGGCGCTGTGGCCGAGGAAATGGCACTTGAGTTTTTCCACGTAAGTCTGTAGGAGACTGGAGTTCACACCGTAATAACAAGCCAGACATCCCAGCCCATAGCTAAATGCTATCGTTGCGAAGTGAAATCTGCGACCAAAACAAAAGTGGGTTACCGCATTTTCAAATAATAGGACACGTACAAAAATACCTGAATGCATTGCATACCTGTAGAATAATAAAACAGCGACGGAGGTGCAAAGAATTCCGAAATAAATAATGTAATTATAATTATCAAATTTTTCTGTAAACTTCGCTTGACATCTTTCAGTCATGGCTGGCGAACAACAAAACAACTTTTGACGTCTTTTTTTGACAGATTTTTAGATGCCGATATTGCCATGGTCAGTGCAGTAGTTTGCTTCCATTTTGGAATTAAACCCTGCTGTAATGTAAACTGAAGGCAAATTAACACCAGTGGCAGTGGCTGGCACTATGATAGATAACACTTACAAGGGCAAAAACGCGCAAATCTGTACACTTTCCCAAAATTGTGGTTAGATTTTTTTTTGTGGAATTTCATTGAAATGTTTATTTATATGCTATCTATAATTATTATTCTATCTAAAAACGAAAAAGTTTTCTTGTAAAATTGTTATTTTAGGAGAAATTAGCAAGTTTAGTACTGTAGGGAGAAATTTTAATCCAATTCGTTACCGCTGGTTTTTGGTTTTTTGTGATAGTAAAACTCAAAATTATTTTATTAATTTATTTAGTAAAGAAAGAGGATATGTTTTTAATTATTAAATATATAAAATCAGTTTGTTATCTTAGAAATACACGAGTTTTATCTACTTTTCCTTTCCAGTGCGTTACCTATGCTCTAAAATGGCCTTTAAAGTTTTAATAAAATTCCCAAAATTGACTATTTTCTTAATTAACTATTTAAATTTTGAGTATTTTGAGAAACCACATCATTTTGCTAAACAATGTCTACACTTATTTTAAACTTTTTAATACAAACTTAACATTTTTGTAACTTGGATTTGGGGGACAGACATCTAAGGTTAGGTTTACATAGCGCTAAATTCTAAATCTTTTTGAATTTTTATTTACTAGCTATGAAATCGTTGAAATTAATCATTTTAGAAGTAAACTAGAACTTGTGAAAATTAGTCTTAACTAAGTAAAGTAACTAAGCTTAATAATTTGTTTCGTCACAAAAAAAAATATTTTTGAACAGTGGTACCTACTGATATTTAACCCCTTTTTATTCGGAACATAGGTCTAAAACGAATAATTTTGATACCTATGGTGGCCGTAGGTTTACCAAAATAATTCATATTTTGACCTCTTTTCAAAAAAAAAGTCGTTTAATATCAAACACTAAGTAGGTAGATACGTATCCGAAAAAAAAAACAAATTTTGCTCATTTTATTTAACTTGATAACTCATTATCAAAATCAGTTTAGTAGATAGATCAATATATGAATGAGATACAATGAAAGATTTCGCTTACAATTTACCTACCTACATGCACACAGTACAATATCTGCTAAAAACAATACCTTCTTTTGCCTTCGCACAGTAGGGTTATAATGGGTAAATAATAATAGATAAAAAAAAGTGTACGCTATGTAAACCTTGCTTTACGTGATTACCAGCTCTATGGTATCGAATCGGAAGTAACGAACTTAGGTACTTGTTCACAAAAATATGAATTATCTCAACTTGCTGATATTTATCACACGATTTTTCACACTAAGTTAATCTTGGATAGTTTATTTCAGTTCTGAAATAAAAATATGCATTGGAAATACGTTTTAAACATTAAAAAAAAATTGAATACTCACCGGACAGTGCCCGAAAAAACGCAACCTCTCACTGACGCCGAAAATCAAACAATTATTTTGAATATTTTGACTTAAAAACTATAGACATCCCCTTTACTTTTACGTCTGTCTCGTTGCAATGTTGTTATTTAAGTAAAAAAATAACTACCCCTTGGAACAAAAAAACTGTAAAATCATTCGAAAACGCGGTAACGGAATCCGGACATGTCCAGTTGGCCCAAATCCCGGGGACAGGCTTAAATATTACTTATTTAGTAGAAATTCTGGCTTTTGCAGCAAATTGTACATTTAGAACCCTAGGTAACCCACTAAACTTCAAATGTATAGCTAAAAGTTTGCCAGTCTAGTGGAATTATTTTTAACCAAACGCTGCTAAAGGTCGGATTTTGATTAGGGGACAGTACTACAGGCTAAAATTGCGATTTTTTAAACTTAATTTTCTATATCATAATGTTGTTTTAAGCGTTACATTTTAATAAATATGGCATGCCAATTTCACCATGAATCAGATAATGTGGTTACAACTCCTGTAAAACTTATACAGAGCTGCGTAGCAGTCAATTTTACCTGGGGACACCTCGAAAATGCCAATGTACAGATTCTCGCGTTTTTGCCCACAATATGTTTAAAGTAGGAGTGGGTGAGATATATCGTATACAGTTATCATATCCATATATCGGTACAATATCACGATATCGATATCGGCTTGTACTGAAACCATATATTTCGATATTCTCGATATGACGCGCATCCGCGCATCGCACCGATACGCCCGATACGATATTTTTACTTGATACTGATATTACGATATTCTCGATATGACGCACATCCGCGCATCGCACCGATACGCCCCGATACGATATTTTTACTTGATACTGATATTACGATGATATTTAGATATTACTGATTCAGTCGTATCGTTTCGTATCGTATCGCAGTCGAATAGATTTTTGAACTCATCATGAATGAAAGAGCGCGAGGGTGTAGTAAATGAAAGAGAACAAGCTAATCGTAAGTATCGTTTTAAATCTGAACCTTAAAATTATGTTATGTATGAGAGATGCAAATTCATCTTAACGTATTTGTAGACAAAATGTTTTAATATTCAACTTTATGTGCAGGGCAATAATGACTTTAATAAAACGCATTGTTTTTGTGCAGGTTGAACTTCGGCCTTGAACTAGAAAATTCGTTTGTTTTGTTTTTGAAAATTGACGATTTATTTTGAATCAATCAGTTGCATGTACCTAAACAATTGCGCAGTGCAAGCGTTTACTCGTCTGTTTTAATGAAAGGATATTAGGATAGTGTCTTGATAGTGTCGAACTGTGTAAATAATGTGTAAAAGACTTTTTAGGGAAACATTTCTGTAAATATTTTATTTTTGTAACTTTTATTCTATAAATGTGTAAATAAAAATATTATAGCTGTGTTCATGTGCCTGACTATGGTGTAAGTGTTTGGATCTTTGGATAGTTGGATAGGTACCTACCTATCGTGCAGGTATTTAGTACCTACATCATTGTAGGTAGGTAGGTACGTACCTAAGTAGGTACATGAATGCCTAACATATTTAAATTGTGTTGTGAAGCAAGTTTGTGAGTATTACAAAAAAAAAAATTAAAAGTCACAAAAATAAACAGAAAGCCAGGAAAATGTATGAAGGAAAGTTCATTGATATCGATATTGTTTCAAAAACGCTGTATCGTAAGCTACCAATCGTATACCTACACTTAGAGAAACGTCTTACAATTATCGAGAACCCTATACGTACGCCAATATATGGTTTCAGAAAATATATAGTTATGAAATCCGATATCGTTATTTAATATATGGTTTCGATATGATATTCTGTAAAAGGTATATTACCCATGCCTAGTTTAAGGACCGCTTTCTGCCTCATACAGTCCGTTCACAGTTATTTTACCTCTAGCCGTCATGTTGGCCAACCTGGGCGTAGGAACAAACTTTACAAGGTCATAGCAAATTTGTTCCTACGCCCAGGTTGGCCAACATGACGGCTAGAGGTAAAATAACTGTGAACGGACTGTAGGTCCAGTCATTTTCATTAGTTTTAAAAAGTTTTTTCAAAATGATTTTACTGTCGATGCCTAAAGATTTTTAGTAGGTACCCAAAACTATGGAGAACGTCCTGAGTCTGGCAACTTTTGTATTTCGTTCAAAACTTCTCTGCGGACATTTTGACTTTGACAGTGGGGCTGAGGCTGACTTTGACTTGACATAAGTTGACTTATCTTCTGTATCTTCATAATTTGTTGATTGATAGACGAAACAAAAATCTAACCGCACAACTTTTGATTTTCAAATTAATTAATTTCTATTTTTCACCATAGTTTGTCACAATAAAAGCGGGATCTGAATCTGCAGAATAATTATCACCACAATAACGAGGTTTATTGTTCTGTGAGATTGACAATCGCCTACCACAGGAAAAATGTAAGTTTTCGAGTCTTTGTTTTTATCAAAAATAGTGCGAATACATACGTTTCGATCAAATCATTTACCTTTACCTCCAGTTAATTGGAACGCTGATAAATGTATGGAAAATGAAATATCTTTCCATTTTCAATACCTAGGTATAGGCATCTTTAATTCATAGCCAATTATTTTAATCCTTATATGATCGAAATTCCGATAGGCTACTACCTACATCCACCTTTACTAAGATCATTGTACCTAGTACATAGTAAATACGTTCCACAAAACAATAATAATGTAGGTACCCAAGATATAAATAATCATCTTTTTCACCCCTCTAACAATACTTTGTACCCAATTGTGCCTATAAATTACAATGAAAAGATCAGTAGTTCACGCTTTATCAACATGGTTCATATCTTAATAGTTGACTTTGTTTACTTAAAAAGTCATTTGCGGAACGATACCAAGATACCTATACATTGTAGTTTGTGTTAGATAAAATTGCCATTATGTACTCCCCTGAATTAAAATGGATATTTACTGCTAGCTATTAGAGACTAGTCTTCCCTGATTTCACCTAAAAATAATCTGATGCTATAAGTATAATTTTCATAGACAAACAAATTTTGTTTCAGAGTAAACATGTCTTTACAAAAATACCTCTTGCAAGCCACAAAGCGATATGTCTCAACTCGTCTCCTACAACCTAGCAGACTATCATACTGTGAGCTACGTCACAAATACAGCAGTGACACCAGCAAAAAGTTTACTGACCGACATGAGTGGGTGAAAGTTGACCAAGGAATAGGCACAGTGGGAATCAGTAAATACGCTCAAGACTCTCTTGGTGATGTCGTTTTTGCTCAACTACCTGACCCCGGAACGAAGTTGACTGCTGGCGATGAATGCGGAGCCTTGGAAAGTGTGAAAGCAGCTAGTGAAATATATTCTCCAGTCAGCGGAGTTGTAACCGAAAAGAATGCAGAGGTAGAAAAAAAACCTAGTCTCATAAATACATCTTGTTATGAACAAGGCTGGCTGTTCAAACTTAAGTTGACAAAGCCCGAAGAATTTAAAGAACTAATGACTGAAGAGAAGTATGAAACGTTTTTGAAAACTGATGCGGAGAAAGAGGATGCATAGGTTTTTTAGTTGTTTGTAAACTAGTCAAATAAAGTGTTAAATGTTGTTTTAACCTGTTTTTTTATTTGAAGGGTCTGTCTCATTATGGACTTATATAAATCTTTCAAAAAGCTGCAAAATCCAGACTTATTTAAATCTGTTGCCATCTTTTTTTCAAGCTTTTTTTTATTAGCACAGGATCTGCGCTTACGCTTTCCATGGAATACATACCAAGACATACCTATAAACAGCAATTTCAAAAGTAAATGCACTTATCTTAGTGGGAATTTGTGTTTTTACTTTGATTTTGGAAATGTTTCTCCTGGATATTATCCTAATTTATTTGGGGTCAGCCCTCCTAGTATTTCTGGCCCTACTGTACGGTTGTGGGTTGTCTTTCGTTGTTATCATGTCGTTCTTTATTCTTTGTAGCCAGGTCATTGGTGGTCGTCCACGGCCTCTTTTTCAGTCTTCTAAATCCATAACTCTTTTAATCAATGCTTTATCATATCGCTTCATCACATGTCCGTGCAACAACACAACAACAACACACCAGCGCAAATGGTTTTCACATCGAAATTCTCGAAAGGTTTTCACATGGTTTTCACTAAGTTTTTCGAGTATCGACTTTTCAATTGTTGTTTCAGTTGTGGGACATTGTCCCAATAACAAAAAAACGATAACAATTTTTGCAGAGACAACTACGTGAATGTCGAACGATAAGTATCTGCGACATGTCGCCTAGTGAAAACGCGGTGTGCCTCAGAAAAATAAGGTTACACGGATATATTCGTTTCTTATTTTATCAATTCTTGATTTTGGAAATGCCAAATAAAAATAGGAAATGTGCGTGATATTCTTTATTAGTGCATATTGTACACCTAGTTTTTGGTAACACAAGTATCTTAAACAAAATTATCACAATATCTTCATAAATAAACATTTCCTCTATGATTTAGAGATCTTACACCCGAATACTGAAACTACTTAGTTTAAGTATCATTGACATTAACTGTCATTAAAAGACATTTTTTGTACCTTCTGAAGGGTAAGGGAGTGTCCACATTGCGTTTTTTGCAGCGCGTTTGTATCGATACAAACGCGATTCGAACGCGCAGCCCCTCCCAGTTCGCTTTTGTATGGAAAAATACGCGTTGCGAACGCGCGTTTGTATCGATACAAACGCGCAGCTCAAAAACGCAATGTGGACACTCCCTAAGAAAGTCTCCAAATAAATAAGTACCTACGTCTTAAATATTTAAGTAGCGTTTCAGTATTCGGGCAGTCATTGTGTACACCGTACAAGAGAATAATAATAATAAAAAAAATATAATACAATTCACAATAAAAAAACCTATAATTATTATAAGCACTATTTATGAAACTAACTACATGGACACAAAACAGATTTCTCTACAATCTTAGCTCAATCAACACATTTTTTAAAAACCTATTATGGCTTTATTTTACAAAGATTTATAACAATTCTAATCCTTATTTGTAGATTAATATCAACTTCCGTTCCCGAAATAATTGCATCAAAGGAATCTAACAGTTCATTGTAATAAGTACATGATAACTGATAAGATAAGGTTTAGATACACTTTAGTTATGCGCCTTTTTCATAATCATTAATTTCTCTCACAATTGAATTTAGGTCTTACAAAAAAAGGTTTTCTTAATTGATCTATGTTAATGTATTTTGATGCAACATTTTCTGAAGTATTTCTTTTAAAACATTCAGATTGTATCAACAAACATTTTTCACTATCAACATCATCATAGCTAATTTCACCTCGCTGGCTCTTCAGCGGATAAGAATTGAACTATACTATGTCTCTTTTTATACACTGAGAGTGACAAGAACGGCATATATTGCAATTCCTATTGGGATTCCTATAGCGGCCTTTTTAGCTCCACTGGCCATCGCTTTCAGATATGCACCATGTGCGTCGGTGGCATCTAAAGTGTTAAATTGTCGACGCAGACATTGTGAGCACTAGCTCATGCAAATACTCTGTCCTTTTCACTAAAAAGCCAATAAAATATCATAGGTTATTATAATAATTGGCAATCTTTCTCACTAATTCCCTGTCCTCTTAATTTCGACTTAATTATGGAAGCTTCTAAAACCACAAACAGTTTTAAAAATAACTACGAGTAAGTACAGAAAAAAAAAATTATTCAAGAGAATCCAATAAGTACTTCATATGAGTTATATCCTTCACCAATAGGGTAAAATAGTAATTAATAATAAGCTGTCACAAAAATCCGCGCTCTTTAACTAGTTTTTAAGGTCAAGTACATTTTAAGTCCGTATTAAATTAGTTGCAAAAGGTTGACATGGGCCAAATGTATATTTTTGGACTTGCGTAACTATCTAGTAGGTTATAAAGATCTTGAAAGTCAGAAGTTAAGCGCATGTTTACCGACCTGCATTTAGTCTTAAGCATGTTTGACATTCAATATAAGCGAATAGTAAACATCATGGCAGCACACAATAAAAAAAATTGTATAAAAATCTATGACTTTTCCAATGAAAATTGAGCTCAACTAATGTCCGAGACTTACCAGCTTCAAAATGGCTTAAGTCGATCACTAAACACATTATCCGTATGCCACAAACTTGGAACTATGACATTTTACTTGTATACTAGGTACCTACTTTCAATCACATATTGGTAGGTATCTAATGTTTGGCATTTGAATGTGCACGCAGGATTTGTGTAATAGATTTAACACAAATATTCTACAATACTCAACCATACCCGGGTAATACACCTCCAGTTTTGAACATAATTTTCGGCTTATAAACTATAGACACAACAAATTCTTTGTCAAGCGATAAATTGACGGTAACTTCTAGTACTTTTGTTTGAGCGTTGTATGTGAACTCGCAGGGTTTCTCGCAAGGATGTGAGTTGATGTTGATGGATTTGACTGGTGGTTGATTGAAGAAGAAGATTTTATTGATGGAAGGAACACCGAAGCCCCACCATTCCACGGAGCTACGGAACTCTGTGCCGTTGTGGTGAAACTCGATGTGGCTGTATTTCTTCTCTTGGTAGCTATCTGTTGGGGGAAAATAACTTTTTAATACAGTTGCTCAAAAAGTGGCGTATTGCAGGGACGTATAGCGTTCGGGAAGTGGGCTATTACACACTCGTGCTTTTTTTTTACCTTTCCCGCACTCGTGCGTTCTCTTTCCCAACTGTCAAAATAATGTCTATTAAAAAGAAAAACCAACCATGAAGTTTTTACTAAAAAAAAATCATACTTAGAAGTTTTTATGATTCATGCAAATACGTATATTTCTAAAAAGAAGCTAAAAATTTGTTTTTTATATCAGATTTAATGATTTGATTGAATGAGTTAGGTTAGGTTTCATTTCATTTCATCTCATTAAATTTCATTTTTATTTCATATCAATAAAAAAATTCTACTGAAGACTTGGCTGTATGGGCATAGTTCCCTTTGCCTACCAGAATCAATGAAAAAAAAAAATCTCATATTCTACGGTTGGCGCCATTTTTAACCGACTTCCAAAAAGGAGGAGGTTCTCAAGTCGACTGTATGTTTTTTTTTTAATCTAGATTAAATTGCTTCATTTTTTCGCAACTGTATTAAAAATAGTCGTTCAGTACACGTTCGGAACCGTCATTGCAACTTGTCCCGACTGTCAACCCTCGCCTTCGGCTGCGCCTCGGCTCGGGTAGACATTTATCGGAACTCGTTGTAATGACAGCCTTTCCGAACTTGTACTGAAATATACTATTTAAATATAGAATTGTAACTAAAGTGTTTCTGGTTATAGAAACTAATGCGTCACAATTTTTTAATTTGTCCAAATTCAAATTCAGTAACTACTAATTACTTTACTTACAATAAAATCTTGTTAGCTTTTGAATTTTGCACGTGTGGCCCGAACTGTAATAAAGTTCCGCATTGCCTTTATAGGATATAGGATGTCTAGTCAAGTCTAAGTAATTCGAAAAACTGCTAAGTTTTATCCCAAAAATCGCAATGAATCTTAGAATAGAACACAACTGAAGCACAAGGCCATGATTGGCAGAAAACTGAAAATGTAATACAACTTAGGGAGTGTACACATTGCGTTTTTTGCAGCGTGTTTGTATCGATACAAATGCGATTCGAACGCGATGCGAACGCGCAGCCCCCCTCCCGGTTCGCTTTTGTATGGAAAAAAACGCGTTGCGAACGCGCGTTTGTATCGATACAAACGCGCAGCTCAAAAACGCGCTGCAGAAAACGCAATGTGTACACTCCCTTACTGATGCTATCTCCGTCGAAAATGTAATATTAAATTAATAACTTACTGATGCTATCTCCGTCGTCCCAGTAGATCTCTCCACTTGCGATGTGAGCCGAATCAGGGACCACCAACAGTTGTAGCGGAGAGCTTCTAGTGTTGGTGGTTGTAACCGGCCCGCGGGCAGCCGGCTCTTGTAATGGAAGCACCGCTCCACTCTGTAATCATGGTATTTCATCATTGGGCGACCTCTGTGGCGCAGTGGGGAAGGCCCGCCTGTGACGCAAGAGGTTGCGGGTTCGATCCCCGCCGGGACAAATGTTTGTATGATCTGCAAATATTTGTCTCCGGTCTGGGTGTTTTCTATGTATATTACGTATGTATTTACAAAAAAAATATGTATATAAGTAGTATATCAGTCATGTGGTTCCCATAACACAACCTCTGCTTGGCTTGGGGCTTGTGTAAAATGTCCAGCATTATTTATTTATTTCATTGAAAATTAAGTCTAGTTAAAACTACGCAACGGATAAAACTTTTGAAACTTTGTGAAACCGGTGGTACTGATGTTCGGCGTAGTAAAAGACTTAGAAAGAGGGTAGACCGTTTCGTCTGCCAGTGATTACCAGTGATCGGAATGAGGCGGGCTAAAATACCTAAAGTTCGAAAAATAACAGAGACAAATGGAGACGCCTTAGGACTAAATATTTTTCGACCCAATTATTTCCGTTTCCGGGACATTAATAAAGACCATCTAACATTAAGGTGAATCAATTTTTTACCTGAGTTAATAACAAAAACTAAAATGTAAATTATAAGGATAAAAAACTTTTTTCCGTCGGTCAAATAGAAAAATTATTTGAATTAGTTCACAATATTATTAACATTAATTTTAAATGTACTTACTCACTGTGAAAATTGTGCCAACTTTCAATAAAATTCTTACTTACTACAAGAATAAAATTCTTGTAGTAAGGAAGTCTCCCCTTTTTTGCCTCTGTTCTTTGAACTTTAGGTATTTAAGCCCGCCTAATTCCGATCACTGGTGATTACCCACAAACTCGCTAAAAACTTTAGTTTACCGTGATCATGGCGCATGCAACTGTGCCGAAATATCGGGAGACTCATATCCAAAAATCATGGTGAATATCCCGTTTATAGTGTTTACTACGCAACGGATTTTGATGCGTTTTTTTAATACATAGATAGAGTGATTGAAGAGGAAGGTTTATCCTACTAATATTATAAAGGCGAAAGTCCGTGTGTGTGTGAATGTTTGTTAACTTTGTTACCACTATCTCCATATCTACTAAACCGATTTTGATGAAATTTAATTCAGATAGTTTAGGTTCTGGAATAACACATACGCTACTTTTTATCCCGGAAAAATGTTTGGTTCCAGTGGGATACAAAAAAGTAGTCCACGCGAGCGAAACCGCGGGCGTTCACTAGTATGTATAATCCATGCATAATATAGTAGAGAAACACTGATAATTTTAGAGGTTTTTAATGTGATGTGTGTGACCCGTGTGAAGCCGGGGCGGTCGCTATAGTCGGATTGCTCATTGTACGAACTAAAAATGACATATATGTATGTCAAATCTAATGTTGCCGCTTTTTGAAGAAAAAAAATAGTGTTGTGCTAAAAAGTTTTATTCAATCAATCAATTTCATGTGTGTGATAAATTTCATTATTTTGCTTTTCTAAGTCTTCCTAAATGTCGTGATTCTAATCTAAAGTGTTTTCTGGAAGCATAAAAGGTTGTTGCTTTCAAAATAAGAGTATTTTTAACTAATAATGTAGGTACTTCCCTACATGCGAATGTAAGTTTGATTGTTACGCTTTCACGCCTTAATAACTCGACCGATCAAAAGAGACCCCGTGGTCTCTTTTTTTTTGGTCACACAATTAAATCTTATAGATTTATTTGATAACCTACTTGGTTACGATTACGAATCCATGAAAAGTGTTCCTGTAGATTTAATTTAGGTAAGTACCTAACACAAACAAGCAGAAAACGTAACAAACATGAAAGTGAAATCACATCACTATGAATGAAGCTGGCATCATTATTTTTGACAAATGCCATTTCGATTGTCAATTTTAGTGCTTATAATTAGAAACATGACTATAGTTATAACTTAAAGCGCGAAAGTACTCACCCTAACAGACACATAGTTATCCTCATCGATATCAGCTACCGTCGCCCTCGCTTCACCATTCAGCTTATACCAGGAATAAGGCTTCGGGAACTGTGCTTTACGTGTAGTGGCACCCTTCTCTAGTATAGCGGTTATCATCAAGTACGGACCGATGAGGAACTGATCGTCGATCGAATGGAGCTCCACTTGTTCTGGCATTCTGAAACACACGAGAGAAAAAAATCAAGTTTTTTAAAGAATATTTGAAAATGAAAAATCTTGTCAAAATTTTTCAATTCCGACGGGATTCGAACCCGCAACAAACGATCCTCCTTTAGCCGGAGTGCCTTTACCAATTCGGCCACGGAACATTTAGTCGCCAGAGTTGAAAATCATGATAGGACCATATAGGATATGATAGGATCTTTAAAGAATATCCTGAGAATGCAACGAAATGAAGAGTTTGTTTAAGAAAGTTAAGAGGGTGCCACAAAGCAGATCTGCGACAGATGGTCGGGCTCTCTGCAAAGGTCACCTTAGCAGAATCTACTGTGTAGCCGGCTGTCAGATGACATGACTTTCAATGACCTTGGTCGGCGGGCGTGTCGGTCCAGCCAAAGTGTACTAATACAGCCGCGGTCGGTGGTCGGCGTCAGGTCAGATAAAGTAGAGTGCGCCGCAAACTTTATGGCGGCTGAAGTGCGCGGCAGATTCGACTTTGCGTAGGTACAGTCAACACAATTGTGGGAAGGTGAAGGTGATGAGGAGCGGGGCTAGGCGGGCTATGTAGATAAAGTTAATTCTGTTCTATTGCGTTGACTGTACCTGCGCAAAGTCGAATCTGCCACGTACTTCAGCCGCCATAAACTTTGCGGCGCACTATAGAACTCTGGAGCGCGTCCGAGATCTCTAATCGCACTGAAGTTGGGAGCTTGTCGCCGACCGTGTGCCGATCTACCAGCCGACGCTCCGACTAAGGTCCTTTAGGTTCAATGCCTATAAGGTCAGTTAGGTATTGTAGCTATTGGTGTGATTTCTTCCAACTTACTCGTAGTAGGCCTTATCATAGCATGGCCAATGCTTATATGGCCAAATATTAGCAGTGAGAGTTCCACTGCTAGGCAAAGGTCTCTCAGCACAGTTTCAGAACTCTTCTTAGGAACTCCATCAGAGCTAGCATATATGTAGCGACATCTACCTGTCGCTAGGTGAACTAAAGAGTTTCAACATAGATGACGCCATAACCGCATATGTCTAGAACTCGCAAGCAAAGTTTTCGCCACCAATAGACATAATAGCCGACCAACCGACAACACCTGTCGGTCGAAAGACCACGGGCAAGTGGGCCAGATGGGCCGGCCCGTTGCAGAGGAACCAGCTACTCTGTCTTTGGGGAACGATTCCACCCTGTTCCCCAAAATAAACAAACATACAATGTAGTTAAAGTATCTTACTCGAAGAAGAGCGGTCGTGTGACGGTGTCGCCATCTCTGTGCGCGCGCCAGAACAGCGTGTAGTAGTACGGGAGCAGACGGTAGCGAGTGCGGAGGGCGGCGCGACTCGCAGACACCACGCTCGGACCCAGGCTCACGGGGTCTTGAGGCTGGGGAACATAAGAGGTTAAATTAAAAAAAAAATAAAACCGACTGTAGGCGACGCGTAGCCTATATACCAGTGGTTCTCAAACTTTTTTTTCTCATGGACTCCTTTCAAAATTTTACTGGTTTCGGTGGACCCCCTGCTGCTACATTTCTACCATATTCCCAAAATTTCTCGCCAACGTGGACCCCTTTCGAGTCTCCCGTGGACCCCTGGGGGTCCACCTGGACCACTTTGAGAATCACTGCTATACAGGGTGTGGCAAATTCTTGGTCACTGAAGGGTAGCTACCTTTTCTCTTGTAGTTAGAGAGTTTTGTTCTTAGGAAACTTCGGTTTTATTTTGAAAAAAAAAATAATTGCATTTTTAGATTTTTGAAAAAAAGTACAGTTAGCCTCAAAAAT
Source organism: Camptogramma bilineatum (assembly GCA_958496255.1). Classification (NCBI taxonomy): domain Eukaryota; kingdom Metazoa; phylum Arthropoda; class Insecta; order Lepidoptera; family Geometridae; genus Camptogramma; species Camptogramma bilineatum. The sequence continues at coordinate 2,244,983 of OY292464.1, forward strand.
TACATTTGTCAAAAAAAAAACAAGTTGGTCTTAATCGACTCTATCTCCCACCAGAAACACTTCTCCCAAAGTAACTTATCAAATTAAATCGTAAGTTTTTGCAATAATTCAAAAAAACACATCCCATACATTTTCTATGAAATTAGAAGTTGTAAACATTACAGTGAAACTTATTCGATCGTTCTAAATTTAATTTCATAAGTGCTCCGACAAGCTGGGAGGCTATTGTAAAGCGTGTATTTAAATTTAGAACAAAGTGCTTCCCTGCAGATGTAAAATTACCATTCTCTCTTGCGGCTCTGTCTGAGGCGCATAAGGCTTTACAATAGCTTCCCAGCATGCCGAAGCAGTTACGAATTTAAATTAATAACCATCGAATAATTGGCACTATAATGTTTACAACTAGGCACTAATTTCATAGAAAATGTATGGGCTGTGTTTTTTTGAATTATTGTAAAAACTTACGATTTGATTTGATAAGTTACTTTGGGAGAAGTGTTTCTGGTGGGAGATAGAGTCGATTAAGACCAACTTGTTTTTTTTGACAAATGTAATTTTTTAGGCTAACTGTACTTTTTTTCAAAAATCTAAAAATGCAATTATTTTTTTCTTCAAAATAAAACCGAAGTTTTCTAAGAACAAAACTCTCTAACTACAAGAGAAAAGGTAGCTACCCTTCAGTGACCAAGAATTTGCCACACCCTGTATACTATTGCCATCCTTTTTTGTTAGACAGTGACAAATAAGGATGGCAACAGTTAAATCCGTGGTGCAACTTAGACGCAAGTTGAGCGGAGTTTATTAATAGAGGCCTTAGGCACTTACGCTCATGGCTTGTAAGGCCTAGTCGGGAGCGACAGTTGGTATCACCCACGCGAAGTTAGCTTAGAGCTGAGTCTGGACCTTTTGGCGACCCCCAGCATAGTCAAAGTCAAAGTCAAATTCGTTTATTCAATAAGATCACAAGTGTACCACTTTGAAAACGAAGCAACCAGAGTATGCTGATTATTATAGGCCAGCCCTATCTACTTACCTATGTATCTAGGTGGGTTAGTACATAACAAAATCGTTAGGAATCTTTATTTAATTGTATGTAACGCAACGCCGTTATGTGTTTCGGCCCTAAATGTTTGGTTTTTTATGCTCTGTCCTGTTTTCTGTGTGTATTGTCAATAAACTATATTCTATTCTATTCTATTCTAAAGTTACGGCCGCACTTGCGACTAACGGATTGCGTCCCTATGGCGTGGGACATACAGAAAAGTCGTAAGACGAGGACGCGTCGTAGACATGTCTCTTCCGCATCCCTTCCATAGAAAATGTATAGAAGCGTCGCGCCGCAAAACATACAGAAGAGACGGGGCGCCGTCACATTTTGTATGAAAGGGACGCGGAAGTGACAAATGTCTGCGCCCCGTCTCTTCTATCTGGCCTGCGCCTATAGTTGTTGTAATTCTTGATGATTATACTGACATTGCCATCGTTAGTGTTGTGGTTCCGACTGAAGGGATAGAATGCGCCGAGTTGCATCCACCGCGTGCACAGCTCAACTGTTGTGTTGCCGTTGAAGCCGCAGATATCCGCGCCCATCATCGGTATACCGAATAGACTGAAGCTAAGCAACTCTGGAAGAACAAGCAAAAATTATCAACTGAAACAGAAAGCCGGCTGCGGCTGTTGGTTTGAAAGACAAAAAAAAACCTTTTAAATACGCTTAAAATGTGTTTTTAGGGTTCCGTACCTTAAAAGGTAAAAAAAGGAACCCTTATAATATCACTTTCTTGTCCGTCTGTCCGTCTGTCTGTCCGTGTGTCACCATCGATTATCTCAGGAACGGCGGAGCTATAAAGGTCGCTATTGCAGCATCGCGGTGAAGGAATTGAGCTATTGCCATCTCTTTTCACTCTAAGTCAATGAAAAGAGATAGCAATAGTTCAATTCGTTCACCGCGACTCTGCAATAGCGACCTTTATAGCTCCGGGGTAGAGCTAGCAAGTTGAAATTTATACCATATACTAAGGTCCATAGTCCCTATTGTGAGTATAAAAATCAAGGTCCTGAGTAAACACTATAAAAAGATATAGGCAAATTTAGGTTTTCGTGAAAACTTGTGAGTACCAAACCTTACCTTAATTATCAACTTTTTTTATTTTTCGGAATTTTTCCTTTACTTGTGCTGTAAGACCTTGCTTGTAACCAAAATTGACAATTCTAGGTCAACCGGAAGTACCCTAGAGGTTTTGGGTCGAAAACCTAAATGGTAGTTCCCGTTGACCTAGAATAACGAAATTTGGCAAAAAGCAAGGTCTTATAGCACAAATAAAGGAAAAATTCTAAAAAGTTAAAAAAGTTAAAAATTAAAGGGTGTTCCCATACATACATAGTTGACGCCAGTTAAAATTGTCCTCCGAGTTGTATGGGTGCTCATACAATTAAGCGGACTAGCTTAATTGGCACCATGGCTAGTTACGGAACCCTCGGCGTACGAGTTCGACTCGCACTTGACCGGTTTTATTTTATTTATAACCGACTTCGAAAAATTAGGAGGTTCTCAACTCGTCGGCTTTTTTTTAGGTTCACCGATTACTCGAAGACGCCTGGACTGATTTGGAGAATTATTTTTTTGTTTGAAAGGGTATAGGTACTTTCCGATTGGTGCCGGAATTTGGTGAGGATCTGTCGAGGATCTTTGGACTTTATGAACAGAAATGCACCTCGAGAGTGCAGAAAATAGCTCAGCTCAGCTTATATAATAATAGGTCTTTACCTATGAAATTGCCGTTTTTCAGTACTGGTCATTTCAAATCAAAATATTTTTTGGTTTGACTACGAATTTTAATTCCAAATTAATTTTATATTAAAAACATGGGTTTCTTTTTTCAAAATTAGTCATTTGTTTATTGATTAGCGTTATGTTTTCATCACATTTGAATCTTTTTCGTCATCATGGATACGTAAAAATTTCGAGTAATTATGGAATATGAGTACCGTCGTGGCAGCAACGCGACACAAGGGGCACGCAACATCAACGACGTTTACAGAGCGAACACTACAAACAAACGCACCACCTGTTATTGGTTTGCCAGCTTCCGTTCTGGAAATTTCGACCTGAAAATGAACCCCATACTCATCCAAAAACTTTGGTTGACAATGACGAATTAAAGGCGGATTGTGGAGGCTGATGATACTCAAACTACGGCTAAATTAGCAGCAGCTTTTGACGTTAGCATCAAAACAATATTGGTCCATTTGCTTCAAATTGACAAGGTAAAAAAGCTTGACAAAGGGGTGCCCCACGAACTCAATGATCGCCAGCGCGAAGTACGCGTCGAAATGTGCCTTGCACTGCTCACCAGGCAAACATACGAAGGAATTTGAACCGCATTGTTACCTGCGACGAAGAATGGATTCTGTTTGACAATCGCAAGCACTTAGCACGTTGGTTTGATCCGGATTCAGCACCTAAACAATCCCTAAACGAAAAATTGCCCCTAGAAAAGTGATGGTTACTGTTTGATGGTCTAGCGCCGGTGTGATTAATCACAGCTTCTTACCAAACGGGATGAGCATTACTGCAGATGTGTACTGTGAAGAACTGAACACAATGATGGAGAAGCTTGCAATCCCCAACCAGCTTTGATCAATCGCTCGTCACCGGTGCTCCTGCACGACGACGCGTGACCTCATACTGCACAGTAGACGGTCTCCAAGTTACAAGAGCTAGGGTTGGAAGCTCTTCGTCGTCCACAGTACTCACCAGACCTTGTGCGTATAGACTTCTACTTTTTCCGGAATTTGGATAACTTCTTGGTGGGAAAAAAATTGAATTCCCGAGAGGCAGTACAAAATGCCTCGGAAGAATTTGTTGCCTCCTGTCCAGCTAATTTCTTCAAGAGGGGCATAATGAACTGCCACGGCGTTGACAAAGATCCATTGATTGCATGGGTGATTACTTTGATTAATAGAAATAAAAAATGTAGAAAAAAAATTACGTTAACTTTTTTCATAAAAAACGGCAATTTCATAGGTAAAGACCTAATATTAAAGTCGGTTTTTTGAAATTGATATTTCTTATTATTTTAGTGTTTGTGTTTTTCCTGTTTGTTACCTACCCCGCCCTCGCTTCTTCTTATTTTGTATTGTTTTTTACTGTGTGTGCTAAAAATAAATGTTATTCTATACTATTATAAATAGCATTTAGGCTGGATTTTACCAAACTGGATTAAGTTTTATCTGGAGATTAAACCACAGATTAAACTGCTGTTTGTTTGAATATTTTGACATTGTAATGTTGACACTTTATAACCAGGATAATTTGAATGCACTAATAATGTTCGGTTGCGCTTTCTAAACAATTGTATTTTGGATTCTGTCGGCTAACGGAATAACTACACTGGGAGTAAGATGACAGTTTGGTCGTATCCAGCCTTAGTGCAGTGAATTCAGCATGGTGTAATATCAGCTTGATTTCTCTGACCTGGTATTGTCATCTTCATGTCATGCCAGTCACTGGCGATGTCTCCGCTCCAGTGTCCCGTGAACTGTCCGGAACCCACGAACGTCGAGCGCGATATTATAAAGGGACGCTTTCCGCGGATCTCTGATAGAGCACTGTAAATAAATAGTGGATACTATACTTATAATGTTATGCTAAACTTGAAAAAGTATGGACATTAGTTATAAACGTATTGGTGATTTTGACAAAGAAACAGGATGGAATATTGGGTGTATGACTATGAAAAGAAATTGTGTTCCAAAAACATTACTTTTTGCTGTAAGGTTAAATTTAGTTTGCTTACATTTCGTTTTAGGTAAGTTTTTTGGAATAAAACTGAAACAGGAACTTAGTCTAAATCCGTACCCATATTATAAATGTGAAAGTGTGTTTATTTGTTTGTTTATTTGTCCTGCTTTCTTCCGGCTGTTAGAATAAGGGCAGCAACATCTAAATAATACTGATAATTTAATTACAAAAGTACAATTTGATTTTACAAAACTACAAGTCTAATCGTAAATGTAGACACATTTACGTCGTTTCTACGCTTCACAATTTCTCTGTTTGTATATTTGTCTATGAGTATTAGCCCAATACTATTGGGTGTATGTGACTGTGACAATGTCGAGTTTTTTTTGTGACATAATATGTCACAAAAAAAACTCGACATCATCTCGACATCAAACAGAAATGCTTACACATATTATGTGTAAGCATTTCTGTTTGGATGAGTTTGTGGTGTGATATGCATGGTGTATTTTTCTCAGATTTGTGTGTCTATTTACGCTGTAAGTTTGTTATTTTTTCTACAGACTTACTAGTTGGTAGCCTGTGCCTCAGCTATGCTATACAGGCTGTGCACATCATAGTGTTGGCCGGCGTAGTGCCTCGCCTCCATACATAGGGTGTGCTCGTTTAATGTGGAGTCGTGTGTGTTGGGCCGATAGGGGAGCGCCAAGGGGGCGCAGCCTCCGTATACGGAGCCCGACGCGAAATTAGACGGCTCGTTCATATCCTGGATAGATAGAAAATAGAAAATTTGGTATAGATTTTTTTACAGGAAATCACAGCACGAAAGCTTTTAGTTTTCTAATACCTAAGTTACGGCACAGAATAAATAGGTACAGAAGCCTGACTTCGCGAAAACATTTATTTAAATAGCTACTCTTGTTGCGACGTAACAAAGTGCAATTCGGCTCGCGTAAGCGCTTATTGCCTAGTGAGATATTCACCTAAACAAATCCACTCTTTCTGACGCATAACAGGCTGGCGCAGAGTGACGCGGAAGGGTTGTCGAATTGTCGCGTGATATGTATTACGGCGGCAAGTGGGAACCCTACCTGCCAAGACCTGCCGGGCCCTCCCGCCAATGTACTTGCTTTGTTAAACTGCGGAGTGCGCCATCTGTATCTATTCTGTTTACCAATTCTAGCTGAACTCGCCGTGAGTCCAAGTGGCGGTCATTTCTGTTGCCGCGAGCGAGTAGCGGGAGTAATCGACCGCCACACTCGCTTATAGTCCACAGAACTATCGGAACTACACACTCGCTTCTCGCTTCTCGTCAACTCGTTTATAGTTTCTAGTTCTACTCGTTACTCGTTCATCGCCGGCGGTCAGACAACTGCCTTAGCCTCAAAAAAGAATACACTTACAATCCAAGCGCCGTCGTAGGGCACTTTCTGGTGGAAGTCCGTCATCATTTCCACCCAGTACATAGTCGAGTTTGGATGAGTGAAGTCGGGGAACGCAGTGTGTCCTGTGTTCCATACCTGTGCAAAAACAGTAAGAGCATTGTCTATTTTAATGTTTGATAAGGGCATAATATTGTCCTAAATATTACTAGAACACATTTTTTAAAAGAACAACTATTTTGTTTAACACGAGCGTCGCCAACTGTATGAATAGGGCATTATGCTCAATTTTTTTTATATTTTATTTGAAAACCGTTAAAAAAATATCCAGCAACTAAAATTTTGCAACAAAAAAAAATTACCAACAGTTACAGACACTATAAACACTCGTGACGTGACGTCACAGTATATTGTAACCAGCAAACAACTACACGCGCTTTGCGCACGAGTTTGGCGACATTATACACCCGAGATAATATTTGCAGATCATACAAACATTTGCTTCAATTACATCAATGAACAGATTTGGATGGAAATTGGGATATCTATAGCAGTCTATATCTATAGCAGTGTTCCGCAAACTTTTCGTGTTCAAGGTACATCTAGGATATCAGAAAATTTTGGAGGTACACCATAAATAAATATAAGCGAAAAATTAGCTTGTTTAGTTGTGCATATGTGGTCATTAGTTTCTATCTATAGGATAGAATATTCAATACAAGCGCCCGATGCCGCGAAGCTAGTATATCCATAGTCGTATTTCTAAATAAACGCACTAGAATTGACGATCAAAATGTCATTTTTCATAGATTTTTAGTTCGTCCAGGGAGCAATTCGACTATACAGACCTGTGCTATGAAAGGTTGGTTTGTGGAATTCTTGACAAAAATATCCATTTCCAATCCTCGATCGAAAGGTGGGTATGTTCCGGCCTTTTCTGACGCTCCAATACCGGGGTCTGAAAATGAAAAAACATATCACGAATTTTATTTAGAAAATAGAGAAATACTTATATAAACAGATTTCAGAGTAAGAACTCACGGAGCGATTTTCAGCCACACCTTCATAAATATAACAAAATTAAAAAAAAAGAGTTCTTGAAAATTAAAAATTATTATCGATTCCTACGGGATTCGAACCCGCATTGATACGAGCGATCCTCCTCAAGCCGGAGTACCAACTCGACCACGGAATCCACATTCGTCGAGTCGAAAATCTTTATAAGCTCATTGTGTCAGCACCGATCATAATTTATGATTCCAATTTAGACTGAGCGCACACCTATCCGCGCCGAATTCTCGAAGTACCACCAGATTCGATCGAATCGGATGATTCGACGCGGGCGAGGTTTCATACGATTTCATATAAATCGGTTCAGTTCGGGTTTCGGTTCAGTTGATTCGTTCGGCGCGTTCGGCGCGGATAGGTGTGCGGCCACCTTTAGCCTTATTAGTTCTCTGCCGTGATATTCACTTACCGATGATAATAACGTAATGCATGCCCTCATTGTGCAGTTGCTTCACAAAGTCGGGTAGACCGCCGTATTTATCTGTGTTGTATGTGAAATCGTTATGGTCTTTCATGTAGTCTATGTCATTCCATTGCACATCCTGTGAAAAGAGGCATAGGTTAGGAAAATGTGAGGCCGTTGTCAAGCATCGAGCTTCTAGCAAGTTGTCAAGTAATGGAGCCCTGTTGGCCGAGGGGTATAGTACCTCGACTTTAAATCCGAATCTGAAACAGACTTTCGATTCGATTCGAATCCTCGAAAATAAAAATTATATGCGCATTACACGAGCTCTAAACGGTGAAGGAAAACATCGTCAGGAAACCCGTGGCATAATCAGGCCCACACGTATTGATCACGTCTTAAATCTCAGAACTTAAATTTTAAAAATTCAGAGAAGTTTTAAAGTTTTTAAATAATAGCACTCACAAAAGGTATGCCCGCATCTCTGTTAGATTGCCACACTTTTTTGGTTGTATTCAAATCTCCATAATCAAATCTGAAAGTTAAATTACAATTAACTGGTGATGATTTGGTGAAGGAAAACATCGTGAAGAAACGAGTTAACTTTCTAAGGCTGGATTCGACCGAACGTCATCTTACTCTAGAGTAACTAGCCGACTTAATTCGAAATAAAATTGTTTAGAAAGCGCTACCGAACATTATTATTTGTATACAAATTATCTTGGTTATAAGTTATAAGAGGCCGTCCAAGTGCGCGATGGGTCGATGACATCAAAAAACATCAAAGATTTTGGATGCGTGAGGCACAGGACCGGAATGAGTGGCGTAAACAAAGGGAGGCCTACACCCAACAGTGGGATACTATTGGCTGCGGATGATGATGATGATGATGATAAGGTGTCAACTTTACAATGTCAAAATATTCAAACAAACAGTAGTTTACTCTCGAGTAAAAACTTAATCCAGTTTGGTCGAATCCAGCCTAAGAGCGTCAACGGGCTTGCAATTGCAACCTGTCACGAATGGAATGCTAACTTCTGTGAAATGCGGGCTTGTACCAAATATGTAAGTATTTGGACATACACATTCCTTGCCCAGCCGCCACGGTCAGAACAGCCGCCTCTGCAGAGACACCGGTTTTGTGCCGTTAATAGTGCTTGCTTTCACTTTAAACACACATAGGTACATACAAAAAAAAATGATAAATACCCGGATACTTTTGTATTTATATTGTAACATACTTGCAAAGATGGAATCCTAGGGACCAGTAAGGCGGCATGAAAGGTCTCCCGACCAGCTCCGTGTACTGGGACACCACGTCCTGAGGAGTAGGCCCCAGGAACAGGTAGAAGTTGAGGATCCCACCGATGGCACGGTAGGTTATACCCGGCGCCGGTTGGAGGACAATGTCTGAAAGGATAATTATAAATTATTATTACGGGATTTATCGCGTACCTTTTATTTATTTTGTTTCCCGACGTTTCGAACACGTTGCAGCGTTCGTGATCACGGGATGACTTCGAAATTCGAAAGCTGCAACGTGTTCGAAACGTCGGGAAACAAAATAAATAAAAGGTACGCGATAAAATCCCGTAATAATAATTATCATTATGTTAACAAATCGCGAAAGTTTAACAAGTCTGAAAGGATATTCATTTTTTTTTCTCTCTCTCCATTTGCAATCGGCTCTTTAGCCATAATCAGATATGGTGTGGTGTCTGGAATTTTCTTTGGGTTTGGCTCCTTTGAGCCGTACTTTGATTTAGAAACTGTTTCAGTTTTTTTTGTTCACTTATTGAGCTCTAGTATATGTTTTTTTTTAATCGTTTGATGTTTCTCTCATTCAGGAGATTCTTAGCCAATATATTAGTGTGCTCTTTTAGTCTCTCTTTGTATTTCAAAGTGTTTCTAGAGATTTCCTCTTTAAGGATATTAAATAAATGGTGGACATTTCACACAGTATCATGTAGCCCCAAATCAGGGGTGTGATTTGGGGCTACACCAAATCACATCCCGGACACTCGACGACAAAATCTCTATGCAAAAGCGTCGTCTACATACCTATATTTACACTACACAATATCAGTTTTGTAAACAGTAAGGTTGTCACCGTATGAATAATGTACACTGTGGTCTCGGTCTCGTCTATGAGATAAATGTGAAAGTTTAGATGTTTCGATATTTGTTACCTACTCAATCACGCAAAAGCGTCTAAACGGATTTGGATGAAATTTAGCACACTATCTGTGTGCTAAATCCTGTTTATTTTCATACCCATGGCATTAGAGTTGAGAAGCAGAGTTCCGTGTGAGTTTCCATTGTGCTCCACCGCCAAATAGAATGGTTGTGTTCCGTACAGATTTACCTAAAAAAAAGACAATTTAATTAGTAAACTGGGTTTTCTCGGCATCAACCCCCTTACTTATGAAAGATGTTTAAAGTTGAACACTGGTTAAACAATGTCCTGTCTCTAGTCGTCACTATCCAGAAATAAAGAAGGACGTTGTTTACCCAGTGTTCAACTTTAAACATCTTTCATAAGTAAGGCCCCAATTGTTTATAATGTCAAGTAGTCTAAAGCTGAATTAGTAATTTAGAAAAATATTGGTTCTTTTATAAATAAAACATTTATTTTGTAAGCTTAGGGTCTCCACCTTCAACGCCGAAGGCTGCGAGTTCGAATCTCAGCCATTAATAGTTTTTTTTTTGTTTTGTAAGTTTTTTTCTTTTTTCAGGTGAATTTTTTTTTTTTTTCTATTAGCACCCGAGCTCGGTCACCCAGATATTGTACGTTTTAAAAAGCTAGCTGAAAACTCACCCCTTCAGTAGGCATCCGATCTCTGTTAAAGATGGCGAAAGTATTCCAATTCATATCGTTCATGAACCTGGATCGCTTCTCGCCCAATCCGAACACGTGATCCGTCGGTAGGATCGCGGATAGCTGGAGAAACTTGTCGGATAGGATCAGCCCGCCTACATCTTGCGCGTTGAATCTGAAATAATGATAATGCAAATAAGAATGATGTTGAAGAATACACATATCTTGGACAAGTTATTTCACCAATCGACCTAACTGCAAAAGAAATAGAAACACGAATAGGGAATGCTTGGAAAAGATACTGGAGTTTTAGAGAAATCATGAAAAACAAAGAGGTTAGTGTAAAAATTAAAAAGAAACTCTACAATACATGTATTCTTCCAGTATTAACATACGGTTGCCAAACATGGGCTCTTACTAAAGCGCACAACACAAAACTGGAGGTCTGCCAGAGGTCTATGGAGAGAAGCATGCTTAGCATTAAAAAATCAGACAGAGTGAGAAACACAAAGATAAGAGAAACAACCAAGATAGAGAATGTAACCCTAGCGATAAGAAAGAATAAATGGAGATGGACAGGACATACTTTAAGAGGATCAGAGAGGTGGAGCAAAATTATTACAAACTGGCAACCTAGAATTGGGAAGAGGAAATGCGGAAGACCATTTATGAGATGGGAAGACGACTTCCGAGCTATAGCTGGGAAACTATGGTCAAGGACTGCCAGAGATAGAAACGAATGGAAGAAGTTGGAAGAGGCCTATGCCAAATTAGGGCAAACGGAGGAACAGAAAAACTAGTGTTAGAATAAGTTAGATTTAAGGAAAAACTGTAAACTTCTGAATAAAGGCTTATATTATTATTATTATTATTAAATAACAATGATAGCTGGTTCTCATAGTTTTGATTAGTTTAAAGGCGCGGACCGACCGCGTTCCACGGAGAGGCTACGCACGTGCGTCAAGCTTCACTTTGCAGGAGACTGTATGTAATAGGCATGAATCCTAATTTTCAAAATCTCTTCTATGATATTCAGAAGTATCTATTATGTCTAAAATATATCATATTTCTGTAGAAAATTAAGGTTTTTGTGCAATAAAAGTACATTTAAATTTTAATTTTCAAATTCACGCCAAAACGCTCGCCGGTGTCATGGCGTCTGTTTTACGTCACGGATCGGTATATCAACCAGTGATGCCTACATAGTTACTATAGAAACAAAATGACATTTACCGCGACGTGACGTAATTCGCTCTGATGGGTGTTTTAGCTATCATGGCGGATTGTTGTATTTTGTAGATTTATTTTAACAAATAAATTATTAATCTCGACATTAATAAGAGAATAAATACATTTTTCAAAATCTTTGAATCCTATTTCATTAGATCAGATAAATATTTTGGCGATACTTGATTACTGTCATCATGCCTATTGTGTCCACTGCAACCCACGGACACGCTACGCATAAATTGACGTCATTGGTACACACTGCGTCACCAATTGGTAACCCTTTATAGTGTAAATGGAAAGTTGCCGTATGCAGGCTACACTAACGAAATTGTTTGCCTGAACGACTCAAATAAATAAAATCTTACAAAAACTTATTTGCTTGCTAGGATTCGAACCACCGATGCCCCAAATGAACGTAGCGAGTCCACGCTTTTCCGACTGAGCTACCGCACCAGTTGTCAACAGCGTTGAATTTATAAGTTACATTATTCGTTTACAAAATAATAGTAGGTAACTCTTTACACGACTACCATCAACTAATAAAATTGTATTGAAGGTAGTTGTGCACTAAATTCTATTGAACAATAAAATTAACTGACTGGTTTTGTTACTTGTTTTATTTTCGGTGCGTGTAGCATAGCAATGGTGCATTTTATCAATTTTGAAAGGACAAAGATAGTTGTTCTTTACGAACAAAATATAAGCATAAAAGAGATTGCTTGGCATCATGGAATAATGGTAAGTCGTAAATATTAGAAGAATCTTTGTGAATAAATAATTGCCTGAGTATAAATGTATAACACTTATTTTACTTTTCGTAGGTCAAATCGGTGCAGTTCTATCGACTGGTGATATGAATCATATAAAGCCACACAAATCAGGCCGAAAGAACTAAGAAGTCTAAACAGATCTATGTGAACGCCACAAACATTATTATTAATACCAGCAAGTTGCAGAATAACGTTAGGTAAGTGGTATGATAATTGATAAGTATTACAGAGGTTGTTTTTTTATCTTATAACCTATGCCATTATGTAATAATGTTCTTATTTTCAGGTTATTGGGGATGGAAAGATGTCATAATATTGGCCCAGCGAGTTGCTTATCGAGAAGGAATACCTAGTGTATTTAGTTCATGATAACTGCGCTTCATCGTTCGCGAGCTGTTACTAACTTTTATAAAATTGAAAGATAACTGATATTGTTTTAAATTGTAAGTAGATAATATTACTTAGTCTGATCTGATTTGCGAGAGATCTAAATTGTTTATTTTTCACTGGATTTTATACGATAAGTATAAACTGTTCCAATGATAACATGACATGTTTGTTCACTCGTTAATTTTATTGGATTAAGTATTAGGTTTGTGTTTAAATAAATTTACTAAGACCCTACTAAAAGTTGTTTCATCTAACTATAACTTTACTAGGTAACTTACTACATACTCACAACGTAGTTCGTTGTGAAAGCAAAAATAAAAATAAAATAAACAAAAAATACATAGTCGTGACAGGATTTGAAACCAAGCCCGGACCCACGCAGGAGCATTTGAATTGGGGGTCGCTACCGCTACACCAATCGGCCGCACAGCAGAGTGCGTGAAATTACTTATCCATACGTAAGTAAGAATAAGAAAGTAAGAATGACAAATCTAATAAAAAAGGTAAATGTTTTACAAAAAGTTGAGATCAACGGGTTGCGAACTGACGTCTTAGCAGGGGAGGTACTTAATGGTGACGCTTTGTGTACACGCGTGGCTTGCTCGAATATGGCCACGCAGCTCAATGCTGTCAACGCTATTTAGAAGAATCAGCAGCCCAGGCTTTTTGGCGGGAATTTGAGAAGTCATGTTTCGTTTTTGTTTTATTTTCCAAAACTTGTGTTTCTTCGAATGTTAATGTGTATTAATGGTGGATTATTAACCGTTAAGTGTTCGTGAATGTGCATAGGTGTGGGCAAGTGAAACAAAATTGGATAACGTTGCTTTTCGACTTCTCCCAAAAAGTCCGTGTTGATGTTTCAGTAAAGCCCCACATCTTTACTGAGGCACAAGGGGAGGGGTGGGATATTATATTTATGTATTGTAATATGTATTTATATATCTTATTTATCTATAAACTTGAAGTTTATTTAATTACTTGACACTGGCTGAATGCACAACCGTGCGAAGCCAAAATAAAGAAAACAAAAAAAAAATCCTCAACAATCCGAAGTCGCTTCTCGAGGTCAGCGAAGACCCCAGGGGCCCTAGCCATATTGCACGATCTATCGTCGCTGTAGAACGACCTATCGTCGCTGTAGAATAGAACACTTCAAAATGTATAGGAATTGACGTTCTGACCACGTGACTCATCTACTTGAAACGTCAAATCCTATACATTTTGTAAGTGTTTCTATTCTACAGCGACGATAGATAGTGTAATATGGCTAGGGGGGCAGGAATCTTCTGTTCTTCTGGGAGGAGCTAGGCTGGCTTCACAACTAATGAGCCAGGTCATCCCCACGCATAAAAGACCACCTTTGAGTCTAAATGCGGAAAAGGGAGTCCCCATACATATGACATTTAGAATCGACAAAATTCGATCGATATTTATCAATAAAAAATCCAAATTTAACGAATTTTGTCGATTTTAAATGTCAAATTTAGCGATTGATAAGAACGGTACTTGCACTGCTGGTCTTGAAACTACGGGTTAAATAACAAAGTTTATGCTTACATAGTGACGTTATCAGAGTTCCGTACAACTTTGAAGCCAGTTAGGGAACCTTCGACCACAACCCTGAACTTCGGCTTGGATAGAGTCTTCGGCACCATCGCGATCTCAGGGTACATGGGCTCGAATCTTCGGTGCTCTGCGTCGTAAATCTAAAAGAAAACAATATTTTTAAGTACTTAACTCTTAGCACATCATCTGATTATTACTGTTAATTGGTTTAAAATATAATTTTAATTGGTTTAAAATATAATGACATCCAATATTTTGGTTGAATTGTTCACATTATTGGTATTTATCTAACCTTGATTCACGAAATTCTTTTGACATTGACTTCTTAAGGTGCGTCCAGATATCGCGTACCCTGGGTACGCGTAGTCAGTATACGCGTGTCCAGAACGCCTAGTCCATAGCTGTGGCTACGCGTATAGTGTACGCGTAGCTACAGATACAGACTTGGCTTTCTGGACACGCGTAACCTGACTATGCGTACCCAGGGTACGCGATATCTGGACGCAGCTTTAGAAGAAATTTAGTGTACGGTACAAGTCACCGTGCATTTTCCTAGGTCAGCAGAAAGGCGTCGCGCATGCGACGCACTTTCAGCTTTTGGTTTAATTTATTTTACGACAAAATCAATCAGCCACCAAGGGCATAGGGGACAAACAGAAAGTTTGATTCCTGTTTGTCCCCTCTCGGGGATAGGACGCGGGGACAAACAGGAATAACCCCTCATCATCACCAACATCATCTAATCTAAGTTTATTCGGACAATAGACAAATTCCTCCTGATCTAAGTGTTTATCATTTTAACAATAGGAAACATGCAATCGTAATATTTTTCAATATTTTGAGTCTTAAATGCAAAAAAAAACATAAAAGAAGACCCAGTGCAACGTTTTTATTTTAGTTAGTATTGATTTTTAACAATTATTACGATAAGTACGTGAAACGGAACGTATTTCAATACACCAATCAGCGTCGAGTAGCATAAGTGACGTAAAAATCTTCTCAATTAGGGATGTGACCCTTTATACTGATGAATGTGCTATCGATAAATTTAATGGTTATGATTACTAATCATAAACATATGCAACACAAAAAGCCTGAAACATATATATTTAGTCAGAAACAAGGGTCGTTCGCGGTTCATCTAAAATGCAATTTGCCTTAAGAATAAGAATAAGAATAAGAATATTTATTTGCCAGAATATAGGTAGGTATACAAATTCTGATGTTCAATACATGTTGTTGTGCCATTATATTCTACCATCTAGATGGTGTGCAAAATTTAATTACCTACTACTTTTTAAACTTTAAAACATTGAAATTATTAATTATTTAAAATGTAAACAAAAAAGGCGCATAAAAAACACGAAATATAGAAATAAATAAAGTCATTTTAAATTACCTAACACGATAAAATTAAGAATGTCGATTAAAAAAAAAAAAAAAAAAAATTAGTTAAAATTATTAGGATATGTCAGAAATTCGTTAATGTCATAAAAGCAATATTGCATCAACCATTTACTTATTTGATTTTTAAATACATTAATAGGTAAGTCTTTAAATGAATTAGGTAATTTATTGTAGACTTTTATGGCAATTATAAATACATTTTTTTTATATATCGTCAGGTTTATGGTAAACTCCCCTATCTGCAAAAAGCAAAATGTTCAGGAGAGCGAAAAGACTGGAAAAAAAACATACTTTTGCAGTTTTGAAATAGTTCCTATAGACCTATTTAAAAAAATTAAATACATTTGTGTATTAAATGGAAAGCATGTTTATATGTATTATTTAATAATACATAATATTGTTTAAATAGCGTAATAATGCAGATTCGCGACTTTACAGCTACATACAAAAAATTTGTCAAAACAGTTTTAGCCCATAGTAAACTCTCCTATGTGTCATATTCGCTACTTTGCACCGTCAAAATTGGTTTTCGTTTAATTTTTCGACTGCAAAAAATTGAATCTAGTATAGAAAACGAGTTTAAAAACTTTTTAATAGATTGGAAGTCTTATATTTGAGACAATTTAGGGGTACAAATAACAACATTACACACAGACACACTAAATTTAGTAATTACTATAAAAAACAGCCAAGTACAAGTTCTGTGGTTTGAGGTTCCGTAGTTATTTATCTTATTAATATCTGTTACTTGTGACGTCGTACGCGTTAGATTACTTTGATTATTACCTACGTAGTGCAGTAACGTTTTTAACGAAGCAAGCTTCGTTTTTTTAGGCCAATGCAATATTGGAACACTTGATTTGGCTAGCCATAATCAAAGGAACGGCTAGGTGCTTGTCGTTTCCTATTCTGTGGTCAGACATAACTCACTTTGCTCGCAAACACTCATGAAGCTTAAACGCGAGCAAAGCGAGCTTCCTCGCGAGTATCCTCGTGAAGTGAGCCGAAGTATTTTTAGACAAATGCAACAGGTGATAGGTACCTACTTGATATTGTTTACGGTGTAGAAAGAAAAGGCTGACTACTTGTCGGTTCCTTTTTTAGGGTTCCGTACCTTAAAAGGTAAAAAAGGAACCCTTATAAGATCACTTTCTTGTCCGTCTGTCTGTCTGTCTGTCTGTCTGTCTGTCTGTCTGTCTGTCTGTCTGTCTGTCTGTCTGTCCGTCTGTCCGTGTGTCACCATCGATTATCTCAGGAACGGGTAGAGCTAGCAAGTTGAAATTTATACCATATACTAAAGTCTATAGTCCCTATTGTGAGTATAAAAATCAAGGTCCTGAGTCAACACTATAAAAAGATATAGGCAAAATTAGGTTTTCGTGAAAACTTGTGAGTACCAAAACTTACCTTAATTATCAACTTTTTTTATTTTTCGGAATTTTTCCTTTACTTGTGCTAGAAGACCTTGCTTGTAACCAAAATTGACAATTCTAGGTCAACCAGAAGTACCCTAGAGGTTTTGGGTCGAAAACCTAAATGGTAGTTCCCGTTGACCTAGAATAACGAAATTTGGCAAAAAGCAAGGTCTTATAGCACAACACAAATAAAGGAAAAATTCCAAAAAGTTAAAAAAGTTCAAAATTAAAGGGTGTTCCCATACATACATAGTTGACGCCAATTAAAATTGTCCTCCGAGTTGTATGGGCGCTCATACAATTAAGCGGACTAGCTTAATTGGCACCATGCCTAGGTACGGAACCCTCGGCGTACGAGTTCGACTCGCACTTGACCGGTTTTTATTTTGCTTAGACATAGTTCACTTTGCGTGAAAAATACTCATGAAGCTAGAACTCGAGCGAAGTGAGCTTCAGATTAGGCTGATTGTTTTTAGACAAATGCACCGTCTTACACTTGATTTTGCTAACTGTGCTCAAAAAAAGAGCTAGCTGCTTGTTTGTTTCCTATTCTGGGGTCTGACAACTCAGTGCATGCAAAATACTCAAGAAGCTAAAACGCGAGTGAAGTGAGCTTCCGTTTCTCGTCAACAGAGGCGATTTTTTTAGACAAATGCAACATTGTAATACTTTGTTTTGCTAACGGTGCCCAATGAAAAGGCTGGCTGCTTGTCGGTTCCTATCTGTGGTCAGACATTACTCACTTTGTTCGCAAAATGTAATGAAGCTAATGCTAAGCTAAAGAATGCGAGCGAAGCGAGCCGAATTAGTTTTAAGGCAAATGCGTGATGATATGATTTTACATTCAAACATTTTTACCCCTTTTCATCCTCTTTGGGGTATAATTTCCAAAACTACTTTATTAGGGAATCATTATAGGTACTTCCTCTCTTAATCCATTTAAGAACACTTATAAGATTGAAGCAAATCGAACCACCTGTTAAGAAGTTCCACCAATACAAAACTTGAATACCCTCTTCTGGCACTCCCTTTGAAGGGTAGTTTTGAGTTTTGAGAAAACTTTTATACTGGTTTTTCTTAGGTATTTGTATTGCAAAAAAATTATAGGTACCTACCGAGTTTCAAGCGAATTCAACCACCCGTTATAAAGTTCCCATTCAAACTTAGACACCCGCTTAACCACTTTTTAGGGGTTTGTTTGAAAAATCCCGAAACAGTGTCTATTTATTTTGAACTAACAAGACCTATTAGAATCAAGTTTCAAGCAAATCGCTCTACTACGCGTAAAAAAGTTACATACAAACGTTTTCAGCCCTTTTCAACCCTTTAGGGGTTGAATTTCAAAAAATCCAACCTTAGTGGGTGGTTTCAAGTAGGTATGTGCTCTCTTAGCTAAATAATGTTGGCAGAACGCGAATCTGCCATATTCGCTAGTTTACCGTGATCATTTTTCTGTTTCAAACACAGGAACTCGGTAGTAAAATGTCTTATCTACACTTACGAGAATTTACCTTGTTGCAATATCAAAAATTGCTCTGATTCGCTTATTTACTGCTATGGTATCTCAAAAACTATGGGAGCTACAGCCATGAGAATTTTACACAGTGTGTATCATCGCATTTTAAACTATTTGGCATTTAAAAGTAATTTTCGTCAAAAACGCAGATAGGGGAGTTTACCATAAACCTGACGATATGTCAAGTCTGGCCCTAGGTAAGTATAATTTATGTGGATTTCTAGGAGCAGCATTCCGAACAACTACCTCGGATTGCTTTCTAAAGTACTCAGGATGCTCTCTAACCAGAATTTTCATCATCTTTTCATCAGAGCCTTTGTAGAGCAATATGCCTGACATGAATATCTAAAAAGTAATATGCCTTGATAAGTTAAATGCATTATTCTCATAATTTTTCGCCTAAGATTTGAAACACCTAAGACGCAATATGCCTGAATGGCAATTTATTTTAAACTCAGTTTACCCGAGTTGTACAGTACAGTGTCTAAAACGCAATTTGCCTTTGTAGCAAAGTGCCTAACATGAATGTCTAAAAATTAATATGCCTGATATAAATGCATTAATTTCATAATGCCTAAGATTTTTCATCATAATCAGTTCAAGTGAAAGCTATTGAAGAGATCTTCACTTGAAGTGACAGCTGTCAAACTTCAAACGGCCATATCTCGAAAACTACTCATCCTCGACTCTTCTTTCTAAGCTCAAATGAAAGCTATGACCTAGATCTACATTTTCAATGACAGCTGTCAAAATGACATATATCATCTAAAATGTAGATCTTGGTCATAGCTTTCATTTGAACTAAGAAAGGGAAGTCTAGGACGAGTAGTTACCGAGATATGGTCGTTTGAAGTTTGACAGCTGTCACTTTAAATGAAGATCTCTTCAATAGCTTTCACTTGAACAAAGAACGGGGAGTCTAGGACGAGTAGTTTCCGAGATATGGCCGTTTGAAGCTTGACAGCTGTCACTGTAAATGAAGATCTCTTCAATAGCTTTCATTTGAACTAAGAACGGGAGTTTCCAAGATAAGGCCTTTTGAACACACACTAAAAAAATATGTAGAAAATGACACTAGATGTAAAATATGACAGATTATGTCAAAAATGGCAAAAAAACATCTGTTGTAAAAACAACAGATGTTTTTTTCTGTCAATTTTGACAATTAGTGTCATTTTTTATTTAATGTCATTTTTGACATCTTTTGTCATAGGTACATCTAGTGTCATTTTTGACATGATCTGTCATTTTTGATATAATTTGTCATTTTTGACAGAAACAAGACCAAATCTAGGCTCTCAACGTAGCGGTGCGCGCCGTGCGCGAGATCTCAGTTCGGGGCGAACTACTAGTACCTATTACCGAAAGTGATGCTTAGCTACGTCAAAATTTAAAGCAAACTTGCTTCCACCCGCGGCTTCGCTCGGGTAGTACCTGGATAGAAAGAAGCCTATGTCCTATTCCCGGTCTTTATCTATTCTATATTTTAAATTTCAGCCATATCGGTTCAGGGGTTGTCGGGCGGAAAAAAATACATCCAAACATCCATCCATCCAAACTTTTGCATTTTATATTAGTGTGATGATAATAAATTAATGAACAAAATCGCCTAACTTACCACTAAGATCTTTGCTCGCTTCGCTCGCTCACTCGCTCTAATATTTTTCAAATATTTAGAATATAATATAACTTTATTGTACTGTATCTACACCATAAAAAGAAAACACAATAAGAAAAAGAACCATTATTTTAAACAGTGATACAATTTAAGAGTTGTTTTTTTTTTATTTGTTTGTGTAAATAATTTACTTTGATTGTGAACTTTGATTCTGTAAATAAGGAAAGAAAGATAAGAAAAGCTTTTTATTTCGACCACCACAAATATAACCTGACGTGCTACTGATCGTTACACATCAATTGGTATAGTCGTATTGCTCATTATACGGACTAAAATTGAAGGAAAAAATGTAATTTTTCCTTCAATTTTGACATAAAACGTATCAAAACTAATCATTTTTTCCTTCACTTTTAGTCCGTATAATGAGCAATACGACTTTATGTAATAATCGATTTCGATACATTCGTCTTGTGGCACATCCCTAAGCGAATAGCTATGTTTTGTGAATAGCCATTGTATTATCAATCTTATATCTTGTAGATAAAGACTAAAAGAATTGATAACGGTAGATAACGCCATCTCGCGACAAAAAATATTTCGCAAAACGCCATCTCTTGACAGGTAGACTTTCATTTTAATTTATTATTATCGATCGAGCGAGCGAAGCGAGCGAAGATCTTAGTGGTAAGTTGGGCGATTTTGCTTTGTATGTTTGTATGTTTGTATATTTGTATGTTTGTATGTATGTTTCACGAATTGTTGTTCGCGCATAACTGTCGAACCGTTCATCCAATCTGCATGAAACTTGGTAGGTCAATAGGTTGTGGTAAGGAAATTTACGGTGGAGCATATGAGTTTAATCGATGAAGGGGTTGTGAAGATATTAGGTTCCCAAGGTGGTATTTTTTTTAAAAAGTTACTCAAATAAATTGAGTGGGGTGTCATATGAAAGGCCTTATTTTGTACATTCCAAAATGGTTTTTATTTTTACTCTAGGATGTATAGTTATTGAAATACGACCAAAGAATAAAAACTACGAAACCAGAGCTGCAAGAGCTCCCGTTTCATAGAGTTTCGATGTCTTCGTAGCTCATTGACTGGTCGGTCTTAGAAAGAGAGTGGCATCGTTGCGGTTTTGTTTGCAATGATTTTAGTTGCTACTTGATTTATTTTGTTGATAAAAAAAATCTTGGTAATGAATGAAAATAATTGTCCGGGAACCTGAAAATAAATTACGTACGTAGGTTACGTTATGTAGGCTAAACTTGGTAGGTCAATAGGTTGTGCTATGAACATTTAAGGTGGAGCATAATGAGCTTAATCAATAAAGGGGTTGTCAAGATATTGGGTTCCGAAGGGAGGGGGTAAAAAAAAATTAATCAAATATATTGAGTGGGGTGTCAAATGAAAGGTCTTTAGTTGTACATTCCAAAATAGTTATTATTTTTAGGACGTATCTAGGTACTTTTTGAAATACGACGAGAATTCCTATACCTACCTATTAAATGAATGAAAAATTAGACACGACATTATGTATGGCATGCATGCCAGTATTTTTTACCATGTCGAGCTAGCGCAATAGGCATACTGGGCAGTAATAGCACTTGAAAGTATAGGGGTAGTCAGTAGAAAGTCCAAATGTAAGCCATCTACGGTGCGCGAGATCTCAGTTCGGGGCGAACTACTAGTTTTATTAAGTTTAGAACCATGTTCCGATGGCTATAGGGTTTATTATCATTAAATTAGTTTTATAGTTTTAGGTCCTTTTTTACGTTCTCCTCGACAGGAGTGACGTCACCGTTTAAATTTTCGCGCGCAAACGGATGTACAGTTAACATCCGTTTGCGCGCGAAAATTTAAACGGTCAGTTTGAAACCGCAATATTTTACATTAATTTAAAGTATTTTAATTTTTTTTTAAACTCGTGGTCTATTCTACATAAAATTCATTCAAATGAAAGCAAAAATAAAAATAATGCAGGTTCTCTATTCTAATGTACGAGTATAGCTAACAAGACGCCATAAACTTGGTGTAATCTAGATGGTGCTTGGGCTGATTTTGATATCAAAAGACACAGAGCACAGAGTGTAAATCTTCGGTAATGTTAACGAATTAAAAGGCACCTAATGTTAAAGTGTAAATAAAATGGCAATGTTTAGTCATTGTATATTTTCTAGGAAGACTGTCAGATTTACTACATCTCATCAGCCCCCTGATTGTCTATCTTTGAAAGCGACCAAAATCGGTCTCAAACTCTCAAATATGACAGTTCAGTGAGCACGCAAGAAGCTCTGTCACTCTCATCTCAACGATATCGAAAGCGACAAAAGATACCTACGCGATCGTTTTGACAGTTTGAGACCAATTTGAGGTTTGAGACAAGTTAGACAATCAGCCCGCTGACGTACCTTGACACAAGACCTGACCTTGACTAATGAGGCAAGTACTTATTTGATCTAACCTTGACAGTTGATCCCTTGATTTTGATACGTAATCTCACCTTGACTTGCAGCACGTCATCGGATAGATACTTGAAGTCCATTCGCGCCAATCTGAAGTCATCGGGGTAGTCAGAGGGCCTCGCGCGTTCGTAGATAACAGACAAAGAGTGTCGATCTTCTGTCATATTAACGAATTGGAAGGTGCCGTATTGTGAAGGGTAGAAACAGTACGGTACGCCGGAGTTTTCGGCCGTGGCCCAGCAACATCCTGAGAAATATTATATTAGTAGGTTTTTTAAATTAGCTTTGGTTTTTGAGGAATTTTCCATTTAAAATTATTTATTTGATTTTTTTTTTATTTTGAATTTGAAAAATTAAAAAAGAACAAAAAAACTTACAAAAAATTAAACTTTCATCGTCTGAGATTCGAACTCGCAGCTTTCGGCTAGAAGGCGGACACCCAACCACTCAGCCACTTTAGTCTCAACAAATTACGTAAATAATTACAAAGCACATTGCACTGGTAAATCTTTTTGCATGATAATGCCGAGAAAACGAATTTTCCCAGATGAGACCTATCTAGATCTATTTTTCGCCCCCTTAAGCTCCCGTACCGCAAATTTAATCGAAATCGTTAGAGGCGTTTTCGAGTACAAATTAACAAACAAATACTGCTCGTTTAATAGAATAGGATCTTCATTCTCGGCTACATTGACAATATCATCAACGGCTGTTATCTATTTCCTTTCAAACTTACCTCTAGACTTGCACTCGGCTTCGTTCGCCCCGCCTTGAGGGAAGCAGTCGAACCTCATGCTATCAGTGATCTTCGCGCAGATATCTCTCAACTCTTCAGCCGGACGTTCGACGAAATTCTTCTTATTGTATTTATACTCTTTCTTCTTGAAGTCAGTGAGGTTCCCTCTGTTTTTCACGCTTAGGTTGTTGTGGTCGTGATAACGGTTTTCGGTTGACACCTAGAATAAAATAAAATATTAATTTAAGTATATGAATATTGACAGTACTTCAAGCATTAGAATGGAAATCGGTTATTTTCGTGTTTTCCGAATATGTTCGACAGCAGTGTATCATTCCACAAAACAGAATGAGACAGAAGTGCAGGTCGCGTCGTTAGCAGCGCAGCTCGCACGGTTTGCAACTAATTTGCTTTTGTTAAAAATGACATTGATATTTATTTGTTTGCAATAAAGTTGAAATTATGAGTAATTTTCATTTCAATGACTTTACAATCGTTTTTGTAATTTAATGCGATTGTTTCCGATATTTTCCGAAAACCATTCTTTTTCTGGTATTACTGTACATTATTGTATTGACTTGACTGGCTCTCAGCTCATTTGGTAGATATGCTTTCTGTGCTGTAGGTCGTGGGTTCGATTTCCACCCTGGACAAACATTTGTGTGATGAACATTGATGTTTGTTCTGTGTCTGGTAATCTGGTTGTGTTTACAATAATACATAAAGTATTTTATCAGTTATAGGTTCGCATAGTACAAGCTTTGCTTAGTTTGTGGCTAGATGGCGCTGTGTGAAATGTACACCAATTTTAACAATTATTTGAAGAAAATAAAGAAAGATTTAAGTCTACCTTTTCAAGTTGTAAGGGTGATATTGGTGCTTTTACAGTCTCAGGATGAGCACGTTCCCAAAGTTTTCTGAAACAACAAACAGTTTATTCAAAACTGTAACTGAAACATTTGTAAAGTACCTACCAACAGTGGCCGTTCTATATGTAGTATTAGTATCTATTCTATTACACTGGTTAAACAACGTCCTGTCTCTCTACGTCACTATCCACAAATGTCTTAAAGCCGGGACCGACAATTCGTGCCCCTGGAGCACGGAAGCGCTCAGCTCGTAATGCCACTTGCGGTCACCCATCCAAATTGTGACCGCACACAGCGTTGCTTAACATCAACAATCAATTGTCCCTGTATAGAGGAGGTCACTTATCTATTTAAAACTAGCTTAACAGACACTGTCCAAAACATTTATACAAAAACTATAGAAAAACGCTGTCCTAGTACTTGAAGATCTGAGTTAGACGCCGCTTTTGCATAGAGATTTCGTCGAGTGTCCGTGGTGTGCCAGTGTTCAACTTTAAACATTCATAAGTAAGGGGGTTAGTGTTTAGTACATACTTATAATGCGCGTCAGCCCAGTTGCCGCCGACAGCGCCGCTGACCGCCCACCAGGTCGCTATACAGATCACGCAAGCCAGAGCTAGCCCCATCACGCCGGACAGTCGAGGAACGTTGTCCCACACTCGCTGGACGACGTTGCGACGTTGTGAGAAACGTTCGTACCTGAAAACGAAATAACCACAGTAAGACATTGTCTATGCAAACCGTGTTGGCCGAAGGGTATAGTACCTTGACTTTCGATCCGAAGGTTGTGGGTTCAAATCCTGGCCGTGCATCAATGGATTTTTCGTTTCGAAAACTTTACATGCGCATTAACACGAGCTCTAAACGGTGAAGGAAAACATCGTGAGGTCCCCCGCGGCTAAGTCAGCCCCACACGTATTGACCATGTCTTTCCTGTGGATATGGACGGTAAGCTGAGAGGATGGTGTAGGTGCTTTATTAATCTGCCGATAAGATTTTTTTTTTTTTCAACTTGACAACTCACATAAGTATTGGATACACTTGGCTAGCCATCACTGAAAGAGAATATGAGACACTCATGATCACATTTAACACAATACACAGGATTTTAACAAATTACAATTAGTTCGACCACCATAAAATATTCTTTACCTTACATTTTATCAGATAAATATCATATTTTTATCATATTGTTTAGAGACCGCCTAAAATGCCTGAGCTACGAAACAAGCTACAATTTTAAGCAACTAAGACATCTTCAAACAAAACACACATTTATACATGCAATACTTACCTATTAAACACCAATGTCCAATTCCTATTTGCTAAATAAACAGTATTAAGTATGTGATGGTTACTTTTATACTTATCCAGTCAGTTTAGTGTAGGTCATAGATCAAAGGGCATTCTCTATGTTCATAACAAAAGATAAAGTAGAAAGTAGGTACCTACTTAACATAGGTATAACTATAAGGCTTGTAAACAGAAAGGTTATCATTGTACCTAGCTGTAAGTTTTCCTAAAATTGTTAAAATAAAATAAATAAATATTGTAGGTAGGTACCTACTTTTTTAGATAGTAAAAAACAAAATGGTGTTGGTGGGTTTTGCTTACTAACAGCTCAATTTGTTGTCGAGTTGTAATAGTCTGAGTAAGGTTTTTTAGGAGAAAAGTTCTCTGGAAAGTTAATGCTAATATTTTCTTGACTTGTTGCAATTATATGTTAGTAAACATTGTACATCCAAAATAGCTTGAGTATAAGCATTTGTGAAGTTAGGCTTTTCGCTGCGCAGTAGAAAATCTTGTATAAAAAGTTGCAATGCGCATCGAAACAGCTAACTTCACGAATGCCAAGATCCGTTGGAACAAGTGTAAGCTGAAACTATAAGGACAAAACAAACCTATGTTCTCTATTCGAGGAAGGATCTCCATCATCCTTCGGCTTGGGTATAACACCGCTGAACAGCGGAGCCCTACCGCTCTTGCCACTGTACTTCCCAAACGGGGCAAAAGAGCTGGACATCTTCCTCTTATAGCTCACATTCTTCGGCCCGCTTAGTGATGTCTCCGTCTGGTCCAGCCCGCGCGAGGATTCTCCAGACTCCTGGACCTTCGCGCCAGAATCACCACTATCGTTACCGAAACAAAGGCGATAGTTTATGTTATCGTTCAGCGTCAACAAATCTGTTTTAGACCCCGGAGACTTGTCGCAGAAGTCCTCAAATGAAACAATTTCGTAGTCCTCCTCATTTTCACCCGATTTCTCGGGTTTGTATGGTATTTTAGGCATTTTTGCTATAGAAGTACGTAGAAAACTAATTTTATTTTAGAGTTACTTTTAGTTTGGCGAATACATTGAGGCAGCGCGATGGTTTTCAATAATTTCACTTCACTTCACATTTTGCCAATGCAATGACAGGAACTTCGAATTTTACAGAAAAAAACCTGTAAAATGTTTTCAGGAATTAGTTTTTCACAATTTTTCATTTCATCACACGCATCAGTTTTTATTTTTAAATAAATGAATGAATGAATGAACTAATAAAAATCGATATGATAAAACTAGACATGACATTGACATTAGACTATTAAAAAGAATGAACATAAAATGAATAGAAAGGCACGGCCGGAAATGGAAATAGAAGCGGCTAAATACAAAAACACTATCAAAGTCAAGGCCAAAGTTAGGTCTAACTTGGGGCCCTGTGCTCGGGTTGGGCCCCGAAGTGTAATTTAAGATTTACACAACAAAACAAGCAAGACCTAACATTCAAAGACTAACCTTGATTAAAAAAAACATCTGGAAGGTGTTTTATCAAATGTTTCAATGAGGGTAGATAAAAATATTTCACTTGCATAAACGAGAATAATGTGAGCTTTCATTCGCGTGGACGATATGGTGGACTTTTGATTAGAGATAAGTTTTAAATATTTTGTTAGTGAATTGTGGTGGACAGATCTTGCAATTTTATGAATAATTTTACTCAAAAATGAATTGGAAGAGTGCAAAGTTTTTATTGGCATCGACGGCCACGGTTGTGGTAGCTTCACAAGTTGCAAAGAAGCTCTACAGGTATTTCTTCAATCCAAAAAGGTGCTATCAGTCGGATTTGATGAGTGATGATTCTTGCAGTGAGCTGATAAGCATGAAAAACAGAGAAATCAATGATGTAATACTATTCTCAGATGACATAGTTCGTCATACAATAAGAGTGCCACCAAATAAAGACTTGACTATATGTGAAAGCAGAGAATTAAACTGCTTTAAATTAATCAAATACATAAAGTCGGCAAAAGAAACTTTAGATGTTTGTATGTATTTGATAACAAGTAATGAGATCGCCGAACAAATAATAAGATTGGGACAGAAACATGTTTTAGTACGAGTAGTTGTTGACAGCGACATGGCAAATACGCCCCCGTCGCAAATAAAGAAACTGAAGGAATATAGTGAGTATAAAAAATCAATTTTTCACCATTCAGTAGGTATTTATCTACTGATGAATGATGACTATCCTACCAACTAAACTGTTTTACATCTTTCAGGTTTTATCCAAGTACAGACTAATAAGAAATCTATACTTATGCACCACAAATTTTGCGTTGTTGACGGGCCCAGAGCCATTAAACGAAAAAACATACTAAAATCTTATGCAGAAAAACTAAACGTTCACGCTCAGTATCCATCCTGTGTGAACTCACAACTAAAATCAAAACCAGTCAGAGGTTTTGTTATGTCTGGTTCACTGAACTGGTCTACCCAGGCTATGGTTTCAAACCATGAGAGCGTTATTGTAACGTCACATCCAAATATCGTTAGCAAATTCGAAAAGGAGTTTGAAAGTTTATGGGTGGAAACCGAATCGGTAAGTAAAATTCATTCATTACCTACCTACCTTACCTACTACCTACTAGCTAGGTAGTAAGTACTTCCTATTCCTTTTATAAAATTTGGACTTAGAATAATATAAACTTTCAAGAACCGAAAATGGAAGCTACCTTCGAAGTAGAACTTTAATTTGCTTAGCATGAAATTGAATTTGAATTCAGTGAGTCATCCAAAATCTATCATTATGATTGAAACCTAATGGATAGGTATATGCATTTATTAAACAAACTAAACTAGGTATAATATCTTATAAATATTTACTTAACTTAAAGTTTTGTAAATATAATTATGTACAAACGTTCATATTTCTTACAGGTGGTACTATCGGCATCCTAACTTCTGCTTTGTTACATCCACATATCTGGGGGCACGGAAGTGCCCCCGCCAAGTCGAGCATTAAACTATTTGAAACTACTACGTAAGTAGGACATTTTTTATTTAATAGATAAAAATATCATGTAAGACCTATGAGAATAACTTATGGTACAACTATGTATAAAAAGGTGTTATAATTTGACAAACAGTCTACCCATTTTGAGCGTACAATCTTTATTACATAGAGGAATTATAAGGTACTAGTGACCCACCCCGGCTTCGCACGGGTGACATCACACATCACATAATAACCTCTGAAATTATCAGTATTTCTCTTCTTTATCATGCATTTATTATACATTTAAACCTTCCTCTTGAATCACTCTATCTATTAAAAAAACCGCATCAAAATCCGTTGCGTAGTTTTAAAGATCTAAGAACACATAGGGACAGACAGCGGAAAGCGACTTTGTTTTAAACTATTTATTGATGATAGTGATAGTGATTTGATACCTTTTTAGTAGGTATATAACTATATTATGGCAGTTTTATAGACTAAAGCTGGGAACAAATTATCGGACGCGGCTGACGGACGCGGCTGTTAGCCGCGACTGTTAAGTGTGCACACCGTCCGAACACCCAACGGGCTAGATTGCCTGCGGACGTCTGAAGGTCCAAGGACGCGTCCGCGACTTTCGTCAGATAATGTGCACAGTTCTATGTTCGTTCTACATCCAGATACCTAGTCAGTCGCGGCTGTCAGCCGCGTCCGTCAGCCGCGTCCGATAATTTGTTCCCAGCTTAACTAACGCTAGGTGCACATAGGTACATAAAGTAGGTAGAATGGTAGGAAGAAGAGACGTGCTGTGGGCTGTGGCAACACAGCAATAAGTTTGAGAACCGCAGCCGCTGCCTGTTAGGGACCATAGACAAAAGTAATGTTTTTTATTCATTCATTCGTTCGTATGTCACAGATAAAAAATCTCATTTGTCGTCTAGAAAGAATGACAGCTGACAGCCGTAGACAACTCCATCCATGTGCACTTCACTTCAATTTCGATCGATCATATGTTTTCTTTGTGTAGTTTTTTCAGCCGCTGTAATTCGAATTGGTTAGAAAGTTCACGTGTTAAATGGCTTGTAAAATCTAGATACAAGTGATATTTAGCGATCCTAATACTAGATTACGTTTTCCCGTGTCGAATTAGTATTAAAAAGTAAAAAAAATACGTGGTGCATAATAGTGCATTTCTATGTGCACGTGCTTGCATTTTTTCAGGCTAATTTCTCTATTTCGTTTCTCAAATGGTCTATAATTTTTTATATGTTGAGAGTATAGCGCTAAGAGTAAAACCACACGTGTGCGGGCTTGGTTTCGCCTAATTTCGGTATAAAATGTGGCTTTGAAAGTGGTTCTAAGTTGTGGCTATAGGTTGGAATTAAGTTATTTTATTTCCACCTGTTACTGTATTGTGTCCTGGTTCCTGGATAGAAGGTCCATTGGATGAAGTGATTGTGGTATGTATGAAGCCCACAAAGTTAGAATACAGCTGGTTTCTGATGACTATAATGTTAATTTTATGATGACATTCCACAAAGGTCATATCCTCTATTTTGAAGGATTACATGATTGTAATGATTGCATATAAAATATGTAGAAAATTTAGATTTTTAATCAATATTCCTTGTTACTATACCTTGTGTCCAAAGAACCTAAAGCATAACTTCTATTCTCTACCTTGTCTGGGACACCTTTTGGTATTATTTTGCTTGATGCAATAATTTAACTGTGTAATCAATCGCATTTCTCCATGCTATTCAATCAATATGTTACACAAGAAAAGTTTATCTGTGTTTAAAATTTTACAAGGCTTTAAAAAAACACCACCCTCATTATTTTACAAACAGAATATAAAAGGCATAAAAAACACCACCTTGTATATTATTAAAAAGAAATCATTAAACAATGCCATCCATACTTTAGTAAATTTCAATTAGTGTCCAATGTATTAGAAGTACAGATGTGATAATTTTTTTATCAATGTATTGTTCGCATCATAGTATTATCTAGAGCAGTGGTTCTTAACCTATGGTCCGCGGACCACTGGTGGTCCCTGGAGCCACTTGAAGTGGTCCGCGAAGCTTCCCAAAAAAATTAAACAAGCGAGAAAGGATCAAAGTTGAAAGAGAAAACTTACTGTTGGTGGTCCGCGGCAAGTCAGAAAGTTTATCAAATGGTCCCTCATCACTAAAAGGTTAAGAACCACTGATCTAGAGAATGTCTATTTAAGACCAAGAAAAACCTACGTCCCAGAATAAGGTGTGGTCAACCCAATACACTACCTTCAATATTACCAGTATTTGCCCTTTT
This sequence comes from Camptogramma bilineatum, assembly GCA_958496255.1. Classification (NCBI taxonomy): domain Eukaryota; kingdom Metazoa; phylum Arthropoda; class Insecta; order Lepidoptera; family Geometridae; genus Camptogramma; species Camptogramma bilineatum. Next base: position 2,275,952 of record OY292464.1, read on the forward strand.
TATACACATTCAGCGGTTCATTCACATGGTCATTTCATACTAACATTGATTTAGAAAACTTGATAACTTTCTGAAAGTATGGTAAAAGTCAGAAAAATAAACATAAAAATATGAACATCTACCTTACTTGTTTTATGGTATTTTCTGTTAAAACAAACAAAATACTGGTTATTGATAGATATTATTTAATTTCCATTATTATCTTTTCTCTGCACTAATCTAGGTAGGGTTGTTTTTTGGTAGAGATTTTTTTATGAAAGTCAATTTTTCTTAAAATCTGTAAAGCATTTTCTAAATACGTAGTAAGTAATCAAAAAATATAAAGAAGTAAGGATTGAATTGTACGTAATAGTTTTTTAAATATTTTTAGTTGCATGCCATAACCTACACTACATCATGCCTTTCGAAATCAAATTGTTTTAGGTAAATTATGAAATGGTATCCTAGGAAACTCGTTAATTTCTTATGGCTTTTTTTTCATTACCTACATATTATATAAGTTCAGAATTACTAATAGTTGTTTTGTTTTGTTTCAGATAAAGGCACCAATGATGAAATACCACATGTGCAAGTGTAAGATATGTGCCAAAGAAGTTTTTACAGTGTCAAAATATGGGATATGTGTGAAAAACATGTTTTTAAAAAACAACGTGAAAATAAATATCGAATCATGTGGATGGTGACAAAGGTGTGATTTTTATCGCAATGTGAATTTTTGGATGCAGTGTTCTTCAATAGATGGCGCTGTTTGGATTGTTGATGGCCAAGTGTGGTCATGCTTCTTCTACTCACCGCTAGGTGGCGCTGGTAAGCAATTGTTTTAGTTTATTTTTGTACCGCTAGATGGGGGTGTGCATTTTACTTTTTGGTGCGACATCTAGTGGCGAGTAGCCTCAACTATTTAAGTCGTTTATTGCAGCATAGATGTCGCTACGAGTACTGAATAAAAATGTTAAACTTTGAAATTTGAAACATCGCCATCGCTACGCTATCTGTATAAAATCCATATCGTGGAAAATTTTTGCACTGTCCTTGAGTTATCCTATCTACGTTTTCGTGTCGAATTTTGTACGGAATTATAATTTGTTGTATCTACGTCATGTGTCTTGCAAATTTTGCTTACCTACCTAGCTACTTACCTAATTTAGTACTGTCTCGTCTATAATTTAAATACTTACCGGTCTCATTTCGTCCACTAAATTACAAAAATCCCAACGAGTGTATTATTTAAAAACCGGTGTAGGTAGGTACTAATTCAAGTTCTTGTGCAATTTCTTGTCATGCCCGTACACGTACACACCTACTACCTATCATGGGCCTTCATTGATAATGATGCTAGGTAGGTAGGTACCTACCTACCTACATAATTTCCCCAGTCATTGAGACCGGTCTTTGAGCCCGTCTCGCCGGGAAGTAGGTAGGTATGTGAAATGTCGTAAATTACCTAGCTGGTTAATAGGCAACTTGAATTATTCATTCAGTCGGCCTTGAACCTCGACTGACTTATCAACATTCTTCTATAGGACGTCGTAGTATCGCTGTCGCATACCTACCCTCTTTATAGATTAGTAAGTTTTGATCTTGATGACTTTGTTTAGGAACAAAAACAATTAGAATTTTGTGTCTTAAAATTTGAACCTTAAACCGGGTTGACACGATCCAAGTAAGCTTCGACCAAGTGCAACTTGGATGACTCTGATTGGACGCTGTCGTCCGAGTGAGTGCACTTGGACGACGGGCTTCCAATCGTAGTTGACTAGGACCGTGTTCTACTCATCCAAGTTGCACTTGGTCCAAGTCCATGCTGACTTGGATCGTGTCACCGCGGCTTTAACTAGCTTTCGTCTATGTTATTTCAGATGGATGATGTTATTCCAGTATGTGTATCGTTTTATGTAATTCTAGATCTCGATAGTGCTATAAAAGTAGCAGGTAAGAGGCATAATAGATACAAACGTACAAGTACATTCTCACTCAAACTTTCAGGTGTATTTATATTAATTAGTAGTAGGATAGTTTATCAATTTGATAAACGACGGCTGAGCTTGATTCCACTTGGAATTTGTTTTTTGAAACCAACTCACTTATTATTCATCATTTGAATGCGTCCAAAGTTAGACACACATCGGAATTCCATCGTTTTCTCTTGTCAGTTCAAATGTGACGAGTTTTTTAAAATCTAAAACGAAAAAGAAACATACTCCCGTTTTCCCAATAACATGTACGGAAACATGTAAAATTGTACATAATTACCTATATGTACAATTTTACCTATATGTATAAATCCGTGAACGCAAAAAACAGCGTTCAGACTTTGGACACGAAACAGAATGTAAAAAATAATTAATAATTGAATAATTAAAGAAGAAAGAAGAAAAACTCTAAAATCATAATATTATGCAATGCATTTATGTACTTATCTAAGAATAGAAAATGTTAAGATAACATGTACGGAGGTTCGCTAGAATATCCCACACATTTAAATAAACCTAACAAACATTTACAAATTTTATGTGATTTGAGCTTTGAAGCTCCAAGAAGATTATAAGTACGTATTCTATTTCTTTTTTATAAACTAGACGTTTGCTGACAAATTGAACCACTCTTGAGGAAAAGAACAGACGAAATCACGTAAATAAGGGCATCGACCCGCCAAATCAAAGTCAGGATATGCGCTTTGAACCACCGCCCTTTACTACCCACTTCCTCCCCAAGGGCACGGTATTAAAAAAACTACCTTCATAAAGCTTACGATTTAGTTTTTAATCTGTGGCCGAATGCATCCGGTGATCGCAGGCTTTGTTTTGTAAATAAAAACAGTTTTAAAATGTAAAGTACGTGACTCACATGGCATAACCTGTGTAACAATGGCCGATTTTGACCTGTGACTTTCAAATTGCTGGAAACAAAATAAATGCGTACATTATATTTCATTCAGCTTTTAAAACTTCTGAGAATCCTTATTTTATTCCTCGAAGGTCCCCTTTGTTTTCCAAATTCGCAGTCCAATGCTAGAGCTTTGTGGTTCGAATACATCCAGATTGACACTCCATCTTTTTCTGAGAAACATAGAACGTAAAATTCTTGGTTCAGAAAACTACATTACCCTATGAAAGATGTTTAAAGTTGAACACTGGATAAACAACGTCCTGTCTCTATTCGTCACTATCCACAAATAAAGACAGGACGTTGTTTAACCAGTGTTCAACTTTAAACATCTTTCATAAGTAAGACCCTAAGTATCTAAACCTAAGAAATAATCCTGAAGAAGAATCCGCGGGTGCTTCGGCATTTCCTTTCATTACTGCATTCGTTTCGAAGCTGGGATATTTTACCTACTTTTAGGTACTTTTATTTTTACTTAATATCCCGTCCAATGCCCTTGGTCTTCTCTTTACGAGCTATCCAGAACCACCCAAGCACATCATATGTCCTGCCTGGGTACTAAACTTTTAACAACTTTATAATGTTTCACAAACAATTAATTCGTGCTACCGTATCAAATTACAGTCGGACTTGTATTAAGATATTTCTCCCCACCATTGTTCTATAATACTACTAGACATTTACGATCTTTTTATGATGTCACACTTCGGCCTATCTCTGTACAGCAATAAAACGTTTAAGCTCAGTTTAATAGCTATAAAACTATTACAATTTTCGATACCAAGGATTTAAATGTATGAAGAAAGGTGGCACCAATAAAAATGTTTGTCATTTTTATGACGTCACTTCTAAGTAAGTATGTTAAAATAGCATAATAGAGTAAGTTCTGAATGGATTCACTTATTCTGGTAATTTATGGGCAATTTGCAAAAGTGGTCCGTTTTATGGCATCTCTTAAAAGAAAGGTATTGTTGGGGCGCGCTCATATTGAACATTCAAAGGTGAGACTGCTTGGCGTTTATGAAAGGAACGCTTTTATTTATAGGGTCTATTTGCACAGGCAACCAAATAAAGTCTAACCCATACAACAAATAAAGCAGAAATTCATACAAAAAGATAATAATGCAGGTGTGATTGTGTTTATATTATTCCGAGTCAACTGTAATCTTTAGTGCGCATTGCACACTCATTGAGAAATAGAATATTTTTCAGTTTATTTAGTGTTATTTCAATGGATTAAATTAAAAAAGTTACTACAACTGCCTTGTATACAGAACCTAACAATGGTATCTTTAAATTCAAATTATAAGTTTTCAAAGCGTTGCCATTAAAAGTTTTCATAGGCGGTTTTTCTGTCCCTCACGGCAAACTCTCCCTCTATACCGCGGTTCCCTATTCTGCCCTAGGCGGCCCAATCCCATGCACTCTTTCACATGGCAACAGAATTAGAAACGCTCCAGTATCAATAGGCGGATAATTGAATTCTACAATTTCTATAACATCACCATCACCTGCATTTGCTTTGCAAAAAAAATTGGATCCCCTCGTATTTTTGTCTCGTTACTCAATGTCTTATGCTTTGTGTGCTCAAGACATTGTCTGGCGGATCTGGTTCAACCCTAGTTCCGTAATAAGAAATTATGCCCTTATCTAAAACGAGGCAGTATTGATTTACGATCACACATTGTGCGGTAGTTAGGACATTTCGCGTCGGATGGTCGGCGGCGTCTCGGCCAGGTGTGAGTCGGGATTTTTTCCTGAATCGCGAACGGTTTCCTCTCATACAATAGATGCAAGATTTGCACAAAAACGTGTTATTCAAAAGGGGGTTGAAAAAACTAGTGCATGCTTTATGCAGAGCTAAGGCCGACCGTTGGACCGGGCCGGGAGTCGCGTGCCGTATTTGCTTCGCTTTTTAATAGGTTTTTTATAAAGCCTCGGCGAAGCTTGCCGACTCACGCTTAGCTTAATCGCGCAGGCTACGTGGTATTGTTTCCGAATACGCTTCATTGATTATTTAATCGATTTTGAATATTAAATCCTTTTTAAAAATTCATATCGGCCGTCTTTTTCTAGGATTGTGCGGTCTGATATATTGCCCGTCGATATCCGTTCATTTATTAAGTTTTTTATAGCGTAAGTTAATCTAACTAAAACGCAAACGAACTTAGTTGTGCATGTAAATTAATTCACCGGCTTATCTCTACTTTAACATTGTTGAAGTTCCAAGAAATATTTCCTAAAAAATTCAATCGAGAAATACGAAACACATGAAATGTAAAAAGTACGACTTCCTTTATTTGCTATTGAATAATTGACTCATCTTTCTGCCGCCATACATGCGTAAATCGCAATGCACACGTGAGCGTTTTGACAGGCGTTTGAAATTCTAATCACAAACGTGACATCGTCAAACTGTCAATCAAACCATTTTCAACAATGCTTCCTTTTGCGCAAAGGAACGAATGAGTGAATGAGGATTACGATTTCGCGGTATTATTAAAACTCTGCGGGAGGTCGTTGACTGACATGTGCTGTTGACTAAATTAAATATCCATCAATAAAGACTTCGAGTTTGATGTAGGTTAAGTTTATTGTGAACAGTAAAGACCAATAAACTCAATAAAACCATGACTTTCGTTTTACTGTAGGTAATATAACTGCCCAAAAGTTCACGAATGCAGCTGCTTGTCTGACGGCTTAAATCACTACAATTATTTTTAATATAAATCTACCTAGATTTGCATTAACTGTTGTCATAACCTAAAGATTGATACCTAATCGTTCGTTGATTTTGTGAACTGTTAGGTACCTACCTAGTTAACTTTACTAACGAGTCTCTTGTGGCTAAACCCTTGACTTGTATCTAATTGACGCATTTAAATTCACAGTTTCTTGATTGCTTAAACCGCACTGGTAAAGCCCCTATTAGCGTCTAATACTTACTAGGTACCTATACCAAAAAGTTTGCAACCTTTTTCAACATTTTTATAAAAAATTGTACACGTATAATCCGGAAGAATAACTACAAACCACAGTCTGTTTTTAGTTACATTTTAATAAGATAACAGTACTTCCGTTGTTTTCCATTCATTTTCCTTCAATACCGGCCATAGATTGAAAGCAAGCAAGAAACGTCGGCCCCCTTTCAAGTAAAATCAATCCGACTTTTTCCGAGACCGTCCGTTATGCAATTAATACAGCTTGGATATTTGAAAAAAGAAGGAATTTTGTTTTGAGAAAAATAAAGCGGCGAGGCCGCCTCGCATGTAGTGATGTGCTACCGCTCACGGATGATTCGCAAGAAGCGGTCCGAAAAACGGTACCCCATTTTCGCAATTTTTTTTTGGTTATTTTAAAAAAAAAAATAACATACCTAATTAAGCACTCAAAGACATGCATTTTAATGTTAGCGGCCCTCAATTTGATAAAGCCGTTTTGAAGTTTTAGTGGTTTAAATATATTCGTGCCCATTGAAATTAGGTTTGGTCCAGAGAAATTAGAAAAATGCCAGAGAAATTAGCAAAATGCCACAGAAATTAGCAAAATGCCAGAGAAATTAGGAAAATGCCACAGAAATTAGCGACAGAGAAATTAGTTTTTTATCGCGGACACATTTGTTTGCTTTGTAAAACAGTAACGTGGAGTTAAAATAACATGAAATTTGATTCACCACTACCTAATAGTATCTATATTAACGTTAACGTTATAAAAAGTGTCAATTTATATTTCATTATTGCGTAATAAGCGATTGAATGCAGATAGGGGTGTCGCGGACACACCAGAGAACTTAGATTTCACGACTTTAGAAATTAATTACAGCTTTCCTATGTATATAATTGAGGATATTACTAGTGCCATAATAGCGTACTCGTATAGGTACTATTTCCAAATAAAAATACAGCAATACTGAAACTGGTCATTTTAATAGGTTCGCAAGGCCGGACATGCCAAAAACACGAGTCCTGCGAAACACCCATGGATGATTCGCAAGAAGCGGTCCGAAAAACGGTACCCCCTTTTCGCAATTTTTTTTTTGGTTATTTTAAAAAAAAAAATAACATACCTAATTAAGCACTCAAAGACATGCATTTTAATGTTAGCGGCCCTCAATTTGATAAAGCCGTTTTGAAGTTTTAGTGGTTTAAATATATTCGTGCCCATTGAAATTAGGTTTGGTCCAGAGAAATTAGAAAAATGCCAGAGAAATTAGCAAAATGCCACAGAAATTAGCAAAATGCCAGAGAAATTAGGAAAATGCCACAGAAATTAGCGACAGAGAAATTAGTTTTTTATCGCGGACACATTTGTTTGCTTTGTAAAACAGTAACGTGGAGTTAAAATAACATGAAATTTGATTCACCACTACCTAATAGTATCTATATTAACGTTAACGTTATAAAAAGTGTCAATTTATATTTCATTATTGCGTAATAAGCGATTGAATGCAGATAGGGGTGTCGCGGACACACCAGAGAACTTAGATTTCACGACTTTAGAAATTAATTACAGCTTTCCTATGTATATAATTGAGGATATTACTAGTGCCATAATAGCGTACTCGTATACTATTTCCAAATAAAAATACAGCAATACTGAAACTGGTCATTTTAATAGGTTCGCAAGGCCGGACATGCCAAAAACACGAGTCCTGCGAAACACCCCACTCGACTTGAAAAAAACTTTCGTTGGAAATCATCATCTGTGGAAAATTAAGCCTCATCAACTGTGATTTAAGTTTGACTACTATTGCCATCATCGTAAACAGTTTTAAGCGTCATAATTACTTTTTATGTGAGTTTACTGCAGTGAAAAGTCTCAAATCCGTTTGAATTTAATATAATTTATGTTAAGTGTGCTACAATTCTCGAAGATATCTAGGTATTTTACCTGTTGCTCAAATAACGAAATTGTTGACTTTTTGAAATATTTCCCGTTATGTCACTTTCATTTTGCATCTGCCTTAAAAATGAATAAATAAAACTGCATTAAACAAGTAAACCCAATTGTTACAAAACCGGTTTTATTCCAATCAAAAGCGGTTTCTCTACTCCGTAGCCGGTAAGTCTGTGAACTTCGCCGGTCTTCGGGAAGTGAATGAGTGTCAAATAGATAAATTATTCTGGCTTCTTGTTCCTTTCAACACATCAGGTCAATGACCAGGTTGAGGTAGGCTTAAGAGGGGACTAGTATCGGTGAAAGAACCTGCGATTTTTATTCGCGCTTGTCTTTCAGGTGCCTTTTTAACTACAGCAAGCGTTTTGCTGAGATTCCTTCAGAAAAATTACAAGTATCGGCATGAATTTACTTTTGTGTCTGTCTCATCTCTTTCAGTGAAAGAACTTTCAAAATAAGATCAGCAGTGTCAAAGTCTACTTTAAAGGATACAAAGTTGCAAATTACCGGTTATAATCCGGTTTATACACTAGAGATCCGTGAAAGTGAGTGTAAAGTGAGTACCGTGCGCCAAAAGGGCGAAATTAATCGGAAAATGGCAAGTATGGCAACATTGAAGGGAGCAGATCCTATTCAGGCTATAAAAACTTTACAACACATTTCCCGTCTAGACGCAGCCGCGTGTGCTAACGATCCCCTTTTAATATGTAATGTAGACTACATAAATATTTAAAGTATGCTGTCCGCTGATCCACTGAACTGGATAAAACTTCACAAAACAATGCGTTGCGTCTCGTCCGTATAATTTACCGTCTTCAAATACTTTTACAAGCGTTGTGGCAGACACAACACTTTTGTTTTCAAATATCGAACAGCTGACAATTGTTTCGCGGTATAATTAGGATCATTCAATTCTACTGTGAAGGTACGACATCGAAAGTGGTGTTTAGTGGACACTAGCCTTGAATACTTCATAAATATTTTAGTTTACATTTTGAACGAGTCTGTTTTAGTCGGCGCTTCTGACCTATTGTATGATCATTGGCTGCCAAACCGACCGTGACTGCTATAGCGGTATCGCGATAGTACGTTATATTTTATTACTACATTACGTTTAATATTAATTTTAATACAAAAACTTAAACAGTCTCACGACTGTAATCTTATGTAATGTAGACATTATGATCTACAGTCAAGATCCTTTTGATGATATTAGGCCAGAGGGATCTTATGACAACTTTTGGCATGTCAAAGTAAAAGCAAAGGTAAAATCCAAAGCAAACTATTTAAGTACCTAAAAGTACGATACCTAATGTATACTCGTAGTCCCGGAAATTCGTCTTTGGGCTTCGGTTGTATTGAAACAAGTACAAGCGTTCCTTTCAGTTTTGCCTGAGAAGAACTGTACAGAATGAATTTACAAATTCCCTCTTTGCTAATCATTTTGACTAAATAAGCATTGACAAACACCATAATACTTTAAACTAACGAGTTATACCGCAAAGATTTGATTTTCCGCAATAATGGCTAAGACCGTGTGTGGGGTCCAAACCGCGAATCGTACTAACTAACTATTAACCAATCTGCAAGAATCCGGCTCGAATTAACGTACGTGTTTGATAAACTTGCGGCTTGGCTGCAGCGCTTGTTCAATTGGCCACTAGTGAAGGGTAATTTGATTTTTGCACGAATAAATGTTGATAAAATAGGTGGCATTTGACAACGTTTTATTAGCACTGAACTTTGCAATGCTTGTACTATGACAACTTTGATTGATTAGTCAACGTCTGAAGAATTTATTCAATAGGACTCGGATCATTTAGATTAGTTTACAGTTAGTGATTCTATCCTATTCCGTCGCGTGTCCAAATATAGGTAGGTAAGTTACACGAGTATTTTTTTAGCGAGTCTAATATTTGAAGACTACCTAATTCGAATTTATAAAATATAAATTTAGCCAAATATATAGCCTAGACTGGTCGTAATCGAGGTACCTACTGTTTATATTAGATATAAGTATTGATTTGTATAATATTCGATTAAATATTGTCCACCATTTTCTTAATAGAATTAGCCTAGACAAACCCAACCGATTAGATTAATAGATCAGATAGTCAATAGTTACTCAATAAGTCTCCTAACATAAACAAGTGATTAACAAACTCATTAGCGTTCAACGCGGCGCATCCCTATTCAACTGACAGGTCGTCGGCTTCGCGCCTAAATTTGAAATAAGAGCGCGTGAGAAATCGCTCGAGGCGTGTCTCGAATTACCACGTTCGGGAATGTGAATGAACGACTCTTAAGGCGTATGTAGGACCTGATTGGTCATATTTGGAGGCATTCTCTTCATAGAGGAATCAGTTTTGTGTGCTCAAAAAAATATATGTCATTCTTTGACCTTTTATCTACAAAGTGAACTTACGAAAAAGTTCTACCTGTTTATTTACTATGTGAAAAAAAATAACGAAGTGAAGCTGTTTTCGACTTTTGATTCGATTCAACCTCTAAACGACATAAAATTTTGACATTTTTTTTTCACTAAAATGTGCGCAAAGACTTTATCTTCAAGTTGTACTTGCGATTTTGTGCTGCGACGGTTTTTCTCGTGGCAATTAATTATTTTCCATTTTTCCGAATAATTAGTGGGCGTTACGGTCGCAGGGGCGACGGGCGGCAGAGTAATGCTGACTGTCGTACGGGATGGTTGTGTTCGTCTGCCTCGCACTCACCTTTTTTTGCTTGTCGACTTATTTGTATTTTATGTTATTTGCACACAGACGATTTATTTAGTAATCTAAGTTATCCGCGCATGAACGTTTTATTTAGTGTTACGAAATTAAATGTTATTAGCGCATGGACGCTTTATTTAGTGTTAGATAATAATTTGTTGTTAATACTTACCTACCTATTAGAAATATTAAGTAGGTAGGTACATATGTAGATTTTCATGATTCTAAGTATGTTTGTTATTTTAAAAGGTCGTTCAAAAGACAACTTCCCGATAAAGAAAATAGGTAAGTAGGTACCTAGGTATTATACCAATTCCAAAAGAAAATGATATCGTGTAACCTACCTATACCTACTACCACTAGATAAGATACCTACTACATAAATAGTTAGGTAGGACCTCTCTGGCGCATGTCCATAAGAGTCAATTCACATTGTAAAACCAATCAGTAGGTACCTATAGGTGCTGTGTATGTATAGCTACGTGTTGTCCTTCAATTCAACACTAGCCGATTCCTATACTCTGCACTCAACTCGCGCGCGGACAGTAGGTACCTATAGGTAGGAAAGAACAAATGAACGAAGATAAAGTATAAAAGTATAAAATTTATTTATTCGGAACAAAAACACAAGGTGAACAATAGATACAATTAAAACGGTGAAACTGCAAAAGTTATAAACTGTGAAGCAGTCTCAACGAAGATAGATGTAAAGAAGTAGGTATGTATTTTACTTAGTAGGTACCTACCTAACTTACCTGTAGGTAGGTACCTACCTAAATACACTCGAGAAAAGGTAATGAATCTGGGTCACCGACGACACATCAGAGCAACCCGTATTCTTTTCTTCTTATTCTTACTTATTATTGTTGGGTAGGTGTCTACCGTACCTACTGATCTCACGTACATTATTATTCATTTACATGTACAGAGACCGAACAAGTTCAAGTTGAAACTGGAGTGATAATGCTTGAGACTGAGTAGGTATACCTACTAGAACATCCTTGGTAAAACATCCAAAGTCAAAGTCAAAAATCTTTTATTCAATTCGAACACAATAGGATCACCTTGATTTGGTGACCTATTCATTCGCATAATGTTATTTGTCATAAAATCATACGACATAGGTAGGTACGTATCTAGTCATAAAATATTGTAGTCATATTATTACATTCGCATAATTATTTACAGGCATACATTTCTGATGTCCTAATATTTTTCAAACATAATGGTAATGAGCATAATGGTGACTAACACTAAAACTTTTTGTCATACTACATTTTGAAAATAATTTTGTTAGTAATAAACCTTTATGTCCTAATATTTATTGGACATAATGTTTAGTAGTCCTAATTTACTGTTTTATCATAAGTAGGCAAAATAGGTCAGGTTTATAAAATGTTTCATATACCCACGCAGATAGGACTTGCTCACAGAAAAAATAAGTAGTTTTAGGTTTTTTTATAGCACGCGTTTCACACACCACGCAGAAAGGATTTGCTTACAGAAAAATTAGTAGGTTTTGGTATTTTTTTTTATTGCACGCGTTTTACACACCCACGCAGAAAGGACTTGCTCACAGAAAAAAATAGTAGGTTTTGGTTATTTTTTTTAAGCACGTGTTTTACATACCCACACAGAAAGGACTTGCTCACGGAAAAAATAGTAGGTTTTGGTTATTTTTTTATAGCACGCGTTTCACACACCCACGCAGAAAAGACTTGCTCACATTTTAACATAAGGAGGCAAACTAGGTCAGGTTTATTAAATGTTTCATACACCCACGCAGAAAGGACTTGCTCACAGAAAATAACAGTTGGTTTTGGTTATTTTTTTTTAGCACGCATTTCACACACCTACGCAGAAAAGACTTGCTCACAGAAAAAACTAGTAGGTTTTGGTTATTTTTTTTTATAGCACGCGTTTCACACACAAACGCAGAAAGAACTTTCTCACAGAAAAAAATAGTAGGTTTTGTTTATTTTTATAGAACGCGTTTCACACACCCTGAAAAGACTTGCACACAGAAAAAACATTAGGTTTTGGTTATTTTTTTTTTATAGCACGCGTTTCACACACCCACGCAGAAAGGACTTTCTCACAGAAAAAATAGTAGGTTTTGGTTATTTTTTTATAGCACGCGTTTCACACACCCACGCAGAAAACACTTGCTCACATTTTATCATAATTAGGCAAAATAGGTCAGGTTTATAAAATGTTTCATACACCCACGCAGAAAGGACTTGCCCACAGAAAAAATAGTAGGTTTTGGTTATTTTTTTTATAGCACGCATTTCACACACCCACGCAGAAAGGACTTGCTCACAAAAAAAAAACAGTAGGTTTTGGTTATTTTTTTTTATAGAATGCGTTTCACACACCCACGCAGAAAGGACTTTCTCACAGAAAAAACTAGTAGGTTTTGGTTATTTTTTTTATAGCACGCGTTTCACACACCCACGCAGAAAGGACTTTCTCAAAGAAAAAAATAGTAGGTTTTGGTTATTTTTTTTAGCACGCGTTTCACACACCCACGCAGAAAGGACTTGCTCACAGAAAAAAATCACACACCCACGTAGAAAGGACTTGCTCTCAGAAAAAAATAATCTGGTTAGGATACATTTTATCCTAGCCGGGTAAGCTATGTGATTCTCGAATAAAACCGTAGTCGTCACATAATTATATCGTTGTATTGCTTGAATTCAAGCAGGGATAGGCGTACAGACAGTGCAGGAAGTAGTTTGGGACGCGACAGGACACAAAAATATTTTATGATTTTCAATGAATATGACTTCAAAAATTATGACATTAAAAACTTTTGTTTATCGAAGTAGTATGGTTTGATACTATTATGACGATGAATATTATGCGTACTAAATTGTATGTCAAGTTATAAATATGGCTAAATATTTTAGGATTATCAATGAATAGGACTTAAAAAATTATGACATTTATATTAGGTCTTTACCTATGAAATTGCCGTTTTTTATGAAAAATTTTAACGTCATTTTTTATATATTTTTTATTTCTATTAATCAAAGTAATCACCCATGCAATCGATAGATCTTTGCCAATGCCGTGGCAGTTTATTATGCCCTTCTTGAAGAAATCAGCTGGACAGGAGGCAACAAATTCTTCAAAGGCATTTTGTACTGCCTCTCGGGAATTCAATTTTTTTACCACCAAGAAGTTATCCAAATTCTGGAAAAAGTGGAAGTCTATAGGCGCAAGGTCTGGTGAGTACGGTAGATGACAGAGAGCTTCCAACCCTAGCTCTTGTAACTTGGAGACCGTCTACTATGCAGTATGAGGTCGCGCGTTGTCGTGCAGAAGCATCGGTGACGAGCGATTGATCAAAGATGATTGGAGATTGCAAGCTTCTCCATCATTGTGTTCAGTTATTCAAATTACACATTTGCAGTAATGCTTATCCCGTTTGTTAAGAAGCTGTGATGAACTCCACAATCGCCTTTAATTCGTCATTGTCAACCAAAGTTTTCGGATGAGTACGGGGTTCATTTTCAGGTCGAAATTTCCAGAATGGAAGCTGGCAAACCAATAACAGGTGGTTCGTTCGTTTGTACTGTTCGCTCCGTAAACGTCGTTGATGTTGCGTGCCGCTTGTGGCGCGTTGCTGCCACGACGGGACTCATATTCCATAATTACTCGAATTTTTAACGTATCCACGATGACGAAAAAGATTCAAATGCGATGAAAACATAACGCTAATCAATAAACAAATGACTAATTTTGAAAAAAGAATCCCATGTTTTTAATATAACATTAATTTGAAATTATAATTCGTAGCCAAACCACAAAATATTTTTATTTGAAATGACCAGTACCGAAAAACGGCAATTTCATAGGTAAATACCTATTATTTTATTACTAGTTGAATTATTACAAGTGATGGTAGGAGTAGTGATGTTATTATTACAAATGCTTATGAATAACAAATATTAGGACGTGAAACGTTATGGCTTTTAAAACTATGACTAAAAAAATTATGCCATAACGTTTCACGTTCAATATTTGTTATTTATAGGCATTTGTAATAATAACATCGCTACTCCTTTTCAACTAGTAATAAAATATAAATGTCATAATTTTTTAATTCCTATTCATTGATAATCCTAAAATATTTAGCCATATTAGAGGAGCCAGTTTCTGAGAGCAAGTCCTTTCTACGTGGGTGTGTGATTTATTTCTGTGAGCAAGTCCTTTCTGCGTGGGTGTTGAAACGCGTGCTATAAAAAAAAATAACCAAAACCTACTAGTTTTTTCTATGAGCAAGTCTTTTCTGCATGGGTGTGTGAAACGCGTGCTATAAAAAAAATTACCAAAACCTACTAGTTTTTCCTGTGAGCAAGTCTTTTCTGCGTGGGTGTGTGAAACGCGTGCTATAAAAAAAAATAACCAAAACCTACTATTTTTTTCTGTGAAAAAGTCCTTTCTGCGTGGGTGTGTGAAACGCGTGCTATAAAAAAAACCTAAAACTACTTATTTTTTCTGTGAGCAAGTCCTATCTGCGTGGGTGTATGAAACATTTTATAAACCTGACCTGTTTTGCCTACTTATGATAAAACAGTAAATTAGGACTAATAAACATTAAGTCCAATAAATATTAGGACATAAAGGTTTATTTCTAACAAAATTAGTATCAAAATGTAGTATGACAAAAAGTTTTAGGAGTGGTTACCATTATGCTCATTATCATTATGTTTAAAAAATATTAGGACATCAGAAATGTATGCCTGTAAATAATTACGCGAATGTAATAATATGACTACAAAATTTTATGACTAGATACGTATGTCGTATGATTTTATGACAAATAACATTATGCGAATGAATAGGTCACCATGCTAAAAATTTTATTCAAGGTGAAAGTTCTCAAAATACAGTTTTTTTTTTGAATTTTTCAGCCAAACGGTTAAAACACCACCTATAACCGTAATTTTGTCTGTAGGACCAGTATTCCCTTTCTCCTTTAGCTTAGAGGTTTTGTTTCGAAATCATTCCACCCGTATCTTATTTACGTACCTACTCGATACAATAACATAAAACCTCCACTAGGTAGTCCCTACATTAGGAATCCGTCATGGGTATCAAGAATTTCGATTAGGTAGGTTACTCACATCATGCTAGGAAGTTAGGTACCTAGATAGGTACCTACTTACCACAAAACACAGACCAGGAACAAATAGGTACTTGCAGATCTTGTAAAAATGTATCCCGTAATGGGAATCGAACCCGCATCTCTCGCGTCTCAGCATTCGTTTACCATTCCACGGATGTCTTCAATTGCGGTTTAGGTTACGCGCGAAAACTATTTCGCGGCCGGCGCGGAACCGCGCGGAAGGTGCGGGTGGTGCGGGGCCGAAATAGTAGCCACACCCATTCGCTCAAGGTCATCGGCTGGTATAAGCACCTTAAAAAAAAAGTTCGGCACTTGCAACCTTTTTGCTTGCTACAAGATACAAGGAATTGTATGAAACTATATACCTAGTGCTTTTTTTCTAATCGGTATTAAGTCATTGTTGTGTCAAGAACCTTGTAAGTAGACTAGGAACTGTTTGGCTAGTCTGCGGTGTCGTCGAACCGATGTAACTATTAATTGAGCTATGCTCAGCCGCGCTCCGCGATCCATTCACCTCAAAAATACCTGTGGCCTTACGAATGAGTAAAATAGCATCTTTGAATGGAAACTGTCATTTCTTTACTAACACAAAAATATTCCATGTTCATCTTTTGATTTCGGTTTTTCCGACTTCTGTTAATTTGTTTTTTAGAGTTGTAAAAGTTCAAAGAAACCACATAAAGTAATACGTAAAACGCCGAAAACAAAAGTTAAAACATTTAAGTACTTATTTATTTTGTTACTTTACTTTTAAACCTTATGTTGATTGTTATAAATCGAAAAAAAAAGTCTTGTTAGGTTTCTTGTGAACTCCTAATAAGAGGGTTGACAAAAAACCTTATGTCGCTGTGACCATTATGTCGCTGAATGTATTGCAAAAGCAATACATTCAGCGTACAATACGTTTTCATAAAAGAAAATTAAACACAAAAGTGTTTAATTTTCTTTATGAAAACGTTCTTTTAAATGTTAGGAAGCTTGTCATCATCAACCTGGATACCACTGCTGGACTTATGCGCCATTGAAATTATGTATTTTTAATTTCACCAACTATTTACCTACATCCTACAAAAATTCATCGGTTTATTACCCGGTTGACTGTTAAGTCACAGGGTTATGTAGTTACTTTTACCAATAAGTCTATAGATAGTTTGTTTTCGATAATACAAGATCCGTTCGAAAGGTCCCCACTACAACACACCCTCCAATAACTGCCAAAGCCAAACAGAAAAATTATAAGTCCTTGCCTTATCTATCCTCGATGGAAATTCAAAATCATTCGCCAATAATCCCTATATTTATTACGCATAATAAACTTCTGTAGTATTACATTCTCTATGGGGAAGGTTATTCCAAGTATGGGGTACATTTTTTAACCGTATTGCGCCATAGAAACACGTGTCTTAAAGAAATTACGGCAAGGGTAGCTTGTGTAGTTTATACGCGATTTTTACAGTGCCGTAGTTTTGTGTTGTGCCCCAACTTTGTGATAGTTTTGGGATAATATTTCGAGATTTAGGAGTACGCATTGTTTATTCATGAATAGGTAAAGATTTTCTGTCTTTTTGTTGAAACTGTCTTTTCTTAATTTTTTTTCTTTAGTGTAGTAGGTACACAAAATAGAACATAAACAAATTTAGACGCGTATTTATAGACAAGCAATTACTTGCTGCTAAGTAATTTCTCAATAAAGTCATTACTTGAGGATGGAATTCTTCATTTTAAAATCTTACTCATTCATTCATTCATTCAAAGGCGAGCTTAACCCTCTGAAAAAAAAACTTTAATGTAGAGTATAGATTGATAGAGATGTTTGTGATAGGTACATAACATAATATTACTCCTCTTTCCCATAAGCATAGTCAGAGATCACAGATTTTCACTATTTGGGTAATACCATAATATGGAAGTCTGATAGACAATACGTTGTTTCTTTCCAAACAGAAACAAGAATGTTAAAAGCTAAAAAATAAATTCAAGTTAAAAAAAAATTCAAAAGTGTTTATTTGGATCAAATCACAAGGTAGTAGAGTACAAAAAGGAAACGTTGACTACCGCAAAAGTTAAAAACTGAGTAGCGGAAAGAACTTAATTTGTAAAGCCTGGGATACACTTGGGGACATGTTGCGGAACATGTCTCTCAACAACTACGTGAAGTGTCCCGCGACAATTGTCATGGAACATTTTGCCGAACATTTTGGAGCAAGCAACATGCCCCGCGTCACGTACAATGTTGCGGGGCATGTTGCGGGACAATATGCAACGTTGCTGCGTCACGTAAATTATGTGTTGCGCGTCATGTTGCGGGACAAAATGTCCCCTAGTGTATCCGACGCTTAAAGCCTGGGATACACTAGGGGACATGTTGCGGAACATGTCCCTCAACAACTACGTGAAGTGTCCCGCGACAATTGTCATGGAACATTTTGCCGAACATTTTGGAGCAAGCAACATGCCCCGCGTCACGTACAATGTTGCGGGACATGTTGCGGGACAATATGCAACGTTGCAGCGTCACGTAAATTATGTGTTGCGCGTCATGTTGCGGGACAAAATGTCCCCTAGTGTATCCGACGCTTAAAGCCTGGGATACACTAGGGGACATGTTGCGGAACATGTCCCTCAACAACTACGTGAAGTGTCCCGCGACAATTGTCATGGAACATTTTGCCGAACATTTTGGAGCAAGCAACATGCCCCGCGTCACGTACAATGTTGCGGGGCATGTTGCGGAACAATATGCAACGTTGCAGCGTCACGTAAATTATGTGTTGCGCGTCATGTTGCGGGACAAAATGTCCCCTAGTGTATCCGACGCTTTAAAATGATAGCCAGAGCTGGTTTCCGAGCCGCAACTTTAAACGTAATAAAGAACTTCGATTAACATCGATACCGTTTTATGAACCCTACTAGCCGGCAACGTTACAATATCGGATTTAAGAAATGTCGATCATAACAATAAAAAGTTTAATCAAAATTCTTTCACAGCTTACGACCATTCTCTCAAAGCATATTTAATGATAAACATATTAATATGTAATGATATGTATTTGGATTATTTAAAATCATCATTTACCTAACTCTGTTTATTGTTAACTGAAACTTCTGTGCACTGCAATGCAATCCTATAAAGCTTCTTTTAATTTTTCCATTCAAAGGTTGCCTGGGAGAAATCGTTCTCAGCGATAAGGCCGCCCATTGTACTAATTAAGAATTTATTCAGTTGTTATATTTTACTTTTCTTTGTGTACAATAAAGTGTTCATTCATTTCATTCATTCATTCTTTCAAAGCATACGATACGAGAAACAGGTAGAAATTTGGAATTAGCGCTTCGGTCTGCGGGAAGCGTGCCGTTTGGTCACATTAAAACATAAGTAAGCGAGCGCCTGCTGCGGCAGATGGTCCAAGACGCTCCCTTTTCAATTGCCCATCTCCAGGCACCCAGTTTTTTTGCCCCCAAACTGATTGTGATCATTGTTGCCCGCTTTGTACACCAGATCCATTGTTGCCGGTGAAATTCTAAGATCCTTGGTTTCTAAGGCAAATTGCAATTTTCAATTTCTGCGAATTTACGAATTCAGCTGTGGGAACGCAATTTCGGATTAGGATTGGGGCAGCCATTGTTGCTGCGGATTAGCTGCTTATTATTCGGAGATTGACGGTGATTAGATCATTGATAGGGCTATTAAAGATTTTGAGTTTATCTTTGAATTTTACGAATCCAACTATAAAGGTCATGGTGGTTCAAGACTGGTCTTCGCCTTTTAAAAGAGAGCTAGGGATAACGAAAAATAAAACAGCACGGAACGCCCTCACTTTTGGCACAAGCTTGGCTCGTCACATTTCAAAGGGCTCTAAAAAAGTGGCGAAAAAACACCATATCATGCACTTGACGATGCAAAGACACCGACACCCGCCCGATAGAGCCCCTACTGGTTCAAGTGCCCTCCCGACGAGAGCCGGCACTTCGCCACTTTGCTACAAAAACTTGCCTTTAGGCATTTTATGATACCCTTTTACGGAACTTTTCATTTTTTAAGCGTCGACTGTTCTATATTTTTGAAAAACGCAGCATGCTCTTCTATGAATCTTTTTGTTTTATCCGTTACTTTTATTTCGATCACTTTTGAATTCCAAGTAGTACAGACTCCATGCTGGGTGTAGTACACTTTAGTTATAATCATCATCATTATCATCATCCACAGCCCGATCTCTCCCACTGCTGGGTATAGACCGCCCATTGATTTGCCATTTTTCACGGTCCTGCGCTTGCCTGATCCACTGCCGGCTCGCGACACTAACAATATCGTCAATCCATCGTGCTAGTGTACTGTAGTCATAGTCATCATTATTTTGGATTAAGTCAAACTATTTTGCTTGTGGTCTAGGCGAGGCGAATAGCAGACACGATGGGAGGCCTATGCCCAATGATGATGAAAACTATATTGTCATGGCAAAAAGTATTTTTGGATTATCGTGACAATCCTGTTCTTTCATACTTTTTACTTATCGATCATTATACGAGTAGTACTTAAACCATTCTCACCTTTTTAGTTAAATCAACAACATCGTTGAGAACTATTGACTTAATGCATGTTAGTTAAAAGAATTACCAAACACCAAAGCTCTCTTTGTTTAAAAATGAAGCCGTGTAAAATGTTGTAAACGGTATGTTTTATGTATGCTCAACAATTTGTTTGATCGAGCAACGTAGTCACGTAGAAACGATAACGTGAGTTCAGGCTTTTACCAAACCTGTGTCACTGCCTGCTGGCTTTGAAAGTGAAATGAGCTTTATTGAGTTTGATTTTGGTTGAATTTATTATTCAAATGGGTAAAACTAATATTAAAAAAATCATTTAGCATTTTCTTCAAAAATTTTTAGAATAGGACTTCATTTTCTTTTGAAAATTGTAATCCTTACGACACCGCACTGTAATGCGGCGAACTTTGTTTATTATTTGATTTTTAACATTTATTATGAGTGAAATTTGTAAACTCTTGTACTATTATTCCTTCTGTGTTCCGTTTTGTGACCCCTCATCGCTTCAATAGGCCTCATTGGGTCCTATTTGTGCCATTGGACCCTAAATGCCTTACGAGATTTGGCTCAAATGATATTACCCTTGAATTGAAGTTGCTAAACTGCTTTAAGCTCGGAACCAGCCTAGCCTTAATTGAACAGCCTTTTTTGTTGTTAAAGAAATGTTTTGGTAAACGAAACCAAGTTTACTGTAGCTTTAATAATTGCACAGTATTGGGACAAGTGTATTTATTAAATATTAACTTATGGTCTGTGCTTCCACTGACTTAGTCTTAGATTTTATTTTAAATAGCTTTGAGTAATCCTGAAAAATGAAATGGATTATTATGTATTTAACCTTAGTTAGAAGCAAAACTCAGTACCCTAGGAAATCCGTCTTGGTGAGTGTGATTAGTTAGACTGTTAAAAAGCAGACTTCTAAATGTATGTTTTCTCGCTTCGGTGGTATTGGCGTGACGTTGATCAGTCAGATTCAGTCTCTCTATAAAATTATATTAAGATATAATCAATTCGTCCAGTACAACAGTACTCTATCTCTATACGTCTTGCATGACTTTCTGACATCCTTTCATAATCCTCTCTAAAAATAGGCTTTACTGCCTACTTACTGTCGAAATATGCAGTAACGACCATTTTATCCCGCCTATGATGTAATCACCTACAAAATTAAGCTATAAATCCGGGAATGTCTTCATTTTAAATTCGCCAGCTGTATTGCCTAACAAAATTAGCGGGCACTTTTTAGAATCCCTCGGTAGTCGCGTCACGTTCGGACAGTTAGAAGCTTCTAGCAAGCCCTGGGTTTAATCTTGGAGGAATGTCGGAAGCTCGTAACGACAGTACTGAGTAATGGACCAATAAACGCAGAGGATTTGAATACAGCGCGCCGCGACGGCGACAACCCCATCTTTAGAAGATAAGCACTAAAGCTGAAGGGTGCTTACTGCTTGTGCCTTGACTGGCTATTTAGCCAGTTGGAATAAAGTACGGAAGACCACCCTGTTACTAACCTACTGAACTTGAGATATGATGTTTGTTTACTCCAGAACAATTCATCAGCTCTACAATGAGCAGTAGTCTCTTTGTCAAAGTATCCAGTAGCTTCCCACTTGTAAAACGTCCAGTAAATCCTTCTGTGTTGCCGCCGCTAAGTAGTTTCTGCTCGTAAAGTCAATAGCAGTCCCTGTAATGGGATCTAATTGCTTATTTTAGTCATTTGTTTGTCTGGCATGTCGCCTGTCGCGTTCTCCCCCAAGCTTTATTGCTTTAGGTAATAAGTATGGAGAGTTACGGCCATATGTACCTTTCACCTTTCCCCCCTTTCAAGGACACTGGACATTGTAAATCTCTTCTATTGGGGTATAATAAACAATTTCGTCTAGACTCCAGATTAATATATCAAAGATTAAGTACGGGGGATTCAAATTTAATAGCGTTGTTTGTCTTTATTTTTGTTTTATCCGCCATTTAATATGTATTTCGTATTTGCTTAATGGCCTAGAAGTGGCTCTGTCAAAATCCATATCTTTCGCCCATTATTTTCTAGCTCTGTCTATTTTATATTAGGTCTTATGAAATATACCTATCATTTAATAAACCCTGTTTCCAATTGTATAAAACCACAGCCATGTCCTTGGATCCCGTCAAAAGGACATGAATGAAGCGAAGGTTATTGATCCTAAGCAAACCGTCGATCGTGCTTATCTAATGCCCATGCCAAATATTGATAGAACGCATTCATGGAATCGGATTGAAATGGTACGCTATGGCCGGATCGAGAGCTATTGCCTCGATGGATGGTTGAATCCGGTTATTGGGTTGGTATTTTATTTGCTAGTTGAAATTCGCAGTTTTCTCTTTATCAATATCATTTTCTATTCCACCAAATTTCCTGGTAATAGCAAAGTCACAGAAATATACGAAATTAATTTTGCGATATTTATTTGAACAAAGTTATTGAACCATAGATTCGATGGGTCAATAGTTTTAGAATCCGTTAATCAGCTCTCAGAAATCTCTAAAAATCCAGTCTGGCCACGCTTGACTGAGATTTATGTATTAAAATATAGTACAATGATAAAATTTAGCACGCAAAGTTAAACCTTAATCCCTAAGTATTCTGAATGGCGTAGGTGTGATTTGATTGGCTGAACTTTTAAAAGGGCATAGCTAAAGTCAAAGGTTCTATGGGAATATTGGTCCCATTCGATAGACTGATCTAAGGAAGTATTAAAAGGAATCTCACAAATACGTATTTATATTTTTAAGGTTTATATTCTTTCCTAGGAAAGACGAATGGTTTTTAATTTAGGATTTTTTTAATAATATTTTTATCGCATATCATGCATGACAGACCTATTTCATTTGGGTTGTTCTTGGTCACCATGTTGATAAACTCTTAAATAAAACTGGTTTGTGGATGTTTTGATATTGATTGTACTGTTTTACTAAAATTGATTGGATCGTACAGATAAAAATGTGACCAAGACGTGCCTCCTATAAAAAGAAGATGCACAGCCAGCAATAATCTCCTTTTCCCGAAATATTTTGTAAAAACATGGTCCAAAATGTTTTTTTTTTCACTTCGAATCGAAATATCAGTGTTATTGCATTGCACACCTTGATAATCCAAAGTTCACCAAATGAAATACCGATATAATCGGAAGCCGAAGTCATAAACACCTAATGGTATGGAGACACTTGGAATCACTGGAGCGTGCTTCATGTATGGCCGCGGGTAAAACTGAACAGTTGGACATAATAAAAATTTAAATTTGTGTTTTTACAAATTGTAAGGGCTTGGGTATGTGATGTGATTGTTTCGAACTTTTATCTTTTTTGTAGCATAAAAGTTTGGTTAAAAAAGAGCACATTTTTGTTCCATCTTTAGGGGATTACAGTGCTATAAGCGGACAATCTTTGTAAATTAAAATGATGTCTAAAACACTTCCCGTGTCAACAACGGTTTTTAACCTACATCCTTATACATCATCCTTATGTCATCGTTCTTTGCGAATTTATTTTTAGTCAAGGCATTTGTTCTGTTCCTTATTGATTGGTTTTAGACAGCTAAACTGTTACTCATAACATTTGCGTTAACTACTGTAGTAACAGTATGCGCAGAGTAAGAACTAAACTGAACTAAATCAGTCATTGATTTTTTTGTACTTTAAATAACCAACAGTCACACATTTGTTGGCCCATATTTACACGGAACTTTATCGCTTTATTTACATTGTAATACGTTACCTATATACGCATTAACACGAGTTCTCTAAACTGTGAAAACCAGTTAGTCTAACAGGCGGCGACGTGCTATTCTGCAAAATGTAACATGTAACAAACGTAACAAATAAGTAGGTATTTGGACGTGCTTCCTGACACTTAATAATCTTCAAAGAATCTTGAATGCTTAAGAGGCCTGCGACAAGCGAATTTCCATTAAAACGTAATACCTACCGAAATAATTTCGGTTTACGTTCCTAGGTACGTAGGTACGTTCGCCGGTCCCTTAAAGATTTGAGAGAATGCCGCGCCTTGCAAATAAATTCGTGATTCTTTTTAGTTTTTCGGTATTGTTCCGGTTGTTATGGTTTTTTTCTATATCAGTCCCGGCATGATGACCATGACAATGGTTCTATGAATCTACAATTTCTTTGCGAGATACTGACTCTACAGGATAATGAAAGAGGCCCTTACTCCATTAAATCGAATTGTCTGAAATAACTACTTTCTATATTTAAGGAGTAGCCCCTTGTCGGCATAACTGATGCCTCCTTCTCCACGTAGCTCTTTCCGGTGCAGCCTCCTTGACTTCCCTTGACAACCTTCTCTTTCACTTGGTTCATGTAGCCTATCCTCGGTTTTCCTCTTCCTCTCCTTCCTTCCACTTTTCCATCAATTATTTTTTAATGAAACTGTCGTAAAATAACTACGGACTGTTAAATTTTTAATGCACTTGCAAAACGATCTAGTCATGCGCCGCAGAAAGTATCAGCGGACTTTCATGACGAATTTAATATGCGCCCGTAAAAACAAGCGATCCGATCGATTACGTTTGTACTAGGGGTGGATTTTACGACTAGTGACCTTAGGATGCAGTCACATGTCCAAACTTAAGATAAACAACTTTGAACTTTAGAATTCATAATTTTAGTGATTGTTTTACTTCAACAAGCTTAATAAGATGCTTAACGCACTGGTTTGTTGGATCGGTTCTGACTAAATTGGGTAACTATTTACACGGTAAATTTACGTTGGAAAATCGCTTAGATATTAGTTCAGCAGATTCAAGTATGCCGCATGCATGAAACTGTCGAACTATATCTAAGCATGCATAAAAGGGTACGAACATTTTTGTATGGAGCCTGGCATACCTACTGTCGGCCATTTTGAAAAAACCTCGATCTTGCAGCAGGTGATGAAACATGTGTCAATGGATAGGGGAAGTGATTACAAACAAAATATATTCAGTAATAAAATCTCGTAATCTTTATACTTTCCGAGATATTTGAGTTTTAAAATGTAAAAATTAAAACTTGAAAATGCTAATTATGCTGCCAATAATAACCGGTAGGTATTTGAATATGTCTACTGTGACAGGGGATAAAATCGTGAGCCAATTTCGTTTAATTTTTAGGTAGGTGGGTATTTCAAGTAAAAAAAATATATTTTTTGAACAGTTTACCATTTTGTGGTAAATATTAGGTATAGGTACTTATTACTATTTTTATAATAGGTAACTATAGGTAGGTAATTATAGTAGGTAGATATATTATTCGCTAAGATAGTATTCGCTTAGAACATGCAGGCTATGTACCTACCAGGGTTGAAAAAAAAAACAGTTTTTTTTTAATCTCATAAAACAAACAGTTCAAAATGTTTTAAACAACTGTTTTTTTTTTTGTTTTTATGTTTTTTTTTTTACTTTTGCTAATAACTTAAATTGTATTAGACCTAATCAATTATTACTTCCTAGAATCCTAGATACATTTATTTTTTGTAACATACCTTTAAAGAAAATGAGAATCAATACACGTATTGAACGCTTTACATACATGGTATGGTAGGTATGTTTTGATGTTTATTCTTAATAGGGGGAACCCGCTAAACAATATTAAAATTAGGGGAATACCCATGACATGAATCCAGTGAATTACTTTCTTTCGACGGTCGACATAGGGACTTCTGTCCTAATTCTGTACACTGTGATTTTACTGGGGGAAATTACCGATGTATGACTTGTATAAATACGAGAGCCTTTCTTTATAATATTTCATTTGATAATCGATTCTAGTAGGTTTAAACCGTGTTTTTATTCAATGTTTTCAACATTGTATAAAACTTGTTTTAAATTGTGTTTTTAAACAATGAATAAAAAACAAAGTTTTATTTGAGACTGTTTTAAAACGTTTTAATCATGCCAACCCTGATACCTACCTACCTAGTAGAATCACCTACCTATAGTTACCTGTTATAAAAATAGTAATAAGTACCTACCTACTCACCTACCTAGTAGAATCACCTACCTATAGTTACCTGTTATAAAAATAGTAATAAGTACCTACCTACTATTCAGCACAAAATGATGAAATAAACTGTGTTCAAAAAATATAATTTCAAATAATAAAAAAAAAAATACCTAAAAATTAAACGAAATTGGCTCACTATTTTATCCCCAGTCACAGTAGACATATTAAAATACCTACCGGTTATTATTGGCAGCATAATTAGCATTTTCAAGTTTTAATTTTTACATTTTCAAACTCAAATATCTCGGAAAGTATAAAGATTACGAGATTTTATTACTAAATATATTTTGTTTGTAATCACTTCCCCTATCGATCGACACATGTTTCATCACCTGCTGCAAGATCGAGGATTTTTCAAAATGGCGGAAGAGTAAGTATGCCAAAATGTTCGTTCTTCCTTGACGCATGAAACATGCGTCAAATTCATGCCTGTTTCTCAGAGGGATAAGCGAGACATTTCGCTGCATGCTACCATCCTGATACGCTTTCATCGTAGCGTATTTAATTTTGATATACACGCCAGTCAAAACGAGCGGGAATCGATAGCATTTGTTTACCTATTTCAACGTAAATTACAACATACAAATCGACTAATACTTTTCAGTTTCATGCAACATTGTAAACGTATCACCCAGTAAATATGCCAATAAGCTTTCAGCGTACCACAAACACAGCAGATAATATATCTTTGGAAATATAAATCTTGACAGTTCGCACCAAATATATTTTGTTATTTATATTCGCTGTGTGTGGTCCTCCATAGAATTTCTATCGCGCGATCTCTAGGTTTATATTCCATAAGATATATATATTATCTGTTGTGTGTGTGATGGGCTTTCAATTCAAATTGTAAAGATTTTCACGCTGCTGTCGTATTGACATGACACTCTCAATCGCCTTTTCCACAATTTCCACGCAAGCATGACAGTTGAAATCTCAATTGTCAGTGTGGCTTCGCCCTATCCCGGCATACATCGTTCGCAGTTATCAAATTGGATAGATTGCGTTGCGTGTTTGTTTTGACTGCGCGCGTTACTTAGTTATTGCACCGTGCGATCGTAAAGCATAAATAATTAATGTATGCGCGTGGTGTATCTGTCTGGATACGTCGTTATTTGATTGTATGTTATAGATACATTGGCTTATTGAATGTTTGATGAATTGGAATGATAAGTGATTAATATAGTGAGATCTGATTATTTATTAAGTAGTAGTCGCACGGCTTCGCTCCTAAATATTATGAACAGGTAAAAGTGGTTTTTAGTATTCATCTCAGGAACAACTTTATTTTATTTTATTGATCTGATTTTGGAAATTCTTTCAATCAGCTAGCTTCCGACAGCCTATGCTGTTTTTTATCCAGAAATTACGTGAGTGAAGCCACTGGCAGCAGCTGGTTTTATAAAGTTTTCAGCGTGCATCGACAAACTAGTGACAAGTTTTTTCGATTAACATTTGAACTTGATTTTGATTAAGAAGATCTTTCTCCTTCTAAGCGTGTTTCTTGCTTGATTCTTAATTGCAGCTTTTAACGCGTTTAGTGCCCATAACGCACGTGCAAATGTTTCTTGCATTCGGCCATAGCGCTTTCTTCCGGAGAGTACTGTGGTGACTGGGCGATTGGGTATGAAATGGGTTAAAGTAAGTTTGAAAGCGTTACTTGAGGTCATAATGATTTTGACATTGACATTGACAAGTTGGATGTAAAGGACGTGTCATAGCAAAGGCTTTAGGACTCTCAGGTAACCGGCCAGGTAGCTATCTACAACATTATCGGGACAAACAAGCCGCGCAAACAAAAAATCCGGCGGTGCAGACGGACGGACAAACAACATTTACATTAGAATGTTCGAATTGATGTTTGGAGAAATTGGTTTGCTTTGATGTTGCCATAATAATTTACCGACTGATTAAGCATTTCACTTGATTGGTTTGTCCGATAAAAATTCATTTCAGACTTTATTATTGGTGAATAGAATACTACAGGGTTTGTTATTATAATGTTAAAGAATCGTAAACAGGTCCACGACTGTATCCTTAAAGTCGGTAGACATCTCTCTCAAATCTTCAGAATTATTTAGTCTTTATATCACCTTTCTTGAAAACCCTTCTGTCCTTAATAACTACGCCCGTAGCTTTCCTTCTTCTTCTTTTTTAACCCCCGACGCAAAAAGAGCCCAGGGGTGTTATAAGTTTGACCGCTATGTGTGTCTATCTGTCTGTGGCACCGTAGCTTTTAAACTGGTGAACCGATTTGAATGCGGTTTCTTTTTGAAAGCAGGTTTTTATGGATGGTTCTTATGTTTTACCATCTATCAGTTCTTTTCTAGTCATGAAGGGATGTGTCGGGGGTTTTCATTTTTTATCTGTTCTTGATATGGGGCATTGCATTGAGACTAGTGGTACGTTTGACTCCAGAATTTGATCTATTGGGAGCTATAATTATGTCATTGAAACTTATACAGTTGTCAAATATATTTAAAAGTCAAATTTTGGAGTCAAACGTACCACTAGTCTCAATGGAATGCCCCATAGGTATATCGTCCAAGTTTAGCGACGTTCTGCGTGATCTTAACTAGTATGAGTGTCCGCTAATGACAACTGAGTCTTCCTGTGCTTCGGTGCGGAGGGCATATTAATTTGTAGATCCCGGGTATAAAGTTCTTAAGCCAGGACTAAGGCTGGTTTTACTGTCACGCGTACCGTCGATGCTGATATTTTGATCTTTATTACAATGAAATAAGGAAACTGATTGTTCAGCACTGACGAGAGCAATCAGCGTAGCAATTTTTGCTGTAGCAATCAGTATCCTTATTTTATTGTAATAAAGATCAATCGCCTATCAGCGCCGACGGTACGCGTGACAGTAAAACCAGCCTAAGGCCTTCATACTCTTAAAAACTTCGATGCCAGAGTAGCTCAAACGAACTTGGGTACTACTTTCTTACTATAATCTTTTTCTGAACTGTAAAGACCAGTCAATTTACTTATCGCGTTAGTTCATCAAAACACTGTGTCTGTTTCTTAAGCCATATTCATCCGTACGATAAAAGATAGCGATTTACCATTCTAAAGCCCATTGTACAGTTCCCGGGCACAGACCGTGGCGTGCACTTTGCAATTTTGAACATTAAACTGGCATATCAATGTATTGTTGCCAGCGCGGTTAGATTTAAAAGGCCAGATTTTACTCTAATCATCAAAGTGTCCTCTAATCATCTCCATTCGTCATTAAAAAGCATCATACTTAATCGAACGTTTTTATGGTCTTTTATACACTGGCCTCCAAAAAAATCGACCCACTTGGATTTTTTCGTAAAACTTAGCATTTTTGTTTAAACATGACATAAATTGATTAAACTTGTGGATTATCTTGCTGAATCTGTTTAATGGCAGCAATTTTATGACATAAATAACATGGTTTATCAATAAAAATAATAAAAAAGACAACTTTAACAAAAAGCGAAAAATAAATCTTTGCTCTCCGGTTTGTTTCATTAAGATTTTGAAGTGACACAACGTTTTTTGGAACAATAATCAATTATTCAATATTGCGTGTTGCCCCCTCTTGCCTTTATGATGGCCATCATTCGCTGTTTCGCAACCTAATGAGAGTTTTTATGCTTTCTTGGGGAACCCTTTCCCATTCTTCTTTGATGGCAGTCTTTAAGTCACTTATTGTTGCTTGAGCTGGATTTGGGGCTCTAACCTTTTGTTTCAGCTGGTCCCACAGGTGCTCTATTGGGTTCACGTCTGAACTCCTGGCTGGCTACTTCATAACGCGAATACCGACCTCCTCTAAGTACTGTGTGACAATCCTAGCTACGTGGGGCCGTGCATTATCATCCATCTACTCAAAATTTTCTCCAAAATAACCACCGTAAGGCACAACATATTCTTCTAAGATTCCTAAGACGTATCTCTGAGCATTTAAAACGCCTCTCTCTATAAAAGCCACGTCCGTACGTCCGGTCAAAGATATGCCAGCCTAGAACATTAAACGAACCTCCCTCGTCAGTCAAGGTTTTTTTAAAGCAACATTGAGCACGTCGTTCTCCAGGGTGTCTCATGACATTACGACAGCCACCTGAGCCAAATAAAGTCATTCGGCACTCGTCACTAAAGAGAACAGACTCCCATTGCTGAACTGTCCAGTTCACGTGATCCCTAGCAAACTAAAGTCTAACTTGGCGATGGGATGTGGTTAATTTAGGTCCCTTTGCTGGCCTATGTGGTATTACATTTTCATCCTTAAGCCTGCTTCTCACCGTACTCTCACTTATGGTAACTTCACGTACCTCCTGTAGACGTCACTGAAGATCAACACCAGAGAGATGCCGATTTCGTAGAGACGCTAGCACAAGAAAGTGATCATCTCTCTCCGATGTGACACGATTTCTTTCTGATTCATATCTTCGTTGATACAGACCAGTCTTTTGAAACTTTTTGTATACGCGAGGCACTGATGAACGGCTAAAATTTACTGTTCTGGCCACAAAACGTTGACTTAACCCTTTTGAATTAAAGCCACAAAACGCGTAGCCTCAGTTTCAGTTGGATCCATTATTTGTATGCAAAAGTTAACAAAAATGCATCTTCAATAATTAAACATAACACACAAAACAAACAATAAAACAAAAGTGCTGTAATAACGAAGTACACGTCTCGAACCGGTCAACACCAGTTTTAGCAAATTTTGCACTTATGGGTATTCTTGTTACAAAATATCGATAAGTACCATCAAGTGGCACAAATTATGACAAATGTGACGCATAATTACATTTCCTATCCCAGAAATTATAAAAAATATAAAAATTATAAGTATTTTTCCTTATTTTAACTTTTTTAAGTAAAATACAAGGTGGGTCGATTTTTTTGGAGGCCAGTGTATTTAATGATAATTATTATTACTTACGGGATTTTATCGCGTAGGTACCTTTTATTTATTTTGTTTCCCGACGTTTTCTTTATATTTTTCTATCATATTTTTTTTATCGTAAAACAACTAGTTTAGAAATAAGCCATTGATGGTGATGGCTTTCATTACTGCTTTGTATAAAATCCATCATTGCTTGCTGTAACCTGCAGGGCTTGAGCCTTCCCCTTAACGCCATCACAGCCGATCTTATGCATTTACATCTAATTCAGACTACTTTTCTTTTAAAGAATAGGATTTGAATCACCTAGCTCTTAAGACGTGTAAAAGTGATCATAGTGGTGCTACTGAATAAATCATATTTGAATTTTGAATATTGAATTCTAAACCTGAACCGAAACAATGTCGTCCATTTAATGGTCTATCGAAACTCCTTGTTCTGTTAAGATTCCTGAGTATATTAAGTTTGTTTTAAACATTGTATAGAACAGGTTAGGTACCTTTCAGGAAGACCACTATTCTGACGT
Source organism: Camptogramma bilineatum (assembly GCA_958496255.1). Taxonomy (NCBI): domain Eukaryota; kingdom Metazoa; phylum Arthropoda; class Insecta; order Lepidoptera; family Geometridae; genus Camptogramma; species Camptogramma bilineatum. The sequence continues at coordinate 2,307,583 of OY292464.1, forward strand.
GACCTTTTTAGACATTCTATCTAACATCTTAAACAGGATAGTAGAACCCCAGGCAAGTGGCATCAATCTTTTCTATTCTACAATTCGCTTCGCTATCGCCGATGTTTCATTGGTGGAAGACCACGTGACCTTACGTTCGACCTTGGTTCGACCAATGAAAACCTCACGTTCGAGTGTTAGCGAAGTTCGAAATCGAATCGCTTCATAGCGAAGGCCGGTTGGCTAGGCCCTCTGTTCTATACAATGTTTAAAACAAACATATACTATGTGACCAGACCCACAGTAATGGAGTAGCTCAGCACGGAAAAGTGGCTACATCTAGCCAAAACCTGCGGCTTAGCTCTGTAAAGGCGCTACATCTATCCAAAGGCCCGCCAACTCAGTTAATGAGTTTAACAAAGTTGTCTTGAACCACCAGACCGTGGGTGAGGTTTCAGCTTAATACAGTTTAGTCGAATAAGTTAAGTACCTACTGCTTTACGGAATGGTGGCCCAAAAATGCGCAATGACCAAGAGGCAGACCACCGCAACGGCCCGATGGTCAAATGGCACCGTAAATGTTGCAGGGAAAGCGTGGAAGAGGATTACACAGAACCTGACCGATGATCGATTGGCTAAATAATGAGGCCTATACCCAGAAGTGGGTGCAACCGGGCTGAGATGATGACATTAAACGATTTGTACCACGTTCGCCCCACTTGTTCGCCCACATTCCAAAAAATTCTGCTTCTGCCCCATGTCAAAAACACTTGTTTTCGCCCCATATTTGTCAAAAGAAGTTCGTGCAAAGTAAATAAAATATGCATTTCCAAAAACGGTTAAAGCCTTACTTTTATATTAGGGAAGGAACACCCTTAGGGTTAAATGAAAATAAAAATAAAGTTTACCTTTTAAAAACATGATCTTGATTAAAACTAGTTACGGGAGAAAAACCAAAAAGAGAGATTCAGGGGGTCGACAACTTTCCACAATTGCACCAATGAATTAAAATCTCAAGACATAAACATTATAACCGTGAAATAGCTAATTTAAAGTTATATTCACTTCCCCCTGCCCTTATAAAGAATTCAAAGGATCATGGCAATAAACCATCTCAAACTGTCTAGTTCTTGAGATATTGTTAAAATGTGGGTAAGCTATCACGCGCTATATATTGCGAATAACATACAATGTCCGTGATGAACGTGCCCTATGATTATGTCTTTACGATCAGATAAGACCCATTATAATTAAATCAAAAGTTTGTGAGATTTTTGCAAGTGAATGCTATTGGCAGAAACTTAGTCAGCAGTTGGTGAAGTTGGATGGTGATGATGATATGTATTGTAGCTTATCAGGTTGATAAAATTTATAAAAAAATATTCTATAATCTAGATTTAAAAAGTCAATCTGATTGCTTCTCATCAGTCGTTGTCAAAAAATAAGTTATAATTTTTTTAACTAACAAAAGTCAAGCCACAACCAAATCTAGCTGAGGTTCCAGAATCATACAACTAGCTTATTTTAGAATAAGAAGAAGACTAGCTCATGCAATGAACATAATTTTAATCACGTGATTCAATTTAAAATGCTAGGGTTTGATAATACAATTTTTTGAAATTACATTTTAAGCAGGTAATCATTTAAACTCATTCGAACTAACTGTATGAAGTGCCACTTCAATATCACAAAGTGTACAGACGATAAACCTTAGAATAAATCGGGTATCTAACAGCCCACCTTTCATTCCTGTATCTGGGGCTGAGGCTGCTCCTCAGGCGAATTCTTTTCAGTTTATTGTTCGCGCGCCCGCTCCTGCGACTCATTCAAAAGAGTTATTGGTTAACGTCAATAGTCACTGCATTGTTCGACTCCGCTGGGGTGCGCTTTCCAAATGTTATCTATTTCGAATGGCAATAAATTTTAAATGAATCGCCCATATGATTGCGATCGTCGAAGTGGTAATCGTTTTCGTTCTCTTTGTACCGCCGGTTGCTGTTAACGTATTTAATTCCCGTTTTGATTAAGAAACTGACCTTTTGTATTGCTTTTAATTAAATTATTTCATTTCTTGTTTTGTCCGCGAATTCTATTTCTAGTTGGTTGCGTGCTGGTGTGCTCATTAAGACTGTGTTCTCTCTGTCGCTTCTGAATTCGACTGTGATGATATGATCTAGAACAGTGATTCCCAAAGTGGTCCAGGTCCAGTGGTCAAGACCCCCAGGGGTCCACGGGAGACTCGAAAGGGGTCCACGTTGGTTCTCATTTTCTGACGAGTTTTGGAAATATGGTAGAAATGTAGCAGCAGGGGGTCCACCGAAACCAGTAAAATTTTGAAAGGGGTCCATGAGAAAAAAAAGTTTGGGAACCATTGATCTAGAATGAGGAAACCTGAACAATCAAGGTCGTCTTGGATTTACTGGGAGTAAAGTTCTGCCAAAAAGTTTATGGACTTTTTAAGTTAATATTAACGAAAATGAGTATAGTACTGAACTTGATTCTAAACTCAGAATAACTTTTGTCCTACAGAACCTTATGTGATATAGCTCTAAAAAACTGAATCAGTTTTTCCTAGTAGGTAACTAAAAAACCCAATTTCTGCCATCCTTGCAGTTTACAAAATTTCGTCCCTTCTTAAAACCTTAGAATAGAAGAAACAAACAGTCTGCAAACCGCACTAACAATATTACTATATATGTATTCGAAGACCCGGAAGATAGACCCGGAAGATGATATCGGAAACTCTCGTTTAATGACTTACAAAAATAATAAATTAATATCTGATATCTGTGTGTTTTCTGTCTGTTATTGTTACGGTGCTCAGTTTAACGACAGAATCGACGGAAATGCGTGAGCGGTTGCAATAAAAATGAGCTGAATAAAAATTATGCAGGGCAAGTGATTTTATAGAGCCGCTGATATTTGTGTGTCTGTCGCAGGTCAACTGCTAAATCAGACAGAACTAAGAGTTATAGAATCACTTTTAATAATGGAAACAATAGCTCGGGAAAAATACAGAATATAATTTTTTTTTAAATGTTCAATATGAAATATCGAGCTACTCATCATTTAACCCTGCTATTACGCTTAAAATCTTGTTTAATGCGAGATTCCTTAATCCTGATCAAAGGGTTTAATTTGTGTGGCTACTGCTGCAACTGTTTAGTAATGTTCCAGGGAATTAGATTAGCGAATTCCCAGAATGAATCAAATCAATCCGAATTTGGTGTAAAAAGTATGATACAATACACAAAGGCTAGTAGATCTGGGCGTCAATTCTGGTACCGAACTTTTTATCAACCTCAACCAAAACCTCAACTAAAGCGACTGTTTCCATGACTACTAATAACAAACGACTCATTTATGGTGAGGTTTTAGCTAAGGTTTGAACTTTGGCAGAACAAATGTTTGAAAAGCTATTCTACTATTTCACCAAATGGCTGACATTTAAGAGATCGAACCAAAACGCAGCTATTGTCATCTTTTAGAATTGCCCAGCTGGCTTGACTTGATGTACTTGACATTGAATTGAGCGAGACGATGTACCTACCTAACTGCGGGATGATTGTTCAACTTGTCTCAAACCTCAAATTGGTCTCAACACTTCAAAACGATCGCGTAGGCATATTTTGTCGCGTTCGGTCTCGTTGAGATGAGTGACAAAAGATACCTTCGCGATCGTTTTGACAGTTTGAGACCAATTTGAGGTTTGAGACAAGTTAGACATTCAGCCCGCTGTTCGTATTGATGTATAGTTTTCGTCAGGATCTGAAGATGTATTAATTTATCGCAAATAAGTTTAATTTTAAATTGAATTTGAAGATCAGACATTTGGTTCCACAAAATCCGCATTAAACTTTATAACCTTCTGTTACCGCTAATAAATCAAGGTGTGTCAAACACATTTCGATCTTTGTAAACAAAATCTATTTGAAATAGCATGTATTACGCGGCGCCGTTTGATCAGAGTAACTATACTATTTATTTATAGTCACGTACAGACTGTTAAAAGTTTGATTCTCACATCGTAAATCTCAATTTCATGTGATAAAATATTTTCTAATGCAAATATTAGCTCTGTTCCACAGTGAGCTGAACAAAATGAATACTTATTATTATTAGCTTTTCAAACAAAAAGCCTAATTTTCCTAAGTTAAGTAATAAAAATAAAGTGTAATATTTTTACCCGACTGCGCAAAGCAAAGGAAGGGTAATGTGTTTATTTGGAATCCTGTTTTCCTTTTTACCCGACTGCGCAAAGCAAAGGAAGGGTAATGTGTTTATCAGTCTATGTATGTAAGTATGTATGTTTGGATGTTTCTATGTGGCATTCTAGAGGCCAAACGCGTGGACCGATTTTGATGATTCTTACGTCAATCGATTCGTCTGAACCTTGGGAGTGTTGTTACAGGCATGACAGTAATCAAAATTCACCAGTGCCACCACCAGACGCCTTAATGTCAAAATTAAAAAAATCAAAATCGTCACACCATGTCAAGTGGGGTATCGTTGAATAGGTATTTTAAAATCAACTTTATGTTTCTTTTACCATTTTTCATTTTAAGTAATAGTTTAGGAAAAATAACGGTTTAAAGTTGATTAATAATTATTCTCGCTATGGATGTTTCTATGTGGCACTCTAGAGGCCAAACGCGTGGACCGATTTTGATGATTCTAACGTCAATCGATTTGTCTCAACCTTGCGAGTGTCACTAAAGACATGAAAGTAATCAAAATTAACCAGTGTTACAACCAGACGCCATATTGTCAAAATTGAAAAACTCAAAATTGACGAACTATGTCAAGTGGGGTATCGTTGAATAGGTATTTAAAAATCAATGTTAGGTTTCTTTTACTATTTTTCATTTTAAATAATAGCTTAGGAAATATAACGGTTTAAAATTCTGTTTGTGTGTATCTTGGCCGCGCATCACGTCTCGGTCGAACGAAACTACTGGACGGATTTAAATGAAACTTGGTATTATTTGAGTGCATACATACTATACTACTACGAGGTATAAATAGGATACTTTTGATTACTATACCTACTTACTTACTGAAATTCAAGACGGTTCCCTTGGGAGAGGAAATGAAAATCAAAATGAGTAGGTAGGTATCTGGTTGTAATTCATTAACACATAGTACCTACGATTTTATTGATTCTTTTTACCCGACTGCGCAACGCAAAGGAAGGGTAATTTTGTTAGAAAGTAGGTATGTACCTACTTTAAAATGTTCTGTAAAAATTTCAAGGTCATCGGTTTTGTAGTTCAGAAGTTACAAACATCGCAACCCTCAGTATTATTTTTTATTTACATTAATTACCAAAAACACAACTAGATGTCGCTGCTAAATCTGAACCAATCCTAGATCGCGCTATCGTTGCGTTTTGAAAAGTTTACCTATTCTATCAATTTTTGAAGGCCATTATCGAAAGTTTTTGATATTATTGGATTGGATTGAATTATTGGCTGATGGGGAATTGGATTGGATGGATTTGAAGAATAAAATTGAATAAATAATTAGGGCGATACGAAGTTACTTAGTTTAGTTGGTTTATTAATTTCTTGTTGGGTAGGTAATAGGCATGGGTAATATACCTTTTACAGAATATCATATCGAAACCATATATTAAATAAGGATATCGGATTTCATAACTATATATTTTCTGAAACCATATATTGGCGTACGTATAGGGTTCTCGATAATTGTAAGACGTTTCTCTAAGTGTAGGTATACGATTGGTAGTTTACGATACAGCGTTTTTTAAACAATATCGATATCAATGAACTTTCCTTCATACATTTTCCTGGCTTTCTGTTTATTTTTGTGACTTTTAATTTTTTTTTTTTATAATACTCACAAACTTGCTTCACAACACAATTTAAATATGTTAGGCATTCATGTACCTACTTAGGTACGTACCTGTACGTACCTACCTACCTACAATGATGTAGGTACTAAATACCTGCACGATAGGTAGGTACCCGACTATCCAAAGATCCAAACACTCACACCATAGTCAGGCACATGAACACAGATATAATATTTTTATTTACACATTTCCAGAATAAAAGTTACAAAAATAAAATATTTACAGAAATGTTTCCATAAAAAGTCTTTTACACATTATTTACACAGTTCGACACTATCAAGACACTATCCTAATATCCTTTCATTAAAACAGACGAGTAAACGCTTGCACTGCGCAAGTACATGCAACTGATTGATTCAAAATAAATCGTCAATTTTCAAAAACAAAACAAACGAATTTTCTAGTTCAAGGCCAAAGTTCAACCTGCACAAAAACAATGCGTTTTATTAAAGTCATTATTGCCCTGCACATAAAGTTGAATGTTAAAACATTTGGTCTACAAATACGTTAAGATGAATTTGCATCTCTCATAAATAACATAATTTTAAGGTTCAGATTTAGAACGATTCTTACGATTAGCTTGTTCTCTTTCATTTACTACACCCTCGCGCTCTTTCATTCATGATGAGTTCAAAAATCTATTCGACTGCGATACGATACGAAACGATACGACTGAATCAGTAATATCGTAATATCATCGTAATATCAGTATCAAGTAAAAATATCGTATCGGGGCGTATCAGTGTGATGCGCGGATGTGCGTCATATCGAAAATATCGTAATATCAGTATCAAGTAAAAATATCGTATCGGGCGTATCGGTGCGATGCGCGGATGCGCGTCATATCGAGAATATCGAAATATATGGTTTCAGTACAAGCCGATATCGATATCCTGATATTGTACCGATATATGGATTTGATAACTGTATACGATATATCTCACCCACTCCTAGTAGGTAATAGTTAATCAAGGTATTTTAAAATCAACTTTATCATAACTAAAAAGTGTTAAATAAAAAAATATTTTAAAAAAACAAAAACCCGACTGCGTCAAAACTAAAAAGAAAAAAACAAGCCTGCAAAGAATTACTCACAGTCGGGACCCATAACATTGGGAAGATTTGATTGGTAATAAAATGAATGGGTACCGACTGTGAGTAATTCTTTGCAGGCTTGTTTTTTTCTTTTTAGTTTTGACGCAGTCGGGTTTTTGTTTTTTTAAAATATTTTTTTATGTTGTGCAAGTAGTTATCGAGTGTGCTCTAGCAGTGTTCCACAAAGGGTGTGCCGCGGCACACTGGTGTATCGTGGTCATTAATTGGTGTGCCTCGGAAAAATAAGGTTCCCTATCTCAGTTAAGCTGCTCCAAATTTAGACCGCATATGCTCAACTAAATAAGCTCATGTTTCGCATAAAATATGATTTTGTTGTTTATGGTGTAGGTACCTCCTTTCCGGTTTACTAGATGTACCTTGAATTGAACACAAAAAGTTTGCGGAACACTGCAGTCTACAGCTTCATAAATTTTATTATTCGAGTTGCATCTAAAAAACATACAGAGTAGCAATCCTATCGGAGTTTGTGAAGCTAAGATCTTACCAGTTACACAACGAACGGGAACTCCAGCTTAAACACCCAAATTGTAGTTCCGGAATAACTTCCGACGCGGCGACGGTAAAGTTCCACTCCTTAACTTGTAATTTATAGAACTCTGTCGTGTCTGGGCATCATTCTGCATACATTTTACGACTATTAACACTGTGGATTTTTCGGAAATTTAAGGTTTTTCATCACGACGAGCGTCGCGGCTATTAAGCCGGTATTTATGCTATCTGCCTGACTTTCGCACTTCCACCGTCGCATCAACAACTGTTTTATGTTATCCTGCCTATATTGTGTAGCTGTAGTGTACAGGGTGTATCCAAAACGTATCCTGGAGGGTGCGTCGCGTAAATATTGGATAGGATCGAGCTGCGAGAGTTGATCAATACTGAGATTGATAAATAAGTAACAAGCTCGAGTGCAGTCAAACGTTAATTTTGTTAGAACACTCTCTCAAGCCCCGCTTTTGTGTTTGTTGACTTTGTCGTGGTAACGGGGAATAGGTATGACGTTTGATAAAGAATCAGAAAAAGGAATTGAATCCAGGAAAATAGTTTTATTACCAGAGTTTATACTACGTATAAATTCTATTCTAGCGGCGAAAGGAGGTAGATAATTATTACTCTTTTAATTTCGCAATGTTTATAATTTTTCTTGTTTGTTTTAGGTAAGTACGAGATCTACAGCGCACGTTTCTACACGCAAATTGAGTAAGAAAAACGTCATTCTGGAAATACTGATTAATAATGTAAAATAAATAATAACTCTCTAGGTACAGTTATATTCAAAGTTCTGATTCTATACTAGGATTCTTGTGTGTATCAGAAAACTCAGAAACCAGCTTATTTTAATACAAAGAAAATAACAAGATTTTAATTTTCAAAACTTTCGTGAGTTGTATACTAGACATTATTTTAACACGCGGGAATTACTCACGTGAAAATATCGTCGAAAATAAAGTCTAGATTTTAATTTATTCAGGAAATATCTCCAACTGCAGAATTAAGACGAGTTTTTATATTTCCATAGATCTGTGTGTTCTTTTAATAGCTTACAAAAGTTTCTAAATCGGCTATAAAAGCTTTATCTACAAGTTATTGCATTCCACTAAATTTGTCTATGCCGTGGCGCAACGCGTCAGAACTATTATCGGTTTTAATCAATGAGGTTTTACCAATAGAGACGTTATACTCATTAGAAAAAGCTCTAAAACACTGCGAAATTTTGCTATAGATACTTTAACGGCTTACAGTTGTTCTATCTCACGAAGTCCGTTTGGTCTTAATGGTGTGTGTGTTCACATGCACGTTGTTTCTGTGTGCGTAAGCTCGGGAGCGCTCAGAATCGGCCCACGCACACAGAAACAACGTGCGTGCATCTACACACACAATTAAGACCAAACGGACTTCGTGAGATAGAACAACTGTAACAGATTAAAATACCGAAATCGTGGTATTACAGTTTGTGAAGGCGGAAGCAAGTATTATAATGGAATACACATTTCACAGTTAAATCTTTTTCACAGCTGCAAAGTACAACAACTTATGTGCCACTTTGTCGCAGAGTCTTATTATACAGGTCACGCAAAGGGTTCCGAATAAAACTGGTTCTACATTCTCATCCAATGGTTCGTTGTCAGTTGTTGCTACGCAGATTTTATAGGATAGAATTGCCACTTTTTAACCGATCCTAAAAAGGAGGAAGTTATTTGATTATTCAACACGTTTTAGGATTACTTTTATCCTCGGTTTTACTTAAAAAATTGCCTATATGTCATGATACTATCCCTGGTTTTGAAGGTAAAAGTCCGAGACCGATCGCAGACTGCAAACTGCAACCGCAAACTGCAAATCTCTATGAAATTGTGTCAATTTCATAGAGATTTGCAGTTTGCGTTTGCAGTTTGCAGTCTGTGGTCGGTCTCAGACTTGTACCCATATTATTAAAGGGAAATAGGTATTCAAACATGTAGTCAAGAATAGAGTCCATGTTTGAAGAAGAGTTTCGTTCGATAATCCGAGGCCTTTTCCCAACAATGGGACAGTATGGGCTAGTAGAATTAGAATTAGAATCCGATGTTGTGCACATTCATTAATTCCAAACCAAACAAAGCTGAATAATGAACGAATAACTTTAAAAAAAACACTAGTAAAACCATACAACTTAATATATCTAGTTCTGTACTAAACACATTAGAAACTCCATTTTCCATTAGACTTTTCGAATACTTATTATCTTTTTCGAATCAATAGTTCGCTATTTGTTGAAAAGCTAAATTACTCACGTAGAATATCTTTTAATGTTTATAAATAAACAGAGTATAAAATTCCGCATTCCTTAACCCCGCATCCACACGTTGGGGCCAACGTTGGGGCCAATGCCTCTCACCAACGTGTGGTGCTGACAAAATAGCTTGGCGCCAACGTTGGGGCCAACGTTGGGGCTTGGCCGTGCCGTGTCGGTTTTATCAAAGGAAGTTGGCGCGCCAACGTTGGGGATCCGTCCACACGTTGGCGCTATGCTCAGTCCCGTTTCGACGCGCATCGTGAGCGCACGTGTCGACTGACGAGCGAGAATGTCATCGTATTCCTTATTTATTGTGTTTGTAGAACTATCGGGCTGAAATTTTGCACACTTATAGATTCTCGGTGACAATGAAATATTATGGTATCAACAAGCTGATCTGATGATGGAGATAGGAGCTGTTCAACAGAACTCCTCAGTAAATAAGCCGATTGAGTTGAAACTCGGCATATTTGTCAAATTCTGACTACAATGTAATAATATGGTGACAACAAGCTGATCTGATGATGGAGTCTACTATTTTTTTTTATGTTACTAGAACCGTGCAATTTTTCGGAATAAAAAGTAGCCTATGTCCTATTCCCGGTTATTATCTATCTATATTTTAAATTTCAACTAAATCGGTTAAGTGGTTGTCGAGTTATAGAGAAACAAACAAACATCCAAACTTTCGCATTTTCAATAGGTAGTTTATAATCGCAGTGTGTTGTGTGAAGTGTGATAGTGACATAGTGTGATGTGATTGTGATAAAATTGGCATTCAGTAATGTAAAATCACTTTCACATGATTGCTCCCCGACATTTTTATATTTGTCTATCTGTGTACCTATTTAATATGTTAAACAGGTACTTATTTATTTCAAAAGTATTTATCTCGATAGTAGATTAAAACTTAAAACACCGAAACCCCAAATAGATAGTTGTAAATAGCTAGGTAAACTCGGGAACTAGATAGCACGCCTGAGCTATTTTTACGGAATACCTTGTTGCGATTTGCTATTAGAAAACAAGCAGGAATATACAAATTTTAGCGTTTCAAAACCGTATGTTGTTTCAGCGCAATAGACTCAAATCTGTAAATGTTATATATTTAAAACCTCAATTGAATATTAATCTTCCTTAAATTGTCGAAAATATAAAAATCAGAGCTTTAAATGAATTCAATATTTTAGAAAACAAATTCCCCAAATCAGCGCAGCGCCAAAGTAAATTATATCCAAGTATTCAAATTTTCTATCCGTGTATTTATTATGTTAAATACCTATGTATTTATTTAAAAAGTATTTATCACGATAGATTAGAAATTAAAACACCCAAACCCCAAGTAGATAGTTGTAAATAGGTAAACTCGGGAACTAGATAGCACGCCTGAGCTATTTTTACGGAATACCTTGTTGCGATTTGCTATTAGAAAACAAGCAGGAATATACAAATTTTAGCGTTTCAAAACCGTATGTTGTTTCAGCGCAATAGACTCAAATCTGTAAATGTTATATAATTAAAACCTCAATTGAATATTAATCTTCCTTAAATTGTCGAAAATATAAAAATCAGAGCTTTAAATGAATTCAATATTTTATAAAACAAATTCCCCAAATCAGCGCAGCGCCAAAGTAAATTATAGGTATCTAAGTATTCAAATTTTCTATCCGTGTATTTATTATGTTAAATACCTATGTATTTATTTAAAAAGTATTTACCACGATAGATTAGAAATTAAAACACCCAAACCCCAAGTAGATAGTTGTAAATAGGTAAAATGGGTAGTAACTAGATCGCACGCCTAAGCTATTTTTACGTAGGTAACAGAAATACCTTGTTGCGATTTGCTATTAGAAATGCGACAGGCGAATTTCCATAAAAAACGTAATACCTACCGAAATCATTTAAAATTTAAGCGTATTTTTATCAGTTTATGTTGTTAGATTAAGAGAGTATGTATTTATCTAGGTTCCTGTTACACTTTTGATCCGAAAAACTTACCTAAAAAGAAATGTAGGCAAATTGAATTGAAATCTTTGTAGGTACACTAAAAAATGCATTTTTTCTTTTCATTTGTTCTATAGTAAGTTTTTTGAACAAAAGTTTAACAGGAACCTAGATAAATACTGCCTTTATCCAAATAATGATATAAAGTGATCAAATATGCTCAAATTTTAAATTATTTTGGTATTACGTTCCTAGGTACGTAGGTATGTTCGCCGGTCATTTTAGAAAACAAATTCCCCAAATCAGCGCAGTGCCAAAGTAAATTATAGCCAAGTATTCAAATTGTAATTTGAAGATAGAAGTCTTCAAAAATCAATTAATCTTACCTACATTAATTAAACCCAACTCCAAAGAATCAAAACCTATGTACCTAAATTAAATTGAACTAACCCGCAACCTATAAACATGACTGTAGGTATACATTACGATACAGAAATTTCAATTTCTGTATCGGACGCGCAGACATCGGACGTCTGCACGTTGGCTCTGACGGAACAAGACTGGTGTATCGCCAACGTGTGGATGGTTCACGAAATCTTGGCGCCAACGTTGGGACCAACGTTGGGGCCAACGTATGGAGCCGGCGTAAGATTTTCACTACTGGCGATGCAGTTAATCGTCTTCATTACAACCCACATTCTATCTTAAGGCCGCGCTCGGTTCAGAAATGTTTACTTTGACACCGATTTGTGAAGCTATAACTGTCGTCTAATATGTCTAAACTGTTTTCGTATCAGCTTTAAATTAGCCATTAGCTATGTTTCATTTCCTATTTGTTTAACATTTTAGCATTAAAGGCTTGATCAAGGCAACTTCCCGCCTATTAATACATTGTATTTATGTTTACATAGTAGGTACAAAAAACATACTTTTTGTATTCTAAGCATAAATTCTACTAAAATAAGAATTATTTAAGTTATTTATATCAGAACACAAGTTCACAACATCCGCTCAAATACCTAATAATATTTCAAGATCCATTTAAAAAACTGTGAAGGAAAACATCGTGAGGAAACCAGTTAGCTTTCTAATAGAGTCGATGGGCTTGCAACCTGTCACGTATGGAATGTCAACGTCTGCGAAATGTGGAAATGTACCAAATGTGTTTGGACATACCTCTGACTACCCCCTTAGACATTTCCAAAGGATCTAAAAATGCATAAAGATCTGAAAGAATATGTCTACCGCACCTTGGGAATACAGTCGTGATCATATTAAGAAAAGTAAAGCTTTTAGCTCAAATTTTCCTCAATTTCCTCCTGTCCATTGAACTCACGCCTACTCAGCTATCTGGTCGCGCCTCCCCTTAACCGGTGCTGTGTGTAATTGGGCCAGGATGTCGGGAATAACCGGCTGATTCACCAGCGCCCACACTCGCAGCATGCCTGTTCCAAATAAACTGTCTCTCATCTAGTGTTCGACTTGACGATTGGTGATCGAACGAGGAGAGCCGTGCTGGCCGAGAGGAATAGTGCCTCTTTTGATCCGAGGGTTCGAATTCTGGCCGTGCATCAATTGACTTTTCGAAAAAACTATTTGCGCAATAATACGAGCTCTAAACGGCGAAGGAAAACAGCGTGAAGAAAGATAGCTGTCTAATAGTGTATACATAATAATGCAGGCAACTGTAATACAGGACTGAGGTGTAGCATGGATAGGAAGATAGTTTCCCATCCGTTATCTTAATAGATTCACGTGACCTTAAACCTCCGAACATCAAAAGGAAGTCAATCCGAAGACTGTGGGAAGCCATCACGACCTGGCCCTCCCATACTGTAAACGGCAAAATAATGCGTACTTCAAATTAATAGACCACCCAATGACCCCTGCTGAACTTTAAGAACAGGAACCGATTAGTTGGGCCTTGGTCAGCCCATACGACATTACAATGGACGCGAAATTGGCAAATCGCGACATGTGGTCAGTGACGTGGGAAGATCCGAGCTGTTGTGATCTGATGGTGCAACTGATGTCACCGTCTGAACAACGAAATCAACTTTGACAATCTAGAATCTCTTTACTTTCTTCTGAAGTCTTACCGACCTTATTAGAAGTCATTTTTTGCAACAAAGATAAGACGATATAACGAAAAGATCGATTATTATTAAATAAAAAAATTAAAAAACCCCCGATACAAAAAACTTCTAATAAACATAAGTATAACTTGGTAATCGGGGCTTAAACCGATAGATGAGCTTATCAAGATTTTCGACCCGACGAAAGAGGATTCCGTGGCCGAGTTGGTAAAGGCACTCCGGATTAAAGAGGATCGCTTGTATTATTGTGAGGGTTCGAATCCCGTCAGAATCGTAAATTTTGATAAGACTTTAATTTTCAATGAAGTAGGTATAACTTTTTTGTGTTACATCATTGCAATGAACCTTATTGCAGTGTTGAGTGTAAACTAGTCGAAATGTAGATAAAACGTCAAATGGAATGCCACCTGCTTTCATTGTTTTCCAATTTCAATAATAGATAGCGAGAGTGAGCCAATCCTAGATCGCGCTGACATAAACGCGGAGATAGCTAGTAACTATAGAAAAGAGCTGTGATCTTCAAAGAACTGAACAGATTTTCATGAAACATAGCTAAGAACACTCTCGACAAAGACACCATTCAAACAAAAAAACAATAATTAAAATCGGTTCATCCGTTCAGAATACACAGATACACGCTACAATCTTATAACACCCCGCTTTTTCGTCAAGGTTAAAAATTATAATTTTTAACCTTGACTTTGATAATTATCAATGCGTAGAAAACCCGGAATTCACTTTTAGGCTTAGCAACTCAAATAAACACAAGATCGCAAATGTTTGGCAGAAACTTTCAACCTAATCACGTTTGCGTAATTCACGTGACGGTCGCGGTGTTGCGAATTATAAATATCTTGGTGCTCGAATATATTATGTTTTCTACTAGCTACCACACACGGTTCTGTTTGCGTTTTTAGATTATAAAAGATCAATATTATCTTGACAGAGTTTCACAGATATATCTTTGATTTTTTAAAGTTGGGTGAGAATAATTACATGAAATTCTTTAAACATTCCTTGATAAAGATGCAAGGAACGTTAAAAGATTTTCACGATCCTATGAGAAGAAGGCCTGGTAGGTTTTTCTCACTTTATATTCGAGCAGCCCGACTGGGGAAGTACCTCCGCCTTAATATCAAAGCCAAAAAACATCATTCTTCTCGAATAGTCTTCTTTTCTTTAAACTTTTTGCGTTGAGTAAGGTTGCCAGAGCTCTGCGAGGAAGCGCTGTCAAATGGTAGGCCAGTCTTGCCCATTGAGTTATCGGCGCAGTGATTTCTCTTTTAAAGGGTCAGCAGCGCGAGTGTGACTCCTCTGGTGTCACAGGCGTCCATAGGCTACGGTAACCGCTTTCCATCAGGTGTGCTTGTCTGCTACGTTATAGTATAAGCAAAAAAAAGTCTTTAGGATAGCAACGTTACCAGTAACAGAGCTTTAAAACAGACAAACCTGTGTATCGTAATATTAGTATTTAAATTGTGGTTTCTTCTACGCATTTGACGCCACAACTAAATAACGAGCCAGACGACAGTCGATTTTTAAAGCTGCTTTTTTTTCCTCTATAAAAATGAATGGATTCACAAATTACTATTCTCAATGCTGGTCGCGAATTAAAATGTGCTAGTTTCTAGAGATTTGGTCGTTCAAGGTCGGCTGATAAGTGGGTGAATATAGGTTAGTAGGAAGATATCGGTCGCGTGTGTGGGTCGACGCTGTTTTATTGCTTAGTATATGATTTCAAGATTTTGCGACGTTCCTTACCAAATCTGGCATCCTTTGTTCGGCTATGGCCTCTGTAGACAGGAGAGAACTGACATCATAACTATATTCACCTAACGGAGTATAATGCCTATTATGCTGATTGCCGAATTTATTGTCAGTATTGGGGTCCATATGTTTATGAGGAAGTAGTTGAATACGTCAACACGTGTACACTTTATTAGTAACAATATTCCGCCCTAAATTCATATACTTAATTAGCAGCGCCCTCACGGTGTTGCCCCCTTAATGGTGGTATATTATGATGATGATGATGATGATGAAAAGTAGATAACCTTCCTCAAGAGTTTAGCTAACAAATTCAGAATTTTTTTTTAAATGCGATTAGTAGTTCCTGAGATTAGCGCGTTCAAACAAACAAACTCTTCCGCTATAAGAGATAGTATAAAAGTATAGATTGTTACTTTGTGTAAAACCTTGAGAAAGGATCATTAGAAAGATAAGAAACAGACGGAAAAACGCGGAATAGAATAGCGAAGATAAAAATGTGACAACCGCACTAAGTAGTGGTCAATGCAAGTAAGATGATTTAATAATAATATTTCACAGAGGTCAACGCCTACCTAGTATTTCAAAGGCCGATGGTAAAAGAACTGGTGTGAGCCTACCCCAATTTAGACCCATTCGATACAACACAAAGCTTCCGCGTGTTAAATCCGTCTGTGTGAAACGACACGAACCAGACGACGATACAAACCTTGCCATGTACTGGCATTGAACTGAGTAAACATACATTGCTGGGTCTTATTTGTTACTAGCTTCCACCCGCGGCTTTGCTATCGGTACCCGGATAAAAAGTAGCCTATGTCCTATAAGTATGATTATAATCACCGGGAATAGGACATTAGGCTACTTTTTAAGGTAAGTGGCAATAGTAGTTTAAAATAGATAGATAATTATCTATCTATTTTAAACTACTATTGCCACTTACCGTGAGCTAGGGCAACAATCAAGATTTGGGACCCTTAAGTAAGTAAGTAAGTTCGCATGAGCAAGTGGCCAACTCTGGTGACGGAGTTTTTAGGCCGCCTAAAGGCCTCCGTCATGGCTTAACGACTTAAAAGCCGGGACCGACAATATAAATAATATTTAAATGTTTTGAACGGAGTTGGTTCAAATTACCTCACTACTGGGTCTAAAATATAATAGATATCATCGAATTATTGTACGTCTTACTAATAGTGAAAGTTTCAAAAATGTACCATTGCATGTGCCAGCTGCATACGTCTCTTGCATCCCAAAATAAATCATTGATTCACCGGCTATTGTTCTTAATTTGACGTTTCCTCAATCTTACTCTCGTTTCTCGTTTATTACTGTTTAAATCTTAAATTTATTACTTTCGGCAAGGTTATTTGCAGAGAGCATTTTATTTTTATTAATTTATATTATACTGACGAAGTTTTGTATTTTAAATAAAATGAAAAGTTTGCCTACATAAAATGAAATGTATTGTTTTTGATTATCATTTTGAAAAGCACAATATTTGAAGAATCTAATGTAATGAGACTGAATGAGGCGAAAGAGGTGTTTCAGGATCGTAGTAAGTGGAAATCCGTTGTCTCTGCTTACCCCCGTGGGAAAAGGCGTGATTTTATGGATGTAAAAAATCTAAATAGTTATAAAAGCCGCAACAGTCAGACCATACCTTGATACCAACTCAATTCGTACTCACACGATATAAGGAAGTGCTGTATTCGTGATAGTAGATGACTCAACGCAGTTCTCGCAGATATGCGCGTAAATTTATTCATGCTCTGTTGCTAACGCGACTGTCATATTGCCTGCTATATTCTAGAACTTTGTCTTTAGCTAATCTGGCTTTTATCATATTTTATTCGTGAAGAGGCCTTTATAAGGTGAAGAATGCGTATTAAAAAGATGGCAGGAGTATTTTGAAAGCTTGTTTGAAAGAGAGGATGGTGTACATGCACCTACTTCAGTGATTGATGAAAGTGTAGATGTAGATGAAAGTTGTATTAGCATGAATGAAGTTGTGAATGCGTTAAAAAGTATGAAAGCTGGAAAAGCAGCAGGGTATGACAGGGTAACAGTCGAGATGCTGAAGGCTGGACATGGCGTTGTAGCAAGTCAGCTGTGCCGCCTTTTCAACATGTGTTGGGTTAGCGGTCAAGTACCAAGTGATTGGTGCAAGGCCGTTATAGTTCCACTTTACAAAGGAAAAGGCTCGCACCAGGAATGCAAAAACTACAGAGGCATTAGTCTTCTTAGCATCGTCGGCAAACTGTATGCAAAAGTTTTGATTGAGAGAGTTATGAAAGAAACCGATGAGAAAATATGGGATGCACAAGCGGGTTTTCGAAAGG
Organism: Camptogramma bilineatum; assembly: GCA_958496255.1. NCBI lineage: Eukaryota > Metazoa > Arthropoda > Insecta > Lepidoptera > Geometridae > Camptogramma > Camptogramma bilineatum. The sequence continues at coordinate 2,325,475 of OY292464.1, forward strand.
GTATGGGATGTACGGATCAGGTCTTTTCCTTGCGAAGCATAACCGAGAAATTTTTGGCCAAGGGTCAAAAGGTCTATTGCGCATTCGTGGATTTGGAAAAGGCCTATGACAAAGTGATGAGGAATGAACTTTGGTCGGTACTGTCAAGGTATGGGGTGAACAGCAACCTTATTCGAGCTCTGAAGTCTCTCTACGAGGACTCCAGTGCTTGTGTGAGGATACATGGGTCATATACTGAATGGTTTAGCATCCAAAAGGGTGTTAGACAGGGATGTGTGGCGTCACCATGGCTGTTTAACTTATTCATGGACAGTTGCTTGCAAGATTTAAAAGATAGTGAATGTGGTTTAAGAATGAACGAGTTACTCGTCAAATGTCTTCTCTATGCTGATGACCAGGTTTTACTTGCGTCGTCGGCAGATGAGTTGCAGGAGATGGTGACAATTATGCATGGAGCTTTTGAAAGGAAAGGAATGAAAGTGAATGTAAGTAAGACGAAAGTAATGGTTTTCGAAAGAGAGGAATGTGTGATAGTATGTAACATTTTGATAGATGGTGAAAAAGTGGAGCAAGTAAACAAGTTTGTTTATTTGGGTACATTGTTTACGAGAGATGGGAAGCATGAAGAGGATGTTGAAAGGAGAGTGAATGCGGGAAATCAAGTGAATGGGGCACTGCACTCTTTTCTAAGCAGTCGGAAAGTGTCCGAAAAGGCACGACTTGCTGTGCATAGAGGTGTTTTAGTGCCGACACTAATGTATGGTAGTGAAAGTTGGGTATGGCAGAAAAAACACCAAAGTAGAGTGAATGCAGTAGAAATGCGTGCGTTGCGAAGTATGTGTGGGGTGACTTTGAGAGATCGAATGAGAAACAGTGTGATAAGAGAGCGTTGTGGAGTGAAAGAAGATGTAGTGATGAGAATTGAGAAGGGTATGCTAAGATGGTTCGGTCATGTTGAGAGGATGAATGAAAGTAGATTGACAAAACAGGTCCATAAGGCAAGTGTGAATGGGACCGTCGGAAGGGGAAGACCTAGGCGCACATTCCTAGACCAAATTGGCGAATTATTGGAAAAAGGCCAGGTCAAGAGTACCCTAAACCGACGAGCTTGCATGAAGAATGTGATGAGAGTGAATAAAGCGAAAGAAGTGTGTCAGGATCGTAGCAAGTGGCGATCTGTGGTCTCTGCCTACCCCTATGATGGGATACAGGCGTGAATCTATGTATGTATGTAGAGGCCTTTAGGTGGCCTAAAAACTCCGTCATCATAGTTGGCTACTTGCTCATTCGAATTTGCTTGCTTATCATATTTGAAACTAGCTTCCGCCCGCGGCTTCGCTTGCGTAGTACCCACTCGGATAAAAAAAAGCCCATGTGTTATTCCAGATTATAAACTATGTATATTCCAAGTCTCACCCAGATCCGTTCAGCGGTTCTGGTGTGATTGAGTAACAAACGTACATCCAAACTTACGCATTTATAATACATAGTAAGATGTTTGTAAAAACCTAATCCAGATGAAACAGGAAACGGTCGTTTTAATGTTCTTCTGGTGACATTTATTAGGTTTATTTACCTGACCTAATTCATTTATTTTTATTAGGTGACCCATAGTTTTAGTGGTTTAATCTAGTTTTTCTGCTATGAATTTGCTTCACATATATACGTATTTGTACGTATATACGTATTTGTACATATGTAATTTGAAATGTGCCTAACTATGGAGATTGGCACACGCAAAGGGAAGCCTATATCTACCCAGAAGTGGGTGAAGTTGGGCTGCGGATGACGATGAAGTTGATGTGCCGATTTTCAATGTGAAAATGTATAGTTACATCATCACCATCATCTCAGCCGTTGGACGTCCACTGTTGGACATAGCCCTCCCTCAAAGATTTCCATGTGTTGCGTTTGGAAGCGGCCTGCATCCACCGCCGACCCGAAGTTTTTACGAGGTCGTTTATCCATCTTGTCGGTGGATATCCAACACTGCGCTTGCCGGTTCGTGGCCTCCACTCGAGAACTTTTCGGCCCCATCGGCCATCTGTTCTGCGTGCTATATGACCTGCCCATTGCCACTTCAACGTGCTAATCCGTTTGGCTATGTTGTTGACCCGAGTTCTACGTATCTCTTCATTTCTGATTCGATCCCGAGAAACTCGCATAACCATCTTCATAACTCGTTAGCGACTCTGAGCTTACTCATGAGGCCAATAGTGTATAGTTACATAATGTAGTCGGAATTTGAGCCAAGGATCGTCCTACTAGGTCAACGGATAAATAGGGCCCCAGACAGACCATAAAGAGTCAAGGTCAGCTGATCCCGCAACGCGTAACGCACACAGGCACGCCCACCTCCTGATATTTTGGGCACGTGTTTATAAAACACGCAAATGTTTATTGTTCACCGTTAGGCAGCTGATAGAACTAACCGGTATCATTATTACCTGTCCGATAACGGAGATGCAATTGCAGCTTTTATGAGAGGTCACGGGGGTCTGGGAATACTTGGCTTTTAAAGTTTCAAATGTTTATCAACATAACTGTGTTGGTCATTCAGTACATTGCACTTCAATTTCATACGGAATACTAAAAGAGTTCATAGTTTTTTTACAAATCAACACAAATACAATATTTAGATAAGAGGTATTGCCTCCAGAAAGTTCTATTTCCTGCCCAATTTATGTTGTGCAATTGTGTTAAGAGAATCCTCAAAATTCCTTCACCAGAGTTTTGAGAGTGGAAGAACTTTTGGAATTATCTTCGCAGTACTGACACGGTATTTTTCAAAGAACTTTTTAAATTTAAAATAAACCCGGACATTTCTCTTTTCCACCGTTCTAAAAACGTCTTCAGAAATAAAATCATCATCGGGAATCGCCGTTTAAACTGTCTACACAAATTGCCTGTATGCCACTTGCCAGTGTGTCTCACTAAATTGTCATCTAGAAGAACTTAAAATAGATGCCTTACAAATTCACGGTATATTTTGCAAAATATTGTAGGGAAAAGAACAGCTGAAAATATAATAATTTCTAGCAAAAGTCACGACAGTCTGTTAGTATAAATGTTCGTTCCATAAATAAGCTTCTATAAAATAGCTTTTCAGCAAAGATGGGATCGTATTAAGCCTGGATTTCTTGAGGATGTATAGGGTATTTTTTGGTACATAAAAGATATCTTTGGAGCCGCATGTAGTGCGTATGTTGACCATTCAAGCAGGTGGAAAATTAGTATTCCACCAGCATACTCCCTCACAATCGACAATTAGTCCTTATTTGTGGGTAATTACCGATGCCAGTGTAATGCCACTCGGACTGTGACGAGTGCGTGAGGTAGATCAAGACTGGTTTGCTATTTCGACACGGAATTTATGTATCGTGTGGTATGCTAAGTGGCCAATCTTTATTTAGAGGAGTAGGGGCTTTGTAGGGGAAGCAGTTATGTGCCAATTTTTACCCGGCTGACTGTCAAGTCACCCGGGTTATGTAGATCGCGCGTTTCTATGTATGTGGGTGGGTTCGTTCGTATGTAAGTAATATTCTTTATTACCACGTTTCTCCTAAACGGCTGGATGGATTTTGATGAATGAGGTATCGTTAGAATCGTCTCCATCTCGATTGTGCTCTAGGATACTTTTTATTTCGATAAATCAAATAGTGCGGCCAAAAAATGCAACAATGTGTGAATTTTCAAAATGAAAATTACGCTATCATATCAAAATCCATGTCAAAATCAAGAGGTTGGTGGACTGATATCAAATATAATTTTTTTCTAAATCTAACATGACATCTTCGAAGACTAAATCGAGTCTCAAAATTTTTGAAAATCTATTTTTCGCCCTAAATAGAATTGCTAACCAAAACGCAAACTAAAACTTTCTATTTAGTCACACGCAACGTTTAGAACAAACTGCATCGAAATTGGTTTAGCCATTTAGGAGATATCTCATATTTAAGAAATAACTTACGCATTTAATTTAGGTACTCACAGAGCCATCTGTGTGTCAACTGTGACAGCAACGTTTAGGAAAATGCTTACGGCATCGAACCCTAGATACCTACATAATAATAAAATTGTAATTTAATTTTGTTTTGTGATTGATAAGATAATGCTGTTTCCAACTTTTCAGTTCAGCCGGGTTTTTTTATTTTTGAATAAACTGCTTGTTGTTAGCTGTCTTTCTGTCTGTTCTGTCGTGTAAATCGTTAAAGGGATCGTTAATAGGGATCTTAATAATTGGTGTCAGCGCGACAAATTAATGTATCACCTACTTCATATTGAAAATTATGGACACGGGATTTCATCGCGTAAACCTTATTTATATATCCCGACGTTTCGGCTATGTTACAACAACCATGGTCGCGGGCAGACTACCTACCTACTTAACCTACTTAACTCGAACATCTCAGCGGACTTAAAAAGGTCGTTCTCGTTTCGTCTCTCGTCTCTTTTCCCTCTCAGTCAATGAAAAGAGATGGCAATAGTTCAATTCCTTTATTGCGATTCTGCAATAGCGACCTTTTTAAGCCCGCAGTTAGCAATCAATTAGTCTAGGCCGGACATTCTATTCCCTCTAAAACGCCTAAGCGTTTTTCCAATTGTGCGCTTCGGCATTCCCGCCGAACGTTTGGTTGCTCCATAAGAAACGAGCAGATGATAGCAGGACCCGGTTCTCGGTGGTCAGACCAGTCGGGCGTTGATGGATCGTGTACTAGATGCAGTAGGCGCCCTGCGCCGAGCGCGACGTTGCGTCATTGCGTGCAGGTAGCTAGCCAGCCAGGGCTGCTACGCAACTATTTTAGACTTACCTACGTCATCATATTATATCGATACTTCGGGGCTCAAAGGACACAGCATTTGTGCTGTGCTTTACGCCCTTTGAGCCCCGAAGTATCGATATTGCCCCAACCAAATGATTACATTCACCTTAGTTATTAGTTTATTACCGATCTTACGGACTCAGATTATCTAATTTTAAAGAAGTTATCATCTCAAATGGCAATTGAATAATAGAAGTACCATAGAAGTTTCCATTTATCTTCCGTTAGTTCTATTTGTGGATATGATATTTATAGAACTATTTGCTTATTTTAGAATAGAATAGAATAGAATAGAAATCGTTTATTTTGCCATCTTCAAGTAGAGTCTTCAAGAAGTGGCGATTGAGGGGCCGTGGGCTACAATACTATCAATGATTACGGTCAGAGGTCTTACTAAATACAATATTTTAGACTTTTTAGATTAAAATTTGAAAAATATAGCGTTCAAGGGTTTTCCGCTTGTCCTGCCAGCCCTGCAAACTAGGTGTCGGTCAGTGTGCCACGGCGCGGGCGCACAGTCACGCGAAGATCCAACGATTACGTGTTCACGCGCTCCAGCTTTACTTTACTGCCATTAGTCTGCGGAAATACTGGCGACATGTTACTAATCGTCGGGGTATTTCAACCTCCCATTTGGGCACGCTGCTGTTTAATGTGATTTGCACACAATGCTCCAGAATTACCTACGAGTAAGTTGAATTGGCGCCTGGTTGCGCAATGCTAGGAATCTTTATGGGCTGTGCTCACAAAATATACAGGGTAAAAATTTATTTTTCGACACATACTATGTAAAACGACAATTTTGGCTGCATATTTTGTGTGCTTACTGCTCTAATATCGCACTTAGGTGGTTATCTCACTGAACGCGGTGCACTGATATTCAGACCCAAACTGACGCGACGACGGAGCGCATTGTCATGTCAGTGTGTTGGACTATGCGTGTTTTCTATACAAATTGAGATACTTGCATAAAATTTTAAACCACGCTACGCGACGGAGCGCGTTGCAGAGTGTTTTACGCCTAAATCGCACATCTTAAGCTCTAAATTTGGCGTGTCTAATTGTAGAAAAAACAGGAATGCTGAATGGAAAACTTTTGTAAAATCTTCTGTCGGACTGCTAAATATAATTCGAGCGCTGCTCTTTTTCTAAGAGGCAATACGCCCAATGAATTACCAAGCACTTACCGTTTGTTGTAAAGAAAATGTCACAGAACCACGATATCCTGTTTAATGCGCATTGCTGCATTGCGACTTATATAATACGGATTCGTCGTACAATAAACGTAATCTGGTCGCGCCTTGAGATTTCTGTGCCACTTTCGGCAAGCTTTTCAAGAATTCGCGATTCGCAAAATACATCAGTGCATCATTTATGTAGGTACGATTTAATGTTGACGTGTAAGAGTTCAAGCTTCTTATAGAAAATACTAAAACATTTCATGTTCGAATATAAAATAAAATAAATGGGTCGAAAGAATAGCAATCTTATCTTTAAAAATATTTGTCTTTTCATGAAGATGTGGCTAAGGGCACGACATTTTACATCTTCAAAGGGCGCTGGCTTCCAAATAAAAAGTACTAACTATCCGATGAACTGAACTCTAATAAGGAGTTGGCTTCTATGTTCCATCATAAAAAGGTACCGAATTGCAGAGAATTTTACGTTATAACTTTAAGATTACCTTCGCGTTGAAGCGAATAAAATGAAGTAGTTCTGAGTTCAAAATGTCCTCTATATTATACCCATTTGTCATCTTTTTTGTAGGTTACGTAATTTTAAAACTATGTAAATTGCATCTCGATTTTATTGCAAGTGACTCAGAATCGCAGAGATAAATGACATCTACTTGATAATGCTCTTTGCAAAGACGTAACGAATGCTTTTTATTTTCGAATCGACAGTACTTTATTGCAATGAGTCGAGAGATTCAAGGCGCTGCATTTTTAGCAAATGTATCTTTGGTGTAACTGCTTGTCATAGACCAAGAACCAGTCGTTATTGTAGTCGCATTACACCTAAACCCCGCGCAATTAAAATGTATTGCGCAAGTATCGTGTAGTACGGAATGCAGCTAAACATTCAACATCAAATCAATGTAGTCGTAAACATCGGTATTTCTCTTTCACTGTGGAGATGAGATAGATTGCAGACTGCATTCCATTACATACAAGAAATTTTCCTCTTTTGAATAATACCCATCACTCACAGTTGATGATCTTTTGAAGGTCCATTTAGCAAATACCGTAGGACAATCCTCGCCAGCTTTCTTTCTACTTTAAATCGAAATGTGACATTCTAAGAAAATGATAGTTTTATTATAGGAAATGTAATTTTCCGCGAATTACGTAAAAACTTGGATGCCGTCCAGGACTTTTGTTGCAAAGCACGGATGATTGTGATAAAATATTTATGCCCACCTGAATTTTTGTAGGTCGTGTGCATTTGTGAAAGTTTGCAAATAAAACGAAAAGAATAGGCTTGGCCTGGTAACTTGGTATAAAATTCTCCCTGCCGCACTTTTTGTCTTGCTGACCAGAAAACTGGATCAAACTAATAGGTTAACTAGTTTTTTGAATCAGATCTCGTGCTTTTGTTCGTTAAAACATAAAATTACAAAAAGTCGACTCTCGGCCTATTTACCTACTTCTTTTAGTCAGAAAAAGAAAATTATAACAAAACAGAACCGTTTATGGGCATTAAGTCATTAGCACTCTGTAAAAGTCATTCATGTGATTTTATTGAATAAAATCATATTGAGTCAAATTATTGCAAAAAAGTTACATCGAATTTCAATCGATACTGACCAGTGCGTCCATCAATTACTAAATTTCGTGGAAATGCCACATTCCACATTGAACTAGAACTACGTGATAAAATGGCGATAGTTATTGCTTAGAGAAGAGATAAGGGTTCAAATGTCCAATAAATTCACTCCAAAATGACATCTGATAAATTGGATAACTACATCAGTGCTTCCAAGTCTTAGATATTCTTGGGATCCACTCAAAATAATACAGGAATACGGTTCAGATTGTAAATTATAGCATAAAAGAAAACCTAAAGCTATGCCACAATAATATAATCATGATTAGTTATTTGTTTTATATTAGAATCTCCTCGCTTCAGTATCGTACTATTCATTTTTTTTCGTTTTGAGGTGTTTGAGCTTTTTATACAACCATCAAATAATTACATAAAATCTATTAACCTAATGCATGGCCACCCTACGCTAAGGGCGGAAGATCACACGACCAATTCGCAGATCTAATATCCGAGGTCCCGTCAAATGATGGTCGCCCCAGGGTCGCCGTGACGTATCCATATGGGGTCTCTTTATGACGTCCAAATCCCGCTTCTTACTACATAATGAGCTTTCGTCCCTTTCCTTGTTTCCATTTTTGCGTCAGATTTCTTTCTTTTGATACAATTTGCAGCATTCCCGGGGGTTTCTTGTTTCAGGAATAGTTTTTTTTTATGTTTTGTCGGATTTGCGAGATGGGGTGCTAATGTAACCTCCGTGAGGGTTACTGGATTAGAATAATTCGGGATGTACTTTGCGAGTACCTACTCGTTATGGATGAAGACATTGTTGTTTTATACAATGTCGATTTGTTGTTGTAATATTTTGATGTCATTATTTGACTTGAATGAATTTAATAAAAAACCCCCGACACGAAAAACTTCTAATAAATATTATTGACAAGTAAGTATACTTTTTTGTGTAAGGCCCAGAACACACGGTGAAACGCAACTGCAACGAAACCCTTTTGAAATTATTAACCCTTTTGCAACGCGTTTCAAGCCGGTTTCAAACTGGTCGCGTCATGTGTGGTCTCTCAACGGAATCTATGGCAGAAACTTAGATGCAACTCAAAAGTAACTAGAAGTTGCAGTTTCGTTGCAGTTGCGTTTCACCGTGTGTTCTGGGTCTTATACCATTGCAATGAACTTCATTGCAGCATTGAGTGTAAACTAGTCGAAATATAGATAAAACATCAAGAAATGCCACATGCTTTCACTGTTTTCAATACTAGATGGCGCAACTGAGCCATCATAATCCTCATAATCATCATAATCACGCTGACTCAAACGCGAAGATAGCTAGTAACTATAGAAAAGAGCTGATGATCTTCAAACGGCTGATCAGATTTTCATGAAATGTAGCTAAGAACACTCGACAAAGACACCTATTCAGACAATAAAATAATTATGAAAATCGGTTCATCCGCTCAGGAGCTACGATGCCACAGACAGATACACAGATACACACTACAAACTTCTAAACACCCCTCTTTCATCGGGGGTTACAAATCAGTCTGTAACCCTGTATCTATCACTCTCCATTCGGGCAATAGAGACAACTCCTTCTTCAACTTCTTCCAGCCCGCGTTTCCTTTTTAGTTTGACATAATCCCGTTAATCTGGCTCAAACATCGCCCTCGCTGCTCTTATCAGACATTTCCAAGATCCCATCTAATAGAATAGCCAATAGCCGGAAAATTGCCTTGTGTCATCGATAAATACCTCGCTTCACCCCACTTCACTGTAGATAAGTACTAATTGTTGGAAACTAATCTTCGAAACCCTTCACTCTTTATAAGAATCCCTGTTTTTGGGACACAAGTAATAGAAATCATATGGGATTAAGGACATTTCAGGTATGTTTTTATTACATGACACCCACAATGGATTTTAATTCAGTGTGTCTAATTTTTGGGAGGAGTCACGATCCTCGACAATGAAGGATCTACTAAGGAGGAGGAGGAATTTCATTACCAACCTATCTCGTCCCACTGCTGGACAAAGGTCTCCCCCAACTCTCTCCATCCATCTCTATCCCTCGCCGTCTCCCACCAGCCACTCTCAAAGACATCGATATCGTCGCGCCAACGTTTTTTTATTACCAGTTATCTTAAAAAAACCGCGGCAGGTTATTCCACAACCCAATTGTTCGCGGGAGGAAATTCCTCTGGTACCGCACCGTACGTATGTACGTACGTACATACCCATGTACTACTGCTATTTTTACCCGACTGCGCGAAGCAAAGGAAGGGTAATGTGTTTATCAGTCTATGTTTGTATGTTTGTTTGGATGTTTCTATGTGGCACTCTAGAGGCCAAACGCGTGGACCGATTTTGATAATTCTTACGTCAATCGATTCGTCTCAACCTTGGGAGTGCTACTAAAGACATGACAGTAAACAAAATTCACCAGTGCCACAACCAGACGCCATATTGTCAAAATTAAAAAAACCAAAATCGTCACACTATATCAAGTGGGGTATCGTTGAATAGGTATTTCAAAATCAACTTTAGGTTTCTTTTACCATTTTTCATTTTAAGTAATAGTTTAGGAAAAATAACGGTTTAAAGTTGATTAATAATAATTCTCGCTATGGATGTTTCTATGTGGCACTCTAGAGGCCAAAGGCGTGGACCGATTTTGATGATTTCAATTCAATTCAATTCAATTCGTTTATTATTCCTTTGCAAGCACAAACACACAATTTACTACAAAATAACAACATTTATATATTAGGCTTGTACATAAACTTAGGGAACAGACAGGACCTACACTAAGTTTAGGTAACTTGTGTTGTAGATCCTGCTTCCTTCTGGTTATTCACATATCGTAGCCATCATAATCAATCTTAAAGTTAATCGGAAAGTAGGTAAGTTTGAGAATATTTTCTAATCAATTTAAGTACCTAGGTAAGTACCAAAATATAAATTTACATGTATTTATATTAATTGTAGTAGTAATCTGTATACTTAATTATTATATCTTATTTAATAATAATAAAATATTGTGATGTATATTAAAATGTGTATTGTAGGTACTTATATAAAAGTTTTAGAATATTTTATTTTCCAATCAAGTTAAGTAGGTACCAAAGTTTAGAATTAAATGTATTTATATTAATTGTAGTAGTAGTAAATATCTTATTTCATAATTAAATATTGTAATGTATATTATAATTATGTTCTATAATATAACAATATTTTATAATTTTTATAATTTTAGGATTAGAATAACTGAGAATGTGTATTGTGTGTAAAATTGGATTCAGTGTGCGTGTGTGTGTGTGTGTGTGTGTGTGTGTGTAGTTTGTGTGTGTGTGGATGTGTTAGTGTGTGAGAGCGTGTGGGTGAGCGTGTATGTATATATATTTCTGTTCTTGCTTTATGTTTGGTAAGTCCATTTTTATTCCACTATTTTTAACAATTCCTCCGTATTTTCATAGCTTAACGACATTAGCCACTTTTTTAGTGTTCTTTTACATTCTATTTTATTTAAGTATATGAAATTCTGGATAGCTTTATTGATGTTGTTGTAAAGAAAAGGTTTTAGAAAGTATTGTTGACGCTGTGCAGATTTTGTATTGCATTTTGGGATACTTATGACTTTATCTTTTCTCCTTCTTCCTACAGCCAAATTAGAATGGACATCTATGCTTTTATGCTGGGAGAGAATAATGTTAAAGATAAATGATTGTCGCACAGAGAGGACATCGCTTTCTCTATACAGATCGTGAGTGGGAAACCTGTAGGGTTTGAACAGTGCTACCTTCAGTACAGCACGTTGTGCACGTTCCAGATTGAGCATGTAGGACTTGCATGCGCCACCCCAGGTAACATTGCAGTATTCGAGTATAGGTTTGCATAATGCGTTGTAAATATTAATAATTAGTTTACTATCTGCAACTTCTCTTAGATATTTAAACATATAAATAAATTTCCTCACTCGTTTAGTGAGTTGATCAATATGTTTTCTCCAGGTTATTTTATCATCAATTATTAGTCCTAAATATTTAATACTGTCCACTCTCTCTAGTGTTGCACAATTACAGTCATAATACGAGTTACAATTGAGGTGGACTTTTATTGTAAGAGTAGGTTTTTTAACACATAAATTTCTGAAAGTCAAGTATTTGGACTTATCTATGTTCAAGGATAGCAAATTGCGTTGCAACCAGTTTGTTACTATTTTTAGTCCCTCTTCAGCGTAGTACCTAGCCTCTACCCATGTATTGCCTTGAAAGATTATTGCTGTGTCGTCAGCGTAGGAAAATATTTGACCATTTTTTAACTTAAGATTGCACAGGTCATTGACATACATTAGGAATAGGGTTGGGCCAAGGACACTACCCTGAGGGACTCCATAGGCCATTGGTTCGTCTTTACTTATTAAATCTCCCACTCTGGTTCTCTGATTTCTATCGATTAGATAATCCTGAAGAAGATCTAAAAAGCTACCACGGATGCCAGCAAGTTCTAGTTTTCTTATGAGTAAGGAGGTGGAGACAGTGTCAAATGCTTTGGCCAGATCTAGAAATATTCCAATGACTTTTTTCTTTTTATCTAATCCGGAGGCAATGAGATCTATTAACCCAGTAGCTGCAGTCTCTGTAGATTTCGCAGTTCTAAATCCGAATTGGTTTGGGGACAACAATTCATATTTTTCTAGGTAGCTAATAAGCCTTTTATTTATAAGTTTTTCTAATATTTTTGACAAGCTAGGCAGTACTGAAATTGGTCTATAGTTATTGACACTGTCTCCTTTACCACCCTTGTAAACAGGTGTAATGATGGATGTTTTAAAGACTTTTGGAAATTTCCCAGTTGCAAGACAAACATTAAATATGTATGTAATCACGTGTATTAAGGAAGGGCTAGACATTTTTAGTAATTTTGTCGAAATTCCATCATAACCAACGGCGCTGTCAGTTTTTAGTCCATTAAGGATACTGAGGACCTCGTTCTCATCAGTCGGCAGCATACCGATCGAGTTGGCCTGAGATGGAAGTTTATTTTGTGTAAGACTATCATAGGTGGTTGTTCCCTGTGCCGTAATGTGGTCCGCTAAGTTTTTGCCTACATTTGCAAAGTAATTATTGACGTAGTCCACTGATGATTGTGGGTTTGGCTTTATGTTCAGTAGAAGGTCACTCTTTGATTTAGTTTCTTCAGTGTATGTTATGCGTCTTATAGTTTGCCATGTCTTTTTTAAGTTGCCTTTATGTTTTTGTAGTTCTGTTTTTTCGTAGTTTATTTTGACTTTTCTCAATAACTTGTTACAAAAGTTTCTATAGCGTACATAAGTCGTTTTTAGTATTTGATTAGTAGGATTCTGGTTACTGCGGATGTGCATTCTGTCTCTATTACGAATACATCGTAAGAGACCAGGGGTGATCCAGGGTTTAATGATGCGCTGCGATTGTGGTACACGAAAAATGCGAGTACTTAATTTGATGATGTCCATCATCTTGTTTATAAAGAGATTTGCTATTTGGTTAGCATCGTTATTATGAAATATATTAGAAAAATCTAGTAGTTTAATTTGATTAAGAGCGTCGTCAATATTTAATTTAGTAATTATTTGTTTAGGCTTATTAGTATTCACCAGACTGGTTTTGATACTTAGGAGGACGGGACGGTGGTCAGTTAAGGCAGTCTTTAGTACGACAGTGGTGCATTGGTACTTGCTTTTTAATAACACATGATCGAGACATCTATGCGCTCTTGTTGGTAGTGTATGACTAGGCAGTAATCCATGGGAAGCTGTAAGTTCCAAGTAACTAGGGGAATGTCTGTCAGTGTTGTTGGATTCTATGCCAATATTTATATCACCGATGACAGACACTGTATCAAATGATTTAACGGCAGTTAGTATGTTGCTTAAAGAGTTTAAAAAGTTATCTATGTTTGAGAAGGAAGGTGATCTATACAGTGCAATGATAGCAATTTTACTACCTAGTTTTAGCAACAGACAATTAGAATCTTGAAATATGGGTTCTTCTATTACGCAGTGAAGATTTGATCTATAATATATTACGATCCCACCATTTTTATTAATAATATGTTTTGTAGATGCGAATTTATAATTAGGCAAAGCTGGTAGCGGTTTTTCCTCCGAGAGCCAGCATTCGGTTAACACTAGTAGATCACAGTGAAAATTCAATCTAGATAGCAGTAATTCAAGTGATGATATATTCTTGTGAATGCTTCTTATGTTTTGAGAGAGGATATTTATTATAGTATTTCTATTTCTATTTCCAATAAGTGTCCGACAGTCTTCAGGTTCACACTCGTAAGATTTTGCTACAGCTAGTTCATCGATCAGGGTATACATTTCCATAAATTGGGTTGTATCAACCATATTTAAAGTATAACGTGGGGTTACCAACATAGGTCCTTCGATATATAAATATTTGGTTACTCGTGTCGTACATAATATATGCATAGAAACCAAAGAGGGTTTTGCATACAGGGTTGCTACTGCGGTAAACTATCTTGCCTTGCAAGAAAATCCAGAAAATTTGACTTATAGAATTAATAATGTGCTTAATGTTCAATGTGAAATGTGTGTGTATGTTAAAGACTTTATGTGAAAGGATTTTTTGATAAGTGTTTTGCGTGAGGTGAGTGAAAGTGAAACATGTGGCTATGAGTGTGTAAATAATGTGAGTAGTGTTAAGTGTGAGTTGTGTGTGTGTGTAGTAGATTTTTGGTGTATGAATGTTCAGTTTTATGTCTAAGTGTGAATGGGTTTTTGTTAGAATACAAATTTTAATATAATATTTTTTACTTATATATATGTAGATAAGCCTAGCATGCATGCGTAATTTAACAATTTGTATATGATTTGACATGTAATACTTAGTTAATAGTCACTTTTTTTGTTTCAGATCTTCAAGTTGCTGTTCGTTAGTTATATTTATAGCTGGAGAACCTTCCACTTTTCTCATATAGATTTTGCCATTTATGCACCAACAGAATCTATACTGATTGGTTTTAGCCACATCCCGAGCAAGAAAATACAATCTTCTGGCTTTTGGTGTAAGAAAGTCAGAAAAATAAATTGGTGTTTTCTTTCCCATTAACCCAATTGACTCAGTGTTAAGCCTGTCATTAATATGGTGGTTGTTATACTTTTTAACAGCCTGGAAAAGATTATATTTTTTGATCGGAGTTGTGACATCCACGATTATTGGACGCTCTCCATTTGGCTTTCCTCTAGCACGGTAGATGTTCTTTATGTATCCTCGTTCGACTTCCATTTTTAGTTTATTTTGTATATTCTCCATTACACTTAGAAGGTCATTTTTGCTCTCATTACTTTTTTCGGGAACTCCTCTTATTTCCAAACATGTACTTCTTGCATTTCTTTCTAGTTCTTCTACCCTTTCCTCTAGCTTTTCGATATATTTATTGCTCTCATCTCTCTGCTTTTCCAAGGTTTCGGTTCTCACTTTAATCTCCTCATAGTTTTTACAAACGAATTCCAAGGATTTTTCAATCTCCGTGTTTGTCTGATGTATCTTTTGGATCTCTGTTTTTATGTCTGCTACATCAGTCACGAGTTTTGAAAGAATAGTTTCCTGTTCCGATTTCCACCTTGAAAGAATAGCCATGATATCATCATTTTTGTCAGTATCATAGGCTTTATCAGGTGAGTCGACTGGTCTAGGTCGCTTACTACGCGAGTTGCTGCTTCCACGATCCTCAGCGTGGATCCGCGCAATGTTCTCAGGAGTTTGAGTCGGTGGGGTACGTTGAGTACTCATGTTTGAGTATGTGTAGAAGCCTAGATATTAGTTCCACAAAAGGCTCGTAACTAGGTTTTGGTACCAGGATTTCAGCAGACTGCAGGAGTAATCAATAGTTGGCAGCCAATAAAGCGTGTATACAAAATGGCAGTTACTGGCTGTGTTGCCGATGTTACTCACTAGGTGAATCGAAGATTGATTTTATCCCAGTACACCAGGCAAACAGCACAGAGATTCTTACGTCAATCGATTTGTCTCAACCTTGGGAGTGTCACTAAAGATATGACAGTAATCAAAATTCACCAGGGCTACAACCAGACGCCATATTGTCAAAATTAAAAGAATCAAAATCGTCACACTATATCAAGTGGGGTATCGTTGAATAGGTATTTTAAAATCAACTTTATCATAACTAAAAAGTGTTAAATAAAAAAATATTTTAAAAAAACAAAAACCCGACTGCGTCAAAACTAAAAAGAAAAAAACAAGCCTGCAAAGAATTACTCACAGTCGGGACCCATAACATTGGGAAGATTTGATTGGTAATAAAATGAATGGGTACCGACTGTGAGTAATTCTTTGCAGGCTTGTTTTTTTCTTTTTAGTTTTGACGCAGTCGGGTTTTTGTTTTTTTAAAATATTTTTTTATTACTAGCTAGCTGACTGTTGACCTACTCTTCTAACTATTTATCAATATTTAATCTATTTTGTGAAACCATGGCTGTTACCAAGCCTTACTTTCTTGTCATACCAGCAGGCTGATTGTCTAATTTGTCTCAAATCTCAAATTGATCTCAAACTGTCAAAACGATCGCGTAGGTATCTTTTGTCGCGTTCGGTCTCGTTAAGATGAGAGTAACAGAGCTACTTGCGTGAACACTGAACTGTCATATTCGACAGTTTGAGACTAGCGATTTTGGTCGCTATCGAAGATAGACAATCAGGGGGCTGATTTGTGTTTTGTTTGTATGTGATGGCAAAAAGAAAAATTTACTCTGTATACTTGATTTTACGATAACAAATTCCCTGGTTCAAGTAATCAATCATAAGCCAAATTCAGCTCTTCTAGTTCTCTACCGGTTAGCAGTTAGTTGAAGAACAGCTATTCCCCATGGTAGCTAGCTCTGCGATACGAAGCAAATAAACATGCAAACATAATGAGCATAAAGAGACTATTACGACTCCGTATGTGCCCCTTGCCGCATCTTCTGGTACATATACAACTTTTAGTACAGACTGACTGACTGATTTAATGTTGTCAATTTACAAAGTCACTGTTTCTAGCGGGTCATCCTCATCTACAGCATTACTTTGCCTACAGCTGGCTAACTTCCTGCCTTTGCTGGTCCTACATGGTCCTGTCTTGTCCGCCAGTCTCGACAATCTGTCACGTAAAACAAACACGTCACCAAATATTACCTAAAATGCATTCTATTGCTACATTTTCTTGTCATTGGATATCTGTGTTTAAGTCTCATGCGTCTTGTAGGTACACCTCAAATATTAAGGCGGTATTTACAGAAACTGAGGTACCTAATCGAGAAACCCTAACGCCAAAGAATACCTAGAATACTTAAAACGGTCTTAAAACCTTGTCACCACAAGCTTACGACTTGACGACCTCTGTGGCACAGTGTGTAACGCATCAGGTTATGGGTCCGATTCCCGCCGCGGGACAAATGTTTGAATGATCTGCAAATATTTGTCTCGGGTCTGGGTGTTTTCTGTATAAAATATGAATGTATTTACAAAACAAAAATCAGAATAAGTATATATAGTAGTATTAATCATGTGGTTCCCATAACACAAGTTCTGATTACTTTGTGGCTACATGATGTTGTGTGAAATGTTCACCATTATTATTTAGCTTACAACATTTTTGGCGGACAGAACCGCGGCAGTCAGTAGTCTATCACATTCAGACATTCCCCCGTCTCGGTCAGACAATTAATTTAACCAACGAGCGTCCGGTCTAGACTTTGGGGCACTTTCGGGCCACTTGGGAGGCCTTGAGTGGACTTGCCTTGTTTATCTGCAAATTGTTGTTTCTGCCCGTCATTTTCGGATTTTGTTAGTTGATTCACCGAATAAAAGCTAGGCCTCATACCGTGTTTGTTGCCCTGATTCTTCACGGTGTTGTTTAAGAATCACCTATCTCTTAAGACGATTCAAAGTGATCCTAGAGGTCCTACTAAATTAATGATATAGAATTTTTATTTTTATTTTTTTCATTACTACTTATTAGATTCTGGTAAATACAGATTATAACGAGTTAAAAATGATTTATACACGATGGATCTTCTATACTGGTTTCATTCGAATCCCATTACTATTTGAGTTTTAAAGCTAATCTATACTAGCGGAAGAGTTTGTTTGAACGCGCTAATCTCAGGAACTACCAGTCCGATTTGAAAAAATATTTCTGCATGTGATCGCTTGAGGATGGAACTCTTGAGGAAGGTTATAGGTTACTTTTCATCATCATCATCATCATCATCATCATAACCAAACACCATAACTACGGGGGCAATGCCGCGAGGGCGCTGATAGTTCTAAATAGTCATGTGGGTACAACTTTTTGCAATATTTGTGCTTGTGCCAACTCATAGAATTTTTAAAAAACCCATTGTAGTCGTGGGCATGTTTACATTTTGTACCGTTATACTGCGTAGTTGCCGCGTAGTTGCCGCGCAGTAACAAACAAAGAAAATGATTACTTTTGACAAATGAATACACACATTAGCTGTCATCAATCATGACTGATGATTACTGTAACCGCGTTTGTGTGACCACTTTAAATTACTTAATAGTAACGTGTGGAACTTAAGTGGCTCTTTAGCAGAATAAGTGTTTTAACCTCACAAGAAAAGTTTTAATAAAGAGTGTAAAAAAGTACTCCCGAAAATTTAAATGTCATCAGTGTCCCTATTTACATATTTTCGACCACTTTAAAGAAGTTGTTTTTAAGTTTTTTTTTGAGTTAGATATAGACATTACCCATATAGGTACACTTTACAAGCCTTTGAACAGTCCCAGAAATCTTCTAAATGTGAACTCACTCATTTAAACTGTCAAATCTATATCTATACCCTTATGCTAATATTATTATAATTATAAAAAGGTGAAGTATGTTTGTATGTAGGAGGTAATCTCCGAAACTACTCATCCGATTTCAATAATTCTTTAACCAGTATTTAGAATGAACTTTCAGTATGAACCTAGGCTAAGGCTTCATGTTATGTAGGTACCTCGCGGGCAACGCCGCGGGCGGAAGCTAGTTGGAAATAATTTGGGATAAAACGATTTCGTCTCGAGCTAAGCTTTTAAAATCTCTAGTCTAAAGTACTACTGTTTCAGTTTTCTGAAGTAAACTTTTTACACACAATATAAATAGGGAAAATTATGTACTTATTTCTTATCTGTTCTATCATTGTGAAACCCCAAGTGTGGTAAATTATTTGGAGTGAAACAATGAAAATAGGTATTCGTTTCATTAAATGTATGTTTATTAATTTTATCCTCATTAGCAATCATGTTTTAAGGTTGGTTAATTTTTTTTTTTCATTTGCGTTTTATCCAACTTTAAGCAAGTATGGCATTTTTTGTGTAGAACAATGTCGGTTGTGTCTTATTACTAGTTACTAACTAGTAGTTAGCTGTCACCGTATGTATTAAATAAGTACTTGATAGAGAAGGTTTTGGCAAGTTAACCAGTGAGGTCCGTTGAACAACTTATGATCAAATCAGCTTTTTGTATCTAGGTATATTAACGTCGACTTTACAAAAACAAACACTGTTACTGAAAAAATCAGCAGAATGCACGTAAAATGCAGTCTGCCCATAACACACGCCTTATTACACCAACTAAACTCACTATTCTTCGAATATAAATCCCAGAAAAACCGCGATTTAAAACATTTCTCATTTTTACTGCAAAAATAAATATTTACACATAAATCCCTCGCTTTCCGCTTTTCACTTGAAATCTATGACCGTTCGGGCCTTGACATGCAACCATTTGCGCACACGGCCACCCATCTCGCTCTTATCTTATAAGCCATAGGATATGTTTTCGCGTGAAATATCTAAAATAGAATTGCAGAAACAGTGGCATTAATAGCTAGTCCAAGTACAAATCATTCATGAGTAGTACGTTAAATTTACAACCAGTGTTTACATCGTAATGGTGCGTTTCAAGGTGCTGTGATTTCTGGGATGTGTGTTTTGTATAAATGTATCGAGCAATGATGAAAAGCATTTTACCTGAAGTAATAACTGGAAACAGTTTTGTTTCGCATTATGTAGGGTTGGCACCTTCTTCTTTTCTAGTCTAGAGAGCCGTGTTGGCCTAGTGTGATAGTCCGCGACTTTCGATCCGAAGGTCGTGAGGACGAATTTCCGGCCTCAAGGATAAAAATTAGCCTATGTGTTATTC
Source organism: Camptogramma bilineatum (assembly GCA_958496255.1). NCBI lineage: Eukaryota > Metazoa > Arthropoda > Insecta > Lepidoptera > Geometridae > Camptogramma > Camptogramma bilineatum. The sequence goes on from OY292464.1 coordinate 2,345,286, forward strand.
CAGAACCAAAATTATCTACATTCAAAATTTTATCTAAATCGGTTTAGTAGTTATGTAGATGCGTGGTAACAAACATTCACACACACACACACGGACTTTCGCCTTTATAATATTAGTAGGATTTTTTCTACCGCCATTAGATGAGATTTCGAATAGATCTACGTTCTCGACTATAAAAACCAGTATGAGTAGGTATTTTAACTGTTTATTATGCTTCCACCAAGTAACTAGTTTAAAGAAGAACAATATAAAAGCACGTGATCTTATTGTTGGCTCTATTCATTAACCTTCAAGACTTCCAGCAGAATGTTGTGTAAAACATGATAATTTTGGGTTATGACCTCTTTTCACTTCATTCCGATAATTTCAGTAATAGGTTTCTAAATCAAAGAGATTGTGTTGATAGAACTAGTCTAGTTATTTTTTGGCCCACATTTTCGCGTTCATTTTGTTTCGTGCACTGATAGTTTTTAATTAGACACCTCTGGTGTTCTGTTACTATTTCTACGGCTGTGAATCATTCGGAATTAGGTAGATTATGTATGCGTAATGTCTATGTCACATTCCAAACATTTAAATGGCTCACTATGCTTTAGTGATGATCGTTTTAATTAAAGATTAGTTATTTGAAATAGCTATATTTTCTAGAGATTAGCTTTTTATCCTACTAATTATTATAAAGGCGAAAGTCCGTGTGTGTGTGTGTGTGAATGTATGTTACCACGTATCTCCATAACTACTGAACCGATTTGGCTGAAATTTGAAACATAGATAGATAATAACCGGGAATAGGACATAGGCTTTTTATCCCGAAAAAATGCATGGTTCCCGTGGGATAAACAAAATAGTAGTCCACGCGGGCGAAGCCGCGGGCGTCAGCTAGTTCTACATTTTTTTGAGATTAGCTTTTTTATGTAAAGCTTTATTTTCTAAAGATTAGCTATTTAATATAATAAGTAGCTATATTTTTTAGGCACTTAGTTCAAAGTATAATTTTCACGAATAAAAAGCTCGCAGAAACATTAACAGAGTTTGAAGCAAAACTTCTGTGTATTTGCTCTACTACACTGTTTGATAATTCAGGAGTAGTCGTATTACACCCAGTATTATGTATTTTTAGTAACATTTCCTCTATTAAGTTGGTTATTTTAACCACAATAGTCTAATTTAAATAGCTGATTAAGAGTTATAGGTCTGGTATGTTTTGTTCCATGTGCTGTGATGTCACTTAAAATTTATTAGTAACGGCAGAGGAAACCGGGATTTCCTTTTTGTGGTTGTTCTAATTGTTCTTAATATTAATTTTAACTAGTTCGGTAGATCGCGTTTCGGCTCCATGGCGGCTTCTGAGGTCTTTCATTGAACACTCATTCTATAACTATAACTCAGACATTTAGTAGTGTTCCGCAAACTTTTTGTGTTCAAGGTAGGTGTACATCTAGGCAATCGGAAAATTTTGGAGGTAGGTACACCATAAATGAAAAATCAAATTTTTTATGCGAAACGTGAGCTTGTATAGTTGAGCATATGCGGTCCAATGGTAACCTTATTTTTCCCTTTTCCCGAGGTATACCAATGACCACGGTACACCAGTGTGCCGCGGCACACCCTTTGGTAGACACGGCCTGTCCCATTACTAATGCAATCCGTGTTACGTTTAGCACCCATTCGGTTTTTGCCCGGTCAAGTATGCTGCAGACACGGCCTAACCCAGTAGTGGGTTGGGCCGTGTGCTACATGGGTGCAACAAGGGCTGTGCTGCCACGCGTATTCTGTTTAGCACCCATTCAGTTTTTGCCCATAAGTCAGACATGCAGCAGACACGGCCAGTCCCACTATTGCAACATAATTATTTCTAGAATATGCGTGCAACAAGGGCGCGGTGGCTCGGGCGTACTCGTATTAATCATTGTAAACGCCGGCAAACGGTGTAATGGTTGCTAAATCCAATACTTACCAAGCGACGCTTGTCCAATACGGGCGCAAGTTACAAGTTTCAGTAATGTCACTTTCAAAAATTCCAAGCAGATATTGAAAATTTCAAATACATCGAGTGGGTACTCTTTACTCTTCCGTCAATCTCCTCCAAAAATGTTTTCTTAAGATCAAGAGACCTCACTGCGTCTCTGGCAAGCCTTCACCTACGCCAAAGAGGTTGTCATGAACTAATAGAAATAGTATTATTTAAATTTAAGAGCTCATCTCTTGTCGGTGCAACGATGCAACTCTCTCCATCTGTCTCTTTTCAATGCTAATTCTTAAGTTCTTTATAATATGACAAAGACCTTCTTCTTAATCTGACTCATGTAATTTATTCTTGGTCTTCCCCTTCCTCGTCTTCCTTCTTCTTTTCCTTCTATTTAGTATAGTAGGTATTGGAAGTTATTTTTGAGCTTAAATACGCGTACCAGAATTGTATTTCTCAAATCGCGAAAGTTATTTACTTGGTCCGAGCTTGTTCATTGTCTATTCTACTAGCACCCCTAAAAAGTTGACAAATGATGTACGATATTGGAAAACCGCCCCCATTTTCATTGTCACCAGCTTACCCATAACTGAAGTTTACTTCCTAATGTGTAACGGTTTTGTCTCTATCCACTAGTAGAATTTTTTCCCGAATTTACGATTTTAGGACGTAAGTTCATATTGCATTTTTCTAAACGAAAACAGTAAAATCTCCATGTGTTCGGAATTTCGGGTGCGTTTTTATGTACGTTATGGATGTAAAACTTCGTTAGCACGCTTGACTTGGGGAGTAAGCTGGTGAATGCGTGACGAGAGCGTTACGAAGAGTGTGATCGGGCGAGGCGAACGGAAGTTTTACTTTAGTTGTGAGGAGCAAATATAAGAGATCGGATACTTCATCATCATACTTTTACGGTACTAAATAATAAATTTATCACTACAAAATACTAGATATAAATAAAATACAAATTAGCAAAAAATTCGTAATAAAATTCTCACCTATTTTACATTTTAAACCACGGTCCATAAAATAAACAATATTTCACCACTATTTGAGTTTTATCGCAACATTTTGTATCACCCCCATACATCCCCCTGTATAATAATATGTTAGCAAATTATAACAGCCCACATTATGCCATGCGGTATTTTGCCAATTTTTTGTACTATAGGGGTACAGTTATCGGCCTTTGCGCTGGCATACTTTAGATAAGATTTTTTATAGATTATTTTGTGATAATTTGAAATTGTCTCATTTGTATAATATAGCATTCTTAGTACCTAGACGAGGTAACTTGAAATTGTCTAATAAGTGTATTGTACAGCATGCCTTAGTGGACGAGAATAATTTTATTGATGCAAAAACTTTTAATCAATGCAAATCTGTAACACAATCAACGTTCACTATTTGAGAAAATTTAATGTAGATGGATTTTGGCTTCCGTATACGATTTAATAATAACTTGGTAATTTTTTTCACTAAATTCTATTTGCATTTCTAAAGCAATCTAATGTGATTTGAATCATGATTTAGTTAACTAATTCGTGACTTTGATTTATCACTATTTGTGTCAAAGTAACAGCCGGAAGCTGTCCGTCTGTATGTGAGTCACTTCCAATTATATTTACCAGTAAAATGATTTTAATGAAGTAGAAATTCAGGCCGGCGATAAGACCGCCAATTGAGATGTTATCGCTTTGGACACGAAAAGCGAATTGTTTTCAATTTTGGGGGATGGCTTTTGGTCAATTTTAATCGGAGCAAATTGTTAGGTATTTTTGGTATCCATATTTTGACTCGTGGTGCAGCTTGATAAGCTGTTGTTGATAGTATCCGTACCCATATTATAAATATGACAGTGCGTTTATTTGTTTGTTTATTTGTCCTGCTTTCACGTCTTAGCAGAGCGACGGATTGACGTGATTTTTTGTGTAGAGATAGTTGGAGGGCTGGAGAATAACATAGGCTACTTTTTATCCGGGTACCGCGCGAGCGAAGCCGCGGGCAGCAGCTAGTGTAATATAAACTATGTTATGCGCGATCGCAAAACGAAAGCCTAACGCCTGAATATTCTAGGTGCCTTCAAGGCTAGAGTGAATAGATTTCTTATAGATCGATGTGATCCATCCTCGGCCACACCGTCGCTTAACATCAGACGAGTTGGTGGCCAAACATAGATCTATTTTCAAAAAAAAATTAAAGTATATTAATATTTACATAAAAAGAAGTAAGAAGATCAAATTGAGATATACTTCTGGATAACTTGATTGGTAACGAGCATTGTATTCAAAGTAGAGATGAAAATGCCTTCATAACTTCAAAAAAAAAATTACTTATCAATTCTTTATTCTTAATTGTACACAAAACGAAACAATTAAATTACACAATGAAAGGGCTTGTAAAAAGGCGAGCAAACTGGCGCAAGCGCAGGATCGCAGGCGACCGATTTGAAGATCACCAAAATTCTAAGTATACTGTAAAATTTAATTTGTCTTGTTCACGCTCATAAATTAATATACATCCATTGGCTCTTATAACATTCGTCATCCTTGTCATACAACAATGAATTATTATCAAATACGTTTTGTGGACTAAACTATTCATACAAAAGTTTTAATTACACTTATTTCCACTTATGCGGGCCACTAACATTAGAAATGATTGTACAATAAACATTCAGTCGCTTTGGGCCAAACGCACGTGCAACTTTTTGTTGTGCAATTTAATTTTATAATAACTGATTGCGGATACCTATCACAAATGTTTCTAATGACATTAGAAGAGTTGAGTTTACGACGAATTTGATTTCATGGAGTTTTAGTTCAACTACGAGTAGCTTTGCTGTGAATTGAAGTTTATCAATCATCATCTGTAAAAAATGATTTAAGATTCATGATACAGCCACTTACTTGCTACTTTTAAAGCTATTTTCAGTCTGTGGACTTTCAACTAAGCAATATTTAAAAAATCTATAATTAATTTCTATAGTCCGTCGCAGTGGAAACTTTAGTTAGATGGTCGCTGACAAGTATCAATATGCTGCTACTAGTTGATATTATAATTTTTACGTACCTACGTAGTATAAAATCGACCGTATTTGATTTTTATGTTTGACTGATATTTTAGTGATGAATTTATAACTACTAAGTATAAATTCATCACTAAAATATATAATACGAGTAGCTTAATAAAAGCAAGGATAATCTTGTTGGTCCTAGATTTTTCCAATTTTTTTTAAATTGCTACAAAAAATCGCGCGCTTTCGTTGCAAGGTTGCTGGACTAACTAATACTAATCCTTAGCCTAAAGCAAGTAGAGGTTGAGTGTGAGAATACCCCATTCCACTCCAAATGACTGCTCTATTATTATTAAGTTATTAAAACTTTAGAGTAGTGATGGGAAAATACTGGACTTTTACGGATTATTACGTACTTATAAAATTATTGTTGTATTTTTCGTGTTAGTAATAAAAAATTAATAATTATATGTGAGTGTTTATCATACTACACTACTGTTGTAACTTACCCTTGTGTTAACTATTAAGTGTTTTATATTTTTAAAAACATTTACGTTAGCACCTTAAACAATCTTAACAAATTATTTTTGAAAAGTACGTTTTGAGCCGCAATATGATTTATTAAAAACATTGTACCTACATTATTATTATTCTCATGCCTTTCTTAGGAAGATATTGTCCGTATATTTCCGGTTCCGAGCCTAGTGGACATCCCTCAGGCACAAACAATAACATTATCGTATGTTTGTAAATGGGCCCGCATTCAGCCACGCGCCTCTAACGAAGCCCAGGATCGGACCCCATGCTATTTTTTTATATTCAAAGGTTTATATGACTGTGTGTGGGCACGCTTCAGCCAAATCAATAATATTAATAGCATTTTAAAACTTATATTTTACGACATAAGGTCGATAAAGATTCGCTTGAAATGTTATGATTGTGATCTGTAATATTAGCAATCCAAAGCTGAACCGTAAACCGGTCTTTGACGAGTTAGAGGCAAAGGGGATCAAACAATGACAAACATCACTATTTACCACGCACGTACGATCGCACTATCATTTTCAAAGTCAACACATTAGCGTCGGAACTCATTCCCCACGAGACTCGTCACGGTCGTGCCAAAACGTTTCACATTCCTATGCAAACAAGCCCGGATTAAAAAAAGTACGGATGAAAAAGTTATCCGGAAACGAACGGTTTAGTATCAACACGGTCCTTCTGCGAAACTGCAATTAGCATGAAAAAGGTTGAATAAATTAGCCATAAAAGTTTTGTAAAAACGTTTGTGTTGTTTTGCTGTTTATAATCCGGAGAGTAGATCTCCGGAGGTTTATATTGCTACTAATGCTGACTGTATGATAAAGTTAGTCAACACAGAGTGACGGAATGTCGTGAGTAGTGTTGCCAGCCGGCCTTACATGTGCAACATCGAGAGTCGAGAAACGAGACTTCTCGATCGGTTAAACTGCTCTAACGTATGCGTCAGAGCAGTTCGTCCGATCGATGTTGCACACGGTCTCAGAACGTCCCGATTTTCAGGGGTCCATGGAAACGTCCCGATTTACCCTTAATTGGGACGCCAAATGTCTTGATTTTGGTAAATCAAAAATCCCTTATAATATTATTATTTTACAACACGTTATCACATCACTTTAATTCGATGAATTTCTCTTGATCTAGTATTGTTTTAGCCGGTTGTTTTCCCGATTTACACACATCACTATACAGGCGACTAGGTGGCCATTTACGCGATTGACTTATAGATAAAAGGGAGTATTATGAGCATGGCCAACCTATAAACCACTGGCTCTAATTTAGAAATGGACCGTTAACCTTTTACGGATGTATTCAGGAACCTTGCCAAGAACCTAGTGGGATATGCTTTGCAACCATTCACTTTGGTATTGTAGAAATGTGTTTTATCCCGGTGGATTATGGTCCTAAAATGTGTAATTTTGAGTCCTTAAAATTATTTTAATGTACAGTAGTTATTTTCAAAACATGAGCAGTAAAATTAAGTCCAAAAACACACTAGTCAAAGTCTATTATTATCATTTATACACTAATGCGTTCAATGCCCATGACGCATAGGCAGTGTTGCCAACCCCAACTTCGTGAAAACGTACGAAAATGCTTAACGAAAACTGTGAATTGACAAGTATCAATACATTTTTGCTCGTATTTAACTAGTTGACGCCAGCATCTTTATTAAAAAAGCTGTATTTGCTTGTAAGCTTAAATTGAAAACTGTGAATCTCCAAAAAACTGTGAATCTGCAGTTAAAACTGTGGTGTTGGCTACATTGCGCACAGGTATTCCGGCAGCAGGCTGGGCCGCCTTCTCCTTCGGAGATCACCGCGGGGTTGATGCAGGGAATGGGTAAATAAGACCACTAATCGCCTTAAAAGCTTAGGGAGTGTACACATTGCGTTTTCTGCAGCGCGTTTTTGAGCTGCGCGTTTGTATCGATACAAACGCGCGTTCGCAACGCGTATTTTTCCATACAAAAGTGAACCGGGAGGGGCTGCGCGGGGGGCTGCGCGTTCGCATCGCGTTCGAATCGCGTTTGTATCGATACAAACGCGCTGCAAAAAACGCAATGTGTACACTCCCTTAGTCCGTTTTTGTTGCTCACGGCTTTGGTTGTTGTTTGTTGTTTGTTCACGACCAATGCCGTGAGCAACAAAAACGGTTTAAAAACGGTTTTTCTTAAAGCCAAATTATCAGGATTTGAAAGCTTACAATTTTAATTAAGGATTAAACGAACTTACCTGTGAGTGAAGTTCTATCCTAATTATACTAGCGCCCAGTCCGAATAGATTAGTTGTTTTCTTATTTATATTACTACTTGTAGTATCGCATAGTTACTACCACTCTGCACTAAGTTGAGAATTCAGACTTTTTTTTTTTTTTTTTTTGTGGGTACCTGTCTACCCCGCTCGGTAATCGGCCATCTTTATTCATATAGTTAGGAGTTAATAATCTCAACCAATTTTATTGATGTTTTCCCTAATTATGTAATATTGAGGGATAAGTGTGTGTTTCACGCGCGTTGGGCGGGCGGGACACACTAATCTATTCGGACTGGGCGCTAGTATAATTAGGATAGAACTTCACTCACAGGTAAGTTCGTTTAATCCTTAATTATACTGCGCTTCCAGTCCTCTAGATTAGTTGTTTTCTTATTTATATTACTACTTGTAGACTTTGAGAGTCATTAGGGAAAACAATCAATAAACTTGTCATTTTCTGAAAACTTAAGAAGTAGGTTTTTTCAAAACTTAGAGGTAAGTACCTATTCATTATAAACCGTAACTAAACATTTCATATTCAACAGAAGATCTTAAGATCTTGCAAATCCTTGTTTAAAATTTAGATCACTAGATTTAATTAATTAAGTACTTAATTATGTAGGTAGTTATTCTGATATTAATCAAACACCGAATAAGTCAGATCTATAGTATCATGGTCAACTATATAGAATATAGACATAGTATAGGTATTTAAAGAAACGAGTAAAGGTAATGGACCGCTTGTACCAGCCAGCCGGCTGTGTAACGGACGGTATTAATGTTCACACCGACTAAGTGAGCTCGTGAGATGGCAACTGTGCTGTAAGCGTTAATAGTGTGAAATATTTTCTAAATCAACTTGAAGCGATAAATTATATTGAATTGAATTGAATTGATCTGAAATTCATTTTGTTCAGGCAGTAGGTAGGCCTTTTATTCAAGAAAGGTAGGGGTGATACTGGTTGCTTATAACCTAGTCTTGAGGTTTTAATTTTGTATGAAATTTTAATGATTACTATTTAATCTCATAAAATCTTATTGTTTTTTAGACAATGTTAGGAACTCAATGTGCTCGGGAGCTAGTAACATAGTGACATTTATTTAGTTTCACCAACAAATTTATTATTAGGCAACGAACCCGTTACGAACGAACGGTCTAGAACAAAGTTATCTTAGAAAGAATACACATTTAGACAAAATTTTCAAATGGTTGTCATCGTGGTCCTAAAATTAAGGACATGACCGATCACGAGTTTAATAATAAGTTTCATAGTAAAAACCCTCGTTGAAAAGATGTATCATAAAATAAATTGCCTACTTGAAGTACAGAAATGTCATAAAAATCAGTTACTTAGGTAACTTAGTTTAACAATATAATATAATCATCAAATACAAGTATCTTGTGTCATATTATTTCGTCGAAATGTCTGCTAATTATGCGTATAATATTATGTCTAACGCTGAGTTTTGAATATTGCGCCAGGAAATGAGTTGCATATCCGGAAACCGGAGTACGATAATAATGCATGCAATTTTTCAGTTTCTGTAATGAGACGGGATTTAAAAACCGGATACTACAGTTGTGTAGGCCAGTATGGTCCTACCATGATGTTCCTAGTTTTGTTTGTCATAACTTTTCCAAGCGTTTCTAGAATAGTAGAAGAAAGGAAGGAAAGGCATAAAATTTCTACTTTGTCCAAGAGATGGTAAATGAAGCTACAGTCAGTGCGTCAGGATCACTTTGCCAAGACCTATTGGTAGTAGTATACTCAATCTTTGATTGATAAATTATTAAAAAACTAAAGTGCAAACTGTCAATATAAAAATTAAAAGATAAGTCAAAGTTTCAAAGGCCGTATCACTTAACTCTGATAAGCTGATTCTATGTCAGGATGACATACTTAATCTAATTACTTGAGACAAAATTGTCAAAAAGTTATCACAAATTGATGAAAATGTAACACGCAAAAACACATAACTTCTACTTTAGCACCAATACCAAAATTCAATTTTATAATTTGTGCGAAACGTGGATATTGAATACTTTCCAGTCTTAGACATTACTTAATACCAGTCCATTGAATTGTTGTTGGTATGCGAATTGCGGCAGTGTTGTCGATTCGTACAAGTATCTGGAAGTCAGATAATGTTACGAGCAAAAAACTTTTAAGAGCTTTGAATGCAGCAAGTAGCTCAAGATACCTAATTAATAAAAAATTAAATAAATTAATTATAATTAATGAGATTTTTCTGTTTCATTATTGACCACTACCGCTCGCAGTACAGCCGTTCTAGGAAACTCCCACACCCCATAGTTGAGGCGTCAGAGAGAGACAGAGAAAATTCAGCGCCTTCTTAATTGATGTAACATCTCTATTAATAAGCTACCAATTGATATCAGGCTGAGGGGACTGAGGAAATCACATAAGTAACATAGGTACTCAACCTATTTTAATATCCGTCTTCTAAATTAAGAGTTGACTCTTTCCATTTGTTAATGTGTACCAGCCGTACCTATTCAACGACAGGGCAGGCTAACACTAAAGTCACTTATTTTTTAAATCTTCAAAAATCTTTGATAATATTTATTTCTTTGACTCCTGATGAATTTTTGTAATAAAAAAATTTTGAGATGAAGAATTGCCATTCAGTAACGAAGCTAAATAATAAATAATAGCTAAATAAGTACTTTAGTACCTAAGCTTAAAATGGTCAATTTAATAAAATTTATCACTACTGGCTGAGTGCGCAAAAAATTATTTCATACCTATTTATCCTTAATAGGATAGGTAATGCGAAAGTTTGTTGTACGAGACAATTTATTTTTATATGAAAGGTGTCGAGGTACTCAGCTGTAGGTATCCAGTATCAGCGTTGCTGCGACGACGTCCGCGATGAGTGCGCGTGCCTCGATGGCGGCGGAGGAGGTAGGGCGCGGAGGCGCACAGGAGTTCGCTGCGAGGAACGCAGTTGGGGCGACCGACGGCGACCGACGACGCGACGTGGCGCGCCGTCCGGCAAACTGTATGCCTACTAGGCAGTGCGGTTTAAAAACTTGACACGTCGGTCTGTGGTTTGGATTGGACCTCTTCAAAAAATTATTCCCGTTAAATATAAAATGTGTAAATAATAATTTGGTCAAATAAAATTATGTGAAATAAAATTTTTATGTTAAATAAAAATTAGGACAAATGAAATTATGTTAAATAAAAATTAGGTCAAATGAAATTATGTCAAATAACAATTAGGTCAAATGAAATTAAGTTAATAAAAATAAGTTCAAATGAAATTATGTTAAATAAATATTAGGTCAAATGAAATTATGTCAAATAACAATTGGGTCAAATGAAACTAAGTTACTAAAAATTAGGACAAATGAAATTATGTCAAATAATAATTAGGTCAAATGAAATTATGACATATGAAACTATTTCAACTGTTGTTGTATTAATTGAACGTTAGGTTAAAAGATGATTAGGTGAAATCTTCTTCTTCTTCTTCGTAATTAGGTGAAATGTTGTTTAGTAAATGATTTGCACTTGGCTTAGGCCCGTGTTCGTCATTAAACTGACTCAAATGAGTCAAGTAGATGAGTATTAAAAAACCAATAAAATCATTGTTTTAGTTGAAACATACTTTTTTAAAACAATTTGATTTGATTTTGTATCACAGACGTGTCTGTGTCAGAAGTCCCACTGTAAACAGTTGTAATTAACCATCGGTGCGTTATTGAAAATAAACTGATGATGATAGAGAAGTCACCAATTTTTATAGTGTCCTGTAATAATTTACAAAACACTACCTACTTAGATACTTATAGGTAGGTAAATATTTTATTATCCTTAGTGGATGTTCAGACTAGTTATGATAATGATGATGCTGATCTCATTCTAAACAGAATGTGTCTTTGTATAGTGGAAGACTACTTTAGTCTAGGTAGGTATATATTTTTCTCCAGTGGAAAACACGCCAACTGTAGGTCGATGCAGCGAGACAGCGCCAATGACTGCATTTATACAGAATACGTCGATACGTAAAAATCGCAAGATAAATACTGTATAATTTTTTAATTTTTACAGTGGAAAACCACACTTTGGTATTATTTTATTTGAAAAGGAACAATCTTATCAAAATTTTCAATTCCGACGGGATTCGAACCCGCAACGATACAAGCGATCCTCCTTAGGCAGGAGTGCCTTTACCAATTCTGTGATTGTTAATAAAAGGTTAGGTTGCAGTTAACAGCGGAAAGAACGCCAACCGTAAGTCCATGCGGCGAAACAGCCCCAATTACTGATCCGAAAGGTAAACACCTGTTCCACTGCCTGTAGTCCAAATAGGCTAATGATTGTTTGTAAAAAGTTATGTTGCAGTCCCCAGGGGAAAGAACGTCAACCGTAAGTTTATGCGGCGATTATGTATAAACCATCTCAGTAGGTAGGTACTTAGGTAATTTGCATTGGTAAGTAAAATATTGCACGTAAATACATGTAGGTATAATTTGATAACGAAGGTTATCTGTTTATAAAAGGTTAGGTTACGATCCCCAGCGGAAAGAACGCCAACCGTGTGTCTATGCGGCGAGGTAGCCCCAATGGCAGCTCAGATTGCATTTATTACATTACGTAAACACGTAAAAAATTATAGGTAGGTCTGTCTACTGGCAGCTCAGATTGCATTTATTACATTACGTAAACACGTAAAAAATTATAGGTAGGTAATCACCTGTACCGCTGGCACCGCTATCCTCACAATGTCGTGATTTGTGATTTGGTAAAAATCAGGTCCAATGTACCCGACGTCGTCACATCGATGTAGTTTCCCATCCTTGATCCTTGGAAAATTCCTTGGAGCACAACACAGTTAACACTTCATTTTTTAAATAAAACGTAAAATAAAAAACACTTTCGAAAATATACGCGAAAATAACGAGCGAGAAGTGCGAGTGGCTTGAGCACTAAAATGCGAATGAATAAAGATGGCCGATTACCGAGCGGGGTAGACAGGTACCCACAAAAAAAAAAAAAAAAAAAGTCTGAATTCTCAACTTAGTGCAGAGTGGTAGTAACTATGCGATACTACAAGTAGTAATATAAATAAGAAAACAACTAATCTAGAGGACTGGAAGCGCAGTATAATTTATGTTGACTGTACTACATTGTACTACATTAGTAAATTGAACTATTACTTAATACACAAATCTATTTTATTCATCAGCATTTCAACCCGGTAGGCTATTATCATGGTTTTTGCATCTCTTCTCCTATGCCAGCCTTATCTATTCAGTGCATCTTGTGCCTAAGCATTCCTGCGACTTAAACTATGTTTTCTGTATTAATAATCCCTTCTATTTAATGAAGTAAAACTAAACTAAAGTTTACTAAAACGTTAAATAATGAAAATGTTATAAAACTCACTCCGTAAAAATTCAGAATTCACAATGTTGCTCCTATAATTTTGAACCTAGACGTTTACATAATTCTACTCGTAATCTCTATTTTAGTAAAACCTAGTATAAGTTATACCTTTTTACCCTTCAGACAACCTACCTGTCAACTCGCAAGTTTCTTCAAACAATATAATGATAAAGGAGAGATAATGGAATCCAGATACGTACAATTTTCTCGTCTGGGACGAAGATGTATTTCGTGTAAACTTGAAAAGTTTCTACGACGTAAAAGACAGAATTACAGAAGCGTAAATATTTTAAACTAATACTAATTAAATTAATACTTCAGGGACAGTCAAGTTCTAATTAGGGTTGAACTATATATTGAATGAGCTTCAGCAATGTGCGTCAATGACGTTAGCGTCCTAAGCGTTATTGTAGCATTTATCAGTCTCTCAAACATCCATACCAAACGTCGCCGAGTCGCTTTTACTTTCCGACGAAGCTGAAGCATATTCTAGCTCTAGCTTGACCATCGACATTAATCTAATTAAAATAAATTATACTCTAAACTAAAAACTTATCAGAGAGCTCTGAAAAGTCTCGTAAGATTTCTGAAGCATCTAATCCTATTAAGTAGGTACTCTAGATGTACTTTATCAGTTTGTTTTTCGCTATTCCCTGCTGTAATTGGTTGTAGTCTCGAGTTTCTAGAAGTTTTTTCTAAATTTTAATGGAAAATTTCAGCCAAAACTGCTTTATTGACAACTCAGGGACCGCCCTGAGTGAGTATTTGCGAAGCTTTTACACAAATTATTCTGAATTCTGGTCTTGAATTTGGTATGAGGGCTAGATTATTTTTCTTTGGTAAATATGCCTGGGTTTTTAGTCTTTGTTGAGATGACATAATGATAGACCAAATTGAAAAAAGATGTGCCAAACCCACCTATAGGATAAGAGACGATGATGACCCTGTTAGTTTGTGTGAATTGAAAAATTATCTATGTATTTCCATATTTCCACGTCGTTATCATCATACCATGAATTCAAAACAAGTAGCTAAATTAAAATAAAAAAAAACCAACTTCAATGCTTTGCATTTGCAATTGCAACTTCAATCTATATGCTGAGCAATATTCTGCACTCTCGAGGTGCATTTCTGTTCATAACTCCGAAGATCCTCGACAGATCTTCATCAAATTTGTATGGCACCGATCGGAAAGTATAGCCTTTCAAACAAAAAAATAATTTTCCAAATCGGTTCAGGCGTCTTCGAGTAATCGGTAATCATAAAAAGCACAAAAAAAAGATTACGACGAATTGAGAACCCTATCATTTTTTGAAGTCGGTTAAAAACCCAACAGTCAAATACACCTCAGTTCACAGAACACTCGTCTTTTTCATGAAGCTAGTCAAGGACTATGAAAGGAGCACAGTGGTGAGAGGATCCAAGCGTGACACAATCACGATGAAAACTTGCAGATTTAGTTACTCTTAAGCCTGGGATATACTAGGGGACATGTTGCGGAACATGTCCCTCAACAACTACGTGAAGTGTCCCGCGACAATTGTCATGGAACATTTTGCCGAACATTTTGGAGCAAGCAACATGCCCCGCGTCACGTACAATGTTGCGGGGCATGTTGCGGGACAATATGCAACGTTGCAGCGTCACGTAAATTATGTGTTGCGCGTCATGTTGCGGGACAAAATGTCCCCTAGTGTATCCGACGCTTTAGGATAAACCGTCCGTTCGTCTGGGTCCCATTACCCATCCCGCTAAATGTAATTTGCCTACTCAGAAAGAAACGGTACTACAAATTCTCAGTTTTTCACGCCTATATCCTTGTCAAACATAACCGCCGGTTCGCTTTCGCTTTTCTATGTGACTAGATTCAAAGGATACCATACATTACTAAATAAAAACAATTCGTAACGCTATAGCCTTTAAGCTAATCAATACTGCCTTGTTGATTGAATTTTGCACGTGTGTTAATTTGCCTCTGACTACTCCCTAGACATCTATCAAATACTTGCAGATGGGTTACTCAGTTACAGCCGTGAGCATGTTCACATTTAATGTGACATAGTTCATGGTGTACACTGTACATACATCTATGATTCTTAATTATTTTGAAATCCTTAAAGATTTCTACCCTAACTAAACCAAAAATAAGTGGTGATATCTCCAAGCAACGACATCTCTTTATAATACCCAATACCTTTATTTTTATAATACTCAATCCCTTTGAAGATGCTAAGTGAATTATAAATAATTTTCCTCCAAAAATGCGATAATGTATACCAAAGCTCCATCGGAGTAGCACCAGAAGATACCGGGTCGATTCCAAGGGCAGCAGACAATGTCACTTCCATTTGCCTTTGGGTGTAGGAGGTAAACAAACTTTGTGCTATGTAATATGTATGTCCTCACGACGTGGTACGAATTTCGTTTGTGCGTTTGTTTGTACCGGAAAAGACAGTTAACAGGCCCACTGCTTTATCCAAACTCAAACATCATTTACCCCCTTATGAAAGATGTTTGAAGTTGAACACTGGTTAAACATCGTCCTGTCTCTATTCGTCACTATCCACAAATACAGGACGTTGTTTAAGCAGTGTTCAACTTTAAACATCTTCCATAAGTAATACCCTTATTCAGTAGGGCCGCTATGACCACTTTGAAACGTCTAACTAGGTGATTCTACTCCTGTTATTTCGCGACCAACACCGTGAAGAATCAGGGCAACAAACACGGTATGGGGCCTAGCTTTCTTTTCGGTGATCCACCGGGATGATAAACATCTGCGACATTTATAATCATCAACATTATCCTGCCTTTATCCCACGCTAAGTGGGGTCGGCATATCTTGTTTTCTTCTTTCACTCACCTCTTTCATTAATCTGCTCTAAATCCACTCTTCACACTGTCTAACCCCAAGATTGAAGATATTTTGGGGTTAGACAGAGAAAAGTTCAAATTATCTCCATGCAAAGTAAAAAGCTTTCACTACGTAGCTCGCTTATACGTTCTTGATTGATCGTTGAAGTTAAGCAAAGCTGTGCGCGGTCACACTTTGAATGGGTGACCGCAAGTGGCATTACGAGTTGAGCGCTTCGTCGATTAAAATTGTCGGTCCTGGCTTTTAAGTCGTTAAGCCATGACGGAGGCCATTAAAAAACTCCGTCACCAGAGTTGTTCGCTTGCTCATACGAACTTACTATTATGGCTATTATAATTTTCCAGGTGGAACCGTGTGTGAAGCTTGTCACAAAACTTGCGTGTAGGTAACACAAACGCCCCTCTTTGCCAGAAATACCTTGTTTATTAAAACGTCTAAACGCAGACACACCAAGTGGTTTGAAATTTTAATTTTGCAATTAACGCGTTCACCCGCCTAATGTTTTCGCGGCAGACAGTTTTGTATTTCTCATTAAGTTTTAGGTTATAGCTTTTAGGCTGTGATCATTTAGGTTTTACCTCTTTATGTATAATTGCAAGTAAGTAAGTTCGTACCTATGAGCAAGTGGCCAACTCTGGTGACGGAGTTTAACGATTAAACGACTTAACGATTTAAAAGCCGGGTCCGAGAATTTAGCGTGCCCTCCGAAGCACGGAAGCGCTCAGCTCGTAATACCACTTGCGGTCACCCATCCCAAGAGTGACCGCGCACAACGTTGCTTAACTTCAACGATCGAGCAACGTAGTGCGCGGTCACTCTTGTAAGTAAATTATAGTAACAAAGGCCTCCGCTTCTTTTTTGCCACTCACGATCCTGCTAGCCTCATCCAAGTCTGTCCCACGCGCGACAAAAAAGCGGAGGCCTATACCCAGCAGTGGGCGAAGTTAGACTGCGGATGATGATGAATATGAACATAATATGAGAATTACTCATGTAAAAATATCGTCGGTACATATAATCCATACCCATATTATTAGTGTGAAAGTATGTCTGTTTGTTTGTTTGTCTTGTTTTCACGTCAAAACGGAGAGACGGAACGGCGTGATTTTTTGTGTGGAGATAGTTGGATGGCTGGAGAGTGACATAGGCTACTTTTTATCCAGAAAAATGCATGTTTCCCGTGGGATAAAAAGTAGTAGTCCACGCGGGCGAAGCCGCGGTCGTCCGTTAGTAAGTAATAAATAAATATTGACAATGTTTCGATTCATCCGAAAATCTCTGTCTGGGTCTATTTGGGGAGGGATTCGCGGTACGGTTACTTGTCGCGGTTGCGTCTCACACAAATTGATTTTGAATGAAATTTCTGAGTCTGACGAGTGAGATATAGCCAAAGACAAGATTCCGTGGAGAATTTTCGGTGAGAATTTTTCCCAGCATTTCGTCACAATAGGTCAACAAAAGTTTTAGAAAATTGAGAACATTTTAAGAGATGGTCGCTACTTTTACTCTACTCTATGTATAAAATAGCTCTTCTAGCAGTTTACTATACTTAATTTGTTTTATTCAGCAGAATAACAAATTACGAAGTTCGATGCGTTGGTGTTTTATACAGCCTTGTTCACTCGTGTCACAACAAACCACACCCAACTTATCAAACGGACATCCTCGAACTTGAACTTGACATTGTGAATGCGCGTCAAAATGACGCATGTTCTGGTGCCGATTACGCACACCGACTGTTCTCAGGCCTCGGTGCATATCATTGACCTCTACCGCACAGCATATTTGAGACAGCTCACTTTAAACTGTACAACAGGCGTAAGTAAAGTAAGTTCGTATGAGCAAGTGGCCCACTCTAGTGACGGAGTTTTTAGGCCGCCTAAAGGCTTAACGATGCTCATGGCTTAACGACTTAAAAGCCGGGACTGACAATTTAACGTGCCCTCCAAAGCACGGAAGCGCTCAGTTCATAATAATAATAAAACGTTCATTTCAGGCAACAACAGTTAAATAACAATAATGCCACTTGCGGTCACCCATCCAAATTGTGACCGCGCACAACGTTGCTTAACTTCAACAATCAATCAAGAACGTCTAAGCAAGCTACGCCACAGGCTTAAAATCTGTCGACACTGAATCTTAAACGAAATTCGATCACGACTGTATCCACCCACACACATCATTTGAGACAACTCTAGAAATATAGTTCCTTCTCGAATCTGCCTGCATCCGGAGCAAATGTGCGTCGTGGTCAGCGAAAGCGTTAATTTACCAATTCTATTGGACTGAACTAGCTCTTATTAAACAAACTGTGTTTCTAAGCTATGTTCACACTTGTGACACGAAAATTGAATGGGAATTGATCACAATTAGGCTGGGTGTATAAATTACGCAGTTCTGGGGCTAAGTTCGGGTGCTCCGTGTAATTGACAAGAGGATTATTGTCTTTAGTACTAGGTTAGGTTTGAATTTACATTGGATTAACCTGTTTAAATAGTCTAGAATATTCGTAAGGTTCGTAGGGACGGATTTAATATTTAAATGTTTGTGTTTCGCTGATGTAATAAAGACGGACAACTAAATAAAGTAAAATTCTCTGCAAATTATTAGCTAAACCTCATACGAACAAACTTCAAACTCTTCAAATAATTTTGCTTTCTGTAATCACACTATCACACTAATATTATAAATGCGAAAGATTGGATGTTTGGATGGATGTATGTTTGTTCCTCTAGAACTCGACAACCACTGAACCGATTTGGCTGTTTATAATCAAATATAGATAATGACCGGGAATAGGACACAGGCTTCTTTTTATCCGGGTACCACGCGAGCGAAGCCGCGGGTGGAAGCTAGGCCTACTAATATTGTAAAGGCGAAAATCCGTGTGTGTGTGTTCGTGTGTGAATGTTGTTACCACGTATCTCAATAACTACTAAACCGATTTTTATGAAATTTGGAATATAGATAGTTTAGTTTCTGTAATACTTTTTATCCCGGTAAAATGTATGGTTCCCGTGGGATGCAAAAGTAGTCCACGCGGGCGAAGACGCGGGCCTTCACTAGTATCAAATAATACAATCCTACAATTCCTGATTAATAAGACATAAACTTTAGCTCTTAAACCCCCATAAACTTGACCTTCCCCAACCTTACCTCTCAGATTGTTTATCACTATGGTTTTATTAATCCGAAATCCACATCCACTGAAATATTTAAATCCTCCAATTTATGTAACGTTTTGAACTTTATATTTGAACCCGTATGAAACGACAAAGGGAGTAATGTTGCCCTGAGGGTTGATTAAATTTAAATTATGTTTCTTTTCAACATAAATTAAACCGTCTAGACTAGACAGTGGGTAGATAAAACTTTTTTGGTTAGTTAATGAGCTATAGAACTCTAGGGGGGATTTGGAACTAGAACCTGACATGAAGTTACCACCTAAGATAGGAGTGATGCCAGGCGAATGTTTGCTGAGGTGTTACTCCTTATTTTTCTTTTGACAACTTTGACGAGCCTCACTTTGTTCGACTGGCTCCCCACTGGAGCTTGACTATTTAGATTTAAGCGGCTGGATCACCGAAAAGAAAGCTAGGCCCCGTACCGTATTTGTTGCCCTGATTCTTTACGGTGTTGGTCGCGAAAGAACAGGAGTAGATTCATCTAGCTCTTAAAAAGATTCATAGTGATTTAAAGAAAATTTAAAGATCATTCAGTAGGACCCTAAGGGTTCTACTGAATAAATGATCTTTAAATTTTGTTTTTTAATTATATGTCATTAGGAAAATCTATGTTTTTCAGAAGATTCGTTGATCAGAAAGTTCTTAAAAGGTTTTCCTAGGCTAGTTTTATTGTAGCGTGTAAACTTTTTAATATGCACACACTAACAATCAATCCATCGTGGAAACACAAGAAACACGTAACGAAAAACTTGTCTCGGATAACATTTGCTAAATAAACACCTTGGGCATCCACTAACATTTTGTTTCGTCGTCTGTCTGTCAACAAAACAAAATCAAAAACGTCATAAAAAACTTGTTTGAAAACACAAAAAGAAAATCACACACTACTAAACTAACTTACGACCAAAACAAACGTGACTTTAGTAGTTTTTCACAGCTTTTATTTGTCCAATAGCTTTTTTGCACGTTTTGGCGGTAATTTTCTACGTTAATTCGAAGCACGGCAGCTGCCAAAACTGTTTTTGTCTAGTTTTCTTGGAAATTGGGTTCACCGCACTCACCTTAAACGCCCTCTGCGTAGACAATGTTTTCTACTCAACATGGTAATAACGAAAAATACACGCTTGGCACAGACCAAATGCTACGTAGCCAGTTAAGTTTTTCTTAGATTATTTTCATGTAATGTGCTCGTCCCTTTTGAAACTGGTCCCAAAGACTGACTGTACCATATTCAGTTCATTTGCACGTGTTTTGCACTTAGATTTACAAAAATTATCTTACTAAGTACTAAAATTTTCAGTAGATTTTTCGTTTCGAAAAATTTATATGCGCATTAACACGAGCTCTAAACAGTGAAGGAAAACATCGTGAGGAAACGGGCTTGCAACCTGTCACGTAGGTTTGGAATACTAACATCCGAAAAACGTGGGCATGTACCAAATATGTCAAAAAGTCAAAAGTCAAATTCATTTATTCAATAAGGTCACTAGTGTACCACTTTGAAACGTCTTAAGAGCTAGGTGATTCTACTCCTGTTCCTTCATTGTATTTGAACATACCTCTGACTACCCCCTTGGACTTAAAGGATCTTAAAAAATGCCTAAAAAGAGTTGAGAGAATGTCTACCGCGCCTTGGGGATGAAGTCGTGATCTTATTTTTTTTTTTCATTTTTTACAAATTTTTTTGATTGTTCTGGCTGTTTTGTCAGGCTGCGTCCAGTTTTCATGACGCCGTTCGTTGTTTTTGGGCAATATACATGTTATTACGATTCGCATGCAACATCGCACCCCTGTCTAAAGTTTACTTGGAATTTTGGAATTACTTCGCCCTGGGATTTTAATTTACGTTTGAAGGTGAGTCCTAGTTGGCACTTAACATTTTAAGTTTTAGTTTTTGGAGATTGGCATCAAAGTTTAATGAATTCAGAGTGTTTGACCGTGCAAGCAAAGTAAAAAGTAAAGTATTTATTAGATTATTTTGTTTAGTCATTTTAAAATTTGGAATGAAATTATTTAATTACAGAGGGTCATACTTATGAAAATATGTTTAAAGTTGAACACTGGTTAAACAACGTCCTGTCTTTATTTGTGGATAGTGACGAATAGAGATAGGACGTTGTTCACCCAGTGTTCAACTTTAAACATCTTTCATAAGTAAGGGGGAGAGTCGTTCGGACTGAAAGCGAATTCTTCCACGCACTCTTTGCAAATAGATAAATCTAGTGTATTTTATTCACTTAATAATCCATTTACTACAAATAATGATCTTCTTGTCGCCGAAGGCAGAGCTAACTACCAACTGAGCTAAGATGCCAGACGAACTAAGAGGCCAGTCAGTTGGAATTGTCAAAGCAACACATGAAAATGTCTATAAAGTTGATATTATGAGCAAAGCTTTCGACACATGAAAGCTTCAGTCCGAGGCTACCGTAATTCTTTAACTTTGCGGAAACAATTTGACAAACGAGGCACAAAAATCCGACGCCATAAGCCTGCAATGCACCAAATGCGGCGTCGCGGTGCACTACCGACCGGTATAGTCGGATATAGAAGTAGATATATCATTTTCATAAACTTGAATTTATGTCTCACTTTCAAAAAATGAATTTCAAAAAGTTAATTGTACTATACATTAAAACCACCTGGTAATAATAATAATGCTGACCATTTCACACAGCATCATGTAGCCCCAAAGAAAGCAGAGCGTGTGTTATGGGAACCACATGACTGATATACTACTTACATAGGTACATTTTTTTGTAAATACTTACTTAAATAATATACATTAAAAAAAACCGGTCAAGTGCGAGTCGAACTCGTACGCCGAGGGTTCCGTACCTAGCCACGGTGCCAATTAAGCTAGTCCGCTTAATTGTATGAGCGCCCATACAACTCGGAGGACAATTTTAATTGGCGTCAACTATGTATGTATGGGAACACCCTTTAATTTTCAACTTTTTTAACTTTTTGGAATTTTTCCTTTATTTGTGCTATAAGACCTTGCTTTTTGCCAAATTTCGTTATTCTAGGTCAACGGGAACTACCATTTAGGTTTTCGACCCAAAACCTTTAGGGTACTTCCGGTTGACCTAGAATTGTCAATTTTGGTTACAAGCAAGGTCTTTCAGCACAATTAAAGGAAAAATTCCGAAAAATAAAAATAGTTGATAATTAAGGTAAGTTTTGGTACTCACAAGTTTTCACGAAAACCTAAATTTGCCTATATCTTTTTGTAGTGTTGACTCAGGACCTTGATTTTTATACTCACAATAGGGACTTTAGACCTTAGATGGTATAAATTTCAACTTGCTAGCTCCACCCGTTCCTGAGATAATCGATGGTGACACACGGACAGACGGACAGACAGACAGACAGACAGACAGACAGACGGACAAGAAAGTGATCTTATAAGGGTTCCTTTTTTTACCTTTTAAGGTACGGAACCCTAAAAACAAGACTGTTGTTATACTAAAGCTAAAAAAATACACTGACAACTGGTACGGATGCCACTGGTGTTGCCAGTATACTTAGGCTAAAGTACCATCGGACAGGTGTATTACGACAGCACCAACCGCTTACCATCGGACAGAACGTCCGCTTAATTTCCTAGTAGTGAAAGCTTTGCAGTTTTGTCACTGGCTGTACACAACTGCTGGGCATTCTGTGCCTTACGACGCTAAATTACAGTTTCTTTATGTGGAAGCCAAATTGTAAAAGCTTTAGAAATTGGCTAGCCCATAATAAGCTGGGGAAGTCGGGGAATGTTTGTTTTATTCAGGGAAACCCTCTGAATCTGCGGGGAAATTATTGGAAAAATTACTTCAAAACAGCCTTTTTCAATTCCATCAGCTTTATTGAATAGTAGCGTGACATTGACGCATACATTTGGTTGTACTTTAAGTTTTAAAAACCAAAGCTAATACTAATAAGTCTACGCTATTAATTACTTTGATTAGCTAGCACGAAAAATATTTTCCAAGTTAGATTTTAAGATGTTCAGTTATTTTAGGGGGCATCCATTAATTACGTGAGGCTTTTAGGGGCGGGGAGGGGGGTCGAGCGAAATCTCACCCAAACTCACGTGGGGGAGAGGGGGGGTCTCGGCAAATATTACGTAAAATTTTTTGCGCAAGCAACTTGAAATGCCATTTATGTTATTTAAATTCAATGGATATGTTGGTTCTAATCACTCTTGAGACCACATAGAAATCCCCATAGACTGATTTAGAATGAATATTCATTTACGAATTTGAGTACTTTACCTAGTTAAGATTTTTTTGTTCAATTTTCAATCTCACGTGAGATTAGGGGGTGGGGGAGGGGGTCGAGCTAAATCTCATGACATCTCACCAAGAGGCCCCCCCCCCCCTCTTGATTTTTGCGACGGTCGAAAAAATTAATGGACGCCCTCTTATTGTGATAGAACCACACACATTTAAATGTAATAAATCAAGTTATAATACCGATAGTATAAACCAGAAAATGGATACGTTGTGGCTGCATCGTTTTATGTGTTGATTAAAATTTTTAGCAAAGATTTTAATATTTTTCCAAATAATTAACTCAGCTGCATAGCAATAACCCAAAAGCAATAAATAATATTAAACGTGTAAATCCTAGAATCACAACTAATATAATCCTTGGAGCTTTTATCTTTTTTGGAATGCGATAAATCTGTCTGCGCCATTTTCTCGTATCGACTACTCTGTTGATTTTGACACGTAAAGATGACTGATCGTTTTTTGATATAGGGTTGCCACTTGGCAGTCAGACACAATAAGGGTACAAGTCCGAGAGCGACCGCAGACTGCAAACTGCAACCGCAAACTGCAGGTTTCTTTGGAATTGACACATATACTTATGCTCAATAAAAATGTAACAGGCTCAATGTAGTATTTAAATACTATAATTGTTAGATCTTCAGGCATTTAAAATTTATGGAAACCACATATCGGATCACCACATATATAACCAGATATCAGTAAAAACACCTACTTAAAAAAAATACATACAGTTGAACATATTATAACCTCCTCTTTTTTTTAGTCGGTTAAAAATGTTGAGGGAGGTCGTCAAGGGTATGCCCACGCGAGAGGAGACAGCGATAATGTCATCTTGTTATATTTGTGATATTTGTTGCATGTCCCCGTTGCTTCTTTCTGTCTCGCATTCAAAATGTTGCAGCTTGTTATTTTAGCAAATTTGCTAAAATAACAAATTTAAAAATTTCGATCCAGTCGTTGTTTTGAATTCTGGTCGTGCATCAATGGATTTTTAATTTCGGAGCTGAGCAATTAACAATTTTGAATTCTGAACCGTGTAGAAAATATTGTAAAACTTGCAGCTTATACACACATACTGACTATATCTTTCCTTTAACGCGTTCAGTGCCCATTACGCACATGTCCGGGTGGTAGGTGGCAGAGCCGGGGCAGGAAAAGTGTTATATACGGCTCATGAAGTTGTGAGGATAGTTTAGAATCTAAACTTTAGATGCTGGACAAGCTTACTCCATCTCATCAATGTACATCCGTTGAGTGTATGCTGTAAAGGACTTGGTTTTAGTTGAGTGACAACCCTAGAGTGGGCGCACCTAAAACCCGGGTCGTTGCACTAGAGATAATTTTTATCGGTTGAAATTAAAATCCAACTGTTAATATTCATAATCAGAAACAGTAGGTAGTCTAGGCTAGTATTCGTTTGAAGTCATAGTTTTAAATAGCACTTAATTATATTCATATACAGATCAAGCTTTTTATCCGACTGCGGCGAAGCCCAAAAGGAGGGTTATGTGTTTGACCTGTTTGCATGTATCCGTTCCTATGTCCGCTCGTAACTACTCAACGGCTCAACCGATTTTCATAAATGATAGGAGTCACCTAGCTCTTAAGACTATTCAAAGTGGTCATAGCGGTCTACTGAATAAATGTCAAAAAAAAAAGATACGACATTAAATTCTTAATGGCGCGAGTGTCATGGCACACATCAAATTCTTAAAAATGAAAAATGGCGGATTGAATTCGCTTTAAATTTTGCGAAAATTGATTACTTAACGTAGACTCTCTTTAGCTATCAAGTAGTTGCTTCAAATAGTCGAAGATCTGTGTACCTATGCTATGCTATGCTTGGGGTTACGACTCGTTTGACCTGATCTGTAGTGGCAGATGCATCATCAGGTCAGTTTTGATCGTAGATCTCCGTAAAACTTTTAAAACACAAGCTGCAAATTGTTAAACTTAACGGTATCACATGAGAAATGGATAAAAGCTATCTGATAACAAGCCGTTGAATACAGATTTCTGAATTGATTTGACATCAAAATCCATTTTTCTGTTACCCAAAATCACTGTTATAATCCTCGGTATCCGATAAGCTATCTCCACGGAAGACGTTCACACATCAGTCACAATGTGACGGCTGATGGATGACTTGTTCCCATGTCGGATTTGGTTATCATGACCCCTTATATCAACTGAAAATCTGAACCAGGACGGCTCAAATTATACTGGATTTCAGCGTCACTGAAGCCCAAACTAAAACATCTCTTTTGAAGTTGTTCTTCTAATTTTATCCGATGAATTTTCAACACAATCGTGCGGTAATTAGAGACCAAATTTTTATAAAGATATTAGGTAATTATATGCTAATCAGTACATCGATTTCGTACTGAGTGCGTGCACGGATCAAAGTTTGAAAAAGGTTTTCCGCTGCATGTAACACGATATTATTTTAATTTTAAGGTAGTCTTGCTGATTTACATAAAACATCCTGTTTCGCGTTCATACACGCATTTAATGACAGGAGCTTTGAGGCCTCATTTCCTCTTTAAAATAGTCATTTATAAAAAAAAGTAAGATAAGTACTTAATCATGTAGTTTTGTGTCATTTTGTACATCAAATTTTCAGATTTTCGTAGCAGTTATGTCTAACTAAAGTACCGAAAAATATCTAGTTTGTTTTTATTTTCTTTCCATACTTCCTATAAAACGCCGCAGAGGCCCGCAATACGCCAGAACAGTGTCGCAATAGCCCACTCAATGCTGTTCCCCCAAACTCCTGTTAGGTATACATTAGTTTATTTCACACAGCGATAGTTTACTAGCAGTTGAATAGGCAATACGTGCTTTTAAATGAAACTGTGGAAATTAAACAAAGGCACGTCGAAAAAGCAGTGGCGATTTCAATTCCTTTTAGAAAGACGAGCAAAAGTTGGCACGGGATTGGGAGAAGTGGAAAGAGAGGGAGATCTTTGTTGCATAACAGTTTTGCTTAAACTTATATTAAATGTAAACATTACTGACTGCTCATGAATAATTATAGGTACTGTGAAAAACCATTAACAAAACATTATCTAGGATCTTTCCATTAATACAATAAACCAGTCTTGTTAATTGACCGACAAATCCAACTAAACCTATCCGAAAACGTTTTATATACCTTTGTACGATAACGCGTAATCGATTTGTAATATTCCATATTCTTGTTTCAGATTCGGGTTCAGTACACGATAACTCGGAGTGATAACGTGAGTATTCAGACCAATTTTACTGCGAACGAACTCGTACGAACTTACTTCTTATTGCTAGGCTGTTCGTCATTCTTGACTGTTGCTAGGGCCATTTGGTCGCTTGTCGGTCAAATGATACGTGGGTTTTGCGATAAATTTCGCAAATCTAAAATGCCTAGTTGCTACAAAAGTATTTAGATAGGTATTGCTCAGTGAACGCATATAAACATGGAAGCATTCTTTGCGCTAGAAAATGACCCAACGAAAAGTGTGACACGGTAGGCGGGGCTTGAAAAGTGTGACACGGACGAGTTTAGTTGCGAAGTTGACATTGGCGGCGACGGTCAACTAAATTTCTAGTTTTTTTCATAAAAATGCCTTGTTGTGTTGTAAATTGGTGCGTAAGTAGATCCGATTTACACAACAATAATAATGGTGTTAGTTTTCACATGTAAGTACATCGCTATTTATCATTTTTCCATAAAAATAATCCTGGTTTTTGTCTATAGGGATGGTGTTATGCCACCCAAACCAAGTACCTAATTTCTACCTAACTGATATTTTTTTATTATTTCATATTAGTACCTATACTATAGATACTAATATTATAAAGCGGAGGAGTTTGTTTGTTTGTTTGAACGCGGTAATCTCAGGAACTACCAGTCCGATTTGAATACTTACATACTTACTTAGTTCGCCCCGAACTAAGATCTCGCGCACCGTAGATGGCTTATATTTGGACTTGCTTCTGACTACCCCTTTACTTTCAAGTGCTACTACTTAATAATCTGTGCTACTACTGCCGAGTATGTTTATTGCGCTAGCTCGTCATGATAATGAATATTGGCATGCATGCAATACCTACATAATGTTGTGTCTAAAATTTTACCTACTACTACTACGACTACGGCGAAGCAAAAAAGATTTTGACGGAAAAACAGTTCCAAATGGTCTTGGCTGAACATAGAAAACGCCCAGACCCGAAACTAATATTTTCAGATCTTATAAACCTTTGTCTCGCGGCAGGGATCAAACCCGCAACCTCCTGCGTCTCAGGTGGGCCTTCACCGCTGCACCACCGAGGTCTTCAAAGTGAGTGATATTTGGTAGATAATTTTATTGAATAAAACTTTTTGACTTTGACTTTCACTGGATATAATTATAGATGTAACCTACCTTAGATAATAGTTTTGTACCTAATTTGTACTAGTTACCTGCTTGTAAATATCAAAATATATATTATTTAGAGTCTAAATAATATATATTTTGATATTTACAAATAATTCAATGTTCTAAATTTTAGAACATTGAATTATTTTATTTGATTAGGAATACAAAGTAAATACTTACAAAGTTTTTACTTACTAAACAAACCTACGAGTAATAAGTACCCACCTACTCCTCAAAACCTATTATAATTTCGAACCTTTGAACAACTGCTACCATAGAACTCATAGAAGTTCGTAATACTTATGAAATTGTTATCATAATTCACCATAATAATACGAATTAATTATTTGCATTGCATCTTATTACATAAAATCATCCCGCTTATCAGAGGCGTGGCAGGTAATGACAAGCGTTGGACGGCAATTTTAACCCAAACATCGAGGGAATAAAGTCGACTTTTAACTGTGCGTCCCGAGTCTTAGTAAATTATTGACCAATCAGCAAAGAAATTTTGACGGATTTGAAGTGTCAGGTCGGTTGCAATTTTGTACCATTTTGCAAGAATATTTGCCTCGAAAGAATGCTTCCATGTTTATATGCGTTCACTGGTATTGCTCTATCAATTATTAGATTACTTTTGAATCTGACTTGTTCTTTTCGGATTACACTATTTTAATGCAAAAATATGCTACAGTCAGTCTAGCTAAATATGATCTTAAGAACGTATTCGCATTTTCAAGTATATGACAAAGGCCTAGCGGCCGCCACACGGTAAAGTTCTGACCGCGCATCTGGACTGCGTTCCGAACCGCGGATGGCTCTGTGCAGTTTGAACCGCGGATCAAACTGTCGTGCTAATTACTGTTACAGTTTAGACTGGCGTCCACACGGTGATGCGTCCAAAAAACTTTCTGTCGACATGCCAGATCGAACTGTCAGCCTCGCGCATCTACATGTAGGTTTTGGAGCGAAGGATGGAATGGCGCGTGCTGTTTCCCGCGTTCCGAACTTTACGTGTAAAGGCCGCTATACGAATTAATGATGTAAAGTTCTTACTGACGTTTTTAAAGCCTATTTCGGTGTATCCTTTGCTAACTAATATAGCTTCATTGCCGTTTACATTGTCTATTTGCAAAACGCGACTCTGTTTCCCATGCGGGCCGTTCGCCCACCTTTGCAATTTGCACCCCTAAAAAATATATGGGACACTGCAAAAAAAAAGTAAATGTAGCATTTTGCCGATAATTCATTAATGCTGCGTTGTTGGCTGTAAATTAAACTACCTGTGACATAGATTGTGAGACTCCGGGACCCCAGTGACCCAAGGAGTAAGGGTAAATCGGGGGTACGGAGCATGTTATAGAATGGGGTTTCAGAGATCTTTAGAATATTTTTTTTAACTTTCGCGACTGGAACATATTTCTAAATTATGAACGGGATTTAATCGCGTAAAATATTCCGACGAATTGAGTACAACCTCCTTTTTTGAAGTCGGTTAAAAAGGGTGTGTTTCGAAACATTTAGATCATTTCCACGTGTCTCCAATAAAAGTCTTATGTCATTGCAGTTTGCACACATCAGAATCTCAATTTACTTGAAGTGCACGTATAATTTCCCCCTTGCGATCGCCGTGTGCAAATGGAAATGCGATCTTGCGCGGTGAGACTGGTGGGGTGAATAAATTCCATAGATCTTTGGCCAACGTACTTTTAACGGTTCCTTATGTATATTGTGTGTTTTTGTTATGAAAATTAAGTGTTTTGTAGCATTTCCCTGCTGCTGGACCATTATTATTAACTGCCAAACTGTCTGATTTACGAACTGAGGGTTTTAACATGTAATAAGATTTATGTAGAGTTCACAGTAGTGTTAGAAGGAAGAAAGGAATAGGCAGATATTTTTACTTAACGGGATTTTGTTACATTTGAAAATGAAAAATCTTATCAAAATTTTCAATTCCGACGGGATTTGAACCCGCAATGATACAAGCGATCCTCCTTTAGCCGGAATGCCTTTACCAATTCGGCTATTTTAGGGATTTTCTTGTTTGATAGCATGCTTTAAAAAAATACGGTTGGTATTACTGTCATACAATAAAAAAATATAGTGAATTCCCGCGCAAGTCTTAAATCGCAGACGATGTTTGAAAAATACCCCCAAGATATTTGGCATGCAAAATAGACATCCCCTGATACACCTTTAAACCTATGACACCGTAGGGTTGCATCGATCCAATAAAAACCATCAGCCTCTATCCGAAAAAACTCTCACCTGAACTTTTCCCCCGAAGCCATACAAACAAATAACGTCTATTTCCACGTGTCGTAAGAACACAGCAATATTTACTTATTTACACATACCGTAGTAAAAACATCGTAAAGATTCTTGCGTATCTATTGTTTGTGGAATAGCTTTGTCTGTGTTTTTATGTCTCTAAGGTAACGTACGATCCCATTCTGTGCGTATGCGCGACGTACTGACATTGCGGAAAATATTATCTTTTAATTTTTGTTAAACACTAAAAATATTTACAGGAAACGAATATTACAAAATACATTGAAACCAGTTGAGAAATCAGATGAGGATCTAATAGATAGCTCAATTGAGTCGCTATTCTAAGTTCTACTTTTTGCAACTAAGGTTTTTACAACTAAGGTACCTAGGACAAGCATACGGCCCACCTGATTGATGGTAAGCGGTTATCGTAGCGACTCCGTAGTCGCGTAACCGCGTCTATAGGCAACAGCTTCCGCGAAATTACGAACCACATTGCACTGGTAAAACTTTATGCGTGAAAATGCCGAGAAAACGAATATTCCCAGATAAGAGACCTAGCTAGATCGATTCTTCGCCCCCATAAATCCCCGCACCGCAAATTTAATCGGAATCGTTAGAGCCATTTTCGAGAACGTGAATACAAACAAACAAATAAATATATAAAATCGAATGTTGCTCGTTTAATAGTATAGGATAGGATGGGATATTCAAAGTGCTCAGTAGATTTCCAAGAAATTGATCGTTGTAAGGAAAGTATTGGTAGAATGGGAACTTATAGTGCCACTTGCTAAGCAACACGTAGTAGCCGACCGTGAGGCAGTTTCAAAACATCAACAGTTATTCATTGTCAATGCAAAGGTCGGTCGTTAACTGTCTGCATTCTTGTCTGTTCGTGTCAAGGTGATTGCAATTCGGAGGCCTGATTAGTTTGATGTGGTAAAAACTTGTTACCGCTTGCTTTGCTTCCAATTCGTATGTTAGACTAGCTTCCACTCGCGACTTTTCCTGCATGGTACCATCATTACATAATTGCTATTCCAGGCCACGCCCTATACCTATTTAAAGTTTCATCCAAATCGGTTCACTGGTTAAGGTGCGATTGAAACATGAGCAAAGGTACAATCCAAGATATGATATTTGTATATTTTTTCTTCTAAATGACTTCTCCCATAGCTATCTCCAAAGATCTGTCTAATGGTTTTTCATTCATTTGGTATGAGGTCAGAAAGAGTCGATTCATTTAATTAGAGATAATGCTAACTACATTTTTACACAAACTGAAACCGATTTAGTGAGGAGAACCGGTCTGTATCTACGGAGCAATACGGATTGCACTAATTGCAAATCTCCACCTACATGGCGGCGTTTTGGTCTAATTAGATGAGCAGTCATCGCGTAATATAACCTCTAGACAGGCAGATAACGGATCAGTTTAAAATAAAACACAGAGAAGTAACAATACTTTTGTCCGTTTTATTTAGAATCATCTCAGGGGATAGTATTTCTTTGTCATCTTCAATTTCTTTGACCTTACGGACAAATATAGCTGCAAATACAGCAACAATACCCGTTCATTCCCGGAAACTCGTTTGTTAAGAGAGATCTAGCCATCCATCACAGTTTCGTGTTTCAATCGCGTGACATAACATGTCCTCGCCATATAAGTCATGTGTCTTCCGAACATTGTAAGTGTCTATTACGGTGCGGGTTGGGTGTCGCTTGGCCGAAAATATCTCGCTATTCACTCGCGGCATTCACACTGTCTCGTTTGTATGCACTTTTTTCTTTCAGTTATAGCCTTGCATTATGATACAACATAATAATATATCTTGAAAAGTAGGCATGTGATGTGCAAAATGTATTATTTAGGCTTTGATCACAGTCGAGAATGATTGTTGAATGCCTAATCTGATTAAGGGATGTGTCGTGAGTGTCGTCAGGTGTTTTCTCTTTAGTCGTTGAATTACTGTGCTTCATTTCAAATTATATGTTTATTTCATTAGAAATACCAAATACCAAAGTGTGGTTTAACACTATAAAAATTAAAACTTATATGTTTATTGCCCTATCAGTTTACGAATCTGTGTCTTCTTTATAAAAAAAAAAAAATTACCTCCATTAAATACAGGTTCGGTGTGACCCCCGGCTAGATAAGTCGTTTGGTTCCTTATATACTTTTTGTACCGGGGACACGTCTAAATCCGGCGTGGCGGTTGCCGCTCTAATTCCGTACCGTAGTATGGGACTTCCTATTGTGTAAGAGACAATTGATATGTTGTGTTAGATCACCGTTTACCATGAGCTTGATAGAATTCATGAGCCGATTGACGTTCTTGCTATACACACTTCGAGTTTTAAGGAATTACTAGTTTTACTCACTTCAGGCCTTTCATTCAAAGTAACACATAAAACTTGGTATTGACTTGGTAATTTCTTTTTAAGGCCTTATATGCATTCATCGTGTAAATTATATAATGAAGATAAGTCAATTCATGTATGTGTGTACTTCTTACGTGAATGAGTACGTACGCTATTAGCAAAAAGCATCGATATATATATATTTTTACATGTTTAACATCTTATTATGGATCATCTTTTTTCCTTTATTTAGTTTCTGTCGAAAGCTTTTGTATGTTCCACATTTAGATTTCATTTAACACGATTCATTAATAATTTCGAGTCTTATTTTGTGATTCATTCACTCCGTCGTCTTTAAAATCCAGCGACAAGTTGATTATCGATTTATTTTCAGGTTCCGTTTCTCTTGTGGACTTTGTTTCATCAGTAGTGTCTTCTTACACGATAAAAGCCAACTTTCCACTTAAACGTCAAGTTCGAGACACGATAAATAATGCATTCGCTTCGTTTGATATAAAGTTATTTCGAAATAAGGTCTCTGGCGCTCTTAGAAGTCAGATGTAACCTTCCGTAGTATCTTTGCTTTGTTATAACTTTGTTTATACTTACCTTTAAGATTCTTGCATTAAGCAAGAATCTATTCCTGATTGTTTTTATACCGTGCATAGGATACTGCTTGCATATTACTAGTTCTGTATTGCATAGAAACTTTTATATATTCACCCACAATAATCATCATAGTACATTGTGACAATCGCTATTATTGTTTGTAACTTTTGGTTGAAAGGTCATGTTTGGCTTATTAACACAATAAAATACTTAAATGTTTTAAAATAACGTCACGATCACTTATAACCATTTCATGCTTCTTGTTTCGGGTGATATATTTAAAATAGTATTTAGTACTTTACAGATATCGTATGTTTCGTCTTGCCTGCTTTCTGCATAATGGCGAAGCAACAGTTTATGAGATGAAAGTTCGAAGTTGAGCAACCTGTCGCTGTTGATTTCTGAGGACTAGTTAACGTAATGCCAATGAATCTTATTATAAAAAATATGAGTTTGTATGGTTCGTCAATTTGCTTTATCAGTACAGGATCTGATATTGAATGTTTATACAATTTCGTAACTGGATGATTCGCAAGAAGCGGTCCGAAAAACGGTACCCCATTTTCGCAATTTTTTTTTTTGTTATTTTTCAAAAAAAAATAACATACCTAATTAAGCACTCAAAGACATGCATTTTAATGTTAGCGGCCCTCAATTTGATAAAGCCGTTTTGAAGTTTTAGTGGTTTAAATATATTCGTGCCCATTGAAATTAGGTTTGGTCCAGAGAAATTAGAAAAATGCCAAAGAAATTAGCAAAATGCCAAAGAAATTAGCAAAATGCCAGAGAAATTAGGAAAATGCCAAAGAAATTAGCGACAGAGAAATTAGTTTTTTATCGCGGACACATTTGTTTGCTTTGTAAAACAGTAACGTGGAGTTAAAATAACATGAAATTTGATTCACCACTACCTAATAGTATCTATATTAACGTTAACGTTATAAAAAGTGTCAATTTATATTTCATTATTGCGTAATAAGCGATTGAATGCAGATAGGGGTGTCGCGGACACGCCAGAGAACTTAGATTTCACGACTTTAGAAATTAATTACAGCTTTCCTATGTATATAATTGAGGATATTACTAGTGCCATAATAGCGTACTCGTATACTATTTCCAAATAAAAATACAGCAATACTGAAACTGGTCATTTTAATAGGTTCGCAAGGCCGGACATGCCAAAAACACGAGTCCTGCGAAACACCCGAGGATGATTCGCAAGAAGCGGTCCGAAAAACGGTACCCCATTTTCGCAATTTTTTTTTGGTTATTTAAAAAAAAAAAATAACATACCTAATTAAGCACTCAAAGACATGCATTTTAATGTTAGCGGCCCTCAATTTGATAAAGCCGTTTTGAAGTTTTAGTGGTTTAAATATATTCGTGCCCATTGAAATTAGGTTTGGTCCAGAGAAATTAGAAAAATGCCAAAGAAATTAGCAAAATGCCAAAGAAATTAGCAAAATGCCAGAGAAATTAGGAAAATGCCAAAGAAATTTGCGACAGAGAAATTAGTTTTTTATCGAGGACACATTTGTTTGCTTTGTAAAACAGTAACGTGGAGTTAAAATAACATGAAATTTGATTCACCACTGGGTAATTCCATATGTGACAGACTCTACATTTGACACAATTTGCATTTTATTTTGCATTGTTTTACGTAGTACCAGGATGATTCGCAAGAAGCGGTCCGAAAAACGGTACCCCATTTTCGCAATTTTTTTTTTGGTTATTTTAAAAAAAAAAATAACATACCTAATTAAGCACTCAAAGACATGCATTTTAATGTTAGCGGCCCTCAATTTGATAAAGCCGTTTTGAAGTTTTAGTGGTTTAAATATATTCGTGCCCATTGAAATTAGGTTTGGTCCAGAGAAATTAGAAAAATGCCAGAGAAATTAGAAAAATGCCAAAGAAATTAGCAAAATGCCAGAGAAATTAGCGACAGAGAAATTAGTTTTTTATCGCGGACACATTTGTTTGCTTTGTAAAACAGTAACGTGGAGTTAAAATAACATGAAATTTGATTCACCACTACCTAATAGTATCTATATTAACGTTAACGTTATAAAAAGTGTCAATTTATATTTCATTATTGCGTAATAAGCGATTGAATGCAGATAGGGGTGTCGCGGACACACCAAAGAACTTAGATTTCACGACTTTAGAAATTAATTACAGCTTTCCTATGTATATAATTGAGGATATTACTAGTGCCATAATAGCGTACTCGTATACTATTTCCAAATAAAAATACAGCAATACTGAAACTGGTCATTTTAATAGGTTCGCAAGGCCGGACATGCCAAAAACACGAGTCCTGCGAAACACCCTCGGATGATTCGCAAGAAGCGGTCCGAAAAACGGTACCCCATTTTCGCAATTTTTTTTTTGGTTATTTTTCAAAAAAAAAATAACATACCTAATTAAGCACTCAAAGACATGCATTTTAATGTTAGCGGCCCTCAATTTGATAAAGCCGTTTTGAAGTTTTAGTGGTTTAAATATATTCGTGCCCATTGAAATTAGGTTTGGTCCAGAGAAATTAGAAAAATGCCAGAGAAATTAGAAAAATGCCAGAGAAATTAGCAAAATGCCAGAGAAATTAGGAAAATGCCAGAGAAATTAGCGACAGAGAAATTAGTTTTTTATCGCGGACACATTTGTTTGCTTTGTAAAACAGTAACGTGGAGTTAAAATAACATGAAATTTGATTCACCACTACCTAATAGTATCTATATTAACGTTAACGTTATAAAAAGTGTCAATTTATATTTCATTATTGCGTACTAAGCGATTGAATGCAGATAGGGGTGTCGCGGACACACCAGAGAAATTAGATTTCACGACTTTAGAAATTAATTACAGCTTTCCTATGTATATAATTGAGGATATTACTAGTGCCATAATAGCGTACTCGTATACTATTTCCAAATAAAAATACAGCAATACTGAAACTGGTCATTTTAATAGGTTCGCAAGGCCGGACATGCCAAAAACACGAGTCCTGCGAAACACCCACCACTACTTTTATAGTATCAATTTTAGTATGTGTGTATAGGTCATCCTTCAATTATACCTCTGTGGTAAAAAAAGTGCGCATAAAAAATTGTTAAAGATGGTTTATTTAACAGAATGTAAACGTGACTGACACTACATGCAAAATGCCGTCGTGTTGGAGAGTGTTTTTAAACTTCAGAAATCTTCCTCAGCGCAAGCTTTATAATTGTGATTTGTACTTGTAGTTGAAGTACTTGAAATCAATTATCGGGATGTTTTGAAATGGAAAACCTTACATTCATTGAAACTTTTTTATTAGAAAAATAATTCGTGACGGACACTACAGACCAAAACGTGACGGACTCTACCGTCACTTTGGATTGCAAAATAGTCGTATTTTTAACTGAACTATTAGAAACCAAATATACCAGCACATAATATAGGAATTTAGAAACTGTTTTAAAGATACAAAAATGAACTGGTTAATTCTAAAATGCTATTTTTGAGTCAAATTACATCTGCAGAAAATTTCAACTAAAATCTTAAAAATCCACATTTTAACCAAAACAACTAGATTCAACATATTGCTAGAAACAAGAATCATTAAATTATTTCCAAAATAACTTATCATTTTCTAAAATAAGTCGATTTTTGAAGCATTGGAGTTGAAAATTACAGTATTGACAAAAATCCATAAAGTAAAATTTATTTTCCAGTGTGAAAAGTTAAATTAATTGAATGTTATTATCAAACTAAAGTAGTTTTACAACGAAAAACAATGTTTTATTTTTTCATTCAAGTGAGCCTTTTACATGGAATTACCCACTACCTAATAGTATCTATGTTAACGTTAACGTTATAAAAAGTGTCAATTTATATTTCATTATTGCGTAATAAGCGATTGAATGCAGATAGGGGTGTCGCGGACACGCCAGAGAACTTAGATTTCACGTCTTTAGAAATTAATTACAGCTTTCCTATGTATATAATTGAGGATATTACTAGTGCCATAATAGCGTACTCGTATACTATTTCCAAATAAAAATACAGCAATACTGAAACTGGTCATTTTAATAGGTTCGCAAGGCCGGACATGCCAAAAACACGAGTCCTGCGAAACACCCAACTGTTACAATATTATGATTAAAACCACAAAAAAAAAAAACTATTTTTTTCTGTATATTTTGGTTATAGGTCTCATCTTAATGTTATTCTGCATAAAATGTATATTAAAATATTTAATTAAATGGCGAAGCATTTTTAAAAGCTCTCCCTTTTATAACAACAGTAACTAAGTTTAGGGTAATTCGATCATTTAAAAGGGGGTGTCTGAAGCCCAGAGTTTACCAACACGAAAATAGTAAATTTTCTATTTGACCAAAGTTAAAAAAAAATCTTCTAATTCGAACACCAAAGATCAAACGGTGTTTCAAAACTTGTACCAACCGTCTATTTTGAATTTGTTAGTTTCTTTATCCAATTTATCTTTATTCCGAGCTGATTTTACTGTACACTTCTATTAGAAATGCTTGGAATTTCTTTAATCTTTATTTAAGACCACAAAGTAATGCAAAATCTGTCATCTTAACCAATGGTTACAGCTGACAGATTATATCGGTGAACATTACCCAAGGGGCGCTAATCACCTTATTGTTCTACAACCGGGTGAAAAGGTACGAGGGTAATAGCTATACAATATCGTATAACTTTGCTTTTTATTGGCAGCGCGAAGGGTAATATTGTGTGAAATATGAATTGTATGATCAGATTTATATTACTACTTCCTTATTGCTTTACAATGAGCACCGTGCTACTAATTTTTGTGTCGAATTAAAAGGTAAGAAGGGGTTACCCTTAAAATATTCAATAATAATGTTAGGAACTTAAAATTGTCTACAAATTATTGTTCGCAATTTTTTGTCTTGTACTTCGTAAAGCGCGCTACATATTTCAGCATCGCAATAAATTGTTTTACTAGTCTCGACTACATTGTAAAAGGCGATAGCGTTATCGTAAGCAAGACCGAAGATGTGGGCTACATCTAGGACATTGAATTTATCGTCTGCAATAGCTTTTGCAATGTCATGATTATCAGTAACTGGCCACAATTTATCGACCCTCAAATTACCCGTCTGAAAGTGGACAATAATACCTCCCATACCCGCACATTAAGCAACGAAACAAACATGCAAAAGCAACGCAAAAAATCGATCGACCCTTACGATGCTTTTTTGGTTGCGGCATTCGCGAAATCAGAACCTGATTCTCACGTAATTATTGCTTCAGAGTCTGGCATGTCGATGTCGGCTTGTCAGTCCGCCCGTAGCCCGTAATAATGACATTACCGTAATTATTGCCGAAACTTTGGCTGCGAGGCAATCGATCCACTTTTACAAATGATGTACAGGATCATAGGTGGCGGGTACAAGCCCTCTTCTTGAGCAGCCGACCAGGCCAATTATTCCGCCATCAATACACGATCGAAATCTGACGAGATGCTTTTCAAAATGATAAATCATGCTGAGAATCAAACTGAGAAGTGTTTTTGACCCTAATTTTGATTCCAAGATGGCGTAGGCAAAATTATGCGAGTGTTTACAACGATGTTGTGCGAGTGAATTTATTCCGGGAACAGTACAAGCTTGGCTTGTAAAATCCATCGATTGCATCGCGAAGAAAATTGTTGCGTAAAATAAACACTTCCAAAAATCAATATGTTCGTTATTATTATTGTAGCGAAGTCTTCTTACCCGATCACAGCCGAGAGAGATAAGGCGCTGCGCACAAAAAAACAACTTTTTGTGTCGTTAAATTGTTGAGCCTACAATTTCGGTGCATCGGCATTGGCACGTGAAACCGTTTGTCGGTTACCAGCTCTTTTGGTTTATGGCTTTTTTCATTCATTCTCGTTCTCGGAAAGGCGGCGTTTTGGCGCCTAAAAAAGACTTTACCTTCGTCTTCTGTCAGAAAAAAAAAGTTGGCGCGAATTTCGTGCACGATATCTGGAGTTGTTCATTATTTCTTGGGCTCGTTTTATTGTGATTTGTTAGTGATTTGTCGAAACATTTAGGTTTGTATTTTAAAAAACATTTATTTACATACAAAAAGCAATGCTCCAGGCAAGTGTTCCAACAATTTTATGAATGAGATTGTTATTTATGTTGCGCAGAACAATAAAAATCAATAACATTTGACTGGCATCGCAGTCAGTTGGTAGTAGCTCTGCCTTCTGCGCTTTAGGTCGTGGGTTCGAGCTTTGCTTAGTTTGGGGCTAGATGGCGCTGTGTTGAATGTCCGCCATATTTTTTTTTTTATTCCTTTGATAACTTTCACGGTAAGGTTCATTCATTCACAATACCTCTCAAAAAATCAACAATGGTGACTCTTCAAAAACAATCGCGACGGATTAAATAAATGTCACTGTCATTTTTTATTTACGATTTCCGATAGAATAAATGTCACTGTCATTTTTGATTTTCGATCTCCGAGGACCCTAAGCAATACAATGCGGAAAGTTATGTACTCATAAAGTAAAGCTGATGAGCGCCGAAACTAAGTAGAAGTCACCTCAACAAGTGACTGGGAGTTGCGTCACAACTGACGTGACATGACATCTCCTGTCAAAAGTTGTTAGCGCCATACAAGTCGCTAAGAGGCTTCTAGTTTGTTAGATGTTGAATCTCCGAAATCACACTAATGACGCTTTTAAAGGCCTGAATAGCTTAGCATACCTAGAGCTATTTCTGGCTATATAAAAAAACAAAGTAAACTTTGGACCTCGATCGTGCCATCAATTAAATTATATTAAAGATTTTGTGTCAGTCTTCTTCTTCTTCGTCGAAAACTTCATTGCTGAAACGCCTTGACGGAAACGTTGACAATTTTTCTCATCATTGCTCTATCCTGGGCTTGTCTCAGGGCAGTAGGTAAAGTGAGTCCCGTTACCGCTTTGATTTGTGTCAGTCAGTACCTACCTAAAATAAAATTTTAAATGCAATGAAATATGATCATCACGACTGTAGGCGCGGTTCACATTCTCTTAAATCTTTTTAGACAATTTAAGATCCTTTGAAGATGTTTAAGGGGATAGAGGCATGTCTAAAAACATAATTTGGTACATGCCCACATTTTGCAGATGTTAGCATTACGTGACAGGTTGCAAGCCCACCGACAGAAAGCTAACTGCTTTCCTCATGATGTTTTCCTTCACCGTTTAGAGCTCGTGTTAATGCGAAAATTCGAAGGTTAATTAAAATCGGATATTCGTAAAACTAAATTCATTCTGGACAACAGAAACCCCGTAGAAACAACAAAACCTACCGAGAAGCATCACAAAGGAACGGTTCTCATTGTGATCGCATCTTTTGAGGACAATGAAAGCTTCCAAAGTTGTTGCTATGGTCTTCCCCATAGTGCGGGAGACCACGGGATTATTATATTCAACATCAACGTAAGATTGTAAGCCATGACGGAGGCCTTCAGGTGGCCTAAAAACTCCGTCACCAGAGTTAGCTACTAGCTCATACGAACATAACTACGTTAATAGTTAAAAAAAAAAATTGGTTTTAGAGAAATAAAGTGAACGGATTCAAAAAAATAACTTTTAAATATTTATTTTAAATTTTAAATATTAATTTATTAATTCTTTAGAAACAAACACGTCTCAAGCTTTAATTTCTAAGAGTTTTTCTTAAATCTATTTCTCTAGAATTTTAGATCCTAGAATGTCGTAAAACTAATAAAATTAAGATTACAATCTCCTCTGTTTTACACTTTTCCGACTCTGAATCTCATCACTTATCGTTGCTAATGGTACAAATAAACGATGATGATGAGATTTTTTACTAACTTACTATAATAGCTCTTGCTCTATACATACTTAAAATAATATTAGGAGAATACTTGTTATTGTAGTTGAATATTGTCTATTGTAGAGTAGACAATATCTGAAGTATCTTTTATTACCATGGTCCAAATGTAACTGTTGCTTACTTCAGTTAGCTAGCATTGTAAAAAGTAGGATGCACAATACGCAATTTTTAGGCGACAGAGCTAGAGTCTAGCTCTTTCGCCTAAAAATTGCGTATCTAGACAGAGCGATGAACTAGCACTTAGCACACGGCAAATTAGATAATGTAAAGCTGCGTACAGACATCGCGAGGCGTGCGTCGCGAATCGTTCGTCACGCATGCCGCGGGCTGTGTGGACGTGTGTGCTCACTGTGAGCACTTACCGCATAAGATCGTTGCAAACGTGTGTCCAACCACCTCAGTGCGAGCCATGAGCTCCATGTGGACGGATGGGTGTTTTTTGCGTTGCGCGGTCATGCTCACCGTGAGTGGTGGTTTGCGTGCTCAGCTTGAGCACGCGTCGTTCGGAACGCATGCATAATGGTAATGGTACCATTGTATGCCTCAGGTTGTGACGCATGCCTGGTGTCGCAGGCGTCCATAGGCTATGGTAACTGCTTACCATCAGGTGGGCCGTAAGCTTGTCTGCCACCTTAGTAGTACTAGTAGTTCGCCCCGAACTGAGATCTCGCGCACCGTAGATGGCCAACATTTGGACTTTCTTCTGACTACCCCTATAATTTCAAGTGCTACTACTGCCGGGTATGCCTATTGCGCTAGCTCTTCATGGTAAAAAATACTAGCATGCATGCAATACATAATGTCGTGTCTAATTTTTCATTTATTTCATATTTATGAATTCTCGTCGTATTTTTAAAAGTATACGTCCTAGAATAAAAATAATAACTATTTTAGAATGTACAAATAAAGACCTTTCATTTGACACCGCACTCAATATATTTGTTTACTTAACTTTTTTTACCCCAATTATTTTCATTTTTTATCAAAATTTTTTTTATCATGAAAATAAATCAAGTAGCATCTAAAATCATTGCAAACCAAACCGCAACGATGCCACTCTCTTTTTAAGACCGACCAGTCAATGAGCTACGAAGACATCGAAACTCTATGAAACGGGAGCTCTTGCAGCTCTGGTTTCGTAGTTTTTGGTCTTTGGTCGTATTTCAAAAACTATACATCCTAGATTAAAAATAAAAACCATTTTGGAATGTACAAAATAAGCCCTTTCGTATGACACCCCACTCAATATATTTGTGTAACTTTCATAATTTTTTACCCCCTTGGGAACCCAATATCTTCACAACCCCTTCATCGATTAAGCTCATATGCTCCACCGTAAATTTCCTTACCACAACCTATTGACCTACCAAGTTTCATGCAGATTGGATGAACGGTTCGACAGTTATGCTCGAACAACAATTCGTGAAACATACAAACATACAAAGCAAAATCGCCCAACTTACCACTAAGATCTTCGCTCGCTTCGCTCGCTCGATCGATAAAAAAACGCATCATTCGCGACGCACGCCTCGCGATGTCTGTACGCGCCTTAATGGGCGCTTTAATGAAGGCAGCTGGATAAGGCTAAGGTGGTCATATCTATGTAATTGCTATCACCTGTCCAAGTTTCCTCACTCCTCGTTATTACGTTTTTGTTTGGAGCCCATTTCGATGGGTCCGATTGAATTTATATCTGATTGCACTGAATGGGATGATTGATGGGCGATGGATTTGCAATTTGTTAAAATACAATATTTCTTGTGTGATTGCTAGGATTTCATTTTAATAACAGTTTGTGTGGGATTGTATAACCAAAATGTATTTTTAATATCCTAAGTTTCGTTGAATTTTTTTCAGAAAATAAAGCAATTTTATGATCATTTCTCAACAAGAAAATACAATATTGATAATGAATATCTGGAGATGCAGTCCATATACCCTCAATGAGCGGGCAACGCTGCGAGGGCGCAGCGAGTCAGTTAATATATTATTTTTTTGAGTTTTCGAAAGGATAGATAAAAAAAACATCATGTTACTCAATACATTATAAATATGTCCTATTTACAAATAAGACAGCTGTGACAGATTAGATGGTAATCATAAATTCTCCCGCCCTTTTCGTAATGAGTCCCTAACATTTGTTAATTCGTCTGAAGATGTATTTTTAATGCCCGTGCTGAAGTTTTTGTTTATACCCTTTTTTATCTTCCGTATTTTTTAGCGATATCTATAAGATACCTGACTTTGACACGTTAACGATTCGTCTTTCTCATAAAATCATTATTGTTTAAAAAAAAAATATTAACTATTGTATAAAATATTAAACCATAGATATCCTCGAAGGATCTAAACATATTTCTCATTGGTTTTGTACTTTATTTAAAGCGTATATTCCAAAGTCCGTTTGCGATGAACACATTTCTTGGAATCTCCTTAATTTAAATACAAATTACGACATAATTAAGAATTAAAATAGTGAAAAAAGTATTTAATATGAAATCAAAACACCCTTGATAATTCAAAACCACAAGCACCTACAATCCTATTAAGGACCCGACATAAATTACAACCAAAATATCAATAAAAACGCATCCTGCAGCTAATATACGTTCATTATTTTATAGGAGCGAATAAATTAGGAAATCCGAGGACAGCACAAATAGCAGGTGACCGGTACACCTGTCTCATAGTTTTACTTTGTGTATTCACTTTATGGGTCATCATTAAATCGAAAACACTTCCAGATGTCAATGGGCAGGTGTCGTAGAAGCTGTAAAAGACATGATAACATCTTTATAAAGTTTTGCTCGATTTTGGGCTTGGCACGGACTATAAAGAATATATATGGACTCTGCAAGTCCTTATATGGACTTTAGGATTCACGGCAATGTCAACCGTGATATCAAATATTTGGCAAAACAATTTTTCTTTTTGTTTTCATATTGTGTGTTCTTTGGAGAAATAAAATCTTGTTCTGTTTTTATATTACGTGATATTTTTATAGGTTGCTCGCATGGTACCCGTATAAAAAGCCTATGTCCTATTCTCGGTCATTATCTATCTATATTTCAAGTTTCAGGAATTATAGAGGAACAAATATACATAAAAAAAAAAATAATAATAATAATGCTGTACATTTCACACAGCATCATGTAGCCCCAAGCTTAGCAGAGCTTGCGTTATGGGAACCACATGAC
This sequence comes from Camptogramma bilineatum, assembly GCA_958496255.1. NCBI lineage: Eukaryota > Metazoa > Arthropoda > Insecta > Lepidoptera > Geometridae > Camptogramma > Camptogramma bilineatum. The sequence goes on from OY292464.1 coordinate 2,389,529, forward strand.
TGATATACTACTTAAATACTTTTTTTTTTTGTAAATACATACATAATATACAAAGAAAACACCCAGACCCGAGACAAATATTTGCAGATCATACAAACATTTGTCCCGCGGCGGGGATCGAACCCGCAACCTCCTGCGTCACAGACGGGCCTTCACCCACTGCGCCACAGAGGTCGTCAAACATCCAAACATCCAAACTTTCGCATTTATAATACTACTAGCTGCTGCCCGCGGCTTCGCTCGCGTGGAACCCGGATAAAAAGTAGCCTATGTTACTCTACAGCAGGAGTGCCCAGACTTACAGTGTCGGCGATCTACCAGAAAATATTTTGAAAGCAAATGATCGACTAAACTACATACTATGTAGGTAGGTAAGTACTGAAAAATTTAATTAATGTATAATTAATGTATAATTAATGTAATTTTTTTAAATATCGTTTTACTGCACTTTTAAATTGAATATAGGTAAATCAAAATGAAGGAATCGTAACTTTCGAATCACAAATTTTGTCTTGTTGATGATGGATAGAAAATTACGCGGATAATAGTTATCCGCGTAATTTTCATATTGATGGTATTGCTGGCGATCGACTCGAAAAGCTTCGCGATCGACCGGTCGATCGCGATCGACTGTTTGGGCACCCCTGCTCTACAGCCTTCCAACTATCTCCACACAAAAAATCACGTCAATCCGTCGCTCTGTTTTGACGTGAAAGCAGGACAAATAAGCAAACAAATAAACACACTTTCACATTTATAATATGGGTACGGATTAGTGTGATTTATTTAGGAAATGTCTGAGTGCCGGAAACAGACAATTTCAATCATCTCTACAGCTCAATTATTTAGTAGGCTATGTAAAAAACATAATTTGAGCGCTTATTCGTCGCCCACCACCTTTGTCTTCGATAATGATCAATACAAGCAACATTACTGTCTTTAGGCTCGCACACCGTCCTATTATTAAACAAGCAACGGATAATTCAAACAAAATTAAACATTACATGCGCGCGTGCCCTTAAGGTAATTGAACCGCTATACAAGTATAAACAATATTTACTTTCTGTATCAAAATAAGCTGTCAATCTTAACACAATAGATCTAAAGTCCAAAATTACCTAGTGCTTGAACAAAACAACGATATTTTTTTAATTAATTTCTAGTCGTAAAGGTGCAATTCTGCCACTCACCACTAGATCCTATCCCGTTATATTTAAGGCTCAATATTAAACATAATATTTAATGGTACTCATTAATTCGGTGGTCCAGGAACAATTTTCTTGAGTTAATGATAAGTTCAGTACGACAGGTAGTAATTTTGTATAATTCGGCGTTTCGTTTTTGTTTTTTCGGAAATATAACGCGTTTAATTATAAACAGGTTGAATAATTACGCCAAGTTAACGCACGTTAACTTTCAATTACAATTTGTGCTTCCCTTGTTTTACTATCGGGTTTCGTTTAGGTGTTTGAAACTGGACCCTATTTCGCAATAGTGACAAATAAAGACAATATTCACATTTAAAAGAACATCGTGTCATCGGAAAAAGCAGTTTAAATACAGTGGCAATGTCAAATCATAACTATAATACACATATAGGTACCTATTTTAATGACTCGTCAAAGTTTTTTGCGATTTCTGACTTTTCTAGTACTTTCAGTTGGTCCGATAGAGCCTTTTAATCCTTAGGTAGGTATAGGTATGAAACAGGATCGATTGGGTCCGATAGAGCCTTTTAATTCTTATAATATAAGGATTATATAAGGTAAAATATAAGGATCATTGATCGATTGGCATCAAAAAAAGTTATTGTGTAAATTGCCCAAAGTTATTGTGTAAATTGCCCATTTTCTCGCTGACTGTAAGTACATTTTTTTTTTAAATCTGTGAATGCAGGTCGAAATATATTCAAGAGTTAAGGATAGTCTCCTAAGAACGTTTTCCTATAGCTACAAGGGTTAAGGTATCTGAACTTACTGACCCGTCTCAAAAGTTCACCCTGTAAGTAATACAAGTCAAAAATGACTAAATGTTATTATAGTTTGAAAGTCCACATGAAACTACTTACTACTTTTCCAATTAATCCACTCCCTCAAAATGGCGCGAGACCGTGAAGAGGCTGCTCTCCACTCGAGTTTTCCACTAAACGTGCCCTCGAGTGGAGAGCGCTCGCGTTTGAATGTCACGTTATTGTTTGCCTGTGATTTTATCGCCATCTATCCCTGATAAGTTTTGTTGGTGAATGTTTTGAGAACTTTATCTCAACTTCCTTTTTGTTACAATTTGTTCAGTTCCGGAACAGAACATAAATATAACAATAGATTCTGTACACTATCATCATAATAAATGCCTTTATCTTTTTTATGTAGGGTCACAACAAGTTTTCTCTTAAATCTTCATAGAGCGGTTTACAAGGGTGCATTTACATATGTTCAACAACTGACAATTTTGTGGAGAGAAACACTGATGCCGTTTGTTGAATGACTTTTGCAACAGAGCGTCGAAGACGCGTGCAACATGTTGATTTCCACAAAATTGCCAGTTGGAAATGTGTCAAATCAAAAAGTAAAAAAAAAGGTAGAATTTTTCAACATTTAATCCTTTCTAAGTAATATCGTCTTTGTAACACATCCATCTTTTCTTTTCTGCCTGATCATCTACCTCTCCCGTACATACCTCCACGATAAAATTGTGATAATTAAAAATCAGAATTACTCACGAAAATATCGATTTAAGTATCAGCAATGTTTCAATTCATTAGCAGATTTCGTTTTAGAGGCAGGTACGCCTTTGCGATGCTTACATTGTGCGATCAGCTTTAAGAGCTAGGTGGCTCGACTCCTGTTGCTTCGTGACCAATATTGTGAGGAACCGGCACCCTGATTGCGTAAGACTTGCAATAGCAATGCGACAGCAATCACTTCGCGACGGGTGAAAAATATCATTAACAATAAAATTACGGTCGCAAAATGAACTATGGCCAAAGTGCATTTTGCGACAGGCGAGCAATAGACGTGCGATTGGCTTCATACGAGGGCTGTTTGATAAGTACTTGGCCTAAGTTAGATATAACACTGCTAATATTAAAAATGTGTTATTTTTCGCTAACTTAACTTTTTTCACTAATACTGTCAAATTTTGAACTTCCTAGATGGTTTAGTTTTTAAATGACAGCCATTTAAACAAACCAACTTTTGTGATTTTACAACAATGGTAAAAATCGAACACTGATTGGTGATAAACTACTGGTTTTTGAAATAGAAAAAGAGTTTCACTTTCAAAATAATGTCTAGAAAAAGAGTAATAAGAATAAAATTTAGTTTTTCAAAGTATACTTAGGACTCTATTCTGTCGTTAAACTATAAAATATTGGACAGCTGAATTAAAATGTGACTTTACAAGCATTATTGATGAAGACCGTCCTGGTCGTTCAAATGATGCCCCCAATTCAGAAATGATTGAAAAAATCTATGATCTAGTAATAACCGACTGGAGAGTTAAAGTGCGTTAGATTACTTAGTCTATGGACATCTTAATTAAATGGGCGTTAAATATTTTAACAACCCATTTAGACATTAAAATGCTTTCCGAAATATGGCTGCCGCATTTGCTCACATTTGACCATAAACACAAATGCGCACTTGCGTACCCGCCATAGCAAAATTTCATAAATTAAGGTATGAATTGCCTCTTTCTCTATTTTATTCGTAAGATTTAGTATCAAGCAACGATTTATTGTAAACAAACATCAAAAATTGACTCAGATTTAAAAAAAAAATTGCTCTCACGATGAGTTTACTGCTGAAACTAAGGCTCATTTTTAAGGGTTGGAGCAATCGAATTTTTAGAATCGTTATAAAAGGTAGAAAACAGTGGGGCTTGGTATGTAGCCCTAAAAAATGATTATGTTGAAATATATAATAATTCATACATTAAAAAACCATTTTTTATTGTCAAGTCCAAGTACTTATCAAACGACCCTCGTAAATACGATTTTTTAGTGATATATTTCGGCCGGTCGCGTAGTGATTGCAGTCGCATTGCTATTGCAAGTCTTACGTAATCAGGGCGCGGGGCAACAAACACGGTTTGGGGCCAGCCCCCAATTGTACTAGATGACAACGTCAATCATTCCGCTGCGTTTTGGTTCGATCTCATAAATGTCAGCCATTTGGTGAATAGTAGAATCTAGAGCTTTTCAAAAATTTGTTGTGCCAAAGACCAAACCTTAGCTAAAACCTCACCACGACTGAGTCGTTTGTCATTAGTAGAATAGGAAACAGTCGAAAATCTAAGGTTTAGTTGAGGTTTTGCTTGAGGTTGATAAAAAGTTCGGTACTAGAATTGACACCCAGGCTTTTTATCGGTGAAAAAACCTACAAAAAAATTCTTACTTATTTTCAGCAAATTGTCTCCCTACGGGATATAATTATGGTTTATGACCCGTCTGGAATAGCCTTGATAAGTTTTGTTGGTGTTTGTTGACTTTTGCGAACTTTATCACAACTTCCTTCCGTAATTTGTAGTACCCTAGGGACTTTTTAACATTTACTCGTAACCAAACGGTTTGTCCACTTTATTTGAGACTTAACACATACTCGTACCCTTTTTTTCAATTTCTAAGCTTCTATTAGACAACAAAAGTAATTAAATTGTTTAATTCGTAAAGTTCTGTCACATCGGTCTCGATACGGAAATATTCATACGAATTTTTCATCAAAAATAATATATATTATCAAATAGTATAGAGATTCTATAAATCTTAACTAAAACCAAACCAAAGTAGAGTTTTAAAACCCAAATAATGTTTAGCTTTTGTGCCTAGGTACCATGCCTGTTGTTGCCTGAAATAAATGTTTTATCTATACTTATAATATGAATGAAGTCTAAGTACAAACTTATAAGTATTCAATTAAGTGAAGTCAGTTTTTGATCTATATAACCCTCGATCGCCAAAACACTTCATAAGCGCGATCTAGAATGAAAAAAGTGCATAGTATGCTGTAATCTGTGACTTTATTTCTCTGTTCGCTGTTCGCGCTGATCTCAGAAATGGCTTAACCGAATTGGATGCAGTTTTCATTGATGTATTGTGGTAAGTCTGGACCTTTTATTAGTGTTAGTTTCATCAAAATCCGTTCACAAATAAAAAAGATATGTCCATTTAAATAATGTACTGTGACTTTAGTAAAAAAATAATATAAAAAAGGATGTATCTTTTTTATTTGTGAACGGATTTTGATGAAACTAACACTAAAAAATGACCCAGGCTTACCACAATACAACAGTGAAAACTGCATAAAAATCGGTAAAGCCATTTCTGAGATTTACCCAGCATAGTTCTGTTCTGAACTAAAGTCCCACAGTTACCCAGCATATCCAAGTTACAATGAACTTATTGCATGATTTTCAATATTATTAAAAAAACTCTTATCATAAGTAATTAAATACGACAACTTCACTCATTAAATTTAAAGTTTTTTCGAGAACAATTAGGACTTATAGACATCTATTGGAGCTATCTGAAACCAGATTGTGATATCTGGTTCTCATAGGAGGTACAAGCTTTGCTTAGTTTAGGGCTAGATGGCGCTGTGTGTCTCAAAAAAAATTTTAATAAAAAATTAAAAAACCCGGTGATCTGAAAAATTGGAAATATCTTTATTCTTCTCTTTATCTATATTCTATACTAATATAATAAAGCGGAAGAGTTTGTTTGATTGTTTGATCGCGCTAATCTCTGGAAGTACCAGTTGGATTTGAAAAATTATTTCTGGTTTTGGATAGCTAAGTAATTTTTTGAGGAAGGTTTTAAGCTATTCATCATCACGAAAAGACAAAAGCCGAGCAAAACGAAAGAAAGCCAGATAAACGCTCGGTTTTCCGTAATCACAACTAGATGGCGGGACTAAAAATGGCCATTTCCTGAATCGCGCTGACGAAAACACGCGGCAGTCACTTATTAGTCTACGCGTAATTAAAAACGTTTTTTATTAAACCGACTTCAAAATAAAGAAGGTACTCGATTATTTATTACTCGAAGATGCCTGGACCGATTTGGAACATTATTTTTTTGATTGAAAGGTGGTGTCTTGGTCAGATCAGGTCAGGACCTGATAATGGAATCCTGGAGCTGTTCAACAGAACTCCTCAGTAAATAGGCCGATTGAGTTGAAACTCGGCAAACCTGTCAAGTTTCAACTACAATGTAATAATATGGTGACAGTGAGCTGATCTGAGGATGGAGTCAGGAGCTGTTCAACATAACTCCTCAGTAAATATGCCGATTGATTTGAAACTCGGAACTCAGCATATCTGTCAAGTTTCCAATATAATGTAATGATATGGTGACATCGAGCTAAAGGGGAAGGGGAGAGGGGGAGGAGGAGATGGGGACGGGGACGGGGACGGGACGGGACGGGACGGGACGGGACGGGACGGGACGGGACGGGACGGGACGGGACGGGACGGGACGGGACGGGACGGGACGGGACAAGACGGGGATACATGACACAAACTTATTTAATTTAAAATCCAAAAAAATCTGTTTATGTACAGAATATAAAACCAAACACTTTTACTTCACGTCACGTGGCATTGCAACGCATGCCGGGTACAGCTAGTTATTAATAATATTGGATATATCCTTTGGTGTTGATCACCATTTCAATAAACTTTACGGGAAATGCATAAAGTATGGCGTAATTTGACGTCCACTTTAATAGTAATTGCGGAATTCCTTCTGCAACTAAGTAAGTAGAATCTTCGCTTAACTTATGCCTTAGCGGCACTAAGGGTGACAAATCTACATCGAGCTATGCTGCGCTGTACTGCGCTGTGCTATGTTTGGTCAACTCGCTCGTCTAATATTTCAATGACGTTACAAACAAACCATGCTGTGCTGCGCTGTGTGAGGCTACGCTCTGTTTACGACGTTTTGTTTGACGTAACCATAGCACAGCGCAGTACAGCGCAGCATAGCTCGATGTAGATTTGTCACTCTTAACCTTGTAACAAAGCGTACGTTAAGTTTGTAATATTATCCGGTTTAAACGTAATAAACATTAAAGTTTATTCTGCTATTATACTGTTTAGCTTGGAGTTAGGCTAGCTGTCGACTCTGTCGTTGATAGGAATAAAATCTCGTATCATCCTACTAATAATATAAAGGCGAAAGTCCGTGTGTATGTGTGTGTATGTGTGAATGTTTGTTACCACGTATCTCCATAACTACTAAACCGATTTTGATAAAATTTGGAATGTAGATAGTTTAGGTTCTGGAATAATACATAGGCTGCTTTTTATCCCGGAAAAATGTACGGTTCCCGTGGGATTAAAAAAGTAGTCTACGCGGGCAAAGCTGCGGACGTTCACTGGTTAGTATAAAGTAAACTGTGGAGGATGAAAGATCGTTGAGAATAGAATAGGGAAGATGATTGGCCATCAATGACATGACTGTTGCCATCATATATTTTCTAAGAAATATGAGTGACAAGAAAAAAAACGCTTTCTAAAGTCATGCTAAAATTACAACCCATTATGAATTGGGGTAAGTCTTTATTAACTCATCTTGTGCTTTAGTGGACAGCGTGCCGCAGGGACGGCCATGTTGGCGTGCGCACGCGCCGCTGAGCGCCGACTAATAAATACCAGCCCTTGATGGATCTTCATTAGTGCTCAGACGCGTTTTTATCGCGTGCCCGCAACCATAGTTTTTCCAAAGAAACACCAAGCACGGTATTTACTAGGTGTTAGGGCTGTCAATGTTTACAACTTAGTAACTTGATTAAAATTCGTGTAAAAGCACATTGGTGCCACGGACAGCTCACTCTGTCAAGTCTCCTCCAAGTTCTTTCATCCATCTCTATCCCGCGCCATCTCGCACAAGCCACTCTCTAAGTAAGTAAGCTTTTAAGTCGTTAAGCCATGACGGTGGCCTGGAGGCAGCTTAAAAACTCGGTCACCAGAGATAGACATACTCATACATAGAGCCATCAATTACGAACTTACTTTATTAGTAGTGTATATATTTTTTCATTTGATCGTGATACGTGTCCAACCCTACGACTGGTGTTTAACAGGAAATATTAAGTATCATTAAGGTGCATACTTTTAAAGGTATTTCTAATCAGGTTGATATATTATGAGTTTACTGTTATTTATACCTTGTTGAGAAATGTCAGTAACTTCGAGAGACATTGTAAAATTTAAACAAACTTTTGGTGGCCCATGTTCATCTGTTATCGTTATCAGTTTTCTAGTCTGTTGTACAATTAGACTATAAAGTGATCAAACTCAATATGTATGTACATTATAAATGGGCTATCCAACCATGTCTTTGCGCTTCGATACTTTAGGAAGTAAACAGAACTCCCGTCGAGTTTACTATTTTTAAATTATTAAAAACTTCAACATCCACGTCTATTTTAACGCAAGTAGTTCAAAATATAAATTATTGAATGCCCATCCGAGTACTGCTTACAACGGTTCCAGAGATTACCCTCCACATAAACACAAAGTCATAAAATTCACACTCATTGATCGAGCGAGCGAAGCGAGCTAATCTTACTGGCAACTTGAAAATAAGGCAAAATAACAAATACAGGTGTTTTAGTATTTAATTATCAAATTCATACTGATATGAAATATTCTCTCCTGATCAGAAGGTCTAAGTTCATATTAATATCTAAAGCTTTAGAACTCACGACATATCGAGGCCATTACAGTTCTTCTATTTCGCATGTGCCTGAAATGTCTGCTATGATTTGTGTTTACAAAATACGAGGGCTGTTTGATAAGTACTTGGCCTAAGTTAGATATAACACTGCTAATATTAAAAATGTGTTATTTTTCGCTAACTTATCTTTTTTCAGTAATACTGTCAAATTCTGAACTTTCTAGATGGTTTAGTTTTTAAATGACAGCCATTTAAACAAACCAACTTTTGTGATTTTACAAAACTGGTAAAAATCGAACACCGATTGGTGATAAACTACTTGTTTTTGAAATAGAAAAAGAGTGATAAGAATAAAATTTAGTTTTCCACAATATACTTAGGACTCTGTTGCATTGTTAAAAACCATAAAATATTGGACAGCTGAATAAAAATGTGACCTTACAAGCATTATTGCTGAAGACCGTCCTGGTCGTTCAAATGATGCCCCCAATTCAGAAATTAATTAAAAAATCTATGATTTAGTAATAACCGACCGGAGAGTAAAAGTGCGTTAGATTACTGAGTCTATGGACATCTTAATTAAATGGGAGTTAAATATTTTAACAACCCATTTAGACATTAAAATGCTTTCCGAAATATGGCTGCCGCGTTTGCTCACAATTGACAATAAACACAAATACGCACTTGCGTACCCGCCATAGCAAAATTTCATAAAGTAAGGTACGAATTGCCTCTTTCTCTATTTTATTCGTAAGATTTAGTATCAAGCAACGATTTATTGTAAACAAACATCAAAAATTGACTTAGATTTTAATAAAATTGCTCTCACGATGAGTTTACTGCTGAAAATAAGGCTCATTTTTAAGGGTTGGAGCAATCGAATTTTTAGAAAGGTTTTAAAAGGTAGAAAACAGTGGGGCTTGGTATGTAGCCCTGAAAAATGATTATGTTGAAACATAAAATAATTCATAGATTAAAAAACCATTTTTTCTTGTCAAGGCCAAGAACTTATCAAACGACCCTCGTAGAACAAGGAATATGATTCAATGATACTATTCTTAATTTCATTTTAGATGCAATATTTCTCATATCTTTCAACGGATTTTTCACAACTATATCTAAGTCTAACGTTATCTTGTTTGTAAACATAAACAGCTTCGTTGGAATTGTTTTGATTTTTTTCAACGGTCACAAGTGGACCGTGCATTTCTTCGTAACGTATTTTACTCTCCCCTATTATTCTATATCGTCTGGCCTTTCTGTACATTGTATTACTCCGTTTTTACTTCATCCTCGTTCATTGCGAATTAAAAGCATTCCTACATTGAGATGGATTTTTAGGATTCCTTCCTATAGAGAAGCCGCTGTTTTTACATCGGCTTTGCAATTTTAGAAGCCATTCCACTCAGGAATGTTAGGTTTTTAGAAGCCAAGTTTTTGTGATCTCAATTCTCTATTACTAGTAAAAAGTAAACTGTGTATTTTGCTTCAGTCTGAAGTTTCATTTTCAAATCAAATTCAGATTTATAGTCTGTAGTATCGCAGTTTATAGATCTCTAAACTTTTTGCAGTCTTGCAAAAGTCGAAGATCGTGATCACAGAAATGCTTCTTTGTTATGTGCTAAAGTAGACGGGTGGTCTAGATAGGTATTCAGTCTTTTAGATCACTCCGCAATAGTTCAATGACCAGTTTGATATACTATACAGGCTTTCGCTCGCGGCTTAGTTCACGTAGTCGGACTAGAAATAGTCTATATGAAATTCCGGGGTTCTCAATATAAAAACTAAGTTCGTG